>CM077522.1:18848700-20056729 GCA_039654895.1 Mongoloraphidia duomilia | reverse complement strand
CATAGGCAACACGGTCGAACATAACCACGGCTAACGAAAGTCAACAGACAACAAATAACCAAACCATAATTCATCGAAAGGTCCGTTCGCACGGTTCAACCAACCGCACAATTCCTTTATGTATAAGAACTTACATTATGTATTTACTCTATATAGTTTGTGTACGTATACAGGGCCGCCGCGTCAAGAAATTGTGCCGCTCTGGTCTGCTTGGATGTTGCAGCAGCCCCTGAACAATAATTATTATTCAGAGACCATGTTAATCAAAAGGTGACCAAAGAACAATACGATTTTGAGTAAAAGAACTTAACTGATCAACTATAAATTCTATGACCATTGTGGAAGTAAAAAAACTCGGGTCGCAGTGCCAAAACCCTGCCGACAATATAGTGTATTTGCTAATGCAGGCCTTGTGGCTTTATTATGTGAACTTAAGTTTGTTTTTGGACAAAATGAAAAATTTAACCCCTTAATACATCCCTTAAAATAATATTTTTTTTCCTAATTTCAATATTATTATCAATGCAACCTCTGTACCAAATTAAATACACCCGTCAGCAAATAAATCACTATCCGTAAACTAGTGTTTTCATAAAATTTGTAAGTCCGGTCCTGTCGTGCCGATTTTGTTAAAATTTTAGCAACACATTTTAATCTCTACTAAAGGGTTAAATTCCAATTTTGAAACAATTCTGAGATTTTTTTCGGTATTTTTGGGCCCAAAAACTTTTTTCAACCCCTAAAAACTACCCTTAAAATGGTCCGATTAGGCCCATTTTAAATAGGTTCCGTGCGGTGATGGATTCCAACGTGGCTACCAAATTTCGTTCAAATCAATTAAGTCTTTCGAGAGTTATGCCGCGAACACATATATATATAAATATATATATATAAATATATATATACATATATATATAAACATTTCCAAAAATGGTGCCAAATTGTTCAGGAGGCTATGAAACGTCGAGAAATTTTGGTCCGACCCCTAGGTCCCGCCATCCGACCGACGCCAATAGTGTATGTGCCATATGGCAAATACACTAATAATATTAATTATGCAGTAATAATAAACGTGTTGCACTGATAGTTGGCGCTTGGCAATTTTTTGGTACCTATATAAAGAAGACTTTTTTGAGTCTTTTGGTATAAATAACTCATGATCGCAAAATTAATTGCCGCTTGGTCACTATTTGGTTAACGAGATCCAATTTTTAAGGTTGCAATGTTGTATCTAGAACGCAAGTTTGTGAATAATTTGTACAATCTACGGTTTACCCGATGACTTGTTTGTTCTGCGAATAATGGTTCTCAATCTAGGACACAAGTTTGTGAATGAGCGGTTGACATCCGAACGGTTCGAATTCCGTTTAAAAAAATTGTGTATCTGCAACCCAACTGTATGAGCTTTCTCCGGCTAATAATGATTTTTATCAGTGATACGAATACTTCTTCATAAGTGGTCGACTTAAATACGACCGTAAAATCCCCTACACATGACACAATCTGCTGTGTCCCAATTGTGACGACTTATTATTACTTCGATGTCGAACGATTGACTTCGACGAGCACACGATCTCACCACTCCAACACTGCAAGTTGGGTCGATTTTCTATCATTTGCTTTGCATTCGTCTAGAAATTTTAAAATTCAAGGAGTTGTGATGACACGTATTTCCCAACAGAGCGAGCGTAGCATGTACTGCCCAGTAGTACCCGATTTATCCTCAACGGCTACCTTGCAGATCGGATGCATTAGATAATGTCATGTATAGAGAGTTTAATGCAATATTTTCTTGTTTAGTCCTGTTGCAATAAAATAACGAATTTTGGTACCGTTTATTTATAACTGGTGCCGCACACAACTTACCTCCTGGATTGGAGCGGGCCTGTGTTTATAATATACATTACTTATGTACTGTACAAACATACCCCAAAGCCATGTGTGAAGGCTCTAGCAACAGTAGTCCATGGATAATAAATATATGAGTGCGTATCCTAAAATACTTTCTTTGGCCGCCTTGGATCGTCGATCTAAAACGCATTTGTTTCTCGATCTTCTCAATTCTGTTATAGAAAATGACTGAAGGAATAAAAACTATGCATACTTAAATCGAGTTGAACCCTCGTACAACAGAAAATCTTTGTTTATGTTTTTGAATCAAGGGATAGAAGACTCAGAAAGTTTTTGGCTGTCTGTGCGTAAGTAGAAAAATAACAATATTAAGATAGGAAAAAAAGGCAGGACGGGACATCGTCTGCATAAAAGTAGCAGATAAAGGCCAAAACATATATAATGGAGTATTAGAAATACCTTGTATTATGTCCGTCTTGTGACTTCTTGTGATTTATCACTACGCGTTTCAGCCTACGAGTTGCCATCTTTAGGTGTGGTTAATTATTTTTTAAGAAACATATTTTATGAGTTTTATCTTCAGTGTATCTACTAAAATGGGACCGAAGTGACCTCGGATGGTTGAAAACAAAATATAGAAAATATGAAGCTGGCCTTTTCTAAAATATGCTGTAGGTACTACCATATTCTGACGGCTTTCTAGTATTTTTTATAAGTATTCACCGTTTTAGCTTATGTATATTCTCTAAAAAATAATTCTTCTCTGACGCATATTGTAATGAAATATGAGTTTTCATCATAAAGTTATATGTTTAATTATTCAATTATTTAAAGGGATATAAAAAGTGTAAGCGATTTTTCAAAATTACTGTTTCCATAATATTACTCAAAAATAAACCAAACCTGTTTTTTTTTCTAGGATTGAAAACTAACCTTTAAGTGCTTCTTTATCAAAAATGTATAGTGTTTCTATTATTGGTTTCTGGTATAAATTTCAATTTCACCCTGTAGATGTCCAATTGTTAAATTGGTTGTATCTGTAGCTCTGACGTAATTAAAGCAATTTATTCTCGCTCAAAATCGCCCACGGCGTTAAAATTATTTACTTTAAACATTCAGCATATTATAAATGTTTTTATTATATTGTTAATGTTATGTTATGAGTTTTGAATACATTATTATGAAAAATAAAAAATAATTTTTGTACAAAACAACAAAAGTGTGTTGTAGTTTAAATACGAATCGACTTTTTGTACAAAAAAAGAATGATAATTGTTGTGTATCTCTATCAATTTGATTTTCAGAACTCTTTTTAACAAAATGATAAAAAAAAATTATTTTTAGAAGGAGACTTAAAATCATATTGCGTTTAAGGGTCTGCAAATGCTTAATCCGTCACTGTTGATAGCTTAAAAAATATATTGTATTAAAAACCGGCCAAGTGCGAGTCAGACTCGCGCATCGAGGGTTCCGTACATTAATAAAAATAAGGAGTTAGGTATAGGGGTAAAAAATTAACAGATTTATTTATTTAAGTTTGTTTTTAAAAAGTTTTTTTTACTTATATTTTATTTTGCTATTTTTAGTGTTTCCGTATCAAAAATGAAAGTAATTTTTAAAGTAAAAAAATATATATTAACTGAATGTTTAACGAATAAAAAAAATATTGCGATCCTAAACCCGGGATCTAACCGGGAAATTTTAGAGTTTAGATCTTCAGTCTAACATTCTACCACTAAGCTAGGCGGACGACGTTTGACACCGTCGTTTAATCGACTCACTTGGTACAACTCTATAAATATAATAGCACTGTTTAATAGCTGTACTATGCTTTGCAGTTTATTTAAATAGTCGACTCTCACATGTAGTGCGTTTTCAACGTGAAATCTATATATATAAAACAGTTCCGTTACTGACTGACAGACAACGCCCAGGTCAAACCGCTGAAGATATAAACTTGAAATTTGGACAGTAGGTTCCTTTTGTGACGTAGGCACCCACTAAGAAAGGATTTTTCGAAATTCGACCCCTAAGGGGGCTAAATAGGGGATGAAAGTTTGTATGGAAATTCGTCATTTTTGAAGTTAAAAGCATGAAATTTTGCACAGAAGTTTCTTATATAACGTAGGTGAGCACTAAGAAATTTTTTTTTTGAAAATTCAACCCCTAAGGGGGCTAAAAAGGGAATGAAAGTTTGCATGGAAGTTCGTCATTTTTGAAGTTAGAAGCATGACATTTTGCACAGGAGTTCCTTATATAACGTAGATGAGTAATAAGAAAGGATTTTTGAAAATTCATCCCTTAAAGGGGTTAAATAGGGGATGAAAATTTGTATGGAAGTTCATCATTTTTGAAGTTAGAAGCTTAAAATTTTGCACAGAAGTTCCTTATATAACGTAGGTGAGCAATAATGTAGTAATAAAATTCAATCGGACGAGCGAAGCGAGTGAGTAATGTATTATTAATATTCGAGTGAACGAGCGAAACGAGTGAGTAATGTTTTAATAAAATTCGAGCGAACGAGCGAAGCGAGTGAGTATTGTATTATTAATATTCAAACGAACGAGCGAAGCGAGTGAGTAATGTATAATTAATATTCGAGCGAACGAGCGAACCGAGTGAGTAATGTATTAATAAAATCCAAGCGAACGAGCGAAGCGAGTGAGTTATGTATTATAAAATTCGAGCGAATAAACACCACCAGTCCGGCTTCGCTTCGCAGTAGGAGAATTTCTCGCGGGGGGGATAATAAATCATAAATTAAAAAATACGTGGGCGAAGCCACGGGTAACAGCTAGTTGCTATATATAAGAAGAGATCGGTTTCCACTCTCGGGCACTGTGGAGAAATCGGTAACTCACCTAGCCGGAAACTGGGGGTTTCGGGTTCGAATCCCGACAGTGGTCATTTGATTTTTTCTTAGATATAGCTCAAAAATCATGGCAGCATAGCTGTCTGAGATATTTATTATTTTCACCTCTAATTGTTATGTGAATAATATGGTGTGGATATAAGGGATTTTAAATCGATTGATTTTATCATTTACCAAATAATAGTACTGTATAGAAGAACGGTATATGTGCAGTATAGAACTACGGTAAAATAAAAACATTAATTTATTAAAATTTATTGATTATTTAATTTTAATTATTATCTGCCAGGATTCATGCCGCACAGCAACTAATTTTGTAGAAAAGAAAATTTAAAGATGGTTTTGTTCAAGTGATTTTTTTTGACGGAATGATTATAAACTGAGATTAATGTGGGAAAACCCACTTCGTATGTAGAGCGAATATTTGTGAACAAGTTGTCGACCAGCGCTATGTGTTGTTTAAATAAAGAACGATAGTGGATAGACGCAGGTTTAGTGTGAAAATGGGATTTCATAGAGAATGCCTTCCGGTAAAACCGAACTATCGATATTTGTCCCTAGTGAATCGTAGTGCCGGGGGAAAGGATGCTTATCTACATAATATTTATTCACTGTTCTTTGTCTACAGTACGATCGCAAAATAATACCTAACAGCAAACGTTCCCCTCGGTCCGTATCACATTTTGTAAGCAATGCTGTCACATATTTTTTAATTAAAACGTACGTTTCGGTAGCGTTAATGATCCATCATCGCGTCCCTCGCTTTCAAATTACTCACGAGTATAATGCATACTGTCCAGACTAAACCGCTACATAGGCTTTTCGTTGTTCATAATTTGTTCCGTGATTTCGACTGATTCTACGGGTTAGTATAAAGAAATAGCGGATGTAAATGTAAAAACAAGTTCAGTACTAAAAAAATAAATTCTAATGACTGTGGAACATAGCGATTTTAACAGTCGGGACCCATTATTGAAAAGATTTGCGCCGATCTAGATTTCTTATGGGTCCCGACTGTTTAAAATTGCTATGTTCCACATTAGAATTTATTTTTTTAGTACTGAACTTGTTTTTTTCTTTTTAGTTTTTTTACGCAGTCGGGTTTTTTGATTTTTTAATTTTTTTTTAAGTTTTTTTACGCAGTCGAGTTTTTAATTTTTTTTAAGTTTTGATTACTGTCATGTCTTTAGTGACATTCGGACAGTTAAGACAAATCGATTGACATAAAAATTATCAAAATCGGCCCACGCGTTTGGTCTCTAGAGTGCCACAAAGGAACAAACATACATACATACCTGCAAACATTATACATACATAGGCTGTTAAACACAATACCCTCCTTTGTTTCGTAGTCGGGTAAAAATAGATAATATGTTTATATTATCTACTTTTTCCAGATTGGAGTGTTTTGGTTGCAAAAACCATTTAAGTCCGCTAAAAAGTTATATTCGATAAGACAGAATTTAGTTAGAATAAATATTTGATCCAAGATTTTGAGATCGTTATTTTCGAAATCGATTGTGCATTTTGACGTGTAGATCATGCGTATAAATTTTGCCTACACCTTTTTAAATCATCGTGTGGCCTACGTATCTCTATTACTATAACGTCTATTAGTCTGTATTTCCGTGATAAACTTGAAAATGGTTGAACCGATTTAAATTTTGATTTCATGTTTCTATAGAGCATTATCCTGAGAGTGTTACTATATATTATCACGCTTGTCATAGAGGACAAGGGCAACTCCTGGCTTAAGATCTAGTAATATTAGTGTTCATTTTTACGAATCGATGTTTTTAAAACTCGTATGTTGCGGTGTTTTCTGAACACAGAATGTAAATATTAATTATAACCATTATATTAAATTAATTTAAACGATGCGCGTCCACGGCTCGGCCAGTACTGATTTCTCTATTACCGACATTACAGGGCTTTACGTAGTTATTTATTACAATTACACTGGACACGCAAATTTTTTATTTGGTAACTACTCCGAAAATAGAAATGTTTGTTTACACTGAAAGAAATGCTGACCGTACAGTATCGCGAATGAAAATAGAACAGTGCGAAATATATTTGCATTTGGTAAATACGTTTATATAATTATTACAAAACATCTGTATTTTTCGCAAAATATTTTGAACGCCCTACAGTTAGAAATACAAAAGAAAATGCGTGCTATTAGTCTAGTCAACGAATGATCCTATCCGGAAAGTCAATAAGCGCAAAAACCGACTTCGGAACTTTGTTTGGACTGGTTAATAAAAAAATGTATACTAAAAGTCCTTGACCCTCGGGTGGGCGCAAGATGGTGGCAGAGAACTTCAAAGGTCCCTTTTTTGTTTTTTCGCGTATATCTCGAAAACAGTTGGTCCTACGAAAAAATTCCGTGGATGAAAATTGTAGCTGACAAAATTTCCTACATTTTCTATATTTGAGGTTTTTTTCTATTTCCAGCCCTTAACGAGTTCACACTTCTGAAAACTTTGGATCAGGTCACGATAAAATGGTAAACTGATATACCTAGGTATCTACCATTTAGAAAGAAATTTAATTCTATACTATTTTTTTTTGTAAAATAAAAGGCTGAGGCGCTAGAGAGTATCTAAAGTTCGGCAAAAAAATGTGGTGCGATAAATGTTTTTTCGAAAAATAGCGGTTTTCAGAAGCATGTAACTCGTTAACGGTTGACGATAGAAAAAAAACCTCAAATATAAAAGTGTAGGAAATTTTGTTGGTTACAATTTTCATGAATAGAATTTTTTCGTAGGACCAACTGTTTTCGAGATAAACCAAAATAAGGAACCTTTGAAGTGCTCCCTCCCCCTCTTGCGCCCACCCGAGGGTCAAGGACTTTTAATATGTTTTTTTATTAACCAGTCTAAACAAAGTCCCGAGGTCGGTTTTTGCGCTTATTGACTTTCCGGCTAGACCCCTATTTTGTCCACTCATTGACTGAGTTATATCGAATTGAATGTTTCATTTTCTGTCACTATGAAAAATAACTGAGACTTTTTTGAGATTTTTAGAGAAAAGTACCGAGACTGTTTTCTACGGTTTTCTATATGATACTGAATTTGAAAAAGGCCGGAGGCGGCCCGAGGTGTTTAAAAAAAAGTGAAAAAAATCTAAAATTATAGTTTTATGTGTGCTCATTAAATTAAGCATTCCGTTTTCTTTAAGCGTATTATTGAATATAGAAATGGTCTGAAATATTTTCTAAATTTTTGAAAAAAATCATGGCTATTTTTTAGCACATTTAAAAAATATCTCAACTCTTTCTTAAATCAAGTATTCTTGTAGAAAATGACATACTGAATTCGATATAAGTAGTACACAATTTAGAAATTAGGTTATAAAGATTTTTAACTGCCCCTAGTTGCGACTATACCGTAAAAGACATATGTATATAGGTACAGAAGTGCGTGTGCGCTTATCGAATTCAGAATGTCATTTTCTGTAAGCCTACTTAATTTGAAATAGATCTCTAGGATTTTGCGAAATCGTGAAAAATTATACTCCTACTTCAGTCACACTTTACAAAATTTATCCAAGCGTTAAATATGTTTTTTCTAATTTGGAAAATCTCTCAATTTGAGCATTATGAAATTATTTTACGCCTTGCCGCGGCCTTCGGTTTAAGTACCGTAAATATATACATAGAAAAAACATATAGCTGTATTTACTCGGCTTTTCTCGGAACTGACAGCCCCCTGTTATGATATCATGATGAAATATAACCTCAAACTGTCGTACATATTTTTTCTCGATATTTGTGATAACCGCATGAAAATCTGTTGATTAGTTTCCGTATTTATCGTCTTTAGGCATCCATATATATGTAATATATTTTAGAAAAACGTATCGAGCAGAAAACCATGTGTCATCGATGCCCGCTCTCGACTGACAGTCGACAGGCGACACTACAGTTTTCTCCATTATGCATACTGCATAAGCAACGTATGCGCGTTTGGTGCAGTAGGTACTTTATTTATTTTCTACACGTATATGTAGCTAAAACAGATTTGTTAGATTTTACAGCAATATAAGTCGGAGATAAGAAATAAAACATTAGCCTGATTTTGTTCTAGTACCTCTATTATATTAGGTGACACACATTTTCTAGTAAATCCGTTCAGTAGTTTTATTGAGCAAAAAACATGCAATAATTTCATTTTTAAAATATTAGTAGGGATAGCTGCAATATTTACCGTTTTAAATCGTTCAAAATTGTTTGAAAAATTTTGTGCTGTATTTTGTATACGGTGAATATTTTTAATATAACAATAAACCGTTTTTTTAGTTATTTATTGCAAACAGCGGCTTGCATTAAAGCAATCAGTAGCAGCCCCCGTGCAAAATAATGATAAATCTTTCAAAGCTTTTATTACTTTTTATGCACATTGCGTTATGACTCTTAAACAAACGTTTCGTAAATCTACAGTAGTTGAAGTGGGTTATGTCGATATTTTATTAATTTATTATATTTTCCAATAGAATTTTTGTGGGTCGATTTTGTGTGATATATGAGGGGCCGATTGATTGTACATAAATTTCAAACAAAATTTAAACTGTAATTATAATAATTATAATAGTTTCCAACCGGAGGACACAATATAGTACCACTTTGAGGACCTCCTCACGTCGTCATTTTGAAGTAAAAAATATTTCTTGTTATTTAATCAAAAAAAAAAAAAAAAAAAAATGAGAGCCAAAAAGCTGTATAACATGCTGCCAGAATCAAAATAGGTTTTACATCCAAAAGGTTTTAAAAATAAGTTAATTACATTTTTAAAAAACTCGGGTCGCAGTGCCAAAACCTTGCCGACAATATAGTGTATTTGCTAATACTGGCATTGTGGCTTTATTATGTTTGTTTTTGGACAAAATAAAAAATTTAACCCCTTAATACGTCCCTTAAAATAATATTTTTTTTCTTAATTTCAATATTTTTAACAATGCAACCTCGGTACCAAATTAAATACACCCTTCAGTAAGTAAAGCACTATCCGCAAACTAGTGTTTTCATAAAATTTGTAAGTCCGGTTCTGTCGGGCCGATTTTATTAAAATTTTAGCAGAACAATTTAATCGTTACTAAAGGGTTAAATTTCAATTTTGAAACGATTCTGAGAATTTTTTCGGCATTTTTGGGCCCAAAAACATTTTTCAACCCCTAAAAACCACCCTTAAAATGGTCCGATTGGGCCCATTTTAAATAGGCTTCGTGCGGTGATGGTTTTCAACGTGCCTACCAAATTTCGTCAAAATCAATTAACTCTTTCGAAAGTTATAGCCCGCAAACACACACATATATATATCCTAATATATAAATATATATATATATACATATATAAACAGACATTTCCAAAAATGGTGCCAAAGTGTTCAGGAGGCTATGAAACGTCGAGAAATTTTGGTCCGACCCCTAGGTCCCGCCATCCGACCGACGCCAATAGTGTATGTGCCATATGGCAAATACACTAACAAAACTTCTTTTGTAATATAAATGATTTTTTTTAACTACCTATATTTATATATATATTTAATTGTTGTTTTGTACTCACCATTTTGTGACTTTCAAATAAATTAATCTATCTATAAGTATAACATTACTGTTAAAAAAACATTTGGACGTAGGTATATAAAGCAACCCCAAAAATTCAACATAATCCAATTTGCCTCGTGGCTACAGAAATGGCGGTAAATAAATAACTATTTTTTTCACGCAAACATATGTTCAATTGCTTGGAAAATTGCATTATCCGGAAAAAAGGGGATTTTTATTATTTCAAACAATCAAATGTGCGATTCAAAATTACAAATCAAAGAGAACGGAAGCACTTTTAAATTAAACCAATTATTTAAATTCACAGTCGTTAAAAATAAACGAGTTCAAAGTATTTAAGTAGGTAACAATTAATACAGAATTTATATGCCATAAATCTTGTAGTGGTTTAAAGAGGTCGATATGGATGGATAGCAGAACAAAGAGAGAATGGCGGCGAATTAAATAGCATTAAATACGAATTTCATTTGTTTTAGCAGTGTTTTATAATTAATGCATTAATCAATTCACGTCCAATTATTCTACAATCAATTGTTTTTGTATCCTCATAGAAAGAAAATAAGCTATTGATCATATATTATTCGTTTACTGCTCATCCCCCTTTTAAACAGTGAAATAATTTTTCAAATTAGTTCAATGGTTTTTGAGTTTTCAGGTAACATAGATACAAACTTGTTCTTTTATAAAATATAGCTTCGGGCTCGGATTCGTCCGGATAAATTTTGGTTTTGCAACGAAATAATCAAGAGCAACTTTGTGTGGGACGTGAAAATGATTTGGTGCAGTTTGAATTGATAAAATATGCTGCGCCAGGGTCGTTTAACCATCTCTGTGGTCTTTAGATATACCAGAATCAGAGGTCCTTTATGTGGTTTTCCACACATTGGTTGGATATTATAATGAAACCAATACTGTAAACATTTGATAAAAAAATATTATACAACAGCCCCATGGCTTTGGTTTGCCAGTTTGACTGACTTGTCTTTCGAAATTGCTGGGTTTCTTTCAGTTCACACTATCATTACTTAATCAATAAGAAGTTTTCGAGCGTCTATAATCCAAAATATCATTTATAATTAACTTCTCATAAAAATCTTCTTTTTAACCGACTTCAAAAAAAGGAGGTGGTTCTCAATTCGGTTGTATTTTTTTTTTATGTTTGTTACCTCAGAACTCCGTCATTTATAAACCGATTTGGAATTTTTTTTTTATTTGAAAGAATATACTTTCAGATTGGTCCCATAGAAATTTCATCAAAATCGGTTCAGTAGTTCGGCTGATTTTAATAAAAGTTAGTAACGGCGTGTGATTCCTTAAGGTAAATGTCACTTTTTGACACATCAGACAGCATAAGAAAGTCGGTTTAATAAAAGTGAGTAACGGCGTGTGATTCCTTTAAGGTAAATGTCACTTTTTGACACTAAAAAGTATAAAATAAAAAACTTTTTAACAAAAAAAATCCTCCTTCAAAAAGCCACTAAAAGGAAGAAAATAATGAAAATTTGAGGTCTGCGCCAATTTAATAAAATATGAAGTTGGTTAAAAAGAAGATATTGATCATTATACTATACTTTTTAATCGACTTCATATTTTATTAAATTGGCGCAGACCTCAAAATTTCATTTTTTTCCTCTTTTTAGTGGCTTTTTGAAGGAGGTTTTTTTTTGTTAAAAAGTTTTTTTACTACTCATAGACAACAGGGCTACAGTTATTAATTCGCTCGCAGTTACGATAATTTTTCATTTTTATTTGCGCTCAAAACGGTCTGCGTGAAATCTGACAGCTAAGACTAACACTGCAGGAAAAAATGCCGAACTACTGACTACCGAATTAGTGATGTTCTATTTTATATTTATTAAAAAATATTATAATTTCGGAACCAATTATTTATATACCATAAAAAGTCTACTAGCTGTTTGTATACATTTTTAGGGTTCTGTACTGGAACCCTATTAGGTTCTAAGTCTACGCCGTCTGTCCGTCCGTCCGTCTGTATTTCTGTTCTACCTTTAAAAAGCTGTATCTTTTGAACCGTACCAGGTAGCCGATTGAAATTTTCACAGAATAATGTGTTATTATGACGTATATCCTAACAAATAATGAAAAAAAAAACAAAGTAAAAATTAAGGGTGGTCCCCATACAAAAAACGGAAAATTAGGCATAGCGCTGTATTACTGTACGGAACCCTCTATGCGCGTGTCCGACTCGCACTTGACCGTTTTTTTTTTATTTTGTAAATCTCATGTACGGAATAGTTTCATATAATGAATACCCAGTACGAGACCCAGTATAACGTTTATAAAGAGAAGTGGTGCATTTAACAGCGCTGTCAGTTAATGGCGTTGCATACCAACAATACAATAATAATGTTAACTTCGGATTAAAGCATTAATTATATATATTTCGATGCACTAATTTAATACTGTTTTGAATTGTATACATAACAAGGTTTGTACGTGTCTATTGTTCAGTTCTATTACACCAGATGCTGCTAACACAGAACACACCGCGTAGAATTGAACCTGCTAAATAACAGATTATATATCTGAGCGCTATTGGACCTCGTTGACCAAAAATAGTTACTGAAAATGAAGTGAAATGTAGCTATTTTATAGTGGGTATGGCAAAAAATACCATATATATCTCGTGCATAATGATGTTATGACTCGTGTGACAGTTAAAACTCGTTATCAGTCGTTTTAACATACTGTCGCTACCCGTCAATAATATACCTCACTACGCCACTAGATATTCTACTATTTCTGGAATTCAACAACAATTACAAACACACTTTTGTCTAAAATATTTCCACTGCATTTGGCGGATTTATTATTTATGTCTGACTGAATATTTGAAAGTTGCAGTTTGAAAATAATTTTATATGAAACTGAACAGTGAACATTGAACATTGATGTTTCTATACTAGACTAGAGCTGAAGCCTTTGAAAATGGTAAAAAGTGAAAAAAAATTATAGTAGGATGAAACCCATTGGAAAAGGAAGAGAATAGAATAAAAATGAAAGGAAAAATAATTTACGGGCGATCTGAGGCCGGGAAGTGGTAGGGGGTGAGGTTTTAAGGGTAAAAAACGGTTTATCTCGATTTCCGGCAAAACTACAAGTCCTATGGAAAAAAGTTTAATCGCAAAGTTGTAGGTAATAAAAAGATCTACAACTTTTGTATCACACTTTTTTCACATAACCTCAAAATTTATGTAAAAAATTCAAATAACCAAGTTTTTGGTTTTTTATTTGTATCTTTTACAAAAAACATTTTTTTTTTACGAAATTTGGTGAAAACGTACCTTTTTATGTCCCAAACACACTGTAATTTTTTTGATTTAAAATATTTATTTTTTCACCTTATTTTGACTTAATATCGAAAAAGCACCCTAATTTTCAATCGAAAATTCTCACGTCAAAATATCTGCTTTTTTAAAAAAGTCGGTGGACTTTTTGTTCGTTGAAATATCTACTTTATGATGGTGTAAAAAAAATATACATTACTACGGTAAATGTTCTCAGAAAATGCAAAGAAACGAGAAAAAAACTCGTATCCGAAATTTTTTTTTTTATCATTATGTACAATTTTGAGGTATTTATTAAAATTTACACTTTAATTACTCGTTTATTTGCATTTTCTGAGAACATTTACCGTAGTAATGTATATTTTTTTTTACACCATCATAAAGTAGATATTTCAACGAACAAAAAGCCCACCGACTTTTTTAAAAAAGCAGATATTTTGACGTGAGAATTTTCGATTGAAAATTAGGGTGCTTTTTCGATATTAAGTCAAAATAAGGTGAAAAAATAAATATTTTAAATCAAAAAAATTACAGTGTGTTTGGGACATAAAAAGGTAAGTTTTCACCAAATTTCGTGAAAAAAAAATGTTTTTTGTAAAAGATAAAAATAAAAAACCAAAAACTTGGTTATTTGAATTTTTTACATAAATTTTGAGGTTATGTGAAAAAAGTATGATACAAAAGTTGTAGATCTTTTTATTACCTACAACTTTGCGATTAAACTTTTTTCCATAGGACTTGTATTTTTGCCGGAAATCGATATAAACCGTTTTTTACCCTTAAAAACCCACCCCCTACCACTTCCCGACCTCAGATCGCCCGTAAATTATTTTTGCTTTCATTTTTGTTCTATTCTCTTCCTTTTCCAATGGGTTTCATCCTACTATAATTTTTTTTGGTTTCAAAAATTATCGACCCTGGTCTATACCTACGTTTTTGCTATATAATATAGAGTTTATTAGTGTGTGTTCGGGAATGATCGGTTTGTAATTTGAAGCCGAACCGATGTTTGGTTCTGTTCGTCTAATGTGTTGAATTTAATTATGAACGCTATGCGTTACTCGTCACGTATCCACCTATCAGATCTCTAGAGACCACCTGATTGTTGCGGGCTTCATGTTGGCAGTTCGAAGTGGATGCGACCGGCGCATAGGGGAGGGGTTTGGGCGGATCATCGCCCACTCATTTATAATTATAGTGCAGTCAGTGGCGTTGTCAATATGAACAATGATATTTTTATAGCCGCTTTCCGATAACAGGATTGATAGTGGCGTGCTATCCTATAAGGCCTCAAGCTCGATCAGAGAGATCCCCACAATCACTGTTTCAAAAACGCATCAACCAATTAATAATTTTAAGTGATTTTTACCGGAATAATGAATTTTTTAACTGTCAAGTCTGGGGCCAAAATTAGCTTTTCAACCTGAACCCAAAATTTCGGTAGGTATATACAATATGCATTTTGATAGTTTCTACATGGAAAAAGGGTGCTAAAACCGAAAATGCCTGGTGTACCGTTCATAAACTTGAGCGTTTTTTGATATGACGTCATTAATAAGGTGGCTCAGATTACTATTACTGGAATGTAATAATAATAATTATAATAATAAACTCTTTATTTCATTCGATGAGACAACTCATATAGAAAACGTCATACAGATACAATAGAATTAATTATGTGCTGTTGGTATAAAATGAAAACCTCAGATTTAAGGTATCTAGACGCTACGAAGACATTTGATATTGTTGAAATAAGTTCTGTACTTATCTATTGTATATTTTTTTAATGTGTGTATTTTTTTTCTTTTCAGGTAAGTTCCTGATATTTTTTGGAAGAATTGTTCTATTATTACATGGCACATGCGTAAGTTTTTTTTTCAATTTTCAAACTAATTTTGTAAAAGAGAGTTTCCTTTTTAATTGCTTGTTTAGCCAGATAAAAAGCGCTATGAAAATTGTATGATCGAATAAGCAGCCTGGAATCTATTGCCGTTTTCGAATATTTTGGGGAAAAAATGAAATTTTAAAATATTTTTGAATTATTAAAAAAAAGCTTTAACTTTATTCGTTCAATAAATTTTGAGTTATGAATTAACATTACGTTCCCAGTGAAAATAAGACACCTTGTAAAAAGAAATATAATATTATTATGTAAAAGTGAAACATTGTGTCAGTACTTAATTATTTAGACGCTTATGATCTCTGTTGCCGAGCGTCTATAATTTACAATATCTATTTAGTACTTAATTATGTTAGAGTGTGTGTCTTCTACCGTTGTCCTTCGGTAAACCATCCCATTCTTGTACGTGAGTTTTATCACTGTAAGAAATCTTTTCCGCCATTTCATAAACAATGCTGGAGACGTCGTGAATACCACGATATGCTCTAAAAGAACCTCTTTATGGTAATTTAATAAATCGACCATAAAAGGTTTTATGTATGTAAAATATGTTTCATAAATGAATAGAAATGTCAGGAAAATAAATTTTCCATGTGTTTACTTTCACGATTGTAAAACATTTTGAATTCCAAATACAAAAAAACAATCCAACTTAAATTTAAGTCACTTAATATTTTTCTTGTGAGCGAATCTTCGCGAAGTATAAAATTAATTATGTCATATTTTGTTAAAACTTTTATTTCTAAAAGCGACTGATAAAAGTTTATTGGAGATAAAAAAGTTTGTGTCGGTTTAACAAGTGCGCATTTCGAAACTCGATCATCGTAAACAGGAAATGATCGGCTATAGGGTTGATTGATTCATTTCCGCTACATTAGAGTAACGCGCAGAATCAGTCAATCAATAAAGGACCAACAGTGAACGTCCCCGTTGTTCATATTGTTCTCACTTACGTTCTGTTCGGTGTTATTCATTATGAATTTGTATCGGATTTAGTATTCTGTACATCGTATTAGACCAGGTCCAAGGTGATTTCATTGCTAATAAGCCTGACTAATCACCGAATGTCTCTGGTGACGTGTCTGTCTGCAACAGAATTACGGAATCAATTGTTTAGAATTTAGTATTCTGCTCTATTTGCCCAAGGAGACTTCGTTGATAATAAGGCTGACTAAATGCATTGTCTCTAGTGACGTCATTGTCTGCTATAGACATGAAGTATCAGAAGCTATAACAATTTAGTTTGTCAGGGTGGCCACTTTTTAGAAAACCTGGAAATGTCAGGGAATTTTACTCGTCAGGGAAATGTCAGGAAATTTGGTATAATTCAAGGATTTTTGTGAAAAACACAAGTGCGAATCGGAGTCGCACTGAGGGTTCCGTACTTACATTGAACAAATTTTGGTCGACCAACTTAACTAATTGGTACATGACACATAAATTGTTTATTTGTATATTATATTTGTTTAGTACGCGAAGACAGGGAAAAAACAAAAAAAAAAAATCATCTAGAAAAGCGGGAAAAGTCAGGGAAATTTGTTCTGAAGAAAAAGTAGTCACCCTGTTTGTGTAGAATTTAGTTCAATTTGTAGAAGAATTTCTTCATTGCACAGGATCAAGATAAAGCATTTATTGTACTGATGCGTTCGCAATTTTATTTTCCATATTCGGAGTAACTATAGTGGCCATACTTCGAAGAGGACAAAAAAGATTGTCGAAACGTCAGTACAATAAATTCAATTTTAACATAACAGTATTTGCTTTATTTTGAGCCTGTGTTACGAAGAAATTCTTCTATTAATTTGAAATGCATTCAAGGATCACAAATTTCTCCTTTCTGAGAATTAAAAACTGCAGTATTCTGCACTCGGGCTAAAATGATTTCATTGAATTTCAACTGATTTCAAGAATTGTTCATATCATTTTAAAATTCAGCAAACAGAGGCAAAATGACAGACTGAATTTGAATTTTGTATCTCTTTTGATTTCAAACCACGAACAGTTTTAAACACCCCTAAATGTTAAACAGTCCGAAATGCTGAAATGTGTTTGCTTATCGAATTCAGAGTAGTATTATTTTTTATTAGTTTGCTTTTTGAAAAAGATTGAAAAATGATACTCTCAGTTTTGCTGTCACAATATCAAAATGTTCAAGGTAAACACACAGATAACCACAGTGTTTATAAAATACAATATCGCGACTTAACACCCAGCTGTCAGGTCAAATCGTTTTTCAAGTAAATTTTTAAAATAAATGCGAATCTTATTCAGTATTAAAATTTTCAACTGATCCTTACAGTATCTATTTAAAACCTCACAGACAGTTTGGTGTAACGGTTAGCTGCTAGCCTTTGGACCAAACTGTCGTGGGTTCATATCCACTTTTTAGTGTTCCGTGCCCAAATCGACAAAACGGAACATTTATTTGTTTTATTTGATGTGATAAGAAGCTAATGACCTTAGTTGTCGGGAGTCTATAATCTACAATAAATAAATAAAACCCCAAAATATAATTCAGAAACGACTCCACTATATACACAGTTACTATACCTACATTTTCGTCGCAAAAGTTTATTTACGTAATTATTTGGAGTATAGTTTTAACCCCACCATTATGTTGCACCACTGTTTATTTATTTGGTAGTTGATATTGCCAACTTGGCGCACACAACTTTTGTACAATAATTTCTGCCAATGTATTGGTTAAGAACAACGCATATATATATTAGTTAACTGAGCAAATCGTTCGTATTTAAAGATAATTATAATAATATAACTTAGTTTGTTCTTGTATCTTATATTTGAATCAGTAAGTTTGAAATTCTCAACAACTTGTCCTATAAAACTTAACATTAAGCAGATTATCTTGTTATAGTCAAATTAGGTAGTAATTAGCGAGAAATATAGATAAGTTCAAATTGCTTTTATAGCACTGCCTTTTTGTTATCTCGTTTAATCCCTTCATCGCTGTTTGTTTAATTTTTAGTATAGGTACTAATTTAAAAGCAAATTTTCTTCTCGTAGGCATTTTTACAATTAAGCCCACTTAATTTTTTATTGCTGTTTATTGCACTCAATTATGATTATATAGTGGTCAATTTTACCACAGCATCTATTTTTTTGCAAATTTTACAGAAAACGAAACACTTTAGTATTAACTTTTTTGGGCGATCACTTTTTAGGGTTCTGTACCTTCTAACGGAACCTTATTACCCTGCTTACGATGTCCGTCCGTCCGTTTGTCACAGGGCTCTATCCCACAAACGGTAAGAGGTAACTAATTGAAATTTTCACAGATTGTGTTGTTGTGGCATGCATCCTGGCAAATAATAATTAGAATTGAATAATCAATTAATTTTTGTAAATTAATGTTTTTATTTTACCGTATTTCCTATACTGTACGCATATATAGTACTATTATTATAGGTATCAAGCTGTACCAAGGTAGTCAATTGAATGACGGTTTTAAACATCGTTTGATTAACTAGAGTGTTAGACTGAAGAAGAAGAAGAAGAAAACATGCTTACCTAATTAAATAAATCTGTTAATTTTTTACCCCATACGTAACTACTTGTTTTTATTGTTGTACGGAACCCTCGATGCGCGAGTCTGACTCGCACTTGACCGGGTTTTTACTTAGTCTGACAAAACATTAAGAAATTGAAAACATATTTTTTACCTAGATAAAGTATGTATGGAATCGAACAGTTTAATTTAGAAAAGTCAAAAAATTTTAATAAAGACCGAGAGCTTTACTACAAACTTCTTTTTATAAATGTGTTTATTAATTATTATAATTTATTAATCCACCTTTTGAAGAAAAAGTCAAGATATTAAAAAAGTGTATCGAAGTGTTTTCTTCTGTGATATTTTAATTTTTATGCTTGAGAAATTTCCAAAACTTTTCCTGTAGTCGCTTCAGATGCATTATATAGATTATTTCTTTTTAGTAATTTTATAAATTCATGGTAGCGTGGATCGGCGGAGTAAGTGGTGTGGTGTAAAGTCGAGTCAGAAGTAATCAATCATATGTCCTTTTATGCGTTGACAGTGGTCAAGTCGCCCACCGTTAAGGTCAGTTGCTTTATAGATGCAGACGGCAGGTTTACGAGTTCTTGTGAATACGTATAGCAACTATAGCTACCTAAGGCCGCCTGAGACAGCTTGACACGATTCACTGGACAAATATAAAAACGGTCTGCTATATAAAATATATTTAAAGCTGATCACAAAGTCAATTTGTCACGCATTTTTTTAAATGACATTGTATTTGGATTTTAATAGTGGACAGCTCTTGTCTTAATTTATGCATTAGATTCTAGCTGCTCGGCCTGACTTAACTCCAGTACACTTTGATATTGTCGCTCATTGCTCATCCATTTTTGTCGTACATAGAATAATAGTCGTTAAGCATAAACAGTTAAAGAATTTTTTTAGTTTTAAATCGATGCAGTAGTTTTCTGGTTTTGAGGTATCACAGAATTAATGTAATCGGTGAAAAAAAAAATCTTGAACAGTTTATTTTTTGGCATTTAATGTAAATTTCTTGACAAATTTTTTTTCGTTAATAAATCGAATTAAGTTCATAATAATAAAAAGTTCTTATTATATTTATTAATTATAATTATATTTTTTACATTTAAAACTTTCTAAAGATTTTCTAACCCCTTTCCAATTTTTTTAATATTATTTAATTAATGAATTAATCTAAATTGGATTGACAATTGAAATCACAAAATAATAATATCTTTCATTAAAATGAAAAGCATTGGCCAAGTATTAAATTAAAATAAAGATGAAAATTTTAAATTCTTTAAATAGTTTTGCATTGAAAGAAACGGAGTACGCTGTAGGAGGAAAAAAAACGCTGTACAATTTCTGACTACATGTTCAATTTCAATATTAAATTTATTTCATTCACATCTACCGTATAAATTAACATTCTCAGATAACACCGAGTCAATTTACTAAAACGGATAAAATAGTTGGTGCAAAATTATATAAATTTATCATGTAGTGCCAATGAAAAATAATTTACGTAGATCCTTTTTCATTCTAATTTGTTCCTACTTGAAAGATTATAACTTTTTAATCAATCGTATTACATCTATATACTTAACTCTAATAGCAGTTTATGAAGAACATTGAGTAAGAAAATAAAAAAAATATGTTCGGAGTGTAGTTCGTATAATAATACTTAATTTTTTTGTTTGGATTTTTCTTTATTAATAATTTATTAAAATGAATTTTTTAAACGTTAAAACTTGGATATTTTTATTATAAAATTATCGACAATTAATTAATTATTTTTTCGGTAAGTGCTTGTCATTCGGGGATTATTTCTAGCATCGAACTTTATAGAGTACTATGTTTCTTTTGTTCTTTGTGATTTTCTGTTTGATACAAACTCTATAAATAAATACATTAGATTAAAACAAATGATTCAAACAAAAATCTGGCATTTTATAAAAAAGAGGCGAAACGAGGCGAAAGGAAGAATTAAATACTGAACGAAACAAAGAAAAGAGGTCACGAGAAAGTAAAGCGCTCTCTTTTTATTTCCAGCGAAATGGAATCGACATTTGTGAATATAAAATGTAAACAGACCAATCCGCTTATCGACTGCTTTTGTTTTTTTGCCAAAGTAAAAATATACAGATGGGTTCCTCATGTGCCTTTTATTCTGTTCCCTCATCCCCCTTGTTTGAAAAAGGCATTCATAACCACTTGTGTCAACGTCGATTTACCAGATTTATTCGGAGCTATATATTATTTTGTAAACTTTGAGTTTTTCACTGACAGACAGATTGGAAATTATAGACGCACAGTTAACAGTATTCTGTTATCTGTCGAGCGTCTATAATTTCCAATCTGTCTGTCAGTTGAAATCTTATTTAACATCGAATTTTTCCAAAAGACAAATAAATAGGTGAATAAAAAAAATAAACTGTGCCTTACCAACATAAGCGCACGGTACCGAATTATACTTCATACATTTTTTATTAGAACACGTTTATTTATAAAAAAATAAAAGTAAAAAATAAACTTTTTAGAGACAAGCTTTTATTGAAAAGTAACTACTAAAAAGGAAAAAAATAATATTTAATAATTTAGGTTCATAATTATTATAAAAGCGTGGGTTGTTCACTAATATTTTAAATATCGTTCTTTTCAGTCTTTCAAAATGTTACCCCCATTTGACTCCGGTAGGGGTTGAATTTCCAAAAATCCCTTCTTAGTGGGTGCTTTCGTTAGAAAAGAACCTACTGTCCAAATTTCAAGTTTCTATTTTCAGCGATTTGGCCTGGGCGTTGATTAGTCAAAAAAGCCCTACTCTCGTTTAAACCCCTTAAGGGTTGAATTTAATTCTAAGAACGATTTATTTATGTATTATTATCGGTAATACATATGTGTACAAAATTTCAAATCGATCGGATATGTGGAAGTTGTTCAAAATTGACTTGCAAGATATTTGATCCACACATATACTAGGAAACTAGCTAACACAAAGTTAAATAAAAGCTTGTGAAAAAGAGTCGTGTATTTTTTAACCATCTCGCCACCACATTTCTAGTGCAATCGAATTTTAATTTCAGTCAGGTATTTTAACAATTCTAACAGCATTTTCAATGATCGTGAATGTGCACGTTCTTAAGCCATTATTATCGCTAAAAATA
This sequence comes from Mongoloraphidia duomilia, assembly GCA_039654895.1. Classification (NCBI taxonomy): domain Eukaryota; kingdom Metazoa; phylum Arthropoda; class Insecta; order Raphidioptera; family Raphidiidae; genus Mongoloraphidia; species Mongoloraphidia duomilia. Next base: position 20,034,552 of record CM077522.1, on the reverse strand, counting down.
ACACCGTGAATCAAGGAATTTCAATAACGTTTTATATATCACGCCCTCGTTGAAGGAAGTGACGCATTTCAGTTTAAACGCTGCCATTGTAACTTGATCTCAGGTGTCCATGAAACTGCCTTTTGTTCTCTGGAACACTTTGATTCAGAACAATGTCCGTTAGTTCCCGTTCTGAAAAGGAGAATTGACATTTACAGGCATTGAGAAAAATTATTGTCAAATATCAACGTCTTGAAAATGAAATTTATATGTTTTTTCTTAGTATTTTTTATTGCACATATCGATTTTAATTGGAAATTTCTTTCCTTCTGTAACGGCGTAGGCCATACGTAATATACCACGTTAAAATTTATTCATATCATTGTTTTAAATTTATTTTTATAAGAATTGTTTCGCACATCGCAATGACTTCGTCAGAGTTCTATTATGAAATGATAAATATTTTTAGCTGCAATAAAAGAGACAGCACTGCCGGTTATCTCTCTTTTTTGTATACAAGTCGAATGAAATGTATTCAAGTGCTGCCACTATTATAGAATATATTGCTTAGGTACTATTTTTTTTGAGGTTACTCTAAAGGCTATACCTTGACCTGGTACTAATTCATATTTTTAATTTATTATTATTTTAAGTAAGAAATTAAAAATCCGACTGACATTTTCGCCGATTCTCAGAATAGAACCTGGGAAGAATCACTTTTGTAATCCACATGCCTACTGGAGAGAAATTATCATCGATCTTATTTTATTTTACCAAATATGAAATTATCCACATTTGACCTAAACGTGTTTTAAAAATTGTTTTCACGATTAAATATTTTAAATAGGTAGTTATTATATTAAGTTTTATTGACGACTTTATTACAGAGAAACTACACTGTCGTGCTCTGATATTTTTACAAACTTTTATTTAACTTGCAATGTTTGTATGTTAGTTTGTTTGTTTAGGTCAAATTTTGAACGACTTCCACGTATCCGATCGATTTAAAATTTGGTACACATATGCATTCAATCGTTTTTAGAATTAAATTCAATTTCTAAGGGGGTCAAACGAGGGACTATTCAACGTCTAGGCCAAATCGCTAAAGCTAGAAACTTGGAATTTGGACAGCAGGTTTCTTTAGTGACGTAAGCACCCACTATATGAAGGGATTTTTCGAAATTTAATCCCTAAGCGAGTCAAAAGAGGATAAACTTTTGAACGACTAAAAGGAACAAAATAAAATAGTAGTAAAAAAAGCTTTTTAAAGACACGCTTTTATTTAAATGTACTAAAAAGGAAAAAAAATAAGTTTTAAGAATTTACTTTCATAATTATAAAAGCGTGGGTCGTGACTAATAAAATACGTAGAGTTTACAACCCACGCTTTTATAATTATGAAACTAAATTATTAAAACTTATTTTTTTCCTTTTTAGTACATTTAAATAAAAGCGTGTCTTTAAAAAGTTTTTTTTACTAATATTTTTTAATAGATACTCATATGGCCGGTTTCTCGTACATTTTAATCACGATGTTTTTTTTAATCACACTGTTAAATTTTAACAGCTACGTGTTCATTGGTTGCTCCGTTTCGTTACCATAGTAAACTCTGTAATTTAACAGTGTGATTAAAAAAACATCGTTTACAAGACAACGATTAAAATAAAATTTTTCTGTTTACATAAAGACAGAATACCTACGTATTACTTCGAGCGTCTATAATTCACAGTTCATTCATTCCTACGTATTACTATTTACTACTAGTATTTGTATTTTATTTTTATAGAACTGAGCGTATTTTTATTTTTTAGATGACTTTTTGGTTAAAGACTTGTGAATTCTTTCATGTCTTTGTCGAACGGTGAACTCGTATTAGCTAATTTATTTTGGAAATGACATTTTACACTTTGGAATGCGTTCTTTCTCTTCAGACTTCAGGCTTGCTTTTTGGCTTAGTTAAATACGATCCTTTTATTCTTATAAACTATTTTAAATTTGTAAAAATATCAGCAAGACAAAATGGCTTAAGCCAAACTTGAATTGATTTAAAATTAATATTAGTAATAAGATCTTATTTAATAAATTATTATACCACATATTAATAGAATCACTATATTATTACGATACCTAATAACAAAATTAAAGATAGTTACTTCTTACCACAACAGTTTTATTGATGGATGTTTGCTGAAGATGAAAGCATAGCTTTCGAAATGTACATCCATCATTAAAACTGTTGTGGTAAGAAGTAACTATCTTTAATATTGTTATTAGGTATCGTAATAATATAGTGATTCTATTAATATGTGATATAATAATTTATTAAATAAGATCTTATTACTAATATTAATTTTAAATCAATTCAAGTTATCATTAGGTATCGTAAAAAAAAATATATGAGCACTGTGGTTGGAATAAAAACAAAATTAAAGATAGTTACTTCTTACCACAACAGTTTTATTGATGGATGTACATTTCAAAAGCTATGCTTTCATCTTCAGCAAACACTATACATGTATAGTGTTTGCTGAAGATGAAAGCATAGCTTTTGAAATGTACATCCATCAATAAAACTGTTGTGGTAAGAAGTAACTATCTTTAATTTTGTTTTTATTCCAACCACAGTGCTCATATATTTTTTTTTACGATACCTAATGATAATCTATATATTTAAAATACAAGACATTTTTTTGTCTAAGAGCTTTGACTGATTTTGATTTTTTTTTAATCGTAAAATTGTAGCTTTGCATGCTCTATATTGTTTTGCCATTTTTAACTTCCCACTGGAAGTTATTGTAATGGGTCCGAAAATCGAAATCAAAAAGGAAAAAAAATTTTTATGTTTCAAGGTCACTACACTATTTTTACACTACTTTTAGAAAGATGTCTGTGTGTGTGTGTGTGTGTGTACGTACGTACGTACGTATGTGTCCATTTCTTTCTAAGACGAAATCTCGAGAACGAAAAATGATATCGACTACGTTGGGGTGCCAATCGACGCGTATTAACGTAAATATGATCTGAAAGGAATTTTTTTTAAATCGGTTCAGCCGTTCTTTTTTCTTAACCAAATAACCTCAAAAAAGTAGATTTTACACAATATCTCGCGAATAAAAAATTATATCGACTTCGTAAGGGTGTCAATCGAGGCGTGTTAACGTCATTTTGATCCGACATAAATTTTATAAAAATCGGTTCAGCCGTTTTTTTTTTTTTTTTTTTTTTTAATTATTGATGTTTTAATGATTAAAATGATTACTTTTCTGTGTAATATCTAATTTAATATTTAATTATTATTATTAAATATTTATCAAACTGGGAAGTTCGTCGTGTGGACCTCAAGGGTCGCACTTTAGTCCTAATAAACGACCCACCTCACGGCTTGTTTAATATTGAATTCATGAACTTTGCTCCCTAGCCATGCTGTCTCTTTTCATTTGAGAGGTAAATAGACTGCCTACTGTGTGTTTCAGTCGCCGACTGGAGTTCGTTTTAATTTTACCTAAAATTAAGTGTTGAATAATAGTAATTTATGCAACTAGTGGCTTAAGTGACGGATTATAATATGACAGTCGCGATTTTGTGATACGAGCCTAAGGTTAAGTATGTCTAACAGAACGAGTGTGTGTTTACCGTGCGAGCCGAACGTGAGGTCGGTAATCACACGAGTTCTGGTATAAATGCAATATAACCTTAAGAAAGTATTGTAAAATCGCGACTGTCAGATTCGTCACTTTAGACACGCGTTACATGCAATATTTTTTGCAACAACTGCTTCAAAAGTTCAATTTTAAACAAATAAAACACAATTTGGATAAATATTTTATTAATGACATTATATAACAAAGTATCTATAAAGTACTTTATTACGCACGTGTGTTATAAAGTAAAACAAAACAGAGTGCATTAAAATTTACTTTAAACACTACCGTTCAAACGCATCAGAAGCTTCCATAAAGAATCACTTTTCAAACTGTACACAGCCATCTAAAATTGTACTTCTGATGCAAGTGTTGCAAAAAATATTTTTTGCAACACTTGCATCAAAAATACAATTTTAGATGGCTGTGTACAGTTTGAAAAGTGATTCTTTATGGAAGCGTGTATTGAATTCGAACGGTAGTGTTTAAAGTAAATATTAACGCACTCAGTTCTATAAAGTTATACTGTTTTGTTTTACTTTATAACACACGTGTGTATAAAGTACTTTATAGATTACTTTGCTATATAATGTCATTAATAAAAATATTTATCCAACTTGTGTTTTATTTGCTTAAAATTTAACTTTTGAAGCAGTTGTTGCAAAAAATATTGTATGTAACGCGTGGCAAAAGTGACGGATCTGACAGTCGCGATTTTACAATACCCTCTTAAGGTTATGTTGCATTTATTCCAGAACGAGTGTGTGTTTACCGCGCGAGCCGAAGACGAGTGCGGTAATCACACACTCGTTCTGGAATAAATGCAACATAACCTTAGGCTCGTATCGCAAAATCGCGACTGTCATATCATCCGTCACTTTTGCCATTAGTTGCATAAATTACTATTAACACATTACACAAAATTGATACAAATCTGACATAATCCACTTCGACGAGTGGCTACAAATATTATGGATTGCCTTTCATGCTGATGATTTTAACGAAAGAGCTTTAAGATGAATTTTGTTGAGCAAATTATTAACATTTTATATAAGAAAATATGCAAAGTAATCAATTATGCATGTATTTATTCAACAGGCAACAGAAGGTATTGAATTACATGCAAGGTCGATATAGCTTCTGCTTACATAATTGCCAATTCATGCTTTGTTTATAATTACTTCTATTTAGATGTATATATCTACATAATATACAGTGTGATCGAGAAATGTGAATAGATTTTTATGGCTTGTGACGCTTGTCATAAAAGAATATTATTTTTAATTTGTTGAAATTGTCAATTAATTCTTACGCTTAAAAACTTCCAACTACATATATAATAATTTAAGGATCGACTCCAGTATATGAAATATACATTTTCATGATAAAATTATAACACGGCCATTTTGTATCATTTATGCTTGAAAAATAATATCGTTGTTGGTTCCATTTTTTAGGGTTCCGTACCTCAATGAAAAAAAAACCCTAATCATTATAGAATCATTTTGTTGTCCGTCTGTCTGCCTGTCTGTCTGTCCGTCCGTCCGTCAAGACCCTTTTTCTCAAGAACGACTAGAGATATCAAGTTGAAATTAATATCAAATACTAAGGTCCGGTAAAAAATTCAAGCTTCTACCTCAATGCAATAAAAATTAGTGATGGGAGTATTCGAATGCTAGAATCGAGAAGTATCCGATTCTCATAAGTTCTCGGTGTTCTCGAATACTTTTTTGAAAGTATTCGAATACCGAGTTCTCGTAAGAAGAATTGCAAATAAACTGCAATCGAAGATTCGGCGTTCTCGGTTCTCGATTCCGGTACTCATCCAGTCAAAATCAAACTATTTCCCACACATAGTGTAGCACAACTCACTCTGAATCGAGTGCAATCGGTACTAATCGGTAGAGTCCGGACAGACTATGGTATTATGACATTGTCGCGGTGCAAAGAAATAAGAATATCACAATATGAGAAGCGAGAACCGAGAATATTATGGAATAATATAGGTATTATATTATTCATAATATTCTCAGTTCTCGGTTCTCGAATACTCATTCGATTCTTAAAAGTATTCGAATACCGGGTTTTCGATTCTTAAAAGAATTCGATTCTGCCCATCACTAATAAAAATATAGGATCTTTAAAAAAAATCACGTGTTTTGATACTGTCTCACTCATCAAAACCGATAGGGTACCTACTTCGCGTTGACCTGGAATCTTGAAATTTGGCACGAAAGAAGGTCTCATAGCACAAGTAAAGGAAAAATCCGAAAATCATTAATTTCTAATTCTATGTGGAATTATTACATGACAAACTTAATTTCTATTTAGTTTGTCAATCTCAACAATTGTCAAATTGTCAAGGAACCCTTATGTCGCGAGTCTTATTCGTACTTGTTCGTCTTTTTATTAGTATAAAATTTGATTAATAGTTACTAGTTGTCACTAAGTCTGGGGCCAATTTCTTTAAAATTTTAATTTGTGATTGACGTTCCAGTTTTTCATAAATTTCGAGACATCTTGTATATTTCAATATTATCTTGAGATTAACTAAAGCACTCTGGAACTCCCTTATTTTCGAAGGTTTATTCATCTTGACTTTTCTTAGCACATATTTTATACATTCTGTTCCATAATATAAATAATGATAATGGAAATGTCAGATTTCTTTATGCAAATCACAACATTTAAAGTATGTATAAATATTTGAATTTTGCTAAACCTATAGAAAATGATGGAATGTGGTATAAAAAAGAAATGGTACCTAGTTTGGAGTTAAAAGTATAATATATAGGCACATCTTTATAAATGAGAAAAATTTCTCAGATGAATGTTTGTCAAGTTCCGTCCATTGCAGAGAATGTTTCTTAATGTATTTATAAAGTGCATTTAATTTGCTTTAAATTTTGATTTCGTAGCTAATTATAATTTATCTAAAAAATAAGTTAATAGCTCAAAATTCAGTCACTCTTTTGGTTTTTTTTAACCCTGAAAGAGATAAACGTTAGTTTATAATAATAAATCTTTATAACCCTTTTCCGCAGTACGAGTTAACTGTCATTAGTGAAATAGGTACAGTTTCCAGACAACTATGTTGCCATTAACGTAACGAGTTCTGGTTTGTTAAGCTTAGAAAGTTTGCATCAAGGTCCAAAGGTTATTGAGAATATTGGTAAATCGCACGTTAATAGCTTTCGAAATTTTTAAACGATATTAAAATATTATGGAAAACATGCTTTATTATTTTTTTTGTATCATGAATCTTTATTTTTTAAATTGTTTTCTTGATTTTTTTTCTAAAAAGAATCGAAACCGTACGATCTCCCGAAAGGGCGCATTATCGTTTCAAGTTTATTTAGATTTAAAATGTACTGTAGTGACTGAATTTCGTTGGGTTCTTCAGCGTACGGGATACTCGTATGTAGGAACTAGGAATGTACCTCTTTTTATTGCAGAGAAAATAGACAAATAGATGGCCCACACGTTCACTACAGAATTTATAAACCCTTTTTAAATGCATTTTTAAATTCAAAATATACGTAGGTATCAAATGTTTTTAATAGAATAAAAAAATATATCTGAAGATACAGAAGAAGAATGTAGATTATAGACGCTCAACAGCTGAGGTCATCAGCGTCTACATACAGAAGACAGTACCTACTAAACATTCGTTATAAGCAATTTTACCTTGAGGACTAATAATTGCACGGAATTAGTAAATTTAGACGAACTGTCAAAAACAAAACTATAAGCATTTAGAAGTTTGGGTTGATGCGGTTAGTTGTTAGATTGTTACTTAAGCGTAACCTTACAGATGTTTTCAATTTTGCTGTTAATGTTGTTTCTTATTTGAGCCGAGTTTAGACGATGTTAAGACTATTTTTTTACCAATCAGAAGGTTTTCTCTCGGGAATTCGATTTCCAACCCAAAGTCCCAAATCGCCGCCTCCTGTTGTGTTCTTTCAGGAAGCAGGTGTAGTCTATAAGACGGTGGTTTCTTGTGCTATACTTTTTTGTGTACGCATGTTTTTGCGCCAATGAAATGCTTTGTAGATATCAGTAAGTTTTAATTTCATCGTAGACAAGTTAAATATGTTAAAAATGAAGTTATGAAAACTAAAAAGTTATCGGGGTAGAATAAAAAGACATCGTTTGACTACATTTTCTATGGACTTGTAGACGAATGGATATAGAAGGTACTCATAACTCGTGTCAAAAAAAGTGTAAAATTCTGTGATGATTTCAACTTTTATTTTTAAAGTAAAAGCTTTTAATATCGGTATGCAACAAAAAGCATGGTTTAAGGCGTCCTTTGCGTTATAAAAATATATACTTTAAAATCAAAAAAAAAAAATAAAATATAATAAATACAGCGGTTGAAAAGAACATTACCTACATTAATTTGGCTGTGGGTTTTTGCGAGGTGATTTATTTACGCGATTTTGCGCCTCTAGAGTAATAATTGGTCAAATCAAAAAAAGGATAGAATTAAACGCTTAATAATTATTTGATTTTTTTTGTAAAATATAGGTATCTACAGTTTTTGAGACAAGGCCAAAATCTGAATTTTTACGGCCATTTTCCAAGGTGGCGGCTTGAGCATAACTTTTTTTGGGGAATTTATAGAATTCCAATCAAAAAGCTAGATATAAGTAGTATGTCGACACATTTCCTTTCGCATATGAATTTTTCCCCCGAAATATCTAAATTGACTGCTTTATTTGTAAAGCTCAGTATGAGGACCGTATTGATATTTACGTAAAAAAATTTTAAAGTGAAAAACTGATAAAATTAGAAATTCAATAATTAATTTAAAAATTGTTCGTAATATTTATTGAATTTATAAAAAAAATCAAATTGACTTTGAAATCAATATAAATTGTAAAATAAAACGTCATTCGTCAACATTGCAATTATGTTATATTATTTTCGGAATTTTTATATTTAAATGAAGTACTTAGATCGTATTATTTTGAAATTTAACAATATTTGCAACTTACTGTTGGTTATTGTTGAAAAAAATCGTAAGGTTTCATTTTGTTTATTACAAAACTTTACATAGTCTGTGTGGAATTAGAGTAATATTGCGTAAAGTATGTCGTGGTATATTTCACTTTAATTTGCCCTCAGCCAGCTTTCTGTAGGCGCACTTAAACACAAAAAGCCACTTTCAAAATCTTGTTGCTATATAGACTGTTCCAAAAAGTCTTTTCTAATTGAATGTAAGTTTTAAAAATAACAAATTACAAAAAAAAATGCATCAGTTATTTTACACTATTTACTACAGAAGTGAAGTTTCTAATTGCGTCAATAGTAGACACACAGACACACATCCATACGTCAACAGCGCATAAGAACGGTGGTGTGTCGTTTCGTTACACATCGTGCGTTAAATGTTCAGTCGCAAGAAACCAATTCACTTTACCGTACAAAAAGAAGTTTCACTTCGAAAACAAAATTAATTATGGTTGTGTGGAATTGGTTTTCGCTTTCTAGTTATCGTGAACAAAATTTATTTCGTCGAGTCCCTGTATATATAAGCCGTGCATTCGGTTATAATTTCTGAATCCATATAGTGCTTTTCCTGTACGAGGAATCCATTTTCCAATATAACAAAGGCTCATTAGAGTAAACCAGAGCTGAGAACTGGCTGAGCCAGGGTTTGAAAGCTGTGGTATTGAGGTCTCGACCTGCTATATACACGTCCCGTCGCCTCTACCATCCTGTCTCGTTACCTACACCACCGCTATCGCCGTGTACCTTTTCCATTCATATAACTAGAACACTAGACTCTCACTACTGTCTTTTGTCTTGCCGTGTTGTGAATTCGTATTGCTTTTACGAGTTGCCACTCTGTTGGTAATACAATCTGTCTTTCTTATTTTGTTTTCTTATTGGTGCTGTTTGTTTCATTAAATTATTCATTTAAATTGAATGTTTACATCAATTGATACCCAAGGACGAGCTATTTGCTGTTTTTATTGCTTTCAAATTTCGACTGGAATGTATTTTTTTTCAGCAGAAACTAAATCAGTGAATTAAATAAAATACTACATAGATACAAGTAAATACGTGCAACTTTTAACAATTTGTGTACATTCCTACGGCAGTAAAAAACAGTGCCATCTATGGGCTTGGAATGCCAACAGTGTAGCAACAATTTACTTGTGGCGGGAAGAAAGTAATTGTTGACAATGATTCTATTCTTTATTAAACGTTTCCAAATATGTATTGTCATTACAATGCATATTGTACTGGTGCATTGTGTTAAATTTTACAACTATGCAGAATTGTGATGACACTATATTATCTTGTTTTCAGTACATCAACCTCTTTCTCTAAGGTGATATTTTTTTCCTTAGTTACGCGGGAAAATTCAAATCAATCTGCCGATTCCATTATAATATTGTTTTTTTATAGTATTTGATAATATGTTAAAACTTTTTTGCAATTCAAGCCAATATTGATCGTCTCAGGGCTTCTTTACATTGATATTTCATTTCGAGAAATCTTAATAAGTACTAATGCATTTAACGTAATTTTTTAACGTGAATATCTAATTTTTTACTCTTTGTTCATAATTTAATATTTTTTGTTTATTCTTTCTCACAAAAAAAATCTGAAAGTTGTTTATAAAATTTTTATTGGTATATACAAGCTGATTTATTTATTTCCAATAAAAAATATATTTTCTTTCCTTACTCAGTTATAAGTGTTTGATTTTGTGTTCTTTTATCTTAATATTTTCGAAACTACCTTCTTTATAAAAAACAAGCCTGATTTTGAACTTTCGCGTTAAATAGATAGAACATAATAAACGTCACCAATCACTTGTAAAATTTTTAGCACTTTTTTTAAACCATTCTGTATATATACACATTTAATCTTTATGCATCTGTTTGTTTTATTTGGTTGTTTTTCAGATAAATATCTTTAGTACTTAAATGTCGATAATTAAAAATACGGGAAATTTATTTGTTTTGTCAACCTTTCTGTAATTATCTTCAACCTGTTTATATAATTAAAATTGGCTTCGAAGGAGTTGATTCAACTCATAAAGTGTTAAAATTAATTAAGTTAGTCGAAGTACTCTGTGAACTCATTACCTTGTGTTACGCAGTGGTAGGGGGCTGCAACACCGTACTAGTGTGGTATAAGTGGTGGTGGTGGTAGCGGAGTTAACGGCGGGACGGAGGGGGTTAAAGGCTGATTTATAAGTGTCTATTACGAGTACGTCTGATAAATGAGTAAAATAGCTTCTAACACATACTGCCGAAAGGAAACTTTGTCCTTACATTTGGAGTTGTGTGTACTTACAGATTGTTCCAAAATGTTCAGTAAAGTTCTTTGACGAATGCTTACAATTATTGGAAGGGTACATAGTACAGAGCACTGTGGACCGTAATTAAAAAATAACAATAGCAATAACACTGAAAACTCAACGATAATAATTTTACAACTTTTTAAAATAATTTTCTCATAATAACTCAAGAATTTCCTTTGCGAGAAAGGCATATCTTACAATAATTTCTATTGATATAAAAAAACATTCAAATTTTAATATTTCATAAGTAGCACACAAAGCTCTTGAACATAATTATTAATGGTAGCATAAATAGAATGTCAGGATTTTTATATTGTATAAATTTGCTTTTACGATTCAGTCTGTATTATTATGTAGATATATAGGAAGTTAGTAAAATGAGGGGTCGATGCGGTGAGGAGTGAAATAAGGACTTCTCTGTCGTTGTCATATTCATTTACAACTCGAAATTTCATTTTAGTTTTGATTTAGTAATCGCACACACGGATTGGTTGCTTGTTGTTTTGGCAGGGGCGTGTCGTCAGATTATACCTGATATTGAATTTAAAAATCTATAACTAATAGCCATTTGCATCATTGTCGATTAACAAATTAGATTGATAGTAAATGTATATAAACTAATTATAAGTTCACCTCTTGAAAGTGAATAGACAAGTTCATATTAAAAGAAACAAAGAAACTTTTCTTACTAATTATTGAAACAATCCGTTTTACCTTTACACCAAAGCAGCATTCTCATGTGTTCACGTAAATGTCATAGTTTTGCAATTCGTAGTAAACAAGCAACCGAGGGAATAATGTCAACAAGCTGTCTACACTCAATCAACAAAAGTTCCAAGGACAAACATTCGACTGATGACCAGTCCTATACTTCCCACCTAGTAAATATTTGCAAAAAATAAACACTTTTTTTTATTCTTTGACTAGGCCCAAATAACCTTAGCTGTTGGTGGTCTTTAAAACACAATTTAATTTTTATTCTTTGAAAAAAGCATGGCCCTCTTTTTTGTTTGGTGATCTACTGATGGCTAACTTAATATAGCAAAAATCATGGTTACCTTGATTTACGTACAATTTTTATTTTTTTTAGTAAAATATTTTTTTTCTCGAAAACTATACATTTTAGAGAAAAAAAATATTTACATTTTTTTCATATTATAACATCTAGAATTCATTTATATTTTTTTTTACCTATGTTAATACGTGACATTGAGAACGTTTTTTTGAATATCTCAGGATCCACTGAACCGATTTGACTCAAAATCTAATCAGATCTAAGTTAAATAGAACAATAGAACAATCGGCATGCCCGTATGTTGTTCCGTTCTTAAGATATCGAAGGCGAAAAATTGACCACACACATACACACACACACACACACATACACACACACACATACAGACATCAGTCAGAAAATGATCTTAAACGATTGCTAGGGTCTCAAAACGTGAAAATCTGTTAAAATCTCGAAATATTTTTTTCGGACTAAATCCATTACTTTCCTACCATAGTAGAGATGGGAAGTAAAAATGTTTACTCGTGTTGTTACCTTTTTTATTTTGATCTTTACCGGTTTTTCTGAAAACAGGCAACTTACGAAAACTGTTGCTTTTGTTACCATAAGGTAAACAATATAAGGAGTAATATTGAGACACATACTATTATGGAAACAAGTAATAGATATACCTATTAATAAAAAGTTCCTCTTTTTTCATTTTCAAAATTCTATTTCTCAGTAAATAAGGCTCATTAGATCGAACGATACAGTCTACAGAACACATTTTGAAGAAGTTGAGCAGAATTGGCGAGCTCCCAGTTCTTCTAAGTTCTCCTCGTATGCGCCAGCATTCCTCGACCGCAAATCTTACAAAAAGTATTTTTGCTTTGGTTACATCACAGTAATGTCAGATGAAATCGTGTATTTTCAAAGCTTATATTTAATTACTTTTGTAACTGTTGAAGTGTTTTGCGGACTGTCACTGATTATATAACAATGACTAATGTGGGTGAATGGTTTTGAAATACAATGAAAGTGTTCCTTTGTATTTCATAACAAAATTATGACAGAAAGGAAAATTCTATTGGAAGGCACAGAGTGTACTTAATACGCTGTTTGCTCAGCTTGACTGTCAGTCATTAAGTCTACGCAAAATATATTATTATTCATGAGGCATGTCTACCCTTTGACGCAAATAAATATAAATAATTGAATTTAATTATATATTAATTCATCAGCAGTGTTAAAAATATTTTGTTGGAAATTATTCCACGTTTTATGTTTATAAAGCTATTCAGAATAATAAGAAGTATTAGAAATACCTTGTATATTGGTGTCCGTCTTGTGACTTCATGTGTTGTTAACACGACGAGTTTCAACAACGAGTTGCCATCTTCAGGTGTGGTTAATTTTTTATATTATAAAACACACATTGAGTAACGTGTTACGAATACTCAATGTGTGTTTTATAATATAAAAAATTAACCACACCTGAAGATGGCAACTCGTTGCTGAAACTCGTTACTCAATGTGTGTTTTGTTATATAAAAAATTAACCACACCTGAAGATGGCAATGCGTTGCTGAACCGCGTCGTGTTAACAACACATGAAGTCACAAGACGGACACCAAAATACAAGGTATTTCTAATACTTCTTTTTACTCATATAGTGACTAAAAATGTATCCTATTCAGAATCATAATGTAAGATGTGAAATAACAGTACGACTCCAGCCTTACTGTTATACTGTACTATGAGCGTGTAACAACATTAATTTATTAAAATTAATTGATTATTTAATTCTAATTATTATTTGCCACTCTTTGCTAGGATTCATGTCATAACAACACACAATCTGTGAAAATTTCAACTAGCTACCTTCGTAACGTTATTAGAAATAGAGTTTTGTGACAGACGGACGTGTTTTAGATACTTGAAATTCCAATTCAGTTTAATTGAAAAATGTACTGCCAATAAAATAATGTCGTAACCAATTTTTAACAATATATAAATATCGTCTTAGTTATAAAAATAAAACTGAGGCTTCTGGTATCAATTTTAGTATATTTTTCATTTTGCCTCTAGGGTAGACTAGCGTGGAAAAGACACCTTACATTACCTGAGTTGAAAGCAGAAGACAATTGAAAAGTCGATGACAGCAAAGGAGGGCCTCCAGCGTAACATTTTAACCCTTTTAAGTCTAGCAAAGACGTTTTAAACACGTCATAATATAATAATAATAATATTATTTTTACATTTCTAAAAAATCAGAGAAACAGCTGTATTTTGATGTTCAAAAATTAACATTAAAAAGCCTCTTTCTCTGACGTCAGTTAGTTTAGATCTTTTCATTTTCACTACGTATTGTGAATTTTAGTACGAAATGAAAGGTAACAGATTGATATCAAAAGTGTATTTATGCCACCAACTGCTAGAGGTCCCATTCGTATTTATTATTATTTTTAATAGTATACCGAAAATCCAGTTAAAACCTCGGTTAAAACTTAACCAGTTTTTATAGATTAGAAACTGGGAACCGGAATTTCTAATTGACAAACCATGAGAACGCCATACAAACAACATTTTCTAATGATTAAATTTTAATTTAAAAAAGCGGTCCAGGTGCGAGTCGGGCCTCGCGCAATGAGTTGTCCGTACAATCGTTAAATATAAAAACCTTCTTTTTATAAACTGACATTTACTTATATTTTAAATGAGGATGTTTTTCGTTTCCATGGTTACACCGTTGTATCTTTAGTTAGCTGCATAGCCCACTCACGCGTTTGGACTTGATTTCGTATGTTGAATTCATTATAACAAATCAAAAATCTCTAGTTTCTTCGAAATATACTGAACTTTACAATGTTGTCTATACTTTTTATCAATGTTGACGTTATAATACACTTGCTAAATTTATTTCAGATTTTTTCGATTAATACTTTAGAAATAAATGGGGTGGGACAAGTGATTTCCTCGGTTTTTAATTTTTTTTTCGTAAGTAAATTTAACTAATGGCCGGTTTATCGTACATTTTAATCACGATGTTATTTTGACCACGCTGTTAAATTTTGACAGCTACGTGTTAATTGATGGCTGCGTTTCGTTACCATAGCAACACGTCACTTAATCGTGTGAATAAAATAACATCGTGATTAAAATGCACGATAAACTGGCCATAAATGTTTTTTTTTTATGTGTGTTTTCTATAGTGTACTATAGCTTTCATTAGACACCCCACTCGATGGGTTTGAATTTTTTTCATTTTTTTTTCATAACGTGTTTGGTCCCCCATTTTTACCCGTAGTTATCCGAATTATATTTATCCATGTCTAAACCACAGCATTGCAGGACCGTAACATAAACTTTAACTATGCCAAATTACGAATCTCTATAGCTTGTATCGTTTGGCTCTGGAAGCTTGTGACAGACAGACAGACGGACAGACACCGGAGTAAGACCATAAGTGTTCCGTTTTTCCAACTTTGGTACGGAACACTAATTAATGTCGAAAAATCATAATTGGGCTTATTATATAAGCTGGTGCGAGTTGCATCATTCTGTGAATACATAAGATCAGAAAACAAACGTTGACGGCATTATTATTGCACTAATTGCTGAAAAGTTTCCCAAAAGACATGATACTTAAATGGTCTAGTTGCGTAATTTAATGACTCCTTCGTCAGTGTTTTACTTCTGATCTGTCTTATCCGAGATTTTTATAAGTTTTATTACAGAAAAGACAGGATAATCCCATTAGGGTGTTGTAATTATTTTCTTTACAAATGATGATCCTTTTTCGTCTCACATAATCATTTTTGTTGGTCGAGTTTCGTTCGGCGCGAGTGAGTCCTTGGCAGGCTACGCCTCACCGCGCCTGTTTATCAAGATTAACCCCAATATGCCGAGGGGTGAGTAATTATTGCTCTGCTTCATGCTTCATGCAGCAGCCTTCTTTGCTGCATCAGATAAACGACTAACTTTAACAAGACTACAGTCATAACCTAGCCTACACTGGTTTGTTTTTTAACAGATTGATAAACACGTTATACAGGGAATTCTCGAACTTTATTATCGGGCAGCGTATACAAGTTTTTCTTATAGAAATATTGTGTCGTACTTTTTACGGTTCTGTACCAAAATGGTAAAAACTTTTATAGTAAAACTCTGTTGTCCGTCTGTCATGAGCCTCCTAAACGATTGAAATTAAAAAAACTGAAGTTTGGTATATACTATATAGCTAGACTATTGGGGCTCACAGATATTTTAGAAGACGTTTTACCAAAAGCAATGAAGTGATTTTTCAATTTTTTTAAATTAATTTAGGATATCTTGAAGATATTAAAATATTTTCTTTTTGGATTTTTTTAATAATTTTTTATAGGTTTTTTTTATAAAAACGTAGGAGGAAAAGTAGAAAATTGAATAGATACTTACACCAGTTTACAGTAGAACTCGAGAATAAATGAAAATGACGTGATATGTCAAGCGTCTATAATTTACTATCTTTCTATCTAAAATCTGGGAACTGAAGGTTTGACGGTATTGTTTTTCTTCAGTTTTTTCATATTATGCTGCTGAACGAAATTACTCTCATCGCGGCTAAAAAAAGGCACATCTACAATTTAACAATTAATTTTAGATAAATAATATGATTTTATTAAGAAAAATTTACAAAGTTATTTGTTAAATTGTTTTAAAAACTTAACTATTCAAGGTAAACAGAGCATCGGACGTCGGAAAATCTCATGGCTAAAAAACTTAAGAGAATGGTTTAGTAAATCATTTAATTTCTAATTCAATGAACTTTTTCGTGCCTGCGTATATCTAAAATATTAATAGCCAATGTGACCGCGAGTCTTAATCAGGAGACGGAGTCATGGAACACCCGACAGAAGCCATGCTTTTTATGTCAACACATGGCAAGTCCAGTACAAAATATAAATACAATTTAATTGAAATAAGAATTAACATACTTATATTATTTAAAAACACAATTTAAACAACACACACATTGAGATTTTCACGTAATTAATTCAACTTTACTTGTATAACACACAGTACTAATGTTGTACAACATGTTATCTTTATGTTGGTGCATATACGTGCACCTAGGCCACAGCGCGTGCGCCAATATATATACGTCACACTCATAGCTATAGATATACTTTTAACATGAGCATGTTGCGTGACACGAACCCCTAAGTTTTTCCGCTGCTAGAAATCGTCTAACGCGCCTATAGAAACATAGTTTCAAAAATTAGAATTTAAAGTTTAAATAATTAGTAAATATTAAAATGTGCCTTGAATTTTTATAACGCTTCGGACATTCATACAAAACAAAAAGCAATCGAATTGTTTTAAATTGTGTACCTATTATGAAGCAGCTTCGCTAATTTAGTTATTATGATTCTCAGTTGTTTTTTAATCAGAGAAGGAGCGACTAATTTGGTGATATTATAGAAGCGAGATATACATATTAAAGGGAAATTCAATTTTAGAATTTCAGTTCTTTCAATTCGCATTTTAATTAAATGGTTTTGTTAAACGTGTTTGTGCCTTAATGAAATCAGCCTGTTTATTGAGAAAAGTTGTCTTGCTCCTTCTTAAAGCTGACGCACTCCATGCGACGAAAAAATAATTAATCGATTTTCACATCTAGAATTCATTGTTTCTCAGTACGCAGTCCATGCGCAGTTGAAAATTATGTTCCCGCAAGAAATAAATATTTGTTAATTTCGTTCCCTATACAGGGTGTCCCATGACTCGAGGTCCATAGCTTAAAGGCGTGTTATTAAAGTCATTTTGAGTTAAAATTAGTTAATAAACATTATGTTCGAAAATTAATTAAAAATATTTTTTTCATAAAATTAATGACTAATGTTTTTTAAAGGTTAGCACTTCAACTTTCAATGGTTGTAGGTCTGTGAGGAAGCATTTTCGAACATATGTTTATTAAGCAATTTTAACTCTAAATGAATTCAATAACACGCCCTTAAGTTATGGACCTTGAGTCATGGGACACCTGTATATATATTACTGAATGCGTCCGGGGCTTCGCTCGTCTTCGATTCGTACATAACGGGATTTTGCTGCTTCTGATGGCCTAACATAATGATTTCTACCTTAAATTTTAATGAATAATGCAGTTTATGAACTGTGGTTATGATAACGTAGTTTAGTTTATGCACTGCAGTAATGATAACGTAGTTTGTTGATAGGCGATGGGATTTAGTTCAATGGTAATTCTGTCGATGTTTCGGCACATTATATGGTCATAACCATGACAAGAAATCATTTGAGGTTATAACTGTTATGTCATTGTGATCAACGTCGACAAAATCATAGATTAAATTGTGTTTTTAATTCCACCTTTGTACAAAACCCTATCAACAAATTACTTAAATTAAAAATTTTAAGTTAGAGTTTAAGCTAACGATAAATAATAATTGTATCGAAAATGGTGCAGTAGTTCTCGAGTTATAGGGACATACAGAAAGACACAGTTTTTTTTCGAAAAGCAATATTTCTACCAGATATAATTATAAAGACTAAGTATGTGTAAAGAAATTTTGTGAAAATTCTAAAATTGCAAACAAATTTTCCTTTACAGCTTTTTTGTATGCATGGATGTGTTAGCACGATTTAAACTAAATTTGATACACATATTCGAATGCACCGCAAACATTAGTTAATTAAGGACGCAATCGGATCAATTTAAGTATTATATTTAAAGGTTCGGAATCGTTTCAAAGTTGAAATTTAACCCTTTGGTAGATATTAAAATGTGCCCCCTAAAAATTTAACAAAATCAGAGAGGACTACAAAATTATGAAAAGTTTGGGAATGGTGAATGACTCACTAAAGCTACTGCTAGTGTGCATATAATTAGGTGCAATTGTAATTGATTTAAAATTAAATCATTCTAAAGGATGTAATAAAGAGTAATTTTGTCCAAAAACAAATTTAAGTTCATTAAAATACCTCAGTTTCATGCATTAATAAAACATACACTATTTTGTTGGCAAGGTTTTGCACAATGACCCGAATTTTTTATAAACTTAAATGGCCACGCAAATAAGGCTGAGCTCGATACATTTTCGCCTGTTATTTATTAGTCCATGTTTAACTATTTTGTTGTTTTTTTTTGATTCCGTGCTTGTGTTGAAGATTAAAGGTTTTTAGATTAAAACCTGTCGTATGTTTATGTATAACAATTGACAAACGGTAATGGCGTCGCAGTTAAACATGTTTGCATGCACGATTTGTATCAGACTAAGCTGAATTAAATAGAATGTGACGTATCTATGACAATGCTAAAGCTGGATCTATCACTTTGTTTAACTCAACATATTGGCTAAATGGCACCTGGTTCACTACTACACAGTTATACTCTATTCATCTAAATAGGGCCCCATATAATTATAATTTACGAACTGTCAGAAATTCAATGGTTAAATAATGTATAATTTATGTTTTCATTATCATTTGTCAAATATAATAAAATACCTTGAAAAATCTAGATCATTACAAATAACAACAAATCTTAGTATAACTGTATCGACAAAGATTTGTTGTTATTTGTAATGGTCTGGATTTTTCAAGATATTACATTATATTTGACGATTTATTTCTTTTTTGTGTGTTTTTTTATACTTTTTTCGACTCAAAACCCATCTATGTTGCGTCTTAAGTGAAATTCACTGTACATTTGTTATATTCTAAGAGCTAGTAGAAGGCGGACTTACAGTAAGTTTCATGAGTTGAGAGAGATGGAAATTAATAATCTCGGCCGATGGTTCCTTTGGGAACGTACAGGTGTGAAAGGTGAGAAAAATTGACGAGAAAAAAGTGATAGCGGCAAATTTGCCGCTTTGATATATGAAAATATATCATTTTTTTATTAATAAATACAATTAGCAAACACTTATAATGTTTCTAAGTGTATGGCAGACAATTTTGAAAATATAAAAAATAGCACCTAGTTTACGTGATCGCAGCAAATCTGAAATGATCTATCATATTAGTCCAAGGCACCCCCCGCCTGATATATGCAATCAGTTAACCAGGTGCAATTTTTATATTTTCAAAATTGTCTGCCATACATTTATAGACCGAGAGCTAGTGACAATTTTTGGTGTTATTTATTCAAGGCCTTATTTTTGTGAAGATGTTGAGGAAGGCATATATTAATGTGCCCTGACTAAGGGATTTTGCTAGATAGCGGTATGGGAGGGATTCAGATCGCCCCCAACATGTAACAAAAAAATGGTCACAATTATTATTGCTTCAAGGCTGAAATTGTTTGTATAGCTTGTCGGTGACCCAATAATACCATTATAATATTTGCAGATCGATTGGTCAGTATTAAAGGGGCGGCAGATCATCCTTAACGAAATTTATATTATTAGTTCAAGGTTCAAATTTTAATATGTTTCAATTTGCAGAACAAAATGTCGATATTAACCCCCTTACAGAATGATATAAACACCTAGGCGAGCAAGTATTCCTTTAAGAGAGGGGCTTAACACCGACATTTTGTTCTGCAAATTGAAATATATCCTTAAAACATATTATGCTTAAACATAATATATGCTTAAAACATATTAAAATTTGAATCTTGAACTAATAATATAAATTTCATCGGGTACATGACACGTTTAGGGTGATCTGCCACCCCTTTAATACTGACCAATCGATCTGCAAATATTATAATTGCATTACTGGGTCACCGACAAGCTATACAAACAATTTCAGTCTTGAAGCAATAATAATTGTGACCATTTTTTTTGTTACATGTTGGGGGCGGTCTGCATCCTGCCCATACCGCGATCTAGCAAAATCCCTTACTCAGGGCACTTTAATATGCCTCCCTCAACATCTTCACAAAAATTAGGCCTTGAATAAATAACACCAAAAAATTGTCACTAGCTCTTGGGTCTATTAGAACCACCTTTGCCAATTGTATTTTTTAATAAAAAAATATATAATATATTTTCATATATCAACTTGCTGGTATCACTTTTTTCTCGTCAATTTTTTCACCTTTCACACCTGTACGTTCCCAAAGGAACCACCGCCCGACATTCCTAACTCATGAACGGCAAGTCTAACAGAATATCTCAACTCAATATGAAACCTGCTGACTTTACTGTACGTCTGCCTGTCACTAGCTCTTAGGCTATTATGTATTGGATACTGTATCGTATAGTAGCATTTTAATTTAAATGATAAGAGCTTTTAAACGCGAAATGAATTTTCACATGGAAAATGCAGCGACAAAAGGATTAAGTATTCGGGTCGCGTACATTTCTTTGAAATGTCGTTTTGTTTCGATAAGGATATAATATTGAGCACAAGTTGTTTATAAACACAGTTTTCTGCATGATTTGCGTAATCGTTTATTTTTTTATGAATCCGGGTGTCTTTCCAGTTGCCTTTGGAGTCCCCAACCCTCGTCGCTGTTAAATTGATGAGAATTATTCTTAGCATTGTCAGCAACGTTTCATATATCTGCGGTCACAACTTAAAGTGGCTTATGTCGAATTTTTTTGCTTGTTTATGCCTTTAAAAGAAACAGTATGTTATTCTAAATGTATTGTTTACCGGAAGCTACCCCTTTCACTCTTCATCTCAAATCCTTTCCCCTCGCCTAAAAACTGTTACCGCTGTCCCGACGCTATTTTTAAAGCTAAAGGGTTTAGGTAAACGCCAAATGAAGGACCGAGACTCACACTATATATCCTACAGGCGAAAAATTGTAAAAAAAATCCTGGAAAAACACAACTTTTTTTTTTCACACGTAGCCAAAACTTTTCTTTTTTTAAATTTGCCTGTAGTAGGATCTGATACTTCATTTGGCGTTTACCCAAACTCTGTAGCTTTTAAAATAGCGTCGGGAGAGCAGTAACCGTTTTTAGGCAAGGTTAAAGAATTTGAGATGAAGACTAGAGAATAGTCTTAAGAACGTCATTTGTTTTGGAGATCTCCATTTAGTTGAAAACAATTAACATTCTTAAATCTAGATTTAAAACTGAAAGGCATATCAGAAACGTTGATCACGCATATAACCATAGCTACTGAGTGTGGTATTTGCATTTAAAATACATATTAGTAAAAAAAACTTTTTAGAGACAAGCTTTTATTTAAATGCACTAAAAAGGAAAAAATAATTTTTTATAATTTAGGTTCATAATTATAAAAGCGTGGGTCGTGACTAATAAACTATCATAGAGTTCACGACCCACGTTTTTATAATTATGAACCTAAATTATTAAAAATTATTTTTTCCTTTTTAGTGCATTTAAATAAAACCTTGTCTCTAAACAGTTTTTTTTTACTAATATTTATTTTGTTCATTTTAGTCTTTCCAAATTTTATCCCCTTTTGACACCCGTAGGGGTTGAAATTCAAAAAATCCTTTCTTAGTGGATGCTTACGTCAGGAAAGGAACCAACTGTCTAAATTTCAAGTTTCTAGCTTCAGCGATTTAGCCTGGGAGTTGATTAATCGAAAAAACCGTACATCCCCGTTTGAACCCCTTAGGAGTTGAATTTATTTCTAAAAACGATTTATTCATGTATTGTTATCGGGAATACATATGTGTACAAAATTTCAAATTGATCGGATACGTGGAAGTCGTTCAAAATTGATTTGCAAGTTTTGACCTAAACAAACACACAAGCTAACTAACTAACATACATTGCAAGTTAAATAAAAGCTTGTAAAAAATTTAAACTGTCTGTAGTCTATTTTATTATAGATAAAAATGAACAACTGGATTACTATTAAAACGCATGCGTCTGCGGAGGGTTAAATCGTCATTTGTTTTAACAAAAATAGGACATAGGTCACTTTGTCTTGTAGACACATTTCTTCTTTCACCCCTTCGAAGTGGAAATGAAAACGAAATGTGTATATTTCTCTCAAGTAGCTGACTTAATGAAATTTTTATGTTAAAGAGAAGCAATTTTTTTGTTGTTTTATTTAATATTTATTTTTGTAGATACAATTGTTTGTTCTTTTTCATTCTGCTTTTTACACGTTTCTTGTTTGATGAAAAACTGTTTCGAAACGCAGAGTTTTTTACTGTTGAGATTATTGTCTTCGTATTTTTCATTTAATTTGTTTGAAGTTTTCTTATTGTCGAGCCCCTACGAAAAACGCTGTCTTTTTAAATAATATCTAAGTACCCAGTACCTATGATTCTATGGTATTTATCTGTACTTTAAACTCAAAAAAATTATAAGTACATATTTTTTTCTTTTAAACGCCATTTTTTTTTTTTTTTTATAATAACACGCTCAGCTGCAATGGCTATATGCGTGTGTGTGGGGATGTAATTATATAATAAAATAGGTAAGTATGTACAGAGTTTGTTGTTTGGTTAGTATACACTTCACAAATGGCGCACTTATAACATATGTTTTTATTTTATTTATTAAACGCCATTTTAATTGCAAAATTATTACATTACAGTTAAACTATGAAATATTGTGTTTTAATGACCTTTTAACTTATTTTAATTACAGATTATTCGAAAGACTCTCTCTAGTTAGTGTTGGTCCTGCATTTAAGAGTCTTTATCTTTCCTTGCCTCTTATCCCAAAACCTGTTAATCCATCCATCTTTGTGTCCCAGTAATATATGTTATAGTAATAGGAATAAGATGCTGGCACATGGGGTAAACCCTGAAGCCATAGGTGAAGGTTAAAAAAAAAAAAAATTTCCTCGGTTTTTCTGGCTCTGGTACCTGTTTTCCAAGACCACGTCTTTAAAAAAAATTTCAATGTATTGTGCATTTTTCCGATGTATTTAAAAATGATAAACTACATAAACTTACAAACGTATAGGTATTGAAATTTTTAAATAATAATTGAAGGGCTTTTTGGCTTTCAAATGACACTTCAAACATAGTTAGATATATCATTAGTTTTTACAAAGTTAAATCAATTTTGCCTGTTTCATAACAATCGACATGTCTGTATCGCGGGTACAGACTGCAGATGACATGATGAATACCGTTAAACACAAATACTTGTATTCGTGTTTATGGAAAGAAATATTATTCACTTTTATTTATCTTACAAAATCAAATATTAATTGTAAAATATAATAAATAAAATAATTGTAATTTTATTTTTTTATATTTTAAATTGTTATCAAATGCCTATATATTTTTATTATCAAAAAAAAAAATATTAAAAACCTTCGGGGTTCGAACCTGGGCTTGGAGTTTGTACTTGTCGGTAGACTCGTACTTTACCGCAAGGTCACAATGCCTTACTGTCTTTGAGACCTTAACATAATATACATACTGTGATTTGTTTCACATGTCAACCACTCGATTTTCGTTTCAACTAAATTTCGAAAATGCCACTCCAGTATGAGTCAAAATCAAAGTGATTGCGAATGGATCGTGTGGTCGCTTGAAAGTGGAAATAATCTGAACCAGTACCCAGCAAACTATTCCAATTATAATTTACGATTCGTTAACAAAATCAGTATTATTCTTAAACTAGGTAGATACTTATATATTGGGAAGACCCTCGCTATGCTGACGTAGAAAGATGAAATCACAAAAACACTGTTATCTTTTCTTCTTTAACAGACTCCAACTTCAATGCAACGGCGTTATGCATCAATCGAGCACATTATCGTTGCGACTGTGGAGTTTCCAAATGCCGGAAGTATAGGGATGTACGAATACTTGTAGATTTTTCTATTCGAGTTGAGTATTTAATAAGTCCTAGATTTTCGAGTCGAGTCATATAGCATGGGGAGAATACTGTAGAATTGAAAAATATTTCTAACATTTTTCGATATCGAAATTTTTTCTTTCTGCATTACTCGACTCGTTTCGAAACAGGCTTATTATTTTCTTGCAGATCGAATTGCCGACTAAAACGTACATTTATTTATAACTCGCCTTATGGGCGCCAGTAGGAATGATTCCAAGAGGGTGCAAAATGTTAAATGCTTGTGTCGTGAAATGCAACCGTGCCGATTTTTTTGCATCTTCAAGGTCATGAATTTTTCAAATATATCAGAAAATTACTTATAATGATAGAGAATAAACAGAAACAAAGACTTCATTTTCTGTTCCAAAGTTGAATTTTCAAGTGTTGTTTTTTATAATAATTAATATTGACATATTAATATTAGAAATCGTGTCCATCGTGATTATAATAAAATTAAGGAAAATCGCAGGATAGTGGACAAAATATTTGATTTATTAAATTAAATGTCTGACTTTTAATTTAATTTAATAAATCAAATATTTTGTCCACTATCCTGCGATTTTTCTTAATTTTATTGACATATTATTTTTTCTGTTTATTCCTATATTACAACTCCCCTTCTCCGTATCTAATGCAGGGGGTGCACTCGCACCTCCTTGCACCCCCATCGGCTTTAACTATTCAACGAGCACTCTATTTTTCAACACACACGCCCAACCACAGGGCTGACCCATATCTATACAAATTTCATTTTAATTTTTTTATTTTTTATTTTGTACGCAGTATTTTTTATACATGGTACGTAGCAGTGATTTCGATCGGATATGAAAAAAGCGTGACGGAAATAGTATAGTGGGTGTAAATATAGAGAAATTAGGACTCGCTAACAGTAAAAAAGGACAAAAAAACAAATGAAAAGTTCTTTCCTCTGTTCCAATAAATTGTGTTAGATGACGCTTACTTAAAATTTTTCGTTGTTTTTATAGTGTATGGGAACGAGAGAGGACGCAATCGTATACCGTTTGGTCTTAGAACGGGTTTCTAGGGATCGATTTTTCAGTTGATTAACTAAAATTGAATTAAAATTAGCATGAAAACCTTTGTTTCAATTCTGATCAACTTTTCAGTGGATCAACTGAATTGAAACAAACGTTTTCATTTTATTTTAGTTGATCAACTGAAAGATCGATCCGTAAGAATCCGCCCTAAGACCACAACGGTATACGAACGCGCCCTCTCTCGTTAACATACAATAAAAACTAAAAATCTACAAAATCCCACCTTCACACACTATTTTTTTAATTTTATTTTTTTAAATTGGCAATAAAACGGCACTTGGGCGCCTTTGGTGTCTCCTATGATTTAGCTCCCTGGACGGTCGCTCGGTTCGCTAGCCCCGTTCTGCACGCATCCCTTGTGCTGTATTATTGTAAACGCATATATAAAAGCGCGAAGCATTTCAAATTCAGATAAGGTAAGATGTGCGTTAAGTGCTCTCAACTCGCGCCATTATGGCCTTCACAATACTCTAATGACATTCTTACAACGTGATTGTAATACCCGGTATGCATAAAATATTCGTACCGATTTTCATTTGTTTATGCACGTGGATTTAACAGAAAGCCACTTTGTGTGCGCAGGTCTGGAATTAAGGATAATTTCAGCTCTTGACCTTTCGCAGTATCGTCAAGAGAAGAGATTATCCTCAAGTCTTACAAGTATATCAGTGAAAATGGAATTTGTACAGTTTGGCTAAAGACGACGTTACACATGTGGTATTTGTCAAATAACAAATATTTGATATTTGGCAAATATTATCTTGTATTGTAAATCTGAAAAAAATGGGAAATGTTTGCTATTTGCCAAACGTCAAATGTTTCCCGTCTAATGTCGGTAAATTATCACACATTAAAGTGGGCCAATGTTTGTAAAACAAAAAATTCGTATCAGATATACACACTGTGTATATCTGATACGAATTTTTTGTTTTACAAACATTGGCAGTCACAATTTACAATCTGTGTATTACACAGATTGTAAATTGTGACTGCACATTCACAGAGTGAATAAAATAATAAATTTGGGTAATTTGTGGAGTACAATAAATTAGCTTATAATAATAAATGTTTATATAAAATCCCGTGTTCATAATACGATTTAATTTTTATTAGCGAATTACTGTTTTCAGATAACAATTTTGCCATCCACGAACAAGGCTGTAAAAAAAAATTTAAATGTTCAAATGATAATAATAAATTCTTTATTTTTAAATTCCAATCGAACATAATAGCGTCAATACAGAAGACATATTGTTCGAATTCCCCGAGAATTTTACAAGTCACAGATTAAAATTTCCATAGAAAATTTTACATTAAGGATATTCGATACCGGAAGTTATCCCCTGGAACGCTTCATCTCAAATCCTTTCCCCTCGCCTAAAAACGGTTATGACTCTCCAGACGCTATTTTTAAAACTAAAGAGTTCGGGTAAACGCCAAATGAAGGACCATACTACAGATCCTGCAGGCGAATTTTTTGAAAAAAAAAGTGTTGGCTACATGTGGAAGATAACGTAATTTTTACAAAAGTTGCAAATTCAGAGTGACTCAAATTCAGACGTAATTGAAATTATACTGATTGGCAGCTAATTTGTGTAGTGGAGTAGGTACTAATATTAAATTTATTTCTGGTGTTATAATTATTATCCTGGCCATAACATTAATTTACCTACATCAAGTAACAGTAATTGCTGAATCCATTGTATACCTATCCTACCATTGTAAGTTAAATATTGGTAATTCACATTGAAAATGTAATCTGTTAATTAAATAAAACTTGTGTAATAACAAACATGCTAAATCATCACAGTTAGTCATCAGTAAATAAACTGACCCTTGTACCTATATAAACAAAGAAATAAAATCAATCAACAAAATTTATATTATTTTATAATACTTATTCCGGGTTTATTAAACATTTAACACGCTGTTTTGTTAATCGCTGTTAAACTTTTACACTGAATAACACATAAAACGTATGAAGTAACCATAGAAATAACAACGAATTAACAAAACAGCCTGGTAAATAATGTACGATAAACCCGGCATTAGTGTAACATTATCGTGTTCAAATTTTTTATATGATAACTTGAAAATCGTGGGAAGGTTGGACAAATAAGGCAATGAAAACAAATTAATTAATGTGCTACGTTTCGTTCTTATATTTGAATTCTATCCAGCTCTAGAAAAGAAACACATATGTCATTTAAATTTCATATGTATTTCTTTTCTAGAGGTTGATAAAATTAAAATATATGAACAAAACGTAGAGATTTCATTAATTTGTTTTGTCTTATTTAACTTGAAAATCGTGAGAAGGTTGGATTCTCACGATTTTCAAGTTATTTTATAATGTTCGAAAAATAAAATAAAACAACATTTTTTTAAAGGAAGAAATAACAATTTCAGACAAAGAATGAAATTTAAAGATGACAGCCGCAGTCTAGAATAAACATAATAATATAAAAAATAAATATTATTAATGCTATTCTATGACAGACTATATACGCAGTATGTGTATATTATGTGCTTTATATTAATATAGGATTTACAGTAGACATGAGAACTTTGGTTCTTCATGAAACTCGTATATTTCGATGTTTGGCTTATGAGTGAACGAATCATTATTATATCATATTGTGAACTATTTTTAAACGGTTTTATTTAGCTTGACCCCGTATATTTGTATGTTTGTTTATATGGTTATACCTACCTATATTATTTTTTTCAAATCTTGCGATCGATTTTTTACCCAGTTGCCGTTATCCGATTGAGTTGAAATTTTGTACACATGTGTAGGTCCAGTGACAATACAATATTATGATAACTAGCTGACCGGTCCGGTTTTCGTCCGGGTGTAAATCGTACTTTTGAATTTTCACCCCCTTCCCGTGATCCGATTGAGTTGAAATTTTGCACACATGTGTAGCTCCGGTGACAATACAATATTATGGTAACTGGCTGACCGGCCCGGCTTTCATCCGGGTGTAAATCGCACTTTTCATACTTTTCAATTTTCACCCACTTCCCGTTATCCGATTGAGTTGAAACTTTGCGCACATGTGTAGCTCCGGTGACAATACAGTATTATGGTAACTAGCTGACCGACCCGGCTCCCGTCCGGGTGCAAATCGCATTTTTGAATTTTCAAAGGCAAAAGGTCTTGCTCCGGTAACGTTTCAGTGAATCGGATAAATGTTATAAAATCAGACTAAGCAAATAAAGTACACTATAAAAATTAAAATTAAAAATAGGTAAAAAACTTTTAAGTTAAACGGTTTAATAAATGTACTAAAAAGAAAAAAATAATATTTAATTTAGGTTCATAAGTATAAAAGCGTGGGTCGAGACTGTAATAAATTATCATAGAGTTTACGAGCCACGCTTTTATACTAATGAACCTAAATTAAATATTATTTTTTTCTTTTTAGTACATTTATAAAACCGTTTAACTTAAAAGTTTTTTTACCTATTTTTATATACGGTATGGTTTTAACCCCTGCAGGCGTTGCGTTGCTCGCTTTGATGTCAGTTTTGACAGAAACCGTATCTTACCCGATTGTACCGAGAAAATTCTCCAAAGAGGAATTACTACAACTTTGTATATATTTTTGTTAAATTGGCGCCGACCTCAAAATGTTATTATTTTTGTCTTTCTAGCGGCTTTTTGTGAAGGGGGTTAATTTTTTTTTATTTTTTATGGTTTTGCAGTATGCAGTTTGCACGTTGGTAACCGACTTTTTCTTGATATTTGATTAGTAAACTAAAAAATAAAACTATTGAATCGATTTAAGTAAAAATTATATAGAACTGCCTTGACATCTTCCGGAACACAACGGAGTCGAAATTATTCAACTTGATTCATCCCTGGAGAAGTTAAGGTATAGTAAGATAGAGCCGAAGGCTTCATATTAGGAAGCAAAGCTTCCTCCGAGAACCGAAGGTTCTCCTTACTTATTTTATCATTAAATAGCGTTCTGAAAATAATATGAGTAAAAATTGATTTAAATCAATTGATGTGGTACGTATTCCTTTATTTAAATTCTACAGTGTAAGTTTGTGAATGGATAAAATAATAGTATGTTTTCGTTCAGTTAGAATGAATCAGGCAGGAACGATCTAACTCTATAATAGGATAGAGTTATGAATCAAACAAGGCTTGTATATTAAAAACTCTGTCGTCGTAAATATGCCAGCAGGAATGGATGAAATAAGCAGAAAGCATTGTGTATAGTACGAATATTAAAAGCAATTAAATATTATATTTGCAGAGAAGAAATGTACACCGAAATGATAATGAAAAATATAAATCAAAACAGTTTTTATTGGATTCGAAAGTGAAGCTTTTAGATAAAAAGTATTTAAACTGATCATTTATTATGGTTAATATGACGGCTTTAGATGCAAAAAACGTCAGAAATGTTTTTTAGTCATTAACTTACTTTTTTGGCGTTAGCGAATACAATTACCCTGGATTTATCAAAGCGCTGTCAAAAAGTCACAACTGTGAATGCATCTATGCATCTATAACATATTAAAAAAAATAAAGAAATCATTATCTTTGACGATAATCGCCGAAATGCATACTTAAATATACCTAAGCATAGATTAAATGTATCAGCTAATAATCAGCAAATTGTTGCCATTAAATGCTATAATCATCTTCCTAATTGTATTAAAGAAGTTAAGAGTTTAAAAATATTTAAAAATAAAATAATGTCATTACTGCTAAAAAATACAATATACTCACTTGATGAATTTTTGTCCACTAATTTTAATGATTGTAACTATAATTGTAATTTGACGATTCCACACAATGTTTTGTCACGGATAATAAAGAATTATTATTATTATTATATAACACAAACCCGTGAGAAGAGGGAATACATTTCAAAAATCCATTCACTTCATCACATTTTTGTATACGCATTTTCGTTTCATCGAGCCAGTATTTTATCCTTCAAGACGCATAAGAAGTTTCGCTTCAAAAATTATTTTGAAACATGAAAGTCGATGTTTTTTATTATGTTGTCATTTTGCAAAAAACACAGGGATGATGCTAAAAAGAGGGCATGATTCCGTGACCCCCTCACAAATTCGCTGCTGAAATAAACTATACCTATAGTCCGAAAGCCCGCGACCGATTTTGAGCAATATGATATCAGAATCTAAAATTGAGTAAAATAAATCTGTATCTTAGCTCGGACCTCGGTTATTCTAGTTGTTAATTGTGTTGCTGGTAGTTGCAGCCATGGGTGTTGACCGTCAATAAATCTAGAATCTATCCATTAATCGACCTACTAACCATTCTATAATATATGATTATGCATCAGCTGTCTCACAGTCCAGTCGATATAGTATTGGTATATTTGAACTGTAGTGAGAATGTCATGTCTCTTTATTGACCTGTCATGACTGACTAACACGGGCCAAGCACTTGGGGAGAGTTCAAACGACACACTTGATTTATTCACCTACATACTTCTCTTCTCTAGTTTTCGCTGTCTGCCATTCTTATAGAGCTGATGTATGATTCGATGCGTGGTGGTACTACGATTCGATGTTATACATAGGGGCTTCTCACGATACTGAGACACATTTTATAGTAGATTGTATATTATCTAGATGTGATTGCAAAACCTCTAAAAAGTAAAATTTTATTATTGTCCTCTTTTAGTGGAGTGAAAGCGGTTCTTTTTTTTAAGTTTTTTTTTCAAATATTATATTATGCAGCTTGCAGGCGTTTTGATCATTTGTCAGCTCGGATTGTAAGTGCAGTATACACATATCCAGTTCTACAAAGTCCAGTCTCTGGTATGTGTAACAGAGACAGATGTATGGTCAGTGAGCACACATCCATCGTGACGTAGGTCTTTGCACATTGGTTTCCTACAACATCCCGGGTTACGTGGATTCTAATTTATCTCCGCTGTAATTTGCAGATGGTTTACTTTATTTGTTCTGCTGTTCATGTATTATATTTAAATCTTAAAGGGTTGAAAATGAAACACAAGATTTCGAAGAAAAATTTAACTACTCCATTTAATAAGGACGTTTCATTCCTTATTTTCGTAGCGGTAACATCTAGCAGACGACCTTTAGAGTAGTATGTAAATACATAATACTCAAACCGGTCTCGAGTGATGTTGATCCAAATAGACAAACAGAGAAAAATTCTGAAAACACGTTTTCATAGCTGCGTCTTACAAAATATCAAAAAAAAAATACCCTTAAGGAAACGTAATTAAAGACGAATGTCCTGTTACAATTTTGTATACAGCTATTAGTATTGATTGGTCTTTTTTGCAGCAGCTCATTTCAGTTGTTAGCCCTATCCATCAAGAGTAGCAAAAGTAACCAAATATATTCTGTCTGTAATTTTTTTGCGAGTTTTCCGAGTTTTTTTTGTATTTTTGTGTGATATCCGTGTTTATAGGTATCTACGTGTTTCTAGTACCTATTTGCTTGTCTGTCTGTCTGTCTGTCTGTATTCAAGACTACGCGAAAGAAAACGAGGGTTATGTTATGTTTAAATTTGTATTGGTTCTTAGATTCTGTTGATCTGTTAATAGTCATCCTGTGATATAGAAGACTTATATAAGGTCACTTGATATGCTACAAGCTTTGTTACATAATTTAACTCGATCCTACATATTCAACAAACCTTCAATCCTTTATATAGTGATGAATCGCTTCCACATATTTTACCACATTACATTGGAAGACCCAAGTTGGTTGACAAGGACGTAGTTATTATTGTGCTGGATTTATAATATAATATGATACTCGAATTCGAAATTAAAATTAAATATGCTGTAACAAAACTGCTATGGTAACTTCGGATTAAAAATCTTTATTTTATTTTCAATGCAGGACAACGGTACATTAAGGAAAAAACACAGCTCTTAACAATTATCGTTCACCAATTCGTCCATTTATATTTTATAACTGTTATTGGTGACTGTTATTTATCTGTCACTTAATTATTTATCACTGTTCGCTGATGGCTCTCAACGGAGTTCTAACTAAGAATATTAATTATGTCCACTATTTATTTATCACTGTTTGTCCAAACCACTTCTGTCCTCTCTCAGTAGAATGACTTCAATAATCGAATCACCTGTACTTATAGACTTCTAAACGTACCCCTTATCAAGGGTGGCGTTTTCTTCATTATTGACACGTTAGAATTCCATTCATCCAAGGGTGCGCCATCGAACAATCCAAACAGCGCACTTAGATCCGTTACAATATATACATATCGCAGTAGCATTGTTAATTTAGCCGCTTTACAAAGCGACTAGTCGTTTCATAAAACGGCGCTGTTTTGTAAAAAGCTAGGATGACAGATATGTTAGATGTATCGAACTATATATTAAAAACTTAAAAATTATAACAAAAATGAGTATTTCAATCACTTTTTGCTCTTTTTGGAGTAATATCTATAATAATTATTTATAACAACTAATCAACTATTAATATGTGATTCATTGTGAAATACATGACAAAATGGTATATTATAAGATTAATAAATATGTGTTGGTACATACTTATTTATATTTGCTTCTAAAATCACAAAATAAACTAATATTCGTAAAATGTGTAAGCTACATAAATATTTCATCATTTATTGTATATTCACTTTTTATAATAAACTTATTTTTAATAAATTAATTACTTTTCATTAAAATCACCAAAAAAAAATGAAAAATTGCATATTTTTCAAAATGGCAGCGCTTCTTTTGAGTCCCCGAAAATTATATTGTATTATAATAATTTTACCTATAGTTAAATAGGAACTATCTTACGTATTTATTCCGAATGTCTACTGATTGTGCTAATTAAAATAAACAAGGAAACGTGTTTATAAGACTGGAAACATTTTTTATAAATTTAACGGTCTGGAATGAACAATACGGGCAAATGTGTTCTATTCAAAAAGAACGATGATTGGATCAAAAAGTTAGTTGATTAAAACAATGGAAGTTTTATCAGTCATAACGAAACAGTCAAACAAAAGGAGTATATTATAACACCAAGCTTTGATCTGACCATCCTTCGTGAATGCACCGCTTTACATACATATTAAATACCTCATTTGCACTGAGGTATTTATCTACCGGAGTGGTTGGATTCAATTATACAGAGTGTTCTAATTAATTTGCATCCCAAAAATGCATTTCTCAATCATACCAGAAGTTTCGCTGTCAGATTGTTATAATTTAAGTTTGATCTGATAGATACATTTTTAGAATGTTGGGTCTCCAAGTCACTATATAAATCATAAAATTTCGAAATTTAAATCAGTACTCCACAATTCACTACATAAAACGCATGTGCTTAATATTATAACGTGTTACGGATACATAATGTGTATTTAAAAAAAAAATTAACCACACCTGAAGATAGCAACTCGTTGCTGAAACACAGCATGTTAAAACACAGGAAGTCACAAGACGGACATCAAAATATACAAGGTATTTCTAATACTTCATAATATTGATCTGATCGTTTGACTCATTGGTTTCCAATCTCTGGGTCGCAAGAGAATCTGGATGGGTCGCGTTATGTCAATCGTGAAATGTAAAATATTTGAATAGGTCACAATTTCACATAATATATGCTAATAATAATTAGTCTCTGTATGTCACTTTATTGTTTTCAGTTTTGTCCAAAATGGTATCGCTATGGACATAAATCATACCTGCCTTAAAAAATTGTCATCCCTGCAACTTTCCATGTTGCGCAGGTACCATAAAATATGTTTTTTGCAATTTCGCTTCACATCCATCTGTCCTTACGTTAACTAAAAGTACGCTTGCAAAATTTTAACGCAAAAGATGAACAAATGAAAGAATTACAAGACTGTGACATACGGATGGACATGACGAAACTATTAAGGGTTCCTAGTCACTACGGAATTCTAAAAATCGGGTTTATAAGCCGCACTCTGAATAGTACCAAATGTTTCTTACTTCATTATAAACGTTTCATTATTGGCTGATATCGATCAATGAATGGTTTTTAACGGTTTGGTGAATTTCACGCGATGCGTGCAAATTTCGTAGCAATGCGCAGGACATGTTTATAGAGTTAATGGACGACATAGTACATATACAGAAGTCAAGGACATAAAGAACCACATAGAGAATTGCTTATAAACCACTCTAGTTGTTCATGTTTGCCATGCGTTGTATTCACTGTAATACAAAATCACCAGAAAATGCGTTCTCTAAAAGCATTATTTGAAGTATATAGATCAGTAATTGTAATCAGTTATAATAAATGGGCAAGTGCGTGTCGAACCACGCAAAGAGTAGGGTTCCGTACTATGTAAGTTATGCTAAACCTACAATTTTGATAAAATAAATAAAATAAAAACATATTCATAATCTACTCAAAAGGCGCTTTTCATCGATACCCCACAAAAATAGATACAAAAAAAAATTTGCCTCCCTGTTTGCATGTATGGGTGCCCCCTTAAATAAACCTTTTTAATCTGTTGTTATTCTCTTCGTCTTTGAACCGCAATAATACATATGTGTGAATTTCAAGTCCCTACCTCATTTCGTTTAGAAGTTAGAGGCCTATACATAACAGACAGACAGGCAGACTGACATCGTTGGCACAACAATAAGGTTCATTTCTGGTACGAAACCCTAAAAATATATATTTGAGAAATAAAAAATTTGATAAAACAAGTTCGACATAAGGTTTTTCATTTCAAGTTTTGATTTTTGTTGAACTCCGGGGATTCAAAATGGGAAGATTTTTTAGGTATAAAAAATTGATAAGTACAAAATTTGATGTGAGTTGCTTTGCCTTGTGACCACAGATTTATTTCCGTTCGGGTTTCTGTTAAACTCCGGGGCTATTAAAGACATGTTACCGTAGTGGATGGTCTCTGTATTTGTCCGCACAGAAACCCTTCAGTGTTGTAGGTCCGTGGAGACTGGAGACTGCAAGATGATAGCGATAGGATGACTGTGGGAGAGAGAGAGAGGAGAGCACAGCACACTTCCTTATCGCTATTGATTAATCTGTTTCCGGTTCGACCAGCACTGGAATTAATGCTTTCTGCGTTAAGTGAGTCTATTAATGCAACTCATGCTTTGTGTTGTCATGCAATCGTGTAGTCATTTAAAGTTTCGCATTGCGGGATCGTGGGGTTGCAAATTGTTTAGAATAATATTTGAAATATCTCCCGAAACGTAAGCAATACGTATTAATTTAACATCAGTATCGCCGTGTCTTTTTAATCTTTATGCCAAGAAGATTTCCTCTTGAAATATCATAACTGCATTTGTCGAAGGTTTTTTTTTTATTTTTCCCTCAAAAAATTATAATTATTTTATTTTATCATTATTCTTATATGTTAAAATGTGTACGAGTTATAGACCATCATGGTCTGGAAT
The DNA here is from genome assembly GCA_039654895.1 of Mongoloraphidia duomilia. Taxonomy (NCBI): domain Eukaryota; kingdom Metazoa; phylum Arthropoda; class Insecta; order Raphidioptera; family Raphidiidae; genus Mongoloraphidia; species Mongoloraphidia duomilia. The sequence continues at coordinate 19,998,400 of CM077522.1, read as the reverse complement.
CTTGTAAAAAATACTGTAAACTTTTAACTGTATGACAATAAAACATTTTTTTTTTTATTATTATTATTATAACTGCACTATGCAATTATAATAATAATAATAATAATAAAAAAAAATGTTTTATTGTCCTACAGTTAAAAGTTTACAGTATTTTTTACAAGATTTATGCAACTAGTGGCTTAAGTGACGGATTATATGACAGTCGCGATTTTGCGATACGAGCCTAAGGTTATGTTGCATTTATACCAGAACGAGTGTGTGTTTACCGCGCGAGCAACATAACCTTAAGAGAGTATTGCAAAATCGCGACTGTCAGATTCGTCATTTCAGTCACGCATTACGTACAATATTTTTTGCAACAACTGCTTCAAAAGGTAAATTTTAAGCAAATAAAACAATTTAGATAGGTATTTTATTAGTGACATTTATAGCAAAGTAATCTATAAAGTACTTCATTACGCACGTGTGTTTTAAAGTAAAACAAAATAGCACTATTTTAGAGCACGAAGTGCGTTAAAATTTACATTTAACACTACCGTTCGAACGCATCATAAAGAATCACTTTTCAAACGGTACACAGTCATCTAAAATTGTGCTTTTGAAGCAAGTGTAGTAAAAACTATATTTTTTAAAGAACTTTATAAAGGAAACGAAATAGTTTTTTGACTTAGATACCTTAAACAGTTAAGAAATATGGTATCAATCGATCATAAAAATATATTTGTGGTCATAATCTAAGGTCTTTTTCAAAACCAGATTTTCTGACAGTGAGTTCTGCAATCAAAATAAAAATTGAAATACTGTTAGACGTTAGTCTTAATACTTTAATATTTTTTTTGCCGCTGCCTACGCTGTAATGGCACAAATGAATAAAGAAAATTATTATTATTATATCTGCCGCATTGTATTTTTTAATTAATGGCGTATGATAGCTGGTCAATGTGCAGGCGTACAGGTTTGAATAGCTCACGTTTATTATACATATTTATAATGATTCATTAAGCCGGATAAAACCGCGACTGAATTCCATGAAAAGCAAGGGTTCTAAAGTTTCAGTTACTTTCTATAAAAATACCACTAAAAGCTCTTGCAAAAGCACACATTATTACAATTATATAATAACAGTGTCGTTACGTTTGCAGTAAAGTTTCATTAGAGTTACGCTAGTTTAGAACAGTGGCTCTCAATGAAAACAAATGAAATTGTACCTTCTTCCTTTTCTAATCTATCTTTTTCTAACTCATTGCTTCTGTATCCAAATATAATTCCCTGGGAACACTAAAACATCTTGGAAAATGTTCCAGTGAGAGGCAGGTATATTATATAGGATTAGGAGGCGGGCAAAGAAAGTAATGGGTTTTTTTCTAAAATAAAATAATACGAAACTCTCGAATATTGGCCTTTACCTGCGATTTTGACAGAAACCTTACCTATAACCCGAGCGTATCCGGATAAAAAGTGCCATATAACGAGTGTTCAAAAATCTTGTCCTAGGCCGAGCCCAGGTTTGAATCGCGAAGGCATTTAATATTTGTGTTTTTTTTTATAATGAAAAAAATACGACATTGGATAACAATTTAAAAATTAAATTACTATTATTATTTTGTTGTATATTTTACGAACGTTTGGGATTTTTTCATTTCCATGATGGTATTAGCACGTCATCTGAAATTGTGAGAAACGATGCGGCACATTGACGCCTTTATAAGTTCTTAACTTCTAAAATTTTCTAAGTTCTTAAAACCAGCCACACACAGTGAAAATATTAAAAAAATTATAACAGTAGTGTTAGAGAACTCTCTTAATATTCAAGGTGCTTAATGCGTTATCTGTTGGTTTTTTGTGCAAACAAGGCTACGCCCTAATTTTAATATTAATATAAAATGTGTAATTAATTAATTTGTAAAAATAAATAATTATTGTAAACTTTTTTGAAATCTTACACTGAACCGCATTGTGTCTAGCACAAGTATAGGTATACTGAAAAATTTAATCTTATCTAATCGAAGAAAATTGCGTTTGCTTCGTCCTAAAAATAAATTTAAGATAAAAACGTGACTGTCATACATAAACGATGTAAGTGGGTAGTTAACACTTCCTTCTGCTGCCTTTATTACTTCTCCGCTCGGCACAAATGACTGTTGGCACTAAACGATAAGGCGGGGCGATATTAATTTGACGAGTTCACGGTTTATTGGACCAGCACTGTATATGTACGGGTGCTATCATTTCCGTCACCTTCACTGACTGTATAGTGTGTACACTGTGCTTGAAAAGCACTGAACACTCTTTCTGTACAGTCGACTTGTTCGTTTTGTGACAATTATTCAGTTTCTGTAAGCAAAGCTCGTCACATGTGACGTGCAATTATTAAGTAAATTTTCTAGGCAATATTACAAAATCAATTAAAAATTAAGGAAGAGATCTGATTTCGACCTCAACCAGAACTCCGAGATTACGCAATTCCGAAATTTCGGATAGCATTTTTAAACATTCCGGAATAAACGGGAATTTATGAAAAGATTAAAAAAAACAAAATTTAGCTTAATTTGCCGACCACAAATTGGGCCTTAAAGATTTTTTAGTTTTTTACCAATGATTGATGATTTCTTTAGAGTTGTATAAAGTACTTATAAGTTTTTTAAGTTTAATATTTGAAGACTTACTAATTATTACTAGTTGATAATGTTGATTTTTTTATTTGTTTGCAAATTTCTGACTTAACTCTTGCAATGTTTTCTGTGTCAATAAACATATTTCGATTAAAATAAAAACGTGTTTCTTCTATACATGCAGTATTCAATTCGATTCTTTAAGCATTCAAATGACTACTAGTTCCGGAATTGAAGTTGATCCGATATTGGAGACCCTAACTACAAGTAGTGTTTACGAGTGCGATTATGAAACAGTATATGGACCAATGACGGATCCACTTATACCTATTCGAGGGTCTATACTCTATACTCTACAGTCTACAATATCTACCATACGTGCATTAACTGTTCCAATCTAACAATTTTGTGAGTCGCCTTTTATTTCCCATTTTCATGCTATTCGCGATATTTTACGAGCTACCTAGTATTCCACGAGAAAAGACTAGCTTACAAATAAAAATAAACAAAAGCGAACCTAACAACAGACCTTAGCACCATCCTAGATAACTCTGAAAAAAATACAGACAAGTTATTAACATTTTTGGAATCATCACAGATATTAAAAAAATTATAATTGATACTTACCCTACTTATCGCTATGTAATACCATGTCATATTTATGTACTTACCTTATGTGTTTATGTACTTACCTTATGTATTTATGTACTTACCTTATGTATTTATGTACTTACCTTACGTATTTTTTAGTAGTGCTAATAGTCCTAGGGTTGAAGCACATATGTTATGTTTTTATTGTTTGCTAAATAAAAAAAAAAAAAAAAAAGCGAAGACCTCTGAGTGGTCTGCGAGCTTTTTGTCCAGTGCGAGTAGATGACTCGCAACAAAATAAATAATCAGTGGAAAAAGAGTGAGCACAAGTATCCAATTATGCTGACAAACGACTCGTGAATGTCTCAGAAATTCACGGTGTGACCGCGACTTAAACTGGAATTATAATAACGTACACTGACCTTGGCCTCCATATATAAGAAATAAAGTATATCGTGGAGATATGTTAGAGTAAAACGTGATCTTTGCGAATACTTCGTACTTTGTGCGTCTTAAAGCATTTTGATGAAATTCCGTCATGTTTTCTGTTGACAAAATTAATGCTTTTTTGACCTATTTTTTTCATATGCGTTTGGACTACACATTACAGTTGAAATACATAAACTAATGTGCCAAAACGTCCTCTTTGAATAAACTTTGCTGTCCTATTTTTATTTTGTGCTGACAGCATTGTATTTAATGGTATATAACCATTCCCTTATTGATTATTATTTTTTGTCTGTATAGATAGATAGATAGATAAACTTTTATTTGCATAGCCATCACGTGGATACAAAAGGTCATATAAAAACGTTATGTATAAAAAACATTATGATAAACATTAAAATAAGTTAATTAATAAAACAAAGTATAGTAAAAGTCAGCTACAATTCATGATTATAAGGACATTTGTCCAAAATATACTTCTTCAGCTCTTTTTGGAAGTTTTTTGTTCCTACTATGGATTTAATTAAGGGTGGTAATTGATTATAGTAGTGAACTGCACTACAAATAGGCCCTTTTCTATATTTTGTAGTTCTATAATTTTTGATATATATATTTTCCCCGGTTCTAGTATTATGCGTGTGCATGTCCGCAACAGTAGTGAAATTGTTAAATTCTAGCCAGTTCTATTTTTTTTTCTTGTTCGTGATTGTGTCATTAAAATTATTAACTGCACAAGACTTTCTTGTATATCATCAGGTTATTTATAAGCTTTTGTTTAGTTTCACTTGTTTATAAGAGTGAAATCTTCTAATGCAGTTTTGGCCCACTTTCACTTGCCCAATCGACTTGAAACTTTCAAGTGTAAGCAGTTCCGAAGACAACACAATATTATGATATTTTGGCTATAATAATATTTCATAATCATAATCAATTTATTTCCAGAACAATAATACAAATGTAGTATGGAAAAAGTCTTAAGAGCAAAATTACATAAATCTGACTTACACTATTTTAGTAAATCGTTTATATGAAAAAAAGTTTCCACAAGTAATATCCTTTTTAGTTCTAACAAATTTTAAAAAAACTCGGGTCGCAGTGCCAAACCCTGCCGACAATATAGTGTATTTGCTATTACAGGCCTTGTGGCTTTAATACGTGAACTTAAGTTTGTTTTTGGACAAAATAAAAAATTCAACCCCTTAATACATCCCTTAAAATAATATTTTTTTCTTAATTTCAATATTATTATCATTGCAACCTCTGTACCAAATTAAATACACCCTTCAGTAAGTAAATCACTATCCGCAAAACTAGTGTTTTCATAAAATTTGTAAGTCCGGTCCTATCGGGCCGATTTTATTAAAATTTTAGCAGCACATTTTGATATTTACTAAAAGGTTAAATTTCAATTTTGAAACAATTCTGAAATTTTTTTCGGTATTTTCGGGCGCAAAAACTTTTTTCAACCCCTAAAAACTACCCTTAAAATACTCCGATTGGGCCCATTTTAAATAGGTTCCGTGCGGTGATGGATTCCAACGTGTGTACCAAATTTCGTTCAAATCAATTAAGTCTTTCGAGAGTTATGCCGCGAACACATATATATATATATAAATAAATAAATATATATATATATATATATATATATATATATATATATCATATATATATAAACATTTCCAAAAATGATGCCAAAGTGTTCAGGAGGCTATGAAACGTCGAGAAATTTTGGTCCGACCCCTAGGTCCCGCCATCCGACCGACGCCAATAGTGTATGTGCCATATGGCAAATACACTAAAAAATAAAAAATATAGCACATGGTGGAAGTCCCGGTGTTGGTGGTGGGAGAACGTGTCTTTAGTCGTTTTTACAAGCTTTTTTCTCATATTAGGTATAAAAATATAACTAAAAATTTAAAAACCAAGTAGGTATTTTTTAATAAAATGTATTAAAAAGAAAAAATAATATATTTGGGTTCATAATTATAAAAGCGTAGGTCATGACTGTACTGTATCATAGAATTTACGACCCACGCTTTTGTAATTATGAACCTAAATTAAATCTTCTTTTTTTCTTTTGGTGCGTTTTAATGAAAGCTTGTTTTTAGAAAAAAACACCTATTTTATGATTCGTCCCTTGTTCTTTTATTGCCAAATAAAAAAATTATTAAACTAAGTAACGATATTCGTTCAATTGCTGTTTAAAATTGAAATACGATATGTATTATGAACAACGAAATATTAATCGTGACTATGCTTTTTCACTTTTTAAATTTATTTGGCAAACGAGCCTGATATACTGTAATATATTGCTCAGTGTACGAAAAAAACAGCTGCTATTTTTCATGTTTAAGTACTTTTTGAAGTGTAAACATCTGAATGTTTACACATCTTTTGTGAGTACCGAGGACTCGCTGTTTTTTTACTAATCATTTGTATTTAAGATTAATAATTTTGAATCTATCATTTTATTAATAATTACGTTCTATTTTTTATTTTGAGCTAGTTCATAAATAATATAATCCTAAGATTAAAACTTTATAAATTTTATAAGTTAATTCTAAACCTGTTTCTTTTTATTTTCAGGTAAGTGTCAAAGCTTGTCGAATATGCCGGCGCTATAAAATTTACGTAAGACTCTTAAAATTATTTTTTGTCGATTTTTTACATCAATAAGGGTACATTATTTTCAGGGAATTTTTTTACTATGCGGAACGAAAATATAGAGCAAAAATCGAAAAACTGAATGATTCGTTGAAACTTGATAATTACTTATTTATTTTCCCAAAAGCACTTTTGACATCAACGAGGCTAAGTGACATCATATTTAAACAGTACATAAAATTTAATATTTTATTGCACTTCAACGAATCGTTCAATGTTTCCCAGATTTTAGAGTTTTGTTAAAACTTCAAATTGACGTATATTTCCATTCTGTGTAATAAAAATGCGATGAAAAATTCCATGTCAGTAACCTATTGAGGAATCCACGAATTTATCATATTATGTTACATCCTGTCTAGTCAAGGATATTGTCCACTGTAAAACTAATTAAAAATTATTGACTGGCTTTCGATTATTACATTGGACTGAGCACTGTCAAAAACCTAATTAGTTCTTTGAAAATGCAATTTGTAGTCGGAAAACATAAATATTGAACCAATCATATCCAATATTAACACAAATCCATAATTATGTATTACCAGCCAGAAAAACATTCGTCACCGGGTGGACTGTTCTGTCATTTTCATTCAATGTTTTAATATGCTTTCTGTCAAATCATACTTTTTATTCAATCTAACAAAAACGCTGTCCCAGCAATATTTTCTCTACCAACGGTCGACATATTTATATAATAGTTGATTATCTTTTTTGAAATGAAAAATTCCTTTTTAATTATATTTGAAATTTTAAATCAATATGGTAGGTTATATCTCAAAAATGAGGAACGCAATTTTAAAGACATTTGTGTTCATTTTCGAAAATAAATTTTTGGGAAAAAATGTTTTCTAGTAATTCTTTTTTCGATATTTGACAGAACTGTTTTTAAAATTAGCTAAAAATATGCGGGTCGTATCATACAACCATTTCACTTGTTAATTCGATGGCAGATATCTTTATTATTCATAACGAATAGCGGAAAAGTTGTGGTGTAGCAAGAATTATAAAACAACGAGCGTCTTTCATGAAGATGATTTTATAAAAACTGTTGATATGAATTTAAAAATTGAAAGCTCAAAATTTATAAACTTACATATTGAAGGTTCAAGTAACGTATTTTAAAGAGTTTTATATTTAATAAATTTGAGATGATTTTTTACAAACTTAACAGTTTTACATATTTTTTACTTGATTTTCCGGTTTTTATTTTTCAAAATATTTTTTTTAAATACAGTAAAGTTTACATTTGTATCTTAAAAGATCACACCACTTTTACCTACAGATAACATTTCTGCAGAAAGTTAGGAAATTTGACTTTTTAAAAATATTTTCTAGTTTTACTGTTCCCGCGGACAGCTTGATGTGTCGGTTAGAGTGTTGGCCTTTGGATCAAACTGTCGTGGGTTTGAATCCCACTTCCACTCATGAATGTTTTGTGATGTCGATTAATTTAATTTGATGAAATTAGACGTTAAAGACGTTAGTTATCGATCGTCTATAATCTACAATAAATAAAATTTACTGCTCTATGCAACCGAGACGAAGGCATTAATTTTTGTTTGTTAATCAGTAAGTCTGAACATCCAACTGTATTATTGAGGCATCTTGGCTGGATAGGTGAGGTGGGGGAAAGGTTGCGTCCTCGATGAAACCTCACCGCCGACTGTTTGTTATTCTAACCCTAAGTCTTATTCCGTCAACATGATCTTATGTTGTTAAATTCGATTTGTAAACAACATTGGATTATATACATATATGTGTACAAGTAAATTGGATTGCACAGTAAATCCATCTCACATTATATTGTACAGTGTATATATTAGCATTAATCTATATAATAATCAAGCTTACGTATGGTGTCCAGTATATAAAGTGATCTTTCCGAACCCGGACATACTCGTTAGCATGTAAATTGCATCACACATTAACCGAGTAGATAATAACCATATCAATTATAACTAATTTAATTTTATATTGTAGGACTAGTGCTCTGGGTTGCAGAATCCATTTTCAGAAAGGACAATTACCTTTAAGCTCCCACCGTACAAAAGTTTACAACACTACTAAAATTTTTTTATTGAATGTAACATCAAATCGGTGGCAGGCTAATTCAATTTTTTGTATCATTTTTTATTGTCAGTATTTCGAATACGGCTTAACACTACTTGATGAAATTTATGCAAATTATAGAGGACTATCAATTATTTACAATTATCATCGTCTCACTTATGCACATTTTTTTGCATACCTGGCAGACCTCATATTGAACATTTATCCGTTTGGGGAAAAGTTTGCCAGGTATGCAAAAAAGTGCATAAGATAGACCATGATAATTGTAAACAATTGATACTTCTCTATAATTTGTATAAATTTCATCAAGCACTGTTAAGCCGTATTCTAGTTGATACTGACAAAAAATGGTAAAAAAATTTGTATTAGTCTGCCACCGATTTGATGTTTTTCATCAGAATATAATTTGTTAAATTTAATAATAAAATATTAGTAGTGTTGTCTAGTTGACCTGTGTATGATGGGACTCGGACTATTAGATTGTGACCACTTATTATATTTTTATAGACGTTTAAGAACAGTCTAATGTCGTTGCCAATCTGTGTAGAACATTAGACACAAAAAAACAAAAGACTGATCGGCATTGAAAAAGGTAGTTCTTAAGCTAAATTTTGATCAAAATGTCATTTCGAAAGGGAAATTATACAAAAACGCATGTACTATGCAGTTAAAAAATTCGACTGATGACCAGTCCTATACTTCCCACCTAGTAAATATTTGCAAAAAATAAACACTTTTTTTTATTCTTTCAGAAAAAGCATGGCCCTCTTTTTTGTTTAGTGATCTACTGATTGCTAGCTTAATATAGCAAAAATCATAGTTACCTTGATTAACGTACAATTTTTATTTTTTTTAGTAAAATATTTTTTTTCTCGAAAACTGTACATTTTAGAGAAAAATAATATCTACTTTTTTTTCATACTATAACATCTAGAATTCATTTATATTTTTTTTTACCTATGTTAATACGTGACATTGAGAACGTTTTTTTTAATATCTCAGGATCCACTGAACCGATTTGACTCAAAATCTAATCAGATCTAAGTTAAAGGCCGATAAACACAATAGAACAATCGGCATGGCCGTATATTGCTCCATTTTTACGATATCGAAGGCGAAAAATTGACCACATACACACACACATACAGACATCAGTCAGAAAATGATCTTAACGATTGCTAGGGTCTCAAAACGTGAAGATCTGATAAAATCTCGAATATTTTTTTTTCGGACTAAATCCATTTCTTCCCTACCATAGTAGAGGTGGGAAGTAAAAATATCTTCTCGATTTTTTTACACTGGATCGATGTTTTTCTTATGACCAAATATGTGTGGTCACAATAGCTATACTTAAGCATATTTTTTTAGGATGCGTTCTGCAATCCACCATAATGATAAAAAAAAACACTGCAGTGCCAAACCCAGCCAAATGCATGCATTACCTATGCCTAATGGTATGTTTAAAAAGATCATATTGTGATTTATGTGAACGTATATTTTTTTCTATTTTCTATTTTTTTTATTTTTTATTTATTTTTTTATAGTAATGATGCGAATGGCGTCTGTTATGACATAATGTCGAGAAACGGACGTTAAACGCTTTATTATTATTATATGAATGTATATATATAGGTAATATAATACATCAATTATTGAGTATAAATTAATAATAAATATAAGATATCCCTATTTTTTATATCCCTAATAATTGAAAAAATCCACTATAAAGACATTATAAAAAAGATTTACGCTTTGTTGCTACTCTCTTTTAATATATGCATTTGTTAAAGGAATCATTTGAACCAGTAGACAACAAACAAATTACAACATTTATATTTTTATGATTCATTATTTATCAGTAAAAATATTTGAACGGTCACAGTTAGTGTTTTCTTGGGCAGATGAAACCACGTCTTTATTTCGTTTAGTTTTTATACGGCCTTAATAATCTTGAAATGTCGACGCCCTGTTTACATTTAATTAATGCCTATTTACGGGGTCCCATTCAGCAGCAAATATAGGAATATCAAATGAGAAAATATAATAGAATACATTTAAGGTAGGTAGTTAGATGGGTTCGCATATATAAAAACTAATTCGATATTTAAAGCAGGGTAAAGTGAGGTTTATTAAGCGGGTCGTAATTTAAATCTCAATTTAAAGTGTACGCTCGAGAACGTATTTCACTTTCAATTTCTTTTCTTTCTCTTCAAATTCGGGAAGCCTTAACTTGAGAGATATATTTAGTTCTCATGGTTCCCGGGGGTGTCATTTTCTTAGATTAAACAGGTGAGCGCCTCCACGGTTTGTTTACCTTGACGCAACCTTTCGAATTGCAATGCTATTTATGCCGGTCGTAAAACACCTTTCAAGAACACTCATCTTATTCTTATCTGACACTGTGATTTCTTCAAATTACGTTCATATGTGTGAATGTCACACATTCAGTTCCAAAAGAAAAATGTCCTACGTTTGAATTTTATTTCTTTAATAGCGTTCGTTCGCGTCAATTTCAGTTTTGGTAGGAAACTGACCCAAGTGTGGCCAGATATTAATAGTATACGAAAATCTAATAAAGCCGTTTTCGAATAATTTACTGGCACAAATAGACATTAGACATAGATACAAACAATCAGCCAAAACAGTAGAAAAACCTACAAGAAAAGGAAAGTACAGATATAGGTTCCATTACAGTTTTATCTTTTGATAATATTGATTAAGTCTGTACTTGTTTCAGTAAAAATAAAAAAGGTGTGAGCCTCATCCACAAAGCCTCACAGGGGAAGTGAAAACTTCATTAGAATATTTTTTAGAAAAATTATAAAGAATCTCTGTTTTTTACGTCCATCACTTATTATATTAATTTAATAAATTATTGGGTAATAAGGACCAGTTAAATGTATAAATTATTTATTCTTTGCCAACTGTAGAGCCCTGAAGAAGTTGCAAATTCGCAACGAAACGTTGGCAAAGAATAAATAATTTATACATTTAACTGGTCCTTATTACCCAATAATTTATTAAATTAATATTATAAAGAATGTTTGCTGTTTATACAAATTAAAATGTGAAAATAGGTAGGTTACCTAGCTGATACAAATCTTAACCATAAAATAGAAATTTCTCGTATCTGCCCGTCACACAATAGCTTTCCAACGGTGAACCCTGTCGTCCTGTTTACACGGTATATTCTGTTTGGCAAATCCGGATGAATGTGACTATTAGAGTAAGTTATCCTGAGTACCTAACTAAAACTATATATTATTACGCTCCGGGCGAATCCAAGCCGCCGGGCAGCTAATGTAATATATCGAATGATTCCAAAATTCACCGTTTTCTCTTTACACTTTTCATAAAATGTCTGAAAATATTTTCGAAGTTGTGTTTTTCGCATAGTTACTTAAAGGAAAATTAAATTATGAAATTTAATCATAACAAAATTTTGTTTTTGAACAAATGACAAACGTCGTATGCAAGTGTAAAGCTGCAAGTCAATTGAATTAAGTTTAATACTTTTAATGGAAGCTCGCTAGTTTTTTATTATTACAAGTTTTAAACAGTTTTTTGTATAAACTCGGATGTTGGCATGAAAAAGAGCGCGTAGGTCATAATTATATTATCTGGATTTTTTAAGCGCCTCCCTTCTCATATACAGAATGTCCACGGAAACGTGTCCTAGCATGGGTAACTTTGTTATTGTCAGAGATCCCATATTAGACACATTAAAAACAACTGACAGTCAAATTATAATTAAATAGTGCGAAACTTTAAAGTGTAAAATTAATTCGTAGTTTGGCAAAATTGAATTAATTTGACTGTCAGTTGTTTTTAATGTGTCTCTAATATGGAACGCTAATTGCGAACTTTTCAAATGTGGCATGTGATACACCAAATTAATCAGAAAAAGAAGCAGAATTCGAATATCTAAAAATACAATATGGCGTCCGTATGAATAAGTGAAGTTTGTATATGTACTACCTATCCCGAAAACCAATGAATTAAAAAAATTGCACACTACGTCATTCTATTCTTCGTAAAAAGTTGCTACAGGGATGTTCAAATAGTTTTTCGATACGATCAATACATAAAAAGTTACAGTCGATTTTAGAATTTGGCCATTTTAACGTTTTTTTAAATAAAACAAAAACTGCGCGGAATCCATTTGTTTTTTCGACGAATTCTTAATAGATAGATAATTTCGCATTACTTTGTCCATTTAAGCGGCTTTCCATCTCTGATAATATCAAAGTTACCCATACTAGGACACGTTTCCGTGGACATCCTGTATAGTATAATATAATATGGTGGAAATGTAACGCGTTACATTTAGACAATAGGTTCTTTTTCGCACGAAAGCACTTAAGTTTGTTTTGATAATCGACACACAAAAAGTACATTTAAATTAATTTGTGATATTATCTCTTAGAGCTTTCAAAGTGAAATGCCAAAATAATAATGAATTCTTTCAGTTTTTGCCTGAATTTGTGAGGATAGTAATATTTCTCATTTTTATATGTATGTTAAAATGAGAAATAGGACACAGATTAACAAATGGGATTTTACGGAAAATTTACGAGGATGGATCCCTAAAACCAAAAAACAAAACACCTAAAAACAAACACACCGGAGTCTATAAAATAATATGCAGCACATATTGTGATAAATTCTCTATAGGACAAACTAGAAGACCTTTTGAAGAACGCTTCAAAGAACATCTTCCTAAAAAAAACCTTGTTAAATGCTAAATCAAATTACGCCCAACATATACTTTCACAAAATCATGAATATCACGATTTTGAAACAAATTTTATTCCACTACATATTTGCAGTAAAGGTAAACACATGGACACCCTCGAAGAATATGAAATATGTAATGCCACAAAATTCAACAATACCAACATTCTTAATGACAAACTAACGTTAAAATCGAACATAATATACGACACAATAATTAACAACACACAAACACCCAATACTCATTAATCTCTACCTAAATACACACACACTCACACGTCCATTTCATCTACCTACTACGAGTATATAAATCATAAAATTTCGAAATTTAAATCAGTACTCCACAATCCACTACATAATACGAATGTGCTTAATATTATAACGTGCTACGGATACTCAATGTGTAATAAAAAAAAAAATTAACCACACCTGAAGATAGCAACTCGTTGCTGAAACGCGTCGTGTTAAAACACAGGAAGTCACAAGACGGACATCAAAAAATACAAGGTATTTCCAATACTTCATAATTAACATAAAAAATCTCACCATTCACCCCCTCTAGTACAAAAATCTCGACAACTAGTAGATATATATAAGAAAATATTCAGACAAATATTCTTCCACAGTTAGATCTCGAACAATTTGGTTCTTACACACTATCTTGTTGGAAATCCGTGACTTAAACGTAACGTCCTTTTCAACACATGTATTTCTTATGTTCTTCATCGAAATTTAAAATGAAAATATATACTATAATAAAGCAAAAAATGTCCTAAATCGTGCTTTTTATCGCATATCTGTCTTAAAATTAGAAGTTTGAAAGCTGAAATAATCAATGGGATTTAGTATTCTTATAGAACAAACTTTTAATAATTATAATTCAGTGAAATATTCTGTAAAATGGCGATGCGTACCCAGGAATACTTCAGTTTAGTTATTAAGTTTTTTTCTTAAGAGTAGAAAAAAAATTTAATTTCTGGTACCTCTGATAACTTAATAGACGTGTCGACATGAAAGCCACAACGTAGGTGCATTTCTTTCAAGGTAAATATTCTTTTATGTACAAAAATAATTCCTTTTTTGATAATAAAAATAGCGTCGCTATAAATATTTTATGACCCTTTTAAAAACTACAAAGATTCTTCAAATACAAATAATATACCCATTAGAAAGAATAATGGCGTATGCAATTTTCTAAAAATGTCGGTTCTTTAAATAAAAAATAAGGCTTATAAAAAATGTTTTATCGTTAAAATAAAATTTACAACATTATAATTTAGGATAAATTCTAATTCGATACAGTATAAATCAGAACAGATTTTGCTTTTTTTTCGATAATTTTAAAAATAAAATAGCTACACATTTTGTATTTTTGGATAAATCGTTGAATTTATAACTTTTTAGTTTCTTCTCTATAATAATAATGGAAATACCCTGCGATTTCATCTAAAATAAAGTGTTTTAAAAACTTTTTTTTGTTGCGACAAATTCGGTTTTTGTGTTTTTACTGTTAAAGTTAATATTCATTTAACGTCCATTTTTCGAAACCACTCGCATCATTACTAGTAATATAATGACAGGCTTTACATTCGGAAAATACTGGGTTTAAAACCTGGAAGTTGCCAGGAATTTTTCTTACTATGTTCCACCGAGCTGTTGAAATTTCAAATGGTTTCCTCAATAATTTCAGTCAAGTCGAGATAGTTCCTTACATGCGCAAGCTAACAAGACCATAATAGCTGATAACAAGCTCGACTTTCATGCCTGCCTGAGTTATCCTACTTTCGTATTATTCTTCCAGAAAAAAATCAGAATTCGGTGAGGAGTTTGGTTCACCAGAATTAGAAGAAAACATTTTGTACATAAAAGTATCACGGGATCGTAAATAGTAATTATGCGGGCACAATCGCCCACGACATCATTTTATAACATTTCGTGCACAAAAAATCTTTTTTGTGAGAATTTCGGGAGGTACGGTCAAATCTCTTGCTAAAGCTGATTTAAAAATTACAAGAAAATGGAAAGGAGTTAAATTTGTTTAAAAGCTAGCTTATAATAGGTTTTATACTTCGTAATCCTGAAATCCAATCAAAAATAAAATACAGTCTATTCAATTTTTTTCCAAGAAAAATGTTTTTTGTATAATATTATAGTTATTTTTATACTAAGTGACGCGTCATCGACGTCGTTAGAATGAGAAATCTATCTTTCCATGGCCAACTAGATGTTGATGTTCTACACCATTTTATAACCATAAAAAGGAGACCCCGATCTCGTTGGCGATAAATCTGTCACGAGAATCAGAGAGGCTTAAAAGAAATTGTCGTAGCGTTGCTTCAGCCAGCCGGCGCTTGTCCGTGACCGGCTGCTGCAAAGCGGGAAAACTACAGGAAGTGAAGATCGCTTCTTTGAGAGAGAAAAAACGCGTTTTAATATTAGATGATTCACGCTACTTACATAATATAATGTTATACTATAATCCGCTCAATAACTGCTCGTTTATATAATAGTTTCCTTACCTTTAGCAGAGAAAAGACTCTTCCAGTTGTTTTTTTAGAAATGTTCAAGGACATTCACTTTAATTTCATGTTATAATGTGCATTCAGTAACTATTCTTATTATATAACAGTTTCCTTACCTTTAACAGAGAATAGACTCTTCCAGTTGTTTTTTAGTGTATTTGCCATATGGCACATACACTATTGGCGTCGGTTGGATGGCGGGACCTAGGGGTCGGACCAAAATTTCTCGACGTTTCATAGCCTCCTGAACAATTTGGCACCATTTTTGGAAATGTCTATTTATATATATATATATATATATATATGTGTGTGTGTGTGTGTGTGTGTGTGTGTGTACGGGCTATAACTTTCGAAAGAGTTAATTGATTTTGACGAAATTTGGTAGGCACGTTGGAATCCATCACCGCACGAAGCCTATTTAAAATGGGCCCGATCGGACCATTTTAAGGGTGGTTTTTAGGGGTTGAAAAATGTTTTTGGGCCCAAAAATACCGAAAAAATTGTCCGAATCGTTTCAAAATTGAAATTTAACCCTTTAGTAAAGATTAAAATGTGCTGCTAAAATTTTAATAAAATCGGCCCGAGAGGACCGGACTTACAAATTTTATGAAAACACTAGTTTGCGGATAGTATTTTACTTACTGAAGGGTGTATTTAATTTGGTACCGAGGTTGCATTGATAAAAATATTGAAATTAAGAAAAAAAATATTATTTTAAGGGATGTATTAAGGGGTTAAATTTTTTATTTTGTCCAAAAACAAACTTAAGTTCAACTAATAAAGCCACAATGCCAGTATTAGCAAATACACTATATTGTCGGGAGGGTTTTGGCACTGCGACCCGAGTTTATATAGTATCTGTACATAAATTTTATTATGTGCATTGACAATATAATATGCTGTACTGCGCATTCAGTATCTACTTTTATAGTATAATAGTAATTCATTATCTTTAACAGATTACAGAATAGACTTGCCCAGTTTTTTTCTTTAAATACATATACATACATTTTATTCCGTGCGTTGATAATCATATTATATTTTATACATTCAGTAAGTATAGTAACTTACTTTTATTATGCAATAGTTTCCTTACCTTTAATAGAGAATAAACTTGTCCAGTTTGTTTTTAGAAATATGCTCAATTCGTTTAAATTTAGTTTAGTGAACGCTTATAACAGAGAGTTAAATTTATTACTGCTTGAAAATGTTCGTTAATACCTTGTGTTCAATAAATACTGTGATTATTTATAATCGTTTTCTTGCCTTCAGCAGAAAATAGATACGTTCAGTGCTCTGTAGAATTATCAATACCAACTGAACGTATCTTGATTGATTTAAAAGAATGAAAACTGGTGTTTTGATGTCAGTATTTTCAGGCATTCAGTGGGGGTTGGAATGAGGTTGATACACGGTTTGCAAGCTGACAAACGCTGGCGATTTGTCGGCTGTCAAATATTGATGAGGGGTCGATTTGTCGATTGGCCATTAACAAGCGACTGACAAGTGGTTTATTGATTAACAACCGACCAAGGATGTTTATATCTAGTCTCCTTTACAGAACATTTTAATCACTTAAATATTAATCATATTTGTCATATTATATTACATATTTATTGAATACTGTAATTTACTCCTTGCAATAATATTTTTTAATTGAAAGTACACGTCACGTATCATAACCTAGCTGTCATCACTAGCTATCATCACTAGCTGTGTGTTCCGCCTGGAATATAGGTACCTACGTTTCATCTTAAGATAAATTTAAAATGGAATGTTAACCTTCATCGGGGCAGTGAAAAAAAAAACATTGTCTATCACATATCTCGAGACATGTTCGTACCACACGAGCATTGCAAATGACGGGTCGAACGAAATTTATTCACCGACATACATTTAAAATATAAATAAACTCGAAACGGCGAGGCCCCTTTTTATTTAAAATTAAAATGTACGTTATGTTCGTGTGTCTGGATCATTTATACTGAATGAATATTTTGCCGAAAATTCAACATACGCAACTTTGCCTTGTAGCCAAAGATAATATGCATGTAATAAGTAAAAAAAAAAAATCGGGGAGAACCGTTCTCCGAGGACTATTTCATGATAAATATTTCCATCCATTGACGTACAGAACTGGACTGATCGTGAATTATACACGAGGCTACTTGTGAAGACATTCCAGTAAGCCAATTCAACAATGTCATCGTGTAAATAGAGGCAATCCATGAATGTCTCAAGCTACTTCTGCACTCAGAGCGGTTTCAAATTTTTTGGTTTACTGGAATGCCTTCACAATTGGCCTCGTGTAAACGATCCATGATATTCTAGGCTGCGCGAGCCAAATGGTACAAAAAGAGAGGGCGATAAAGTTGGGGCATATTCCGTAAAGAGCCAATATGAAAACGTCAGGAAAAGACATACATACATATTTTGTCCAAACTTTATCGCCCTCTTTTTCCTGTGCCTTTGCAGCAGTGGTAGAGACCAGTAGTCCAGCTTGGTACGTCGATGTTTCCGTCGTGCCATCTCAATTATTAGCTCTCGTAGACTAACTGTATTTGAATATTTTATAAAATGGCTGCATTTTAAACACAGTTTGTGTCCCTGTGAAGGTTAAAGTTCTCCCTAACATTGTTAAGTAAACATAACAACAATGAACATAATATTTTCCGACCGCATGTAAATAAGCCCTTTGTAGTGTTTTGATACATTTGTTACGCGGTCTGTAGCACGTGTCGAGCACGTACATGGCGCCCAGTGGCGGCGGTGCGGTGGTGGGGATTCGTAGCTTACGGCACGTAGTATGTATTAGAAGGCTGAACCGCACGCCTTCATACACATATGTTGTGTATGGTCGGTAAATATTGACTGGTACACACCCTTAACGTATTGAGGCGACAGGGGAACTATATCCTTTGATATGCTTCAAAGAATTGTATTTTTATAGGTGGATATTTATTTGGTGCTAACGAAGAACGATAAGTTAATTAAATTGCCTTACGTTGTCTTAAAATAACAAAAACAATCTATGAAAAAACTTATATTTATTTAAAAATGATTTTACTATAGGTATACGTTTTTGGCCAATTTATCAGAATTGGCTAAATCGGCGTTTCTCAACCTTTTTGACGCGCAACCCAACATCGTTTTTTTGAGGTCGTACTGCGACACAATTGTTATTAAACGGTTTTATTTATTTTATGATATAAAATAAAAAAGGTAGTATATCGTCAGCATGACACTGTATGTACTCGGATCGACTTATATACTGTACCAGTATTGTACCAGTGTGCTTATATACCACTGTACCAGTGGACTAATAATTTATAATTTAAAAGTAATTTTTTTAAATTTAACCTCATTAGTTAATTTCCGAAGTGTTTTCTTTTCAAAAAAGATAATTATATTTTTATTTCGGTATTTTGCCTGTTCCTTCGCGACCCATTAAAAACTCAATATTGGGTCGCGACCCAAAGGTAAAGAAACGCTGGTATAAATGGTCAGAAACTTAAAGTAAAAACACTAATTATATTTTAAAAAATAATAAATTGTCACTTTCTTGGATATACAATTTTTATTTCCTTTCAACAAAATTTGTCGTTAGAGACTTTAAATTCCTATAAAATCCAAATTCTACTTTCTAGAACACCTTGATAAATTCCACTCTAGAATAATTAAAAATGAAAAGTTTCACCAGCTCATTTTAAGTAGTAGGTCTCTTATGTTTTCTCTCCAAACTACTTTGCTTAACGTAACCTGTCTAAAGTATGTATAGGATTTTTTCAAATGAATAGGTAGTGTATTTACACTTCACGTCCTGTTAACAAAGACAGTAGTGTAAAAACAAACGAAAACTAACCTAAAACTTTATTCACAGCCAATGGCAATGGTCACCGCGGTCGCATGGAATGAGAAGTGGGGATATTGAGTTCAAAGTAAGGAGTACTGGTTCGGAACTTTACACTAACCAGCTTCGTGGAAATACCCTATAGGTCTAGACTATATTATAGCATACGCATTAGTGAAAATAGTGCTTAGCCTAGAACATCATAGTGAATCTATAATTAATAAATTATTATTATTATTAGTGTGCGATGTTGCGGCAGGTAAACTGACGATGTCAGTATTGCAAGGCACTTAGGCGTGAATATCCTCTTGTTTAATTAATTGTTGTTGGGTAGGTATTGTCACGTGACAGCAATACCATTATCCATCGTCCGTGTAACTATTGCCGTAATATCAATATGTAGAGCTGTAGGCGGTTGTTACCGCGCGATAATCCAATTCGTCAGGCATGATTTGTAACTAGGGCTGCTCAATGGAGATTGGTACATGAGAAACGTAATATAGATGGCAGCAGGTTTATAGCCACCTAAGTTATCATTGGTTTTCATAGAAAAGCGCGCGAGAAATCAAGTTTTTTCTCTTCTGATAGCATGCAACCATTTTTTTAGTTCCGGATTCTTTGGAAATACAAAACCTCTCATGATTTGAACAGCACAGCAGCATTGTCAATGATTTATTATTTTAAATAAACTTATTCTGTACACACTAATATGAAATGCCCACAAGCCGAGACGGCCATCAAAATTTCGAAAATCTGGAATGTTTTTGTTCACTGTCGATACCGAGAAAAGATTGTCCCAGGAATTTCGAGACTGATTAGTAGTAGGTAAAGAGAAAAATATGTCTTATTATCATTGAGGTCGTAGCTACTTTCTTACTTAGCGCAAAGAATGTGAGACTCCGTCGAACCCACGAAACCCAATGGTACAAGACAGATTAACTGAAGGAATGCTATGTCGATTTTTTTTAATTTTCAATTCAATTTTTGGTGTACAATTTGACTTTAAATAATCACTACTTTTTTGGTCGGACTGCTTTATTTACTTTAAGATATTACGTAGCCGACCAAATAATTTATAATAAATAAAAATAAATTTTAAAAAATCACGTAAAAGCATGACGCCAATGAGCGCCGAAAACCCGCTCGTGCTCATAACCGACCAGGTTGCGTCGTGGTCGACCAGCATTTCTTTTACATATTGTTGATAAACTATTCCTATACTTAAGTAAATTATCCCGTAACTCGATGACATAGTCTTTTTTGTCGACGCCGCCTGATCTATAATAAGACATTCTGACCTCAAAACAGCTAATGCTAGCTGTTTTGTACAAAGTCTTCCAATTTTGATTATTTTTAGTTTGTATTGTACTTTTGTAATGTCCTCCACCGTGTTTACAATGTTAAAGTTTTCGCAATGTTATTACATCCCTGACAGCACTCCGCTATTGGTGGAAATATCCGCTATGACATACATACGTGTAACATCTGTCACTAGCAGCAGTGTATTGTGGGATTATTTTACATTACATTAACTCATGTTATGCAGCACTCTGCAGACACAGTCGAAAATTCGAAATACACGTTTTTATATTATGTTTATGTAATTATTTTTAATTAACTTCTAAACAAAGACTAATATTGTATAACATTTCTAGCAGTTTGTTTTCAATTTCTTATTTATCCTTAGACAGGGTTCGAGGATATATAATAGGTAGGTATAATATTTCGCTTGATACATATCACGATATTTATGAAAAATATCACACCATAAATATCATAATAATGATAAATGCAAAAAAAAACGCCTTTGGTTCTCAATTACAGTTTCTTCATTACCTACAGTTATACTTCTTAGGCAGAAACGTTCGGTTAATTGACAATTCGAATAATTTGATTTCAGATAATCGACGGTTCGGATATTTGACGAATCGAATAATTAACTTTCGAAAAATGACGATTCGGATAATTGATGGTCGAATAATCGACAATTCGGATAATTGGCACTCAACTATATAAAACTAATATTAATAATCATCTAGGCAGAGCATAAAATAACATATAAAGTAGGCGGCGCTAGTGCCGCCTAGTGACGAGTTTGTGCCGCCTAGTGAAAGTCGGTTGTGCCGGCGGCACAAGAGTTAAAATTTTAATTTTTCGGCATATTATGTTGTACCTATCTACAGTCTGCACACTACAGTATGAGAGGTAGACGTGTTTATAGAGTTGCATTACTTATTGCATTCATTCATATCCTTTTTGTAGTGTCTTGCTTTTTTACTATTTTGCAGGTTAAGATTCAAAAGACACCACACTATAGTTTTTAGTTTTTTATTCATTCCTATAATAAAATGTACTATGCTTTAAAATTGCGTGTTTTTTAATTATCCTTGACGCTTCGCCACATTTTTTTAGTAGACCTAACTCTCGAACTCTAGTGCCGCCCAATAAAAATGCTTAAAATATGCTCTGGATCTGGGTGAACGAAAACAAATTTAAAGTATAAAATTAATAAAAATATATATGAGCACTGTGGTTGGAATAAAAACAAAATAAAATATAGTTACTTCTTACCACAACAGTTTTATTGATGGATGTACATTTCGAAAGCTAAGCTTTCATCTTCAGCGAACACTACATGTAGTGTTCGCTGAAGATGAAAGCTTAGCTTTCGAAATGTACATCCATCAATAAAACTGTTGTGGTAAGAAGTAACTATATTTTATTTTGTTTTTATAAAATTAATGTTTTGAGTCACCCGATATAAGAGTCATGTTGTTTTATGCTGGAAATATAAAATTAAAATAGAACCACAATACGTATATTTTACATAGTATTACTTTTAGCGCGACTCGGGTATTATGTAAATTGTGATTTCATTTTGTATAATATTTTTTGCAGCGTTCATATTTCCTCATATTGTGTTGTGTACTCATATAAGATAATAACGCCTCATTTGTAGTGTCTTCTGAGTTAACCAGTGGCGTCTCTGTAAGATTTTTCTTAATATGACAATTCACTGACATATCTAAAGTCATAGAAGTCAAATATACATATCCACTGAGCCAACATTTCGAAGTGAAACTCCGTGAGGTGCGGTAGGTAGGAATGAATTCGATTGGATATGGGAAAATCGTAACGGAACTAGCGGCGGCGGTAAGGAAAAAGGAATATAACCTCGGTACTAGTAGAGAGGAATTTGTTATCTCGCTAACAGATGGCAGTAAAAATAAATGAAAAGACGTTTTCTCTGTACCAATCAATTGTCGTAGGACCTAGTTGAAGCTTATTTAAAAAGTTGGCATAGTTTTATGTGAACGAGAGGGTGCGAAAATATATCGATGAGTGAGTGAGATAATTTTTTACCGTGTGGTCTTAAACATACACTCTCTTTTGTTATGCTAGTCAATTGTTCGCTTTTTAAGAGCACTGTAATTTATAGATGTGTTTTATTATTAAATCATGTCCATGTAAAAAACTCGGGTCGCAGTGCCAAACCCTGCCGACAATATAGTGTATTTGCTAATGCAGGCCTTGTGGCTTTATTATGTAAACATAAGTCTGTTTTTGGACAAAATAAAAAATTTAACCCCTTAATACATCCCTTAAAATAATATTTTTTTCTTAATTTCAATAATATTATCAATGCAACCTTTGTACCAAATTAAATACACCCTTCGGTAAGTAAATCACTATCCGCAAACCAGTGTTTTCATAAAATTTTTGTAAGTCCGGTCCTGTCGGGCCGATTTTATTAAAATTTTAACAGCACATTTTAATCTTTACTAAAGGGTTAAATTTCAATTTTGAAACGATTCTGAGAATTTTTTCGGTATTTTTGGGCCCAAAAACTTTTTTCAACCCCTAAATACAACCCTTAAAATGGTTCGATCGGGCCCATTTTAAATAGGCTTCGTGCGGTAATGGGTTCCAATGTGTGTACCAAATTTCGTTTAAATCGATTAAGTCTGTCGAGAGTTATCGTGTACACACATATATATATAAATATATATATAAATATATATAAAAATATATACAGTGTGTCCACAGACTCATCCTCAACATGGGGATCTCCGTTGTTATGGGAGATAGAGATTTGGTTAAATGAGACAAAATGTGCAGAATCTCCAGTACTACTACCCTGCGTAGTCAAACTTTCCATATTTTGCTTGGTTCGCGACCGACAGTTGAAAAACGAGATTTACCCATTTTCGTTTTTTGTTTATAACTCGCTTATTAAGTAAGTTAGAAAAAAAATATTTTCACTTTCTTAAGGCCGTTTTTTATGAAGATTTCAAATCTCTTTTCATATTTTTATTTACTTTTATAGTTTTAGAGATACTTGTATTAACTTTGTTTTTTTAAATACACGTCAAAGATGGCCATGACACCATTCGAAAGAGATTTTTTTTCTCTTTAATTTGATATGAGGGTTGATGGATTTATTTTCAAAAATAACAGAGTTATACGTAAAACACTGATTTTTAATAGTAGGCTATGCTAAATTAATTGATAAAACAACAGAAGGCTTAGCAAACAGTTGAAATTCACGTTGGTTTAGTAAACAGCTGTTTTGTTTTAGCTGTCAAAGTGTAGTTTGTTGCTAATTTGTCAGTTTACTAAGTGATTTATTAAATTTACTTTTGTTATCATGGAACCATTTTGTAACAATGAAAAATAAGCGATTTTCAACAATTGATCGTAAAACAGTAGTTTTGTCTTCTTGACTTATTCGCGTTGACTTGGTAAACGGCTTTTTAAATGATCCATAGTTTATTAAATTTACTCGTAAGTTTCTGTAAATAGACGAATGAGGTTGTCTTCATTCTGGATACTGATCGAAGTACATTTCTGCAACTCTGGTCGAATTTTTGTGACATAGAATGTAACAATGTAACATGTAACATTGTTACAAAATGGTTCCATGATAACAAAAGTAAATTTAATAAATCACTTAGTAAACTGACAAATTAGCAACAAACTACACTTTGACAGCTAAAACAAAACAGCTGTTTACTAAACCAACGCGAATTTCAACTGTTTGCTAAGCCTTCTGTTGTTTTATCAATTAATTTAGCATAGCCTACTACTAAAAATCAGTGTTTTACGTATAACTCTGTTATTTTTGAAAATAAATCCATCAACCCTCATATCAAATTAAAGAGAAAAAAAATCTCTTTCGAATGGTGTCATGGCCATCTTTGACGTGTATTTAAAAAAACAAAGTTAATACAAGTATCTCTAAAACTATAAAAGTAAATAAAAATATGAAAAGAGATTTGAAATCTTCATAAAAAACGGCCTTAAGAAAGTGAAAATATTTTTTTTATAACTTACTTAATAAGCGAGTTATAAACAAAAAACGAAAATGGGTAAATCTCGTTTTTCAACTGTCGGTCGCGAACCAAGCAAAATATGGAAAGTTTGACTACGCAGGGTAGTAGTACTGGAGATTCTGCACATTTTGTCTCATTTAACCAAATCTCTATCTCCCATAACAACGGAGATCCCCATGTTGAGGATGAGTCTGTGGACACACTGTATATATATACATACATATATACATAAACATTTTTAAAAATGGTGGCAAACTGTTCAGGAGGCTATGAAACGTCGAGAAATTTTGGTCCGACCCCTAGGTCCCACCATCCGACCGACGCCAATAGTGTATGTGCCATATGGCAAATACACTAAAAATGTACAATATTATTTACCAGCTATATGTAATTTTATGTACCTAGTGCATGATCACTAAATTGTTTTCTTAAGATATTACATAATTTTCTCTAAGGCCCGTATTCGCCGAGCCTAGTTCGTTATTTATTCCGTTGATTTATTCCCCTGGTAACTATCACACGGAATAAATAGTGATAATTCAAATTACCAAACATAGTTAAGTTTACTGCAGGTATAAATCGTAAGAATAGTTATCCTGTCCAATTTCAAAGGTATAAATATTTATCCGCCTAGTTAAATAGGGTGTGCACGAAATGCATAAATTACTTTATGGCCTGGCGACCTTTTCAGGTAAATATTAATTTCATATCTTACAGGTAAAGGTTTTTGTCAGTAAAATATGTCAATATTCACCATTTTACATTTTCGATAGATGCGCCATCGGTCGGATCTTTGGTAAACGTGCTTTATTTGACGAAATCTGCAAGGCGTATAGTATATAGTAAGTTTTTACCTGCAGTTACTATTCTATCGAATGAATTGCTTGGTGAATAGAAAGTTGATTTTATTCCAAGGAATAAATTTATTCTAAGGTTAGTAACTTCTATCTTTAACAGTGTTTGGTGAATACGGGCCTAAATATTTGATTTTAGATTTTTGCTTCTCTTGTCAACTTGAAATACTTTTTATCTTCAATTTGTTTTTAAACTCAGTAAACTCAAATCTATCAAATAATAAAATGGGATAAAACAACGAATAAAAAATGGATCGTAAAAATGACAAAGGTTACCTAAACTACGTATTTAATAATCTTATCCAGCGGTTCTTAAACTGTGGACCGTTAACACATTAGAGGTTTGCGATGCCTACTCAAGGGACCCGCCAATGCTTTAGGATATTGTAGTATTTGTATATCGCCTTTAAATAACTTTAGGGTATAAAATTTGCCGAATATAGTCCCGAATGACGAAAAGATCAATTTAAAAATACTCGTATGCAATCAAGTCCCGCACCACCAGATACACATATTTGTTATGTTATGGTATTATGGTAATCCCTTGATTACGTATTTTTGCTTCTTATACTTATTCCTAGAGAGCAGCAAAACATCTATACATATATAATAAAATCGTAAACGCTTTTTTTTGTGCGCGCTAATCTCCGCAATTTGGATGTGGTTTTCAGTGATATTTGAGATAAGCTTGGACTAACATTTGTTGTTTGTTTCATTTCAATCGGTTGGCAAATAAAAGAGATATGTCAATTTTAAAATGCGTCTCGCGCGCATTGTGACATCGTTAATGCAAATGTTAAAACGTAGGGTTAATCATATAAACTGTTTATTTATGTGAAACCGTTAATGCAAATGTCAAAACGTAGGGTCTGTTTATTTATCTGACATCTGACACCGTTAATGTAAACTATTTCCAAGTGATTTTAAGCTCTACTTCGCTTCGTCACGGGTAACAGCTATAAATCTTAGTTAGTAAGAAAATATGTTATACAAGGCACTTAAATTATGATCTAATATTTCGTTTTGTAATTTTGTTTATCCATTGAGAAGGGGGAAAAAATATCAGATTATTAGAATGTACTAGAATTTCTACTCTTCACCCACTAAACGGAGTTTTTATCTAATAGGTTTAGTAGAAATTCTACTAATTTGGAAACCTTGGTTAGGATACAAAAAATTATATGGGTAACCGAACTGATTTATCTATTAGGCACAGTGCCTAAGGCCCACGACATTTTTATTAGGGTTCCGTACCTCCGTATGGAATCCTATTCCTCTGCCTACGATGTCTGTCATTGTAATTGTAATTGTATTTTAAAGACCACCAACAGCTAAGGTTATTTGGGCCTAGCACCAATTCATATTTTCAATTCATTATTTTTTTTTTTAATAATAAATTGAAAATCCAATTGACACTTTTACCAGCTCTCGGGCTAGAACTCGGGAACTGGGAACTTGTAATAGAGGAACCATAGCAACGCCATGTAAACAACAGCGCCGGTACACTCTCGGCTATTCTCAAGCCCACGATGTCTGTCCGTCCGTCTATAGCTATAGTTGAAATTTTCACAGATTGTGTGTTGTTACGGCATGAATCCTGGCAAATAATAATTATAATTAAATAATCAATTAATTTTAATAAATTAATGCTGTTACACGTTCACAGTACAGTATATTATTAGTACCTAACTCTTTACTATGACACTGTATACTTGCGCGTAGTAAGATAACCCGGCTAGCTTAATTGTATAATAGTGGACTGGAGATCAAAAGACCCCGGGTTCGATCCTGGGTTTCGGATCGCAATATTTTTGTTTTTTTTTTTTCCATCAAATATTTTCTTAATATATTTTTTTTACTTTAAAAAACACTAAATACTAAAAAGAACAAAATTAAATATATTTAAGAAAAAAACTTTTTAACTTTTTTATTTTTATTGTTGTACGGAACCCTCGATGCGCGAGTCTGACTAAATAGATACTAAAAAATAAATCGAATATGATAAAAGAAGAAGGGAAAATTAAATCCATAACCATAAGTCATAACTCTCAAACAAAATGAAATTTAAAATTTGGTAGATACTTTTTTCTGTTCGTAAACGACACTAATATTAATTTAGTATACCATTGGTATAAATAATATCAGAAACGTCAAATTAAGAGCTTCTGATGTGTTTAGGATCCACAGAAATTCTAAAACAGCCCTGAAACTTTGCTTGAGAATGGACGACACTGAAATATTTAACGGAGGTAGTTTTATATTGCTGCAGCATTAAAATATATTTTTCTTCTTGCATAATTTTACATGCAGTTAAAGTGCTTTATTAACTAAACATAACGTTCTGCAGCTTAATTCTCTCGCCATTTATACTACCGCGAGCTGCTGTTGTAGTTAAGAATATGTCTGTAATTCCCCGACAATCGCGTGTGCCATAACAACATACACCAGGGATGGCGAACATTTTCACATCTACGTGCCAATTTAAAAAAAAATGTTTAAAGTGTCCATGACGTGTCAACAAGTCCTTCAAAAAAATTAGTGGACAAAAAAAATTATTCAAACGTAGATGAAAAGAATTATTTCGATAATGCATTGTGTGCCATGAAACTTTCGTCAACTTGTGTCAATCTCATAATATGTTTTTTGAATGATAGTCAAATTTTTTCGACAGCATCTAACATATTTTTAATATAAATTAATAGATTTATACGGCTGAATTGCAATTGAAAATTTTCGTTGGAAAGCAACCAATTATATAATTGATTCCAAACATATTGGAAAAAATCATTTTACCAACCATAGTCACAGTCAGGATTCTAACCTGAACCTTTCCATTTTCGCGGCGGAATGTGCTTACAATTACTCAACCGTGACATAATTACTAATCTAACATTCTCCTTATATGCTTCGGAATCAATTGATTTTCACTTACATGCGAGTGTTAATTCATTATAGCTATAATGAATAAGGAGAATGTTAGATTAGTAATCATATCACGGTTGAGTAATTGTAAGCTCATTCCGCCGCGAAAGTGGAAAGGTTCAGAATCTTGACTGTGACTATGGTTAGTAAAATGATTTTTTCCAATATGTTTGGAATCAATTATATAATTGGCTGCTTTCCAACGAAAATTGTGACGCTAATGACCTTAGATGTCGACGCGTCTATAATCTACAATAAATAAATAAAAATCCAACTAAAATTTTCATATTTTTAATTATTTCGATCGTATACCAATCAATGCCGTGCCGACAATATTCTGTCGCGTGCCATAGGTTCACCATCCCTGATATACACATTACATATGCATTTAAAATTCTTATGTATTTTATGTACTTAAGTCTCATTTTTCAGCGTAAAACTGAAACGTGTATGTTGTCGACTTTATATCATAAAATATTTCTCGCGGAATGTTTTAGTTAAATCAGTCGGCTCAAAACTTACTCCTCAAACTTTGGCGGTTCCGAAAAAAAAACTTCTTATAAATTTAATGTGAAAAATTGTAAATTATGGATAACATTTCCTGTATTACGAAACAAGTTATAGTCGCTCATATTTCTTACAGTGGTTTTTAAACTCCACCTACTGCGAGAGTTACCTGGAGTACAGTGCAAATACATAATTTCAATTTTTTTTGTTTTTATTAACATTGCAAATTTATTTAATATTTTTATCAATATAGTCTGACATATATTTCGTGTCCAATTTTATACATTTATTTTTATAATTCGTGGGCCGGTTGGACAAATTAAAATGAATTATTGATACTTCATAATCAATAATTTGTTTTAATTCGCCTAACCTGCCCACGAATTATAAAAATAAATTTTTATCGAATGGATGAATGAATTGTAGAATTTTTATGAATGGCGTACAACAAACAGCATCCAAATAAAATCTCTAGATTTTGATATTTTCTTGCTTACTAATGTAATCGTATATTATGAAGTATTAGAATTACCTTGTATATGTCCATCTTGTGACTTCTTGTGAATTTACACTACGCGTTTCAGCAACGAGTTGCCATCTTCAGGTGTGGTTAATAATTTAAAAAAAAACACACATTGAGTATTCGTAACACTATATAATATTATGATGCTAAGCACTGTGTTTTATGTCGTGGTTTGTGAAGTACTGATTTAAATTTCGAGATTTTATGACTCAGTACTTCACAAACCACGACATAATACACAGTGCTTAGCATCATAATATTATATAGTGTTACGAACACTCAATGCGTGTTTTTCAAAAAAAAATTAATTAACCACACCTGAAGATGGCAACTCGTTGCTGAAACGCGTAGTGTAAATTCACAAGAAGTCACAAGATGGACATAATACAAGGTATTTCTAATACTTCATAATATTCATATAGTGACTTGGAGACCTAACACTCTATAAATGTATCATAATGTAATCGCCTATATACTAATAATAATTGGCGTCGATCGAGTGGAATGACCGTAGAATACTACACTAGGGTTCATTGGATCTCAACTCAAAAATGTATATCTATTGATTTTTTTTATAAATATTTTCCGCTCTCATCTTTTAGGGCTTCAAACAATTCTCTGAAACAAACCCTGAATAAAAATAATTGAAGGTTGAAATGACATTATATCAGTATTATAATGTCAGGTCAATGCAGATTCATTTATCCATTTTTCATTGTTGGACACTAGCATTGAAAGCAATGGGCTTAGAGATATTTCAACATTTAATGTAAATAATCGGATGCTTCAGACCATTAATTAATGATGGCGGTATAAGTTGTGAAGTTTTAATTAGAGAAAATAATATTGACTTTGTATATGTATCTATATTATTTTAAAAACTTCTGCAAACCTTTTGTAAAAACTAATTGGGACTGTTTTTATTTTATAACTGTAGTATTTTTAATTACGAATTGAATTTTTTTCTTTTTTGAATTCATGGTTCAGGTTTAATAACCAAGAGAAATTGTTTTTTTTTTATTATTATTAATTATTAACGGAATGGCTTTTGCTTTGACCAGTAGCCAGTACTAGTTTTGTTATAATAGGCTGAAATGAAAATTTGATAAATAAAAAACATGAGCGACGTGATATGAAGCAAAAATTTGGTCATTATTATTAATAACTTCTCGTCCTTATAAATATTTATATGGAATACTAATATAATAAAGAGATAATATTGTTTATGTTTTTTTATGTATTTGTCCACGCTAATCCCAGAAACTATTGAACCGACTTAAAAAATTATTTCACTGTTAAAAATACTACTTCTTACCGATTATTATAGGCTATATATTACTGAGCGAAATAACTAAGGTCCCATTTTAATTCGAACGGACTAGCGTAGCGAGTGAGGTCATGTATTAATTTAAGACGTGTAGATATGTTTAACAGGTCAAGTGCGAGTTCGACTTGCGCGGAGAGGGTTCCGTACAGCTAAGAAACGAGTAAATTAAAATACACTTCAAAAAATTTTATTTCTTTTTTTGAAATTATTTAAAATTAAATTTCTTATTCCAGAAATTCCAAAATATTTACATTATAAAAAAAAACAAAACATGTAGTCGGTCGGATTTGAACCCGGTTTTTCGGGGTGACAAGCGAACGCCTAAGTCATTGCGCTACAAGACTTTAACTGCAGCTGGCGCGGCAGAAAAAGGTATACTTGAGTAGTAGTATAAGCGTTCAAATCTAGAATTCGGAGCTACGGAACCCCAAAAAGCATTTGTGAGATACCAACCCAAAATCTACACGGGTGCAACCGGGGCGAACACTTTAGTTATTAAAATAAATTTCAAAGATCGATTATTGCGAATTTTTATAATTGAGTTAGAAAGATTAGTATTTTACTCTTTGGCGCGAAAAGAACAAGCCACTTAATTTTAATATACAAGTGAAGTAGGAGTCAATTAAACGATTGTTTTTAACAATAGCTTTACGTAAACGTTACCAGCACACATAGTCTAGTTTTTGTTAATTATTTCGCATGAATAGATTGTAAAGATACTGTTGTATAACGCAAGGGAGCGTTTAAACTTTACCAAAATTAAGTTTTGTTTCGTGAAAGCTCAAAGTTTTGTGTAGTGATGTTGTTCTGAGTCTTATCATTCTCCTTTTAATAACTTGAAAGATGGTTGAAGTTAATGGGACGTAAAGTTTTACATACATCGTCCTCCGTGCTTTACTTTTTCTTCTCAAAAATAACTACATATTATATAAATTGTGTAATTAAATCCGTACCACCGTCGCCTAAGAAGATTTGCGGACAATTTTAAATTATTTATTTTTATTCCTCTTTTTCGTTATTTTTTTATTTTTTAAAATTATTTTTAATGCCACCAACTGCCAGAGTTTTCTGGGCCTAGTATCAATTCAAATTTTTGATATATGTATTATTTTTATAAGAGATTTTTTGGTAAAATGTTGAAAAAAATTTACATTTAAAAACAAATTATATATTTTTGAACTCACGCTTTGACAAGGTTTCGATTGATACCCCACACAATTACCTTGGGAAACATTTTTTTTGCATCTCCTTACACCCCCTTCCCCCAAATTGCCCCCAATATCAAAATTCAACTTTTCTTAGGCATTTTACGTCTGTAATATTAGGTCACCACTTCCTACAACTATGTCAAGTTTCAACTTTCTATATTAAAAGGTCGCTGAGAAAAATGCCTGTGACAGTCAGACAGACGGACATGCACCGACGTGATTCTATAAGTGTTCCGTTTTGCCGATTTGGGTACGGAACACTAAAAAACAGAAAAACAAAACAAAATTTGAGTTAATTCTGCTAAACAAATTTTGTATGTATAAATCGTATGTCAAGTTGTCTGTGTTCTATACTATTTTTTTATATTATGTATTAAATTCTACAAACCTTAGTTTTTTAATGGAAGTTCTGTTTTAAATACTATTTAACTTTGCGACGGGAATGTCTCTTGTTGAAACATTTTAAAGTATTTTAGACACAGATAAATTGAATGGAGTCCCTGGCAGGGTTTATCCAGATTTCCATACACTTAATAAGAAGGAAGGTACTTTGAAAAAATCATCTAATTTTCTTCTTTAAGCACACCTTCCATCTCATGTAGATTTAGTTTACAGCTGCTATAAATTCACATTCAACTCATAATGACGCTCCATACTTATGCTGCGCTCACAGCTTTGCGCCTTTAAGTCTGCAAGTGGCACTGAATCGATGGCACGCGAAAATAAATACAGCCTACAGTAGAGTTCGACCGAAGACCAGTTTTTAGCTGAAGCTGAACTTCGGCTTTTTTCTCACCGGCCGAAAGTATTTGTACAATGCTAAAAAAGCGAAGGAAACTTATTATTGTAAACTGAACGCAATTGCGTTGAAATTCAGAAGTATTTATTATTTCTTTTTCTTTTTTAATATTCTTTGTTTGCAAAGTTGTCATGTGTGTGATTTAAATAAAATAATACTGACTCGATTATTGAAGTTACACTAATTCTTTAGCGAGGGTGGTGAACTGGAATGACCTCGACACAAAAAATATCGACATAAAAATTACCGACTCAAAAATTAATCAAAACGCTGACAAGTATAAAACGGTTCTAACGATTTGGATGAAATATACTGAAAAGCAGTTTTGGAGGGCAAAAATCGATCATGCCACGAGAAATTCGTTTTCTTATAGATTTTATAAGTTTAAAAATCAATTTTTTGACGTTTCAAAATTTTATAATATTGTAAGCAGCTAAATTCTCGTGTACATAATATGTCAAAAATAAAAATAATAGTGAATAGTTAAAAATTAAAATTACAAATGCGAAAAACTTCAACGAAACGCGTTCTAATGAAACATGTATGAAGTATAACTTCGACCGTGCGCTTATGTGGGTGAGGAACACAGTCAATTTTTTTTCAGTAAATTCAACTTCGGCAAAACCTTCTGACTGATTTTGGCCGAATGTTTTGCAGAAAGTTTAATTTTTGGCCGAAGATGACCGAATCCGAAGCTTCGGCTGAACTATCTCATAACCATTACTGTCTGGGGTCGCTAATAATTTTGTCTTGAGAAAAAGGATTGTGAATAAAAAAACTAGGGAGCGGTTTTATGAGACGACGGTGCAAATGAAACTTAATTGCCGTAACCCTAAACGCTTTTAACCCGAAATCGCCGACAATATAATTTTGTTTACGTGGTTTTGCTAATGTAATTTGAACCCCGATCAGTATGAAGACGAACGTAAGAATCCAGATTCTATCGTTGGTGGTCAATGGATATTTGATGTGTTGCTCGACTGAATATTCATACTGTTACGGATCACCCTGTATATAAGCGGAAGGCAATAATTTCTGAGAAACGGGAGTCTGCTTGCTGAACACACTGGTGCCTACGCGAAGATTCTAGACAACGCTAGAGAATACGAGGACGCACTGAGCGTACACCGCGCGCCCTATATAAGCAGGGAGTCGACGGGAATCGAGTAGTCAATGGTGAGTCGTGCAATCAAGTGGATCAGTGATATAACTATTAATCAGTTCAACGGAGATCAGTCAGTCAGTGTAGATTATACCGTGACAGTGTTGAACAGCGAATATAGGTAGTGCGAAATAAATCTGAGTGAATATAAATATACAAACATAAATAATTAGAATTAAATAATCTTTGTAAATATAGTTATTGTTTACTTGTGTTGATTGTCAGAACTGACTTTTGGTTGTTGTATTTATTAGTGTTGTGTTTTAATTATTGTAAATAAGTAAATATTGTAAATAAATACTGTAAATAAATATTTATTCCGCCAACTCAGAAAACAGTTTCGTAACAGTACGATATTAGTTATGTAGACGTACAATATAGTTATGAATGTAACCGTCGTTGCTTCTCGATGAGTACACTAGGTCTGGTCGATTGAACGTGACGTGACCACGATATGCGTAGCCGAACGAAAAAAAAATAGCCTAAAAAATTTCACTTAAAAAGTTTAAGAACCTGTGCAGTATAGAGACTCGTGTAGGCACTCTGAATTATTTTTGCTTCTGAGTGTTATTTAATAAAATCGTTTGGCTACCACTCACCCAAGCAGACCGACTGAAATCCCGAGAACGCTGTTTTCGAAAAATTCAATATTCAGTTTATATACTCGTATATAAATCTCAACAAAATGTAATCTGAATGAAGCTCACTTGTAATATTTGTACTCGTATATCTCTATTAAGAGTGTAAGGAAAGAGAGAGAGGTTAATAGACATTGTCAGTGAGAAGAAAAGGACGCCCGATATTATTTTGTTCTTTTATATTTGTTTTGTTTTAACCCGCTAGTCAGCACATCACAACTGTGATTCCTTAATATACTATGCTTTTCACATGCCCGGTAACATACGACGCATCGAATGAAATTTATTGACTTACATATATTTTAAATCTAAATAAAGCTATTTTATAAAACATTCTTCTAAGGGAAATACTAACAGTTTTTGGTTTGTCAAAAGCTTCTATAAACTATTTTTAGAGTGAAAGTTTAATAGCCTAGTTTTTTCCCCGTTCGGTTACATATGTCGGGCGTTACGTCACGTCCACGTCCAATCGAAGCGATCGACCAGACTAGTACTCATCGAAAAGCAGCGACGTAGTCCAGTCAAATTAGCGATCAACCTCGGAATGAGAGATAATAAACTGAATTTTCGTATAAACCTTCAATTTGGCGTTCTAAAAGTTGTCTCAAAAGTCTTTTAAAATCTCGTGTCTGCGTCGTAAGTTATTCAAGGTCAAAGGTCAAAAAAATCAGTTTTTCGCGATTATCTCGGTTTCTATTGCTCCAGTGATGTTAACATTTATTATAAAAATCGTAGAGCATAAAATTTGCGACAAATTTTTTTGAAACATTTTTTCATGCGCTCAACCGTTTTTGAGATAGAGGGCGGTGAGCGCGCAGCACTCAGCCATTCGTCAAGGTTATTAGAGTACAGGTTGCCTCATTCCATCTGACCAATCAGCGTAAGCGCGGGAATGACGTCAGCTAGAATTTAGTTTAAATCAAGTACAAAAATTGTTGAAGATTATGCTTATTTATATTAGGTGCTTCGTGCAGATTTTTTCTTAAAATTTGGCAGAAGACATTAAATAGAAGAATAGATGTTAAAAAATAGGATAATTTTTATTTTTATTACAAAATTTAGGTTTTAATATCTATAATATAAACAAACAAAAAATTTAATAATGCTCAAGAAATGGCAGATCTTGTTAATTACCTATTTTTTAAATTTAAGAAACGAATAAAATTAACTAACAAATTGATAAATTAATTATTTTATCTTTTATATTCACAAAATATTAAAAATAACCACAAAACACCATAACACTTAGCAGCTATCGCAAAATTGACAATTTATCATATTTTTTTCACTAACAGAAGAATCATGTTTCTATTAGGTATTGAAAAAACATATCACACTACCATGGTTACTGTGATTTTTATTTCCAAAAATTAGCAGCGTCCATCGTCTGATCTTTTCTATTGAAGTGAGCAAGCATGGTATATTCTGAGTGACGTCATCCCCCCCACTACTATCTATCGGAATGAGGCAACCTATACTCTACTAACCTTGGCCATTCGTGCTGTAATGCAAGGTCAACCCTGAATATCTGTGAATACTACCTTGAATTTTGAATAATTTGTATTATTTATCAGTTAATACATTGTATTTAATAACATTTTACATATTTTTAATATCGCGAAAAACTGATTTTTTTGACCTTTGACTTTGAATAACTTACGACGCAGACACGAGATTTTATGAGACGTTTGAGACAACTTTTAGAACGCCAAAATGAAGGTATATACGAAAATTCAGCTTATTATCTCTCATTCCGAGGTTGACCCTCTTTTTATGCTAAAGTGACTGGACTAACGGTTATGTTATATTATATTATAGACGTTCACATAACTAATATTATACGAATATTCAATCGAGCAGCACACCAAAACCCATTGACTACCAACGATAGAATCTGGATTATTACGTTCGTCTCCACACTGATCGTTCAAATTACGTTACCAAAACCACGTAAAAAAAATTATATAGATACTTTCGGCGATTTTGGGTTTAAAGCGTTTAGGGTTATGGCAATAAAGTTTGATTTGCACAGTGGTTTCATAAAACCGGACCCTAGTTTTTTTCCAATTAAATACATTTTCGCAATGCAGAGTAAATTGCGGTATGAATTTTTGTTTTTATTAAAAATTTGGATTTTATAATAAAAATATTTTATATTATTATTATAAATATGAGCTGACTTGCACAATTTATTTTCTTGTACAAAATTTTACGTTAATTTTTCTTGTGGTGTGAATTGGGTTTGAACGTGTTATAATATAAATCGGGCTTCGTGTTATAAGTAATTATTCAATCAGATAGAAGTGAGTGAGCGACACAGCTGTGTTTGTAAACACATCATAGATAAAATGGACGAACTATAGATACACAGTGACCCTATAAAAACGAACCTTTGTGACCTTGTAGTGTAGGTAGCTTTAAGTTTAATCAATGAAGGGCCTTCCTCCACACTCTGCAAAGTGGATTAAAGTAAGGGTATGCTTTATATCATAGTATTAATGGCAGAACTCTTAAATGACGACCTTTACATAGCTTTACTTAATTACGTAAAGCACAAGAGCTTAAGGGTCGCCGTTTTCTATTGTACCTGTACACTTGAGACGTCTTGTAAACTGGATAATATATGTCTATAACTTATTAATGCCGAAACGCGTTTGATTAAATTGTGTTACCTAATAAATTGTTCTGATTATATTTTATAATATTAAGTACCTACCTATATTTTATTCGTGTTGAAAAAAATGTCTTAACACGATTGTAACCAGAAAAATAAGTTTGTGTACTGACAGAAGTCGATTTAGGCTTTAGACCCGAGCCTAGGGCGGCAAATTTTTAGGGGCGACTTTAACAGAGGAAATAAATGATCATTATTTTACTGATTAAAAAAAATCAAACCTTTTACGTTCAGACTGAAAAATTGAGCGGACCAGGGGATTTTTGAGTTTAGGTTTAAATTTTTATGAAGATCCTAGCCCTAGGAGATAATTTGAATTATATCCGTTCTATTGTGTACAAGTAAATACGAACTTTCATAATGAGAATCGGTTTAGCCGTTCTTAAGTGATACTAGATTTAGAACAACTTAGATAGACAAACAAATATTTGGAAACACATTTAAGGTGTCATCAAAACCCCTGAAAAAACCGTAAGAAAATGACATTACAAAACAGGGATACTATTTTGTATATAATATTGTATTAATATTTTCCGCGATAAATTCTGATTTGTCGGCTGCGTGTGTGCACAGATCTTTAAATAACGATCATTCAGACAGAGTTTAGTGTTAATTTCTTAAGGTCTTTTCTAACACTTTTACCGTCGTAAAGAACGGAACGCAATTTCAGCGTGTCAATCTATTAGAGACATTTAGCAAATTATAGGTAAATTGGATTTCGGGCATCGAAGAAACTACTCTGTTAATGGCGTTGATTACGCTTGATAGACTTTTGTTGTAGGTCGGATAGAATAATTAACAAAATGTTACAGAAATAGAATTACACAACAAAGGAATGTGTTTTGTTTAACAGCTCATGATTACCTGATTTACTTTTGAAATAGTAGGTTGGCAACATATTTTCTTTGCCACAAAAAAGGAGTGTTATGTGGTTGAATCATAATATCTTTGCATGTCTATGTATCTGTTTGTCTGTAACATCATAGCTCTTCAATGGGTGAACCGATTTTGAAGCGGTATACGTCAGAGAATTTTTGCGTGATACAAAAAAACTAATGAGAGAAAAAAATTATGAAACACAAATCACATCTTCTACAAATTAAATTAAAAAATTTTAAAAAACCCCAACACGAATCCTTCATAAAGAAAAAGATAATTTTTCTTGTTCGAGTTAACCTCACATTCTGCGCTGTGTATAAATCTATGGACCCATCGGGTTTTTTTTTTAAATTTTATTTTTGTAATTACTGAATTATTAGTGATAATATACTACATCGATGCGAAGAGAAACTAAATAAAAGTGTCAAGCAACAGATGTGTGACACAATCTGTAGTTGCGACAATTCATGTGTTGCAGATTTAAATCATGTAATTCTATCCTGCCAAAATTATGCATCAGAACAATTATGGAAACGTCTACGAGAAAGAATTTTTCTTCCCTCTGAATTGAAGTCACATCCTAAGTTAGGTTAACTTCGAGGTATATGAAATTTTAAATGAATTTTGTGCCAGACATTAGTATCACTATATGAGCCCTACTAACAGTAGTCATTTTGTGTGTTTTTCCAAGGTCTGAGTCCTGTGTTTGTCTTGGGTTCCTAATGCTGTGAGGGCCTGTGGCGAGAAAAGGTGTTGGTTCCTTTAATAATTGTTTATTTAATCCTTAACATTTTGTGTCTGGCACATGGGATGAAATCCTTGAAGCCAAGGGGGGGTTTTAATGAAAAAAAAAGTTTCAAGCAACAGATTGTGTGACTCACTTGCATATTTATATTATTTAATTTCTCGTGATATTTTTCAAAATCAAGATCAAAATTAAGATATAAATTTCCAGATTTTAAACCCTTTTTGTTTTTGAACAGTAAGAATCCTTGTGTTCGAAAAATGTTTGAATTTCGGCTACAATGAAAAAAAAATATTTTGAAATATCGCATTTTATTGCCCTATAAAATATAAGAGTGTGCGTAATTAATATTTATGATTCTCTATTTTGAATATCTTCCTGCAAAGTAAAAAATATAAATATGATAAAAAAACGACAATATCTAATAGATAAAAATCGAAATAAAAATGGCGGTTATACATTTGGAATGAAATATAAGTATTTATTGCATCCACATTCGGCGTATTCCTTCGTATATACAAACGATGTGTATGATTTTATTGCTATCCTCCTTTTACGGGAGGAGTATATCGAATAGGTGGAGCGGCGTACGATAATACATTCATTTTATGAAACATTCGTACAACGGTACAACACAGTTCACTTTCCCCGACACTAGAGGCGCTGTTGTTATTGAACTTTGCTGTTTCCAATTCAATGTACATGATATATGCATTAACTGGAGTTTGGAGTATACTCTCCAAAAATTTTCAGTGTGAAAAATAAAACAACGGCATTATCGATATGATGTTGGAATTGAGATGCCCGAAAACTATTAGTCCATTTTTTACTGACATTTTTGGACCTAGTATATTACCAAACAAACTTTTTTCTATATTCAATTGTTGTGACCTTGAAAAATATACTTTATTAATTGGTAGACATTTTGTGGTGTAAAATGCGTCATAATACAAGGACATTGAAAAAAACCAAAACTTCACTGAAAAAATAATAATGAATATTTTGATTTTTGGGACAACGTGAAATAGAAAACATATTGCGTACTGTACTTGTGGGTTAAAATTAAAAGTTGAAATTCAAAACTTATTATGTAAAATATAATCATAAAATTATTTCCAGTGCTAACTAAATGCGAATTGTGTACCTAGTTCATAAATAGTGCGTCTGTTTCTTTCTCAATTTATCTTTATCGTATCGCTCTTTCGTTTCATTGCCTCACGAACTTACCCTTGCTATAGAAGTTCACTTGAAAAATTAAAATAAAATTCTGTCATACTGCAAATTTGTTATCATTGCTGCAATTGTGACATCGACTAGTTCCTTACCGAACAAGTATATGGGGTTTCGATTTACTACATATTTGAACATCACGAACTACGTTTTCCTGTTACAGCAAGTGGATCGTGTCCTTTTACCGTAGGCAATAGAGCTTTATATATCTGATATTCTGTATCTCACTCTTTCTTCGCACACAAACTTTCGAATTTTTCGCTATATATCATATGGTAGTTAGTTTATTTTATAGTTTTACCATTCCAATTCCACAATATTGGAGAATGGTAACTAATTTAGGTCAAAATTCACTTTTCACAATTTTACATTTTCCTTTTTTGGGGTCCCTGGAGTACAAAAAACGTGTTTCTGCAAAAAGTCTGTTCGTCTATCAGCATGATTCCGGTCAAACGAGACACCAAATTTTGCTAGGATATTTGATAGGTAAAGTAGGTAACAAGTGACTAGGCCCCGCAGTCAGGGTCCAATCTCATTGGTCGAATATCCCATCTTGATGTCGTTTGACACACATACACACACCTAAACGAACGTAACAACTAACTAAGGAACTATGTATACTAATATGAATAGCTGTTGAGAGCGATTAAAAAATCGGTTTTGTATGTGGAGAATGTTCAAACACACATTCTTCAAGACAGGCATTAATGTTCATAAAATTAGAATGAAAACTTCAGGTAAGGCTTGTAATCTAATTCTTTCTATAAAAGTTAATCAATTTTCTGACATTTCAAAATAAAACTTAATTAAAATTTATTTTTCTATTCCAATTTCTCAAGAATACTGTTATTGTATAAATTTTGGACATCCTAGAATATCCCAAATAATAATATTAAATTAGGTTTTATTTTAAAATGTCAAAAAATACATTTTATGTACTTAGATATTTTTTGAATTTAAATTCTAAAAATAACCCTGGCTGTTAGTGGCTTTAAAAAAAATTGTAAAAATGTGTACCTACATTTTTGTTCATTTTGTAGGCGACATGAACAAAATTAAACAAAATTATTTTTCAAAACAGCATCATCATATTTTCAACTCTTATAAGCTAGCTTAAAAGGTTCGTTATATTTTCATTGTATTTTTTCGTTAGTAAATATGAAAATTTGTTATTGAAATTGGCATCATTTATAAATTACTTTTTGATTAATTGCCGTTTGTATATGCGTTGGAATGTTGGATATTATTTTTTGTTTGTCAGATTATTTTATCTTCGATATTCGTAATCCGAACTTTATAATTGATTGATATTTTTTAACGAGTATCCCGTAGAACAGGATAATGTAATTTATTGAATCTTCATTGAAATGCCACGTCGACAGCATAATATCGCCTTCATTTATTTTATTATATTATTCGCATTTGTTTGTTTTTTTATGTACAGAAATAAAATATTTTTCGAAGATTTATGTCATACAGTATTATTAAATTAAATTATATATAAAACATATAAATTTAAAAGTGAAGTATATCTCGGAATCCTAGCCTACATATCATACGCAATACATGACTCTAATATAGGATGTTTCACATTGCTATTCTGCTTTAGATATACATAAGTAACATGGAAATATTATTATAATATTTTTGTT
Source organism: Mongoloraphidia duomilia (assembly GCA_039654895.1). Taxonomy (NCBI): domain Eukaryota; kingdom Metazoa; phylum Arthropoda; class Insecta; order Raphidioptera; family Raphidiidae; genus Mongoloraphidia; species Mongoloraphidia duomilia. The sequence continues at coordinate 19,956,460 of CM077522.1, read as the reverse complement.
TGTATGGGGTTAAATTTTTTGCCGATTTCAATGCTCATATCTTCAGCAAAAACTAAAGTAATTTTTTCTGATGTGACCTTTGCTTTCAAAATGTACATCCTATAATAATTACGAATTAATGACTAAATTATTGTTCTTTCCTCGTATAATTTCCAACGAGAGTGATAATTGTATGCTTTATAGTAAACTTAACTATAAAAACATGACTGAATAAAGAAAATTTTCAAGATTTCTACACATTTAAATTTTTTTTCCATTCAAATATCGTAACTTAAAAAATAGTTATTTGAAATATAATATTTTGAAAACAGAAAAGCAACTATTCACTTAACGTTGGCCGTTGAAATTGAGTCATCCTGGAAATAGTCTTTTTTTTTCTTTTTTCTGAGTTTTCATGTTGAAGCGGAAATCATTTTCTCCTGTGATATGATATATGCCTTAGGATATGCCATCTTCACTCTGTGTGTATGAATGTATGTATTTTTTCCTCTTTCTTTTTTTCTGAAGGGTTGATTGCACGGTGTAACACTCCTTTTGAAATTGTTCGTTCATCGTGAACAACGCCTGTAGAAAAATATAAAGGTTGTAACAGAAAGAAGTAAAATTTCTTCTTAGAAAACGAATAGGTAGACTTTTTGGTTTTATTCCATTTTGTCAAAAAAGTGCATCATGGAAATTTTTCTTTCTACTACATCTCGTATAATAAACTGATAGTTTAGGTCAAATTCAAATTTTACGGATTAATTTTTCAGTCAGTTTCTTATTATGGTTTAACTTTAACGGATTTATAATTTTAATTTGGTATGCAAAAAATTCGTGTCATTTTTTTGTTTTCAATAAAAAATATGCTATTTTTCCACAATTTAAAAAAACAACAGCAGTATATTATAATGTATTATACTTTAAACATTTTGAATAATAATAAAACACAAGGTTTTAAGTGTTTTATTATTATTCAAAATGTTTAATATTAATTTACATCAAGTAAGCACCCATTCTATAATATATTATACTTTACTTATTTGTCCATTGATCCATTATCTTTAAATCCCCTGATGTCTATGTTTTATGAAGAAAAAAAGTACTTTATATGTTTCATAGAAAATTTTAAAATATAGAATGTCTCCAGATCGATCGTCTACGCACAGTTCAATGAAATACAGAAAAAATTCTGAGCAGAAAAGTCCTTACACATTTTTTGATCTGATGTACCGTAATTATCACCAATAAGTTGAGGAGTAGGTGTGGTTTATTAATATTCTTTTGTATTCCGCTTAACTTATTGGTGATAATTAATTAAATTAACGGTACATTGGATAAAAAAATGTCTAAGGACTGTTCTGCTCAGAATTTTTTTCTCCATTTCACATTCACTGTATTGTCCGTAGACGATCGATCTGAGACACTCCGTATATTATGGTTATAATAAAAAGAGGACACCTAGGTGTAATGGTCAGAGTTCTGGCCTTTGGAACAAGCTGTCGTGGGTTCGAATTCTACCTCGCTCATGGATGTTTTGTGATGCCATTTAGTTTTAAGTTTATATGTTACTTGATGTAATTAAGACGCTAATGACCTAAGTTGTCGACGCGTCTATAATCTACAATAAATAAATAAAGTTATATTAAAAAAAATATTCATTGTAGTAATTTAAAAAAACAAGAGACATCGAAAACGTTTACACACCGGCTTTTTTAATTTTTCCAATTTAAGCCGTGAATTACAAACATTGTTAAAATTAAGTACAAAAATCGAGCTTCCGTAATTTACACAAAAAAAATTTATTAGACATACCGTATGTTCAGATAATTCGCATTACATTTTCATGGCATGTTTCCAATGTTTTGGATTTAAAAACATGAAAAAGTACTCAACTTGAAACATTTATTATTAATACTTCTTTAGTTTAAAACCAAATAAAACTTTTACTTCTAACAGAATTCCGGATACCTAGTATAAGGTTTCCTAACCCATTATTTGTAGCCTTCGTTAGATTTTATAGCGATGGTGCCATAAGTAAAGGGTTTGAGACACTTGTATCAGGTCTGGTGACGGATTTAGTATTATGGGGAGAGGACAGTGTGGTCCAGTGGTTAGCGTCGCGGTTTCTGAATCAGACTGTCGTGGGTTCGAAGCCCGCCTCCGCTCATGGATGTTTTGTGATGTCATTTAGTTTTAAGCGAGTTGTTATTTAATGTAATCAAGACACTAATGCGATTTAAGTTGTCGACGCGTCTATAATTTACAATAAATAAATAAATATTATGGAGGCCTCCAACGGACATTGCTTTTGAAGCCTCCCTCTAAAACGGTTATATTTTTTATCAGTTTACAAAACGTTAAAAATACAAAAAGTTTAGTTTTTTGAAGCTCATGTGATATATTAACTTTTTTTTTGTGTCTCATCCGCCACTAAATTGGTCTCTACCGGTAATTGGTAGGGGAAGATGGGGGAGCACCGATCACCTAAGGGAAACTTTCGATAAAATAAAATCTAATTACCTGAAAATAATATTTTCAACGAGAATTAATTGGAAAATTAGTTCACTATCCATGGTTAAAACTAGAAGGTCACTCAAGCAGAAGTTTTCAGTAGGAAGTCGGAAAAAGGAAAAATGAACTTTGATCGGTATTCTGCGCCCTGGCGGGTAATACCGATCATATATGTGCCCATGTATTTTAAATGGAAAAATAAGAAATTTGATTATCATGATTTAAATTGATCGCCAGTGACCATAAGTTCTACCAAATGACAAATCGCACTATTTTCTCATTAACAATAGTCAACAAATAAATTGCAATAATTTTTTTATAATTTTATTATAATATAATGCCGATCACTCGATCGCCATTCCCCCACACCATTGATCGGTGTTCCCCAATATGCATACAAAAATATTTCATAACCTAGAACTAAAACAGAATACTTTATAATAATAATCTAATAATAATAATAAACAATAATAAACAACAAGTCAAAATAATGACATAATACTCAGTTAAAAAAATAAACAAAAACAATCATTACAGTGTCATATAGTCAGACGTAAATAACTTGCGAATGTCACCATATAACATTTTTGACATCACTGCAAAAATAATGGCGGGATTTACATGTGGTTTTGCACAGTAGTTCCCGGCATTGTCCAATAGAATGCAGCACCGGTCTGACGCATAATCTCAATACCGGCCTGATCGGGGCTCCCCACTGATCGGTGCTACCCCATCTTCCCCTATATTTTAAGTCTCCTTTATTGGCAACACCATTTCCATAGCTATTAGTAACAATATTAATGAACATTATCACATTTTAGCTGCGTGCAGTGTTGTTTTTTTCTTGTGATATGTGTATGTATAATTGTAACCAAACTTCAAAAAAATACTGTGTATGACGCACTACACACGGCTGAAGTGAATACTTTTTACACCAAATTAGGTGAATGTCGTAGAAGAGCGAAAGAGAGAGAACGTTGATCTTGTGTGACCTTGCGTTGCACTACTCGATCCTGGTGTCCCGCGTCTACCTCTAATGGAAAGTAGTGGGGTGCGCGCGTCATCGTTTTACGCTTTGAGCAATCGCGTCCGGAGTCGCATAAGAAGTATTTACTTCAAAAATAGAAGACTTTCTGTTGGTGCGATAAAAAAAAAACGCTGTCAACCTGTTGAAGTTGATCGTTTTGTGGTCTAATGTATCGATATTAATTTTGTTGATTTTTTACAGTTTCGCAGTAGAACTAAAATGTTTCCAGTCACTTTATTAATAATGTAGCCTGTATAGGATTTTGATCATGCAAAATTTAGAAGTCTTTGTAGTCGATAATAGGATTTCATATATCATTAATTTTGCAAATGTACTTTCTCTTTGAAGAAACAATTTACTACAGCAAACATGAATTTAATAATGCCTTTTGATATAGTTCAAAATTATTGAAAAAAATCTCTTTTAATTCTACGTTATTGGAAAAGTTTTCTTTAGCGTTTTTCGTTTAAAACTTTTTTTATATAACATTTAAAAATATAATTAAGCTACTTTCAGTCTTCAAACAGTTTGTTTTTAAAGCGATATATTTACATTTTAAAAATTTCTGTATAGGCAATTGTCTTTTTGAGGACGGGACGATGTTATATTGACAATAGTAAAAATCAATTACATATTATTTTACACACAGCAACATTTAAATCAGAAAAACTGCCCATCGTATGAGTCAAATTTGTATTTAGAAATGGCGTTTAGTTCAAGTACATCGGTAAGCGCCAGAGCATCAAATCACGAGCGTTGGCATTTTTCTTCCAGTCGGTACCATATTGTGAGTGCGTGCTACACTTAAGTGAAAACGTTTTTTCATAAAAAAGCGGCCAACTGCGTGTCGGACCACGCACAACTGCGTGTCGGACCACGCACTGTGAAGTGTTCCGTAGTCGGGAAGAAAGTATCCGCCGTGTTGGATTTTTAATGATTTTTAATTTTTCTCGTAATTATCACCTTAAACACTATATGTTCCAAATTTTAAACCTCTAGCTCGATTGGAAGTATCCTAGATTTATGATGATCTATCAGTCAGTCAGTATATCTGTGGCGGACGGACAGGACGAAATTATAAGGGTTCCGTTTTTACCATTTGGCTACGGAACCCTAAAAACACGTGTTAAACGTATAAAGAAAAAACGTGGTATTTACTCTGTATTCTGTAAATAAGAAAATAAACAATTTCAATGAATTCAGTCTTCTTGATCAAGAATGGAGAACATAATATGGATTCTTTGTTTAAATGTAGTCGATGATATGAGAACTCGTAGAAAGCGAAAGCACAGTAGTTGAAAGCTTTTTTTATTTATTTTTATGACGCGAATTAATGGGTACGCTCGGTTTTGCGCTCAGATCGCCGCGAGCGCTCTAATGCGTTCGAATTTACATTAATTTAACATTATTTTATAATGCTATGAAAGATCTCTATCCTGCGTACTGAGCATTGAGTGCTGTCACACAGTTTTGTTGCATTGACGTTCACATACTATAATAGAAGATCTAGTTGAGTCACCTGCTATCTAAAAATTGATAAGGTAAGAATGGTCTACATCAATGTACAGATGAAATTTTAAGTCCAAATTCACGTTTTACTTTTATGAATAGGTTTTTTAAATGCATCTTTTTTCCTAATTAAAAATTCACTTTCACCGCCAATGTGCCATTTTTGTTTAAAAACTTAAAAACAAAGACAGTATTTTGACACTTTCACGCACTTTCGTTAATTTTAGTTTTGTGAAAATGTGGGAATTGAGAATAGCCGAGTTTATATGACGTTTCCATGGCTCCTCTTTTACAAGCCCCCAATTCCCAAGTTCTAATCCGAGAACTTGCAAAAATGGCAATTGGATTTTCATTTTATTATTAAAGAATAATAAGTTAAAAATATTGGTTAAAATGTGTTTTTAATGGAAATTGATAGCAAGTTATTTTGTGTTATTAGTCAGGGACAGTGCCTATACAAAACAACCAAATATTTATTGTAATGTGACACTAAAATATTAATAAAACCAACGTCATAACTGTTCGATCAAATGTTGCAAGAATAATAAAAAATGGAGTTATACAAGCCATCTAACCCTTTAGTGGCGGATGCATTTCATTGACGATCCAATAGAGTGGGTAGTGTATTGAAAGAATACGATCAGCAACACCAGCGCTTGATGCTTCCCATTTCAGCATAAACAATAAACTCAGTATTACAATCCACGCGTCTACTTTAGGGTTAACAAAGTGATAGTGATTTATCCTGAAGAGACTATTTTTTTGTGTTGCTTGTTCGGGCGGTGATAATTTGTAATCAAAAGCGTTTAAAATAAATATAAAACACTATTGAGAGGATTTGACAATATTTCTTCCTTAAATACGACATAGTCGCCAGTTTTGGATGGACATTTATGAAGGATCCAGACCAGTATTCGAGTCACGTGATATATATTCGTTCTTTTTATTGGGGGTAAGATATGGTATACGATCGTAAAATTTACGATAGGGTGTAATAAATAATTCGGGAATCGACCTCCTCAAACCATCATGTATGTCTGTATGTATCTTGTATTTACGGAGTGGACCATATGTGTCAACACGTCTGCTTAAACATATGCTTAAGGAAGGTTTGTGCTTGTATTTTTGTGGATTCTTATTGGTGCACGGGCCTGTGGACTGTGGTATAGTAATAAACTGTTATTTTTATATGAAGCGTTACTGAAATAATATATGCAATTGTTTTCAAATTTGACTTGGTAATCATAAAAAATAGTAGCCAAACAACAGTGGCGTCATTACTGGGAGGGGGGGGCAGGGGGTCAAATTTTCCCAAACCCGGAAGTCTTGGGGGTTCTGAAGCATCCTGTATTACTATTACTTTTTTGTAACTGTTATGAAATCGCATTCTATAAATTAATTGTCCGATAAGATGACGCAGCGGCTGTCCGCAGTGCGGCAGTGTGCGGTCCCCCACTTTTTCTTATTGACTAATAGAATATTTCGGGGGAGAAAAATACTACATAGAATACGATAAAATTTGCGTTTTAAAGGCTTATTTTTCAAAAAATTTCTCGGGGGAGACCCTTTGACTGGGGGATATTCCATACCCATTAGACTCCCCGGATGTGTAACCAAGGAAAATATCCACACTTTGCCATTGCTACCTACCTATATTTTATTATTTAGTGACCAAAAAGGGGCCCTTCAAGAATTATAGCCCCCGGACAAAAATTTTGAAGTTACGCCACTGCCAAACAAATTATGAAATATAGATCTTAAAAAATTTTCGTGAGCCAGTAGTGTTCGAAAATGTTCTCCTCGCTCTCCAAAATTCGAAAATTAAATCGGACGTTGACACCTACTAATAAAGTAAGTACACGTCAGTGTCTTTTTGAAAAATAGTTATTTTCGATACGTGTGCGTGAAGTGAGGTATTCTAGTAGGCTTAAATTGAGGCACGAGCTAAGAGACTGACGCATACACAACGAGATCTCGTTGTGTATGCGTCAGTCCCTTTAGCGAGTGCCTCAATTTAAGCCTACTAGATATCTCACTTTAAGCGGACGTATCGAATATAATTTTTTATAACGACTGCTTCGAAAGTTTAATAGAGAGAAAAAAAAATTATGAAAACGGAAAATTTGCTCTTCGAGTCCTTAAAACTTTACAATTACAGACTAAGTTACGAATGTTACGATTTAGTTTATTTTTTTTAAAGTTATTAACTTCTGTATAAATCATTAAAAACATGACTCTCTCATGATGTGGACTTTGTAGACGCGTTACTATATATAGGAACACATCGATCGCTAGCCAGTAAATAGTGCTTGTATTGTACAAAGTGCGGAAATTTCGAATTTATAGGATGTAGAGATTGTACTTTTATGCACGCTTTGAACTTTTACGCACGGTGACGGTAGTTTTACGCACGCTTTGGACTTTCACGCACGGTGACTGTACTTTTACGCACGCTTACTAAAATACGCCTCTTCACGCCCGCCTCACAGTGCTCGAATAATTGAACTTTAGAAGCAGAAGTTATAAAAAAGAAATTTCAAAATTAGTGCGTCCGTTTTGGCTTTATACGTGTGATAAAAAATAGCGTAATGCAACACAAATATTTTTTTCAGAAGTGCAATCAGTCATGGAACAAATTTCACTACAAGAAATTCTGAAAATTCTCAGTGTAAACGTTGCAAAATTGAGTATAAGCACAATGCAGCTCTACGCTCTCCCCTAATAATAATAATAAATTATTGAGTTTATTTCGGTTCATCTGTATATAGCTACGTATGTTTGGACCATTCATACAGACATAACAAACAACATTGTATATGTAGTCTCCAGGGGCGTTCCATCACTTTACATTTATATTTGCTGATTGATAGCCTTGTTTTATTTGTAACTGCTTGAGTTGGACATTCCTTGCTGATTTATAGTTTGCACGGAAGCGATTAAAATTAAAATTCACAAGATGACAAGTGAATGGCTTAATTAAATTTATGTACGTAACATGCGACACCTATTATCGTTTTATGAAACTACAAAAATTGTAAAATGTGTCGACGTTTCCAACTCAGAGTGTAAAACACAAAATCGAAATGTTTTGTCCTCAGTTTTTTTAAAGATAGCTTTCTTCCATTGTGTAAGGATGAATTGACGAGCCACCACTGATGTTGTGTCCCCTTCTTTCTTTATTTTTGCTGGTATGTTTGTCACACATATGAAGATACTGGATCTTCACTGAATAATCTGCAGCCATTGTCTTCTTTCCCATGTTCATTATTTTAAAAGAAACAAACTAGCCAGAATATATACTATCATTTATCTTTTGTTTTCTTTCTAGCGTTTTGTTATTTTTGTTTCCGTTTGTCTCGTGTTTTTAAAAAAAAAATGACGATCTGCAATGTTGTCGGCTGGAAATAGAATATAATAGATTATGTTTTAGGGGGTACTACTACTATATGACTTCAATATAGATTTGTATTTACATACGCTCATTTGTTTTCTGTTTTACTGTTTTACCAAAACATGATGTGTGCATACATTTATTTTGTATGTCTTTCAAGTTTTTGTTTTATTATAAAATATAGATCTCACAAATAAATTGCTTTGAATCTATTTTCGATAATACTGAAACATATTTGTTTACTAAAAGGCAATTTCTACAAATGACCAATTTCCGTTTTGAAAAATATTTGACTATTTTCACAATTATAGTCACACATATGATTTTAAATAATTGAGCATTATTAATTCATAAACGGTTTTGTCAATATAAGGTGATTTTATCATTAAAAAACAATTTGCATTAATCAACAACGGGAAGTTAATAAATTAGTGTCCGTAAAATAAAACAAATAAGTTTTTGTATTCATTAAAGATAGAGAAAGAATATAATTTTTTGAAGTAATGACATATAGACCGAGAGCTAGTGACAATTTTTTGGTGTTATTTATTCAAGGCCTTATTTTTGTGAAGATATTGAAGGAGTCATACTAAAGTGCCCTGAGTAAGGGATTTTGCTAGATAGCGGTATGGGAGGGATGCAGACCGGCCTCAACATGTAACAAAAAAAAATGGTCACAATTATTATTGCTTCAAGGCTGAAATTGTTTGTATAACTTGTCGGTGACCCAATAATGCCATTATAATATTTGCAGATCGATTATAGTCAGTATTAAAGGGGTGACAGATCACCCTAAACGTGTCATGTACCCGACGAAATTTATATTATTAGTTCAAGGTTCAAATTTTAATATGTTGTTACGGCGACTGTTTTAAGCATACATTTCAATTTGCAAAACAAAATATCGGTATTAACCCCCTCTCTTAGAAGGAAATTTGCTCGCCTAGGTGTTTATATCGTTCTGCAAGGGGGTTAATACCGACATTTTGTTCTGCAAATTGAAATATATGCTTAAAACAGTCGCCGGAACAACATATTAAAATTTGAACCTTGAACTAATAATATAAATTTCGTCGGGTACATGACACGTTTAGGGTGATCTGCCACCCCTTTAATACTGACCAATCGATCTGAAAATATTATAATGGCATTATTGGGTCACCGACAAGCTATACAAACAATTTCAGTCTTGAAGCAATAATAATTGTGACCATTTTTTTTTGTTACATGTTGAGGCCGGTCTGCATCCCTCCCCTATCACTATCTAGCAACATCCCTTACTCAGGGCACTTTAGTATGACTCCTTCAACATCTTCACAAAAATAAGGCCTTGAATAAATAACACCAAAAAATTATCACTAGCTCTCGGTCTAATAGGACAAAAAAAGAAATAGCTTCGGAACTATATTATTAAAACTAATATACCTCTATATTGTGTCAATTATTTTTTGATGTTGTGTAATATTTGTTTTGATGTTTTTTATCGGAAATTTTTAAAGTCCAAACCTGACAGCGAAAGTTGTATGAACTGAGTTAAAACTTTTACCAACGTTCACCAGACAGTTCTAAGTATTATTCAGTAACACTTTATCAGTGGAACACACGCTCTCTTCTGACCTGACTCCATACATAAATATAAGATGATACAAAAATAGAGGACGATAAGCAAATTGGAAACAGTCCCTGTCTGTAATTTACACGACATTGGTTGTACCGCGAAGATAACCAAATGAGAGCGACTTCCGACTTATTAGATAGTTTATTATGTAGCCAAAAATTGGGTATAAATCGTCATACAAAACCTTACAGTCTAAATATATTTAAAAAGATTATACAAGCAGAAATCATTGATGTAAACCTTTAAAACTTTTTGATTTTTAACGTGAATACGTTTTTAAAATCGGAACAGTGCTGGAGTCGAGCGTAAAGCCTCAATTACACTGGACAAGTAATTTACAGGATATTAGCTGGCGAGCTTACTAACCGCTAGTGAATTAGTGCTGTGTAATATAGTTGTCGGCTAGGCAAGTAGAGTTAAAAGGCAAGCTACTTTACTAGCTGACTCGCGCGCTAGTAAACTCGCCATCTACTAGCTAGTAAATCGCCCAGTGTAATGTTTCGTCTTATAATTTCAAAAGCAACACCCAAACGATAAAATATATACATTATTTCTTGGCTTTATAACCAACATTAACATTTTTTTTAATTCATTTTTTTATTTACTAAAAAATCTAAAAAAACAAGTCTAGGGAAGTTTGATTATTATATTTGGTCATCTCAAAAATTTAGTTTACCTGATCTAAACGGTAAGGAAATATAAAATAAATCAGTTGAAATAGCTAAAAAATCGTGGTTATATACTTACGTCATTTGATTTTGAAACATCCATCTCAAAGTGTTCTATCCCGATAGAATTTTTCGTTTTAATTTTTTGTTACATTAAACTCTTCAGAATCATTAAAAATAATACGTAATAAAGTTTGCGGAATATGACTTTTTTGTCAAACGTACTCAAAAAAATACAATGTTGAAATATTTAATTTGGCATTTTTTTCGTAAAATATATACGAACACAAAACTGTCATAAAAATGTGTTTGTTGAGTCAAATAGTCAAGCTTGAATGTGATGGATAGAGAGAGAGAAAATGAGATAATATAAAGATGAAATAACACGGCCAATTTGGTGTGTCGAAACAACAATCCCAGCTCGGTACGCTGTAATGCCCTGTTGTACGTTATGACGATATAATTTTTTAAAATTACTTGAGAAAGTAGACATTTCCCTGCCACATAAAGAAAACTGGCTGCTGTTGCTGTTTTACGGGTTGAACGTGACTCTCTAAAGCTCCGTGCACATTTTCAAATGATATTCATTTCTTGTGCCAGATGCTCATATGAACAAATCCATTAGGGATAGGAACTTTCAACTTCAGTTAAACTTAATCAATGGGTAGTGGGTACTGTACAGTAGAATAAGTAAGTAGATTAATCCGAACTAGGAAATTTTCAAAAGAAAAATTATTTTCTAAGAACCTTTCAACGCTTCTAAATTGATGATTCATGCAGTGGCGAAAATGCTGACTTTCAGCTAACAAACAAAAATAACAGATTATTTTGTAAAGAAAAACTGCTAATATTAATGGAGATGAGCAGTGTCAAACTTGACCGCTAGGGGCGCCAGCTATGTAACCACCTCGGTCTGTGAGCAATTCGTATTATAGTAGCATTGTTTAACATATTACTAGAAGATTTTGATCCTTATGAGCGTAAATGAGGCCACTTTTAATAGAGGCAGCTAGACGTCGCACTATTGGCCATCTGTTGACTAGCATCCTAAGTTTTATTATTTAATCTTTGAGTACAGAATAATTGTAGAGTTTACAGAAGTGAGTTGTGTTGACAATGTGTACAGCTGCAGAATAAGTTTATTTAAAATATTAAATCATTAACAATGCCAATGTGCTGTGTTTACCAATATTCAAATCATAGAGGTTCATAAAGGATCCGGAACTGAAAAGCAGAGTTGCATACTATCAGAAGGGAAAAAATTTGATTGATTTCTACGCGGTTTTCTATGAAAACCAATGATAACTTAGGTGGCTATAAATCTGCTGCCATCTATATTACGTTTTTCATGTGCTCATCTCCATTATAGATATTAAATACAAAAATACACCTATCCTTATGAACAAAATTATCGAATATTTTTATAATAAGTATGTTAATAATTTAATTAATAATAATTTGAAATTATCTTCATGTAAAAGTGATAAAAAATATTCAATAGTTTTGTCCATAAATTTATAATATTCAATAGATTGTGGAATGAATAATGTTATGTTATTTAGTTTGTTTTGTTATATTACATAATGTTATGTAAATAGTTCATGCTGTATAGAATCTAGTTTAATTCTGTTTCAGTAACAGACGAGCGTTCAGACATAAAACATTGATTTACTCAATAACTAGAAGTTATTACGTAACCTTCGTTTCTAAATTGACAAAAAACTACCAACTAAATTTAGTTCTAACAAATATTTTGACTCGAATCGCGGTCGCGTTATTAAAACATACCGTAGTTTAAAAATGGTTCAGTGGATTGGCATCGTAATAATGACGTTATTGCATATCTGTATTGCATCTGAGCGTCTGTATAGTCTGTGTATTTCTTTGGTCAAGTATATCAAACAGTGCAGTGTATTGATGGTCAGTGATTTTCATCAATAATGCCAATTGCCAAATTAGTTATTTGTTCATTTTTTAGGCCTAAGCAATTTTTAGTCGGCTGACTGTTTAGTTGCTCATGAACTCCTTGTTTAGTTGCTCCTATGAACATGTTCACCTGCAATTATTAAATCGGTCGATTGTTTGTGAATGATTTATTAGTTGACCGTCGATTGTCCGACCGAATAATTGCAGAATTAAAAATCGCCTGTCAGCGTCAGGGGCAAGTATTTAATCAAAGAGAACTTAAAGTGTGTTATGGCAGTGTAGTGTAGGCCAGTTCAAGAATGGATTGCCATTGATCAATTTTTTACCATTAATCCTGGGAGAAGTATACGTAAAAAACTTGCGGTGCAGTGTAGTTTGGTGTAGGGATCAGTGTGAACTGACTTCTTGTTAGAGATACTACTGGTCAATTTTTTTCACGGACAACGTTTTTTCAAGCAAGTTAAAAAGGGGAATTTCACTTCTCAAAAAAATGGTATGTTCTTGTTTTTTTATAAATCATGTGCTTAGTTGTGTATAGTTTGTTTGATACAATCACGGTAGCGGAAAGCATTTGTGTCTGATGCCTAAGGTCGGTAGTGGCACGCTTCCCTCACGGTGGTTGTAAAACAACGGCGTTAACTTGTCCGCATGTCATGTATTAAAACGACACTTTGGACGGCGACGCCTTGTCTTTTTTACTTGTGTTTGTTTGAATTTTTCTGCTTTACTCCTTGTACATTGCGTTTTAGCTTTTACAGTAGAATCTCAATTATTATATGCATTACTGTAATTGCAACATTTGATTATGATAATAATAATAATGTCTTTATTGATAATAAAAAAAAATGATCAAAATGCGTGAAATTCAGCTTAAAGGACCTAGAGGCGAGACCAACATTTCTCGACGTTTCATGTCATCCTTAACAATTTGGCACCATTTTTTAAAAGACTTCATTATTGATTTTAACGAAATTCGGTAGGCACATTGGAATCCATCACCGCACAAATCCTATTTAAAAAGGACGCAATAGGACCATTGTGAGGGTTGTTTTTAGGGGTTGAAAATTGTTTTTGAGCCAAAAACACCAAAAAATTATCAGAATTGATTGAAAATCGAAGGTTTACCCTTTATAGTCAAGATTAAATTGCGCCTTTAAAATTTTAATAAAATAGGCAGAATATACACTATTTTGTCGACAGGATTTGGCCCTGCGACACGGGTTTTTTATTTAATTTTTAAGAAAATATTTTTTAAGCAATTTGTAGAGATTTATACTTATTTTTACACTAAAATAACTATAACAACCCTATATAAATACGTACATTATTTCCCCTCGATTGAAGCATTTCCCCTTTATCGTAACGAAAAATTTCAACCGCTATAGAATTTATCACTTCAAAAAGTGTTAGTCCAAGTGAATATTGTATTTTTAAGGCCATCAACTGCCTGGGTTATTTGGACTTAGTATATCAAATCGCATTTTCAGTTTAATTTTATTTTAATTTAAAGTAACAAAATAATATAGTGCGGTTTTTAAAAAGCTTACAAGAATACAAATTTCGTTTTCAACAAAACTGATATTTTTGTCTAAAAGTACATAAAACTATTGATAGATAGGAAAAATATGTTGCTGATTTTAAGTATAATATTATTATAAACTTGGTGAAAATTCTTTTTTATATTCAGTTCTGCTTTAAAAGCTTTTTACTTTGCGAAACGAACTTTAATTATAACGAAAACTGATCTCTTTGTGGATTTTATTTAATTTTTCACAAAGTTTATTTTCTTTGAAGAAAACAACAAAAGTTTTTTATTTACCTTAAAAGCGTGGCGTGGCATTTTAATAGGTGAATTACTTTTTTTTTAAGTGAAAGGGGCTAAAATGACTTGAACACCGTTTCAATTTCTCGGTCCTAACATAATTTATTAATCTTTTGTTCTTTTTTCTTTTGTTTTACAGTATCTAGACTTCCAATACTTGCTTCTATTTATGAATGGATATCAATTATAATTATACTTTTAGCGTCCATTTTTTGACACGGTAAGTCACAGTATGACTTACTGTTCATAAATCTCATTTTATATTAAACTAAAAATAAATATTAATACACAAAGTTTTTACAAGTTTTTATTTAATTCACTCAACGATCGTTACCTATATTAATCCTTCATCGGGAGCCACATATACTCGAACTAATAGTCCAGTGAATTTAGCGCAAAGAGTCTGTTCAAGGGACATATTTTATTTCAACATGTTTTAACAAATGTATACATTTTTCTTTCGGTTTTTGTTTACAAATCCGAAACAAAAATATAGTATACTTATGTCAATAAACTCTTGAGAACGGCTAGTAGATAAATTTCATTTGTCTCGTTGTTCGCAGCGCTCGAGCAATATTATCTCAAAATAGGTGAACGGAAATGCTGTTCTTTTCAATGCAACAAAAACTAGATAAACGCACCTGCTGGAAAGTTAAGAACAAATATTTGTAATTATATACGTTGTGTTTTAATTTCAGCCAACATATTGACTTTACATGTTAATCATTTGATTTATATTGGATTAAAGTTAAAGCAAATAAATAGTAGGCTAACTCATATCCCCATTTGATTTACATTGGATTCAAGTTAAAGAAAATAGTAGGTTAATTCTGAAATTTACTCGAAAGCATGGTTACGGTTTTAAAGTTGTTATATTGAAAAAAATAAATTGTTTTTGTAATATTTAGTATTTTACTGTCAACAACAACGTTGCCGCGGTTTTTGTGGGCTGATATTAATTGATATAAGTAGATTGAATTTAATGTAAATCAAATGAATACATTTAACATGTACCTGAAGTCAATGTTGGTTGAAGTCAAACGCATTGTATGTCAGGATTTAAACTATATTTTTTTTCTCCTCCTTTTGATCTTTGTTGTCTAATCATTACGTACTTGCATAAAGCTAAGTTATATATTTTTCTCTCGTTTTCATAATAAATAATATTTATTTGATTGTTATGAGAAAGTTGCATTTGTCTATAGTCTGTATCATAAACACGGAAAACCAGAGAAAAAGACAGCCGGCAGCTTTTCAGCCAGTAATAAATAAAAAAACTTTGGACGTTTATTTATGTCGCATCTTACAAATAAACCATTAATGTCTCTTTGTTGTAATTAATGTCTTGATAAAGGCGCTCCCTTGTTTTTATATTATCTGTATTGTTTAAGAAGCTTTTTCTATTTTTAATTTGCCGTACTTGAAATATAATTTCATATTTTTTAAAAATAATAGTTGTAATATTTTACTCGCATCTCTTTTTTATTTCTTTACGTGCTGTTTTCGGTACCTAAATTTATTTATTTTACTACATTATTCTTGTGCTTTAACTTTTTTTAATGACGATTACAAATTTTAACGCTATGCAGAATTTTTACTATAGGTATAGACAATTTTAAATTTAATATTGTGGTAAAATTATTTATTTATTAAGATAAACATCCACAATATTATGGAAAATACTCGACACATAATGCTGTCATCTTCAAAAAGAGATATTTTAGATTGTGTGGAGTTTCCAGTATTGAGCCGTTTTCGAGAAACACATTATTTTTTAGTTTTAACGGTTTTTAGGGGGTCACTTATCCCGAATTTGAGGTGTGACCGTTTAGAACACGTATGCAAAATTTGAGCAAAAAAGATCTATTGATTTAGGCTCGAGGGACCAAAAACTTGAAATTGAATATTTCTTGATCATAAGTTATACCTATGTCATATACTTTGTAAATGAGAAAGTAATTCAAAATTCAAAAAATTTGAGAAAGTAATTGTTAACTCAGTCCGCTGCGATAGTGGAAAGTTTAGGGTTAAAGTCCCTACGATGACATAGGTTTGAAAAACGAATTTTTCCTTAAGCATTCATTTGTATATACTAATCTAGTGGCGATTTTAAAATCGTGCAAAAACAATTTACCTTGTAAAAAATGTTTTAAGAACTTCGGTATCAAGACCATTTGTTTAGTATTATGTTTTTCTATATAATTCCGTTTATGCAGTGGCGAATTTGATCGTGATGGCATACTAGGCCCGTACTGATATGCCGCCTTTCTTGTAACGTCAAAGTATATATATTATTAAGAAGGCACCTGAACCTAAACATTTTTCCCGGGCGCTGGAAAGTTAAAATTAATTAAGTTTTCCGTCAACGAATAATATATTTTTATTTTTTATTATAATTGAAGTAAGTTTGTCATTAATATATGTACAAATTGGTGATTTTACTCTAAAAATCGATGTCGAAACATGTTTCAGCATCAATTTTTATAGTAAACATCATATGCACCAATTTTGACTTTCCAGCGCCTGGGAAAAATGTTTAGGTTCAGGCGCCTTCTTAATTTTGCCGCCCCTCAAATGTTGCCGCTCTAGGCTCGGGCCTCGCGGGCCTAGACCTAAATCCGTCACTGCGTTTATGATTATCTCGAGCTACGAGTATCATTCTAAAATGCTTTTATACGATCTATAATATGTCTACCAATAGAATTACTTCTTAAAAATCTATCTTTCTTTGTATCTAAAAGAATACAATCACATCGTACTTCCCATTAGTCGATGTAGAATGCAGCCGGTGTAACGGTACTTCACACTGACTGTGAAGTTGTTCTGTTGGTATCACTGGAGCACCCTGCACCAGACTCGACCAACACTGCTACGCTGCTTGTCCTCAAGCTGTGTGCGTCTACTGAATAATGCATTAACCATGTGGCCAAGCGAATACAGCAAACGTTTTGTCGCGCTCTGGATCTCGCTCTATATACCGGGTGTTTCTTTCGTTGGGAATGCCCCTTCTCATATAAATAAGAAAAAATGCTGCCTCGTTATAATTCTTTCTCTTAGAACTACAATTAATAGAGGCAGTACTAAAACCCACACACGTTTCATACTTCATTTTTTTTCTTTGTGTGTGTAGTGCTGAATATCTTAACTCCGCTTAATTTGTAATGGGGATCTCTTTTATAAAAAATGTTTCCTCGTAGATGTCAGTTCTATAGTGTCGCTCTTAAAGTGAACCGATTGTAGTCACTTCACACTTGCAATTGTTGGAATTTAATAGGATTGAGGTCGTGGTTCTTTTAAATAAATTATTAGTACAATTTCAATCTTTCATAATTCGTTTTTATTAAATGCGAGCACTCTGGAAGGTACGTCTATTCTCATGTAAAATTCTGTACAGACTATGTTATACAGCATTATGAAACTATGTATTTCATCTATCGGCCCTTGGCCCTTAGACACATATATATCTGTCATTATGTTGTGTATAGTTTAAGTGGTTATTTACTATTTCTCAGAACTGCATTTAGATACAACTCCGTATAAAAACAATGTATAAAACCACCCTTATTTATTTCTTGTTAAAATAACAAGATATTATATATGAGATAAGAGAGGATTTTTGTAAACTGACTTAGAATTTCAACAGCAATAACGTTATCTGAAAATTAAATTTGATTTTTTCACTTTTAAAATAAGAAATTCGAACTCGTGTATTATAATTGCACATAAGGCAAATAGAAAATTTTATTATTATTTATTAACTATTATTTAAAATGGCCGATCAACAAAGAGTGCAAAGCCTAAAACTATTTTTATAAACAAATCATGTGTTTTATAAACAAACTAAAGAATTATTATATCCCTATTTTTTACTTGTATCTATATGATTCAATGATTCTATAGATAGATAGATAGATAGATAATTTTTTATTGTGAAACTAAAAAAAAAAGTATACAATAATCGTCAACAAGCAAAAAAAATAATATATAATACAATCTATTGAGAAAATATATTTACTAGAAAAAGTCTTTAAAGTTGTAAAGACATTTGTCAATTAAAAGATCGTTAATTGTTTTTTTATAGTTATAATTATTCAGTTCTTTTATATTAGTTGGTAGAGTATTATAGAATTTTAAGGCCCAATAATTAGGCCCATTAGTTAATTTGCCAATTTTATAGAGAGGCACCCTAATATCCTTATTGCCTCGGGTACTATAGGAATGTATTTCATTAACCGTTTGGAAGCAATTCAGGTTATTTTTGACATATAATAGATTACTGTAGACATATAAAGATGGTAATGACATAATTTTTTTAATATAAGAATATCTTCTGGGAGTTCTTATTTAATTATTGAAAAATGTTCACCTCCTAATTTGTAGTTATTCTCAAAATGACACAAAAACTATTAATGACAGGACCACTCGGTATATTGTAGGTGTTACAAAGAACTGTGTGTTAGTGAAAGAAGGATATACGGAAGTCGTGGGCAGCTGTGAGTCAACGCCTCCTGTCACGCCATAAACAAGGATGTGAGGGTATTTTTAATAAGGATGCACCGTTTGTTAAACCGCAGATTTAGATCTGCTAACAATATATAGTATAAACCAAAATAAAATTGCCTATATTTTTTCTCATGCACTTCACATTTAGAATTACGTTTTATCTATACAGTAATTATATTTTAAAATATGACTGTAGGGACTATTCTTAGATTATAATGGGGTCGTCCCGTATTTTACTTTTCTTTTGAGGGCTAGAATCTATACAGCAAATTTTTTAAGGGTTTTTTTAAGAACTTTTTTGGAAGCTTATTATGTAATAAAAAAATTCTCAAAAGTGTATGTTTTTCAGTATAATTTTAAACATAGAGATAATGCCGCTACGGAAGTGAACTGCGGCTGGCCAATCATAGTTGACTATATCCCGTCCTCTCATATCACATTGAAAGCAATCACTTAAAAATGTATTGAAGAATTTTACCCCACATATATTTTGCTCATAGAATTATAGGTAATTTTTGTGTAGCGGTTTCTAGAATTTTCCAAATATCAAATTGCGTTTACAAAAACACGGTCCCGCGATGTTTTTGTTTTAGTCTTTAGCAAACGAGTTATAGCCATGGTTATGTGATTATTGTTCTATTGCATTCCTACTTATTTATTTAATGCCTTGTGCCTTCTGTATTGTGTGGTTATGTCATGCTATGGAATAATTTACAAGTTGCAGTACATCGAGCTTGTTTATTGAAGAGGATTGGGAAATAGTGCATAAACCGCACTACATAACAGGGGATGTGGAACACACCTGATGCCATCACGAGGCAGTAGGCATCATCATTGATCCGAGGTCAGATCTAAACAACGTCTTCAGACGGAGATGTGTATTACATGACACTTTAGAGCAGTGATTCTCAAACAGAAAGTTTGGTTCGTTGTAGATTTGGGTATAGTTCCGGATCTGTATAGTTCTAGAAACTTATGTTGTCTGTCGGAGACGTTTCCTATCTTTGCCTAGAACGCGTCTTAGCATGTCCATATAGTTTTGATTTCATCACGATATTGAACTGCCGAGATAGACGCTAATGACCTCTGTTGTCGAGCGTCTATAATCCACAGTTCTTCTTCTTCTTCTTCTTCTATTCTTCGCTGCCGGGAGAAAGTGTGTCGGCGTGTGGTTGGCGGTTTCGGTTAAACTTAGCGTTTCCGGACATTTTAGTGAATTCGTTGTTGTTATGACTGTTTCGCTGCAGAAAGATTATAAATGATTTCAATCCTTTCTTTCCTTCAACGCAAAGGTACCAAAGAACTAGATAGTTCCGTGAACTAGTTTTGCTCAACATATCTTTCCATCTTTCTTATTTTTATTTGTAGATTATAGACGCGTCGACATTTCAGGTCATTAGCGTCTTTCAACTACACTAAATAACAACTTTCTTAAAACTAAATGGCATCACAAAACATCCATGAGAGCAGGTGGGATTCGAACCCACGACAGTCTGATCTAGAGGTCGACGCGCTAACCATTAGACCACACGGTTCCCTTTTCAATCTTTCGTTGCTATTTGCTTATAGATTATTAAAATAAATTATTTCTTCAGACGTCATTTAAATTGATAAAATAAATATGAATCAAGACTAGTATAAACACAGACTGGCTGCCCATAGAAAAATTACTCTAGAGGGGGCAAACATTAAAAAAATTGATTTGACATCAACAAAAAAACCCTTACAAAAGTCAATGCGTTTACAAATAAAAAAAACACTAATTTGCTGTTTCATTACGCTATAAAGATACTATATAATTCTCAGGGGGACGCGGATAACATCCCCACCTCCCGTGCGCCCGCCGGCGCTCATGAAACTACGTAAATGTATATGCAAATAATGTAAAATATTCTAAGAACCGTTGAAATACACTGCAGGGATTTTAATTTAGAGACCGTGGAATGGAATTTACTTTATTGACATATCTGTTTATGTATTTTTATACTGGGTGTTTAAAAAATGATTTTTTGCTCGTTTTGTAATTAAAAAATCATAAGGATGAATGTACACCAGTAAGCAAATGAATAATTTATTTCATAATTAGCGAAGCAAAACGTTTTTTGATGACGAACAAAATATACATCTGGTAAAACAGCAGGCGTTAAATAAATACGATGTATAAATCTTTATCAATATAGAAAAAAAATATAGTTGTTTTTTGTAAAATTACGAAAAAAATAATGAATTGAAAATATGAATTGGTGCTAGGCCAAAATAACCTTAGCTGTTGGTGGTGTTTAAAACACAATTTAATTTTTTAATTTGTAAAATTACGGCCGTGAAATACTACTTCCGTAATTTTTAACATAGATATAAACAAGCGACTTGTGAAATTTTTAGAAAATTGCTCAATTGATCAGATTGCGTTTAAAATAATTTAAGAAAAGATATGCTGTAGCTATAAGAAAAAATTGTTTTAATTCAACATTTTTTTATGGCATCAACAGCTAGTGTTGTCTGGGCTTAGTGCAATTAATATTTTCAGTTTATTATTTCGCCTGGCTAGAGCTAACTTACTCTACCATAAATCAGGAAGGAAACGACGTAGCGAACTGAAAATAGTCGCATTCATCTTAATTTACCAAACACAATAAACTGTGTAAATTTCATGACGCCAAGGCTCACCGTTGGAGAGTTTTTGTGTGATGGACAGATACGACTATTTTCTTATTACCTTCCGAATGTTGTTATAATGGGTCCGGTTTTGCGAATGAAAAATTTGGACATATTTGCACTTTTGAGGTCCCTAGAGTCCGAATCTACTATTTTAAGAGAGATGTCTCTCTGTGTGTACGTGTACGTACGTTGGTGAATTTTTTAACTTCCCGCTAAGAAAATTGAAAATTTTCAAAAATAGGGAAATTATTGATTTCACCCCGATTTTCGAAAATCGAGTTTTCATCAGATCTCGACGTTTTGTGATCCTAGAAAGCTATTCTGACTATTTTTACGATGATCTCTCTCTCTCTCTGTGTGTGTGTGTAAACCTCTCATAACTTTTGAACGGTTTGACCGATCGAATCGCAATTTGCGGCATTCGAAAGGGTTCCACTGAACTTAGATTTCCTGAAAATTTGAACCGATTCGGCCCAATAGATTTTGAGAAATTCCAAAAAAACCGAAAAAAAAGTTGTTAAAACGATGTTTTTTCAAAATAACTTCTAGAATATTGTACCGATTGATTTCATAATCTAATCAGCTCTTCTCCTCAGAAAACTGCGTCGAATGTCGCTAAGCGGATCAAAATCGGTTAATCCGTTCAAGAGATATCGTAGCCAACAGATTTCGAAAAAAGTGTTTTTTAAATATAACTTCGAGATTTCTCAACCAATAGATTTTTTACCTCTTACAATATTTTTAGAGCTTAAAAAACTGCGTCGAATGCCATTTTAAAGATCAAAATCGAACAACGCGTTCAAAAGTTATAGCTTTTCAAATAGCTCGAACAGCTCAAAAATCTATTTTTGGCTATAT
This sequence comes from Mongoloraphidia duomilia, assembly GCA_039654895.1. NCBI lineage: Eukaryota > Metazoa > Arthropoda > Insecta > Raphidioptera > Raphidiidae > Mongoloraphidia > Mongoloraphidia duomilia. The sequence goes on along the minus strand of CM077522.1, from coordinate 19,933,987 downwards.
TATCAAGTGCTTCGAACTCAAAGCGCTTGAAAATAGCGGGAAGTTCCAGGGATGGCCTGCAGGGTCAACCGATTTTTTTCTGCTCATATATCTCAAGAACAAATAATGATATCGACTCCGGACCAATTTTATTCAACACATAATTACATAATGAATATCTGATTAATTTATAATTAAGATAACATGCCAGCGATCTTAAGTCTGTTATTGTGACTATTTAAAAATTCAGCAGTTTTGGAACTTGGTGTACAGAAATTTACGAGTATACGATTATTTAAAATTCAGCCATTTTGGAACTTGGTGTACAGAAATTTACGAGCATAAGTAAAGTCGGAGCGCTATTGCTTTGCTAAGAGAAGATATTAATATTATGATCTGCGTTGGCAGCAGGTGTGGTACTGTGCCGCTGTTGTGTTGTGGTTGAGGGTCAGCTGTTCTGAGTCAATGGCTGTGGCCGGTTTATGCTTAAACCTGAAACAGACGAATTGCTGCTTATTAATTCTGACAACAATCTGCAGTGTTCTCGCAATTATAAAGGAATTACCATATTATGTATTTTATAGGGTTAAATAATTTACTTATGATTACAAAATTATAGAAATGCGATCCAAAATGAAGCAATCCAATTGATGTCATGAAGGACGATGTCGTTCGTGGCAAGGATAAAATGGAAGCAGCAAGACATATATGATTGTATATAATTTGCATTTAATGAGTAATGATTTTGACACAATTTCCTGTCGTTTTCAAAATGCTGAATTAAAAAAAAAACTATTCAGAACTCTGAAGATGACAGGAATTTATGTCGAAACGTTATTTTATTAAATGCAAATCGTAATCAGTATTGCTGCTACTTTTTGATCCTTATGCCACGGACATTATCCTTCTAAACACCAATTTAGATTTTATTTTTTTATTATAGTAAGATTTGATAATTAACTTTTTTAAAAATTCATGATTATTCTGATTATTAGTAAAAAGTCAAGTAATAAAAAAATATTTGTGATAAGATTGTGGTAAATTTGTAAGGACATCAAAGAATATCACTTCATACTTGGAATATATTTTTATTATTTTTAAAAATAAACTGAAAATCCCATTAATACAGGTAGGTACTTTAAACAATAAATTATTCTTAGATACCTATTTATTTTATTTGGTACACTTTCCTTGAATATTATAATATGTGTATTTTTTATGCTAAAGCCATGCCTAAATTATTAATAATAATTATTGAAATTACAATAATTATTATAATTACGTAATTAAGCAACTTTAACTGTGTACTCAAAATATACTTTCGTCATTTGAGTGTACAGCTTAAATATCCGTTTTTTTCTCTTAAAATCTAAAAACGCGCCTAAAATTGTATGTTGTTTATTCGTTAATGTGATAACGTGTAATTATTTTTCCCATTGTGCGCCAGTCTTTAGAGACAAGACAGAAGCACGTGCCAATGTGTTAGTGGCACGTGTGTGCTAACACATGCACAATTCCACCTTTATGTGAAAGGTAGGACTGTGGATATTAAATGCCTTCCAACATTCCAAACCGCTTACTGCTGCCATCCCTTAACATTCCCACTATATTCTCTATGTATGTCTGTATATCTGTAACCACAAGGAATAACGGTTCATGTCAAATTTTAGTTAAATTTTTAGTTATATATTTCTTGTAATTTTGTGTATAAAAACGTTTTAGATCTTGAAAAGGGCCACCACCTTGGCCGAAACGTCGAGATTTTAAATATTTTATAATTTTCTCTGTTTGAATAATGATTGTCATTTTATTCGATTATAATTTTTAGACAGACATTAAATTAATATTGTGTTATTGATGAACATTTAAATATGATAAATTAAACGGGTAAACTACGCCAGATACCTAGTTCAAAAAATGATTACATTCTTCAAGTTCAGTTTCTGTCTACTTTCTTGCTACCGAACATGTGCCTTGAGGCGTCTTACTACGCGAGTGTTGTGAATCAATTCACTTGAAGTTGAACGAAATTCATTCATCAATGTGCATTTCCAATTTAAAAGAACTCGTAAGAACGATAAAAGGTTTCGAGTTCATGATTTTGTTTTAAATATATAGGTACTGTTGATTTAATTTAATCATTCACGATGTACTAGCAATAGGAGTTTAATATTTATAACAGACGGTGTGTTTGTAAAAAGGATAGTTGAATCGTTATTATATAAATTTCTCATTTCTTGAAAGATTGATTCTTGTTTTGTTTGACTTGAGTCACTTTGCGTTGTGACCGTTGATACGAAATGGTCTGAGAATACAGGGACTGATCCCTGTTCAAATATGTACGAACAGATAAATAAATAATAGAGTACCGCTCTGCTAATAAACGCTGATTTTGGTTAGAACCGGCAGGATCTGTTATCATCCTGCTGTGTCCGGTTGCTTGGAAAAGGACGTTTAGATGCAAATCCAAATGGCAGTTTCCACAGAACTCGGTGTTTTAAAATTCAAATTCATTCGACCTCATTGATGTGGACCCTCTATTGATGAATAATTCTTAAATTCTATTCGCGAAGATTTAAAAACTTTGTTTAACTATTTAAATTTGTGCTGAAAATTGTAAATACATAAATAAATAATTTTATTAGCCAACAAAGTCTACGGAATAAACAGAAGGCATGTCAAAAATGGTATTTTCCAAAACTTCCTCAAAACTACTAAGTCAAAATATAATTTAACATGCATCCACATTTCACATCTCACAAACAACATCACCTAAAAGTGGTGTTGCAACAAATCTTTCTTTTCAATTATAAAATTGGATTGCTTCGTTGCTGCAAAGAATTGAAAATAGTAAAATATTGATTAAATTAAAACATTTAAGCTAAATCCTCTGCAAGGCTTGCAGAACAGCCGATCGTATAATATAGACCTTTTCATCATTTTCACGCGCAAGCGTCGCCGCCATGATTATGATCGCGGTATTCTGAAATTTTGGGCACTTTTTGACGAAACGACTGGGCCAGCAACGTTTTTCAATGTTACTTTAGATGAAACTGTTACTGACGGTGCTAAATTAGTGGAAGAAGATACTTGTGCTCAATTAAGACTGCAGTGGTTGAAGTGACACGGCCGGAAACGAAAATTGGTTGAGAGGTTAGAATCCTATCTGTCATAAATTGTTTATCGTAAAAAAGTTATCTTCAAAAGTACCTACTCAAATATTTTTCTAGGCTGTTGTGCCACTTCTTTAGATAATATTTCTTATAATTAATTACTATTTACTTTTTTCAAAATCAATCACTTGCCATCTGTCAATATGAAAAGTGTCCGAAAAACATGACGGAATTGGACGCATGCGCAGAAAAAAATGTTCGTCGATGAAAAGGTCTATAGAGCAATGCCGTTGTTTATGGTGTTTCTCTATTTACAAGCCCCCTGTTTCCGACTTTTAATCCGAAAACTATTGAAAAAAACAATTATTGGATTTATTAAAAAACAATAAATTAAAAATATGAATTGGTGCTAGACCCAAATAACCCTGGCTGTTCGCGGCTTCAAAAAATGCTGAGTGATGAAATACTCTGCTCCAAACTGGGTCTGAAACACCAGCGAAACAGGGACATATTTGTGGCGACATATTTTTAGTGACGCCCGGGTGATATGCAGTTCATTCAATTGTTACATAATTACTTGCTTCAAAAATTCGTATTATTTAGTTTTACAACTATCTACGAGTATTGTTCAGCTGAAAAACTGTGTGTTACGTCCGAACAATTGGCTTTTCAACCGATTTGAGTTTTAGTGAAAAATGTATCCTGAAAAATTAATTAGAACCAATAAGCCAAATTATTTTTTTTTTTATTAATTCTGATTACATACGGAAAGAACATTTTAGGTTTGTTGTTTTGAATATAAATCGTCATATACAGAGACTGAATAATCTTAAAGAATTTCGTATGGTATTCTTAAAATATGTCTTGAAATCTAGAATTTATATCGATCCCCGAACCAGCTCTATCACAGATAAGACGAGTTTCTGTTTTATGTATTTCAGTGACCTAGAGTGTGTTTATTGCATTTGCTGTGAAAACGAAAAACTGAAACAGGAAATCGCTAACATAGTTAATATATGTTCATTAAGTTTCTCTGATGTTACTTTAGTGAGTATACCCTTAATTCTTGAATCCTTTTTTAACATCATGTGTTTAAATTGTCGATAAGAAATAATGTTTACATGAATTGTATTAATGTGAGTGGAGTTTCAAAGAGGTGTGCATAAATAAAAATGAATTTTAAATATATATTGTGAGCTTTGCAGGGTGCGCTCGTCTTCGGTAGTCGAACTCCCACCTGGATAAATTAAAATATGGCAGGAAAAAGGAACTTGAGCGAACCGGCCATGAGCGGGATCGATCAGTGGCTGCAGTTATGTTAATTGTGGGCCCTTTTGATCGATTCAGAAATCCCAGAGGAAATTTATATTAGCCAGATAATCGATCCGGTCGGTGTACGGTCCACTAAATAAATAATATATGGATGAGGATAAATTAGGTTTATTTCTTTTTTTTTTTTATTTACATGTAAATAATTATTGCATAATCCAGCTGATTGTTGAACAGCTGATCGGCAACAAGTAGTGCTTAAATTCTAGGTCAAGGTTGAACAGATAGGTTAGTGTAGGGAAGATTTGACTCAACCATTTTTAGGTTGGTAACACCACACCGAAGTACACAAAAACGGCGAACGCCGAAAATAAACGAACTGCCATTTAGACAGCGTGAAAGTGAAGAATTAACAATTATAATTAAATAATAAATAAGGATTCATTTTATAAATTGCTTAAATTAAGGTAAGAAATATTGGTTCAATACATTACCATATACCGGCGGTTTTTATTCTAATAATATATCTAATATGAATTTGATGCAACAGACCAAGGTATGTTGTTTACGTCAAACCAACCCATTTTTGTTGTATTAACTCCAACGTTCATTAAACTTAAGAGCTAAAATAGAATCTTGGAAAGATTATTCGAGGAACTTAAAAATACACGTCCGGTCGCCATAATGGCTCCGTTCGATCTATGAAAAAATCTGTTTATATTATTCCGTTGCCGTGGTAGGTTAATTGTTAGAAACACCGCAAAATGTTTTCACTTAAAAATCCGTTAATCACAGCTACACTAATCACTCAGTGTTTATTTAAATTATTTTCAAAAAACGAGAGAACCATAGAAGTAAAAGAAATATAATAAAGTAGATTAAGGTTATAAAATAGGAAAGTTTGTGATGAAAAGGCTACATCATCACAATATGTTAGAGCAAAATATAATAATCCAAATCAAAAGCCCGACTCAAAACGGGCAAAGTATTATTTTAACAAAATATAATATATCGCAGCGTCTCATTCACTGGTCGACACAACATAATGATATCTCGTCAGATATCAAAATCCGTACCCTCTGTGTGCCCTTGTCTTAATGACCAGCGCTTGTGACGACACGAGTATTTCGTTATATAAACAAACATCCGTAGACTGAACTTCTCGCAATGACGTCTTAGCCTTTCAATAATTAAGTTATTAATAACTAGACGGAACATAAATAATAACCAATAATAATATTTTTCGCTAACATATATATTTTGTTTTTTCATGTTTATTTGTTTTCAGTATAATTTAAAAACAATATTTTTTTCTGAACAAGTAAACAACGATTGTATTTTTTATTTATAGAAATTCACATTCGATTCGCGTAACGATTTTGTTAAACAAAACAATAACGAGCAACAATAGTGTCCTTGTACGTTGGAACAAAAGACGCACGTGCTAATGTATATAAATATATGCATACACATTATATACATATGTTAGAATGTGAGTGCAGACATATTTATGGCTACATTTTTGTTAGGCATGTTCCCAGCTATTCGAGGAGCGCAGCGAGATATGTTATAGAGATAGATCTCTTCTATACCGACCGACTACAACGGGTATTCACGCTGTCCAAAGCCGAGGACCGTGAAAGTATGCAGTAGGCAGAGGGTCAAGGGAAAGGGTAGTTGATGGCGGTTACCACACGAGCGTCGTCTTCGTATCTTTCTATTCTAAAATTAAAACAGTACCATGTAAACATTTGAACGGCATTTTTCATTTGTTTCATACATACCAGGCACGTTACTCCCACCGTAAAATCCCGTTTCTTACACCATTTTTTTTAGAAATTGAATGAAATATATTTTTAAGAGGTCGTAGAAATATGCCGATTGTTTTGCGCTATGGTAGGTCAAACCAAGTTAATTCAGTGTGCGTCCTACTTACAAATTTTAGCGTAATCGTGGAATGAAAAATAATTTGTACGGCTCTACCGCATTGGCATTCTTTCTCAACTGCATCGATCGCGGATTTTCATTCGTCAGTAAACTACCCTTTCAGGATTTTTCTGAAACAAATAAATATTGTAGGATCATTAATGGCATCGATTTATGCAATATGAATTTGATCCGTTTTCGCGAAAATCGCACTTTTCGATTTTAGTTCATCAGTAAACTACCTATTATATTATTCTAGGTATTCGTATTTGAGAAATTAGGGGAAAAACCGAGGAATCCCCTAACCGCTCAAATTTTAAGATTTAGTTTAAAATAGAACAAACATCAGGCCTCAGCCTATAACTAACTCTATGTTATGTATAGACTATAAAACGTTTAAATACATCGAAATTAGAGATGAAACGGATATCCGGCAACTATCCGATATCCGGCCGGATACCGGATAGTAAGTCAATATCCGGCGGACACCGGATTTTAAAAAAATTACGAAAACATATTTCATAAAATTGACTTTATTTATTTTACATATAAGTCTAAACATAAATAAATCCACTAGGTATATATCTTCATATCAAAACAACGTTTATTATTCTTTTTAACAAAAAAAAAAATTAGTACTCGTACTGAACTATTATTAGGCCCAAACAGGCGATCTTTTCTTTACCGATGGCATCATTCGCTGACTTCACTCATGAACAACGGAGCCCGAATTCATTCGAATCCGCCCTATCGACCTCCGCGGGCTCGCTCAGATCTACATGTTAAGATATGGCAATGGTAATGTTCGGCCGAATATCTGGCCGCCGGATATCCGGCTTATAGGGAGGCCGGATAACCGGTATCCGGCAAAACAGCTATCCGTTTCATCTCTAATCGAAATCTCGAATTTGATTTTTTTCGCCATTTCAAGGCTTTCTTCACTCTAGTTGTGCAAAAGAAATTATTAACAGAACATCCTGTATATGTATGTCATGCATCATAACGTGAGGCTGATGAATACGGTGATATATTGAAAAAGGAAAAGTTATTGGTAAGAAATTTAGGGGATAAAGTGTTATTTATAGCGAAAGTTAGTTTTCCGTGAACTAGTTACAGTTGACATCCAGTATTAACTGATACGTGTTGTATAAATCACTGTTTGAACTTGCCAGGGAACTTTATCGTTTTAGACCTAATAAAGCACAAGAATGGCGCGTGCTGTTTCTGTTTATCGCGCATGCGTGCTGCCCTCAAAACATTCTGATCACCGATTTTAACCTGTAAGTGTTTTGTCTTCTACAAACACTAGGGTTGTTCAATTTGTCTGCAAAATGTTTCATCTTGTTGTGTCTTTTTGAGTCAACATAAAAACTGGGTATGTCTGTTTTTCAGTACCTATGTAATACATATTTATTTGCACTTCCAATAAATAGTACATTTTCATTATTAAAAAAATACATATTAAAAGTCTTCGGGATTCGTATCTGGACTTGACAATTGTACCTGTCGGTCATCTGGTTTACTGTGTGAGACCTTAACACAGTTATACATACTGTGCTTTGTTTCATATGTCTAACACTTCCGTTTCATCTAATATTTCTAAAATGCCACCCTAGTATGAAACAGTATCAGGTCAAAATCTATAAGTTTAGTTTTTTAAATGTTTTCAAAATATTATAATTACCGATTTTAATCTCTAAAAGTTTAGTGTATATAAGGATAGTTCACTTCAACTTTGGTAAAATATTTTTTGACTATTACAAAATTGAGATGCTTCACTTTATTACGCGCTTACGATTACTGATTTTTGATGTGCGTAACATTTTAACTATCGGTATACGACATTTGGGAGTAATTTCGTGAATGCAACTGAAATGTGTAACAGTATCTAAGTAGGAAGAAGCGCGCGCTATTCAAATATTAAAATCAACGCGTAGCAACAATTTTGCTCGTTACCAAGGTTAGATATTACACATCATTGGCGACTACTGTAAGACTCGTTTACGTTTTTACATTCCCATACCTATACGGAGTTTTGCAATGATCGTGCAAAACATCGATTTTGAGTTTTTGACAAATGTATGTTCTCAAGTCCCCTGATTCCAAAAAAAATGGTTTTTAAGAGCCCAAACTTCATGTATGTTCAGGGCGGTCACACCTTGAAGTAAAGTCGCAAAATCGGGCTTAGCACAATTGTGGGAGAAACCGATAGAAGCAAGTTAAAAACTCGAAAATATTTTTTTTCTCGAAATATAGTTGCAGTAGTTCCTACTAGAAAATGCAAGGCGGCCTACTTTTCTAACTTTCCCATATATGGAAGTCTTATACCGGTCTCAAAGTTGAACATAGGGATTTAACATGGTATTGTTCATTTTTAAGTATTTTGGCTTTTACTTCTACTCGTATAGACTATAACAGGTACCTATCTAAGTAATGAAGAATTTAATTGGTTTTTTATTATTAAACAACGAAAAGTAATACTTAATAAAGAAAAGAAAATTATAATACTTAAATATTAAGTTTTTTGACAATTTTATTACAGCACACTTCATTCAGTGTTTTGTTTTTCGCCTACTTAATTTGAAATCATTACTGCAAAATCGGTAAATTTCAAATTGGCATTTTAAAGTAAAAATTTCATTTTTGATCGTTTTAGATCTTAATTTTAGAATCATTTGATGCGCAATAATTTTTATCTTTCGATAGGTACCATTACCTTTCTTGTACGTTGAATTGGCGAACACGAATCAGCGAAAATGAACAATACCATGTTACTTAAATCCCTATGTTCACCTTTGAGACCGGACACAGAGTACATAATATGATTGCAGTCTACTTGTTATTATAAAATTATTTTAGATTCAAACTATAGTTTTTAGTCAGGATAATTATCATACTATGAAGAAACCGCATAGTTCTGCTGAAATTAGTATTTTTAGGTATGCCAAATAATAAACGTCCGTAGTTCCAACAGAAAAGTACCAATATTTCTTTCAGCGAAAAAATTTTTGTAAAAAGTTATTAGAGAGCAGTGTAGCCTAGTTGATAGCGTACTTGGTACCAGCCTATAGACTAGACTCTCGTGGCTTCGAATCCCACCTGCGCTCATGGATGTTTTGTGATGTTATTTAGTTTTAAGTTAGTTGTTATTTAATGTAATTTAAAACGCTAATGACTTAAGTTGTCGATGCGTCTATATCTCCAATAAATAAATAAATAAAACAAGCCGTGAGGTGGGTCGTTTATTAGGACTAAAGTGCGACCCTTGAGGTCCACACGACGAACTTCCCAGTTTGATAAATATTTAATAATAATAATTAAATTAGATATTACACAGAAAAGTAATCATTTTAATCATTAAAACATCAATAATTAAAAAAAAAAAAAAAAAAAAAAAACGGCTGAACCGATTTTTATAAAATTTATGTCGGATCAAAATGACGTTAACACGCCTCGATTGACACCCTTACGAAGTCGATATAATTTTTTATTCGCGAGATATTGTGTAAAATCTACTTTTTTGGAGGTTATTTGGTTAAGAAAAAAGAACGGCTGAACCGATTTTAAAAAAATTCCTTTCAGATCATATTTACGTTAATACGCGTCGATTGGCACCCCAACGTAGTCGATATCATTTTTCGTTCTCGAGATTTCGTCTTAGAAAGAAATTGACACATACATACGTACACACACACACACACACACACATCTTTCTAAAAGTAGTGTAAAAATAGTGTAGTGACCTTGAAACATAAAAATTTTTTTTCCTTTTTGATTTCGATTTTCGGACCCATTACAATAACTTCCAATGGGAAGTTAATAAAAAGTTATTAATTAAATTAAAAAAAAAAACGATTTGACAGTGTGCCATTGTCCTTTATACGTTGAGACAGATTCTTACTGCAGTTGCCCATTTTTGTCGCATCCTGTATCACGGTGCTATTTCTTTTTGATATCGGTTAAAAGATAAGATATAGCTTTCGTTCGCTCTAGCGGGAAAGAGTGAGAAACAAGAAAATGAATGTAGGATAAAATGAGATGGAAACAAAAAATAATGCGTGTAGTAGTACTGATAGATTTATATGTTCAGCTGTAATATGTCTTACTCAGGAATACTAACTCATCAAGCTGATCACAGATCAAGCACATTCTTAAGGATGAATTGTACTGAATGAATGATGGATACCAAATACAGGGTCCGGCAATGAAATTGAACGATTTTCAGTAATATTCTTTAAAGAAAAAAATAATGACCTGACACATTATTATTTATGAAATTTATTCATAACACTCAAGTTATTTTCATGTTACTTTCCTGTGATTTTTTTTGAAAATGTTAAAAATTTTCAAGAAAGCCTTTGTGGTGAATTTCTGAAGATATAAAATATAAATTAAAGAACTTATTATTATTTTGATAATTTATGCAGATGTTCGTTTATACATTTAGTACAATAAAATCTAAGTTGGCTTCCTCTGTAAGTTAGTCACCTGCCTAAGTTGGCCACGTTTGCATAGAAACGGACGAACTTCATGACCCTTTATAAGTTGGTCACTTGTCTAACTTGGCGACATTTTAATGGAATTATTTGAGAGAGAAGTCAAGTTTGTTCAACTATCTAAAACTCGTATTCAAGACGCACATTTTTAACTTTACGTTGTAATATAAAAACTTATTTTAGAATTTTTAAAATGAATTGAATTTAAGATTTACGATTTTAACTTGGAACAACTGTTAACATTTTTGTAAAAGCACATGTTATTTTTCTACAATATGGAATAAGTTGTGCATATATACGCTTTCACTTACTAATTCTTGACTGCATTCAACTTTTTGATAAGAAATTTGATCGGTTACAATTTCTACTGTGAAATAATTATTAACAGAGCTATCATTCTCAAGGTTATCCGATAAGATTGTGAGGTAATTCCCGGCGTTGTTCACCGTTAAGAATAGGTTAGTTCGTGCAAACGAGAAGACAGGAAGCAGAAGTGTTATGCACTCACAGCGTCGGGTTTATCTTCGACTGTCATTTATCATCGCTTTTCATTTATCATCAACTAACCTTCTGTCAGAGTTCGTGAGAAAAAAATTGCCAAACGTATCCAATAATAGATCACATCCTTTCATTGGCTTGTGCGCATGTCTGCTGCATATAACGTAGTACCTTGCTCTAATCTGTCTCAAACGCTGTTTACAAGAGAAGTATTTGAATGCCATAATCAGAATCAATGCAATAAATTAAACTTAATGGGAAGAAATATTTTTTCAGTAGTAAAATTATAGAGATTTTAGCACCGACTCATGTGAAATGCCACTTCTGAAATATAATTTTTATTAATGAATGTAGGCAATTACTATTTTATTTATCTAGAAAAATATATGGAAGATTATACAAACCCTTTGTAGCCACTTGCATCAACAGCAAATAACAAGTTAAATATTTGATCGTAAATATCTCTAAACTTTCATTTCCTTACTATAAAAGATTTGAGTTAAAACTCCAATAAATTTAAATCTGTCAAGTGTGAGAGTAAAAAACTAAGTTGGTAATAATTATTTTATATATTGATAGCCTAGTACAAAACTGCGAAAAAAATAGCTGTTGGTGATAGCTGTCACAGTGCTTTTAAAAACAAAGATACATTCAGTCTCCAGGGCTACTTCGTTAGCCTAAAGAGCGGCAGATTTTTGAGGATGAAAATTTCAGCCCTGAAAAAAAATTCAGCCAATTAATATCTCATTCGAAGAAATATGTTTTGTGAAAAATTCTTTGGGGGAAAGAAAATTTTCACTAATTCAATAAAAACCAATTTCATGTTTCGTAAGTGTTTACCTTCTGGTGGCTAAACGACTGGACCGATTTTAAGAAATGTGTTTCATCTCAATCGCGGAAGTGGCACTGTATACTTATATCTTGTTTGACGTGAATAACGTCTAATGTCTCATACTGAGGACTGGGGTGGCATTTTAGAAATATTAGATGTTACGGAAATAGAAGGAAGCAGTTGTCATGTGAAACAAATCACAACATGTATTATACCTGTATGTATGTTAAGACTTAAGGTCTATTTTGAGGTAAGCCACATGGCTGTGCGGTAAAGTACGAGTCTATCGACAGGTACAAACGCCAAGCCCAGGTCTGAATTAGATAATAATTTAAATATAAAAAAATAAAATTACAATTATTTTATTTATTATATTTTACGAACATTTGATTTTATAAGATAAATAAAAGTGGATGTATAAATACAATTATTTGTGAATGAATTGCAGATTATAGACGCTCGACAAAAATTATTTGTGCTTAATCGCGTTCACGTCATCTATCTGTATCCGCGATACAGATATACTCAATTTTTTTTATAAATTCAGTTCACATAAACCAGGTTCTCTAGATCGGATTGTGTATTTTCTTTTGGAGAAAATGAAAGTGAGAAAAGAATAGAATATGGAATTGAGGTAAAGCAAGGTCACGTTGCGGTATTTGCAGTAAGTAAACGAATTGGCCTCGTTTTTCCCCGGAGATCTCATTAACACTGCTGAAGCTGCTGACAAGTGCTTAACGTGTTCGACTGCAATGTGAAACGCTTGCTTCTTTAACCCTCTAGTGGTTGCGTGGATTGCAGTTGTGATACATCTGTCTATTTTTACTTCCCACCTCTACTATGGTAGGGAAGTAATGGATTCAGTCCGAAAACAATATTTCGAGATTTTAACAGATTTTCACGTTTTGAGACCCTAGCAATCGTTTAAGATCATTTTCTGACTGATGTCTGTATGTGTGTGTGTGTGTGTGTATGTGTGTATGTGTGTTGTGTGTGTGTGTGTATGTGGTCAATTTTTCGCCTTCGATATCTTAAGAACGGAACAACATACGGGCATGCCGATTGTTCTATTGTGTTTATCAGCCTTTAACTTAGATCTGATTAGATTTTGAGTCAAATCGGTTCAGTGGATCCTGAGATATTCAAAAAAACGTCCTCAATGTCACGTATTAACATAGGTAAAAAAAAATATAAATGAATTCTAGATGTTATAATATGAAAAAAATGTAAATATTTTTTTTCTCTAAAATGTATAGTTTTCGAGAAAAAAAATATTTTACTAAAAAAAATAAAAATTGTACGTAAATCAAGGTAACCATGATTTTTGCTATATTAAGCTAGCCATCAATAGATCACCAAACAAAAAAGAGGGCCATGCTTTTTTCAAAGAATAAAAATTAAATTGTGTTTTAAAGACCACCAACAGCTAAGGTTATTTGGGCCTAGTCAAAGAATAAAAAAAAGAGTGTTTATTTTTTGCAAATATTTACTAGGTGGGAAGTATAGGACTGGTCATCAGTCGAATTTTTCCTTTTAAAATAAATCTTAAAGTAGCAATGTGTTCTAAAATAATGTACTAAAGTCGTAGTATTGGTAAAGTCGTAGTATTTTTATATTTTAAAATGTATGTTTATCAATAAATTTTATGTAAAGTTATATTTCGATTGCAGCGAAAAATAAATTCGAAAATTTACTAAACATTAAACTGCGGAAGAGATGGACACCTGGATCATTACGAGTCACATATCTGTTGAAGGGTAATCGACTGTACAGTGTACTGTGTAAATACCTTGATGTACATGTTTAAAACAATATGTAATTCCGTAAAATTAGTCAGTGGCGTACGCCATGGCAAATATTAATTGTCATAGTTTTTGTATTTGTTGCCGATAGTAAATGCCAATGCAATTAATAGAGCCTAAGATGGAGGCTGTCTTATGAGGAGTTTGTACATAAAAATACTAAAAAAAATTTCAATATCAAAATTAATAGATAAAATAATGTTAATGAATTGGGTATTCTACCGGCACTTTGAATTTTATTTTGTGTCTTCTCAAATTCTCCATTTACCTTTTCTGATAACATCTATTACCTACTATAGACGTTGATGTCCTCAGTTGTTGAGCGTCTATAATCTACATCTTCTATTACCTACTATTAATTTGATGTTATCTTAAACATTATCATTCATTGAAAATTTTTCGTTGGAAAGCAGCCAATTATATAATTGATTCAAAACATATTGGAAAAAATCATTTTATCATTGATAAAATGATTTTTATATATATTTTATATATTTTTTTTACATATATTTTATATATATTTTATATATATTTTATATATTGAAAAAAATCATTTTATCATTGATAAAATGATTTTTTCTAATATGTTTCGAATCAATTATATAATTGGCTGCTTTCCAACGAAAAATTTTCAATTGCAATTCAGCCGTATAAATCTATTAAATTACCATTCATAGTATTATAGTAGGTACTTCTTTAAAACTTGTGTGATATAATATAAATATAATTGAATGATAATTTTCAGATTATTAATAAAAAAAATCATTAAAAATTAAAAGATCCAAAAAGTAGTCGGATAGAATAAATTTAAGTTTAGGTATGCTAGTAGTGGGATGATACACAAGCTAACGTCTTTTAACCCGCGCCTACTTTCCATACTGAAAACTTGTTTTATGCTTTTTTGTTAGCTATAGTTTTTTTAAATCACTTTTTTATTTAACGCTTTTTAGTTTCAGTAGATTTTTTAGACTACAGGAGTGCAAGCATACATTACACCCCACGAAACTACTTTTCCTCCTTCGGTAGTCGGGTAAATAAATTCCATTAATTGTCCTTCTTGTGACTTCAAAGGAGTCTTTCAACGTTTGTTTCAATAGCATCGGTTCAGTAGTTTGTGAAAACCAGGGAACGAAGCCACGTGCACGTTGATTGCCAACCACATAACTCTCTTTTTGCATCGCCGTAGTCAGGTAAAATGAATAAAATACCTATTTTTGGATTGAATAAATCAGAGTTTATACGTAAAGTAGAAAAAATCACAAAAATTATATAATATTACTAGCGGTCCGGTCCGGCTTTGCCCGGGTGCTATGAATTTATGATTTATAGCGGATCTGGGTGGTATGAAATTATGATTTAATAGCGGTCACCCATTGCTCCACTCACGTATATTTAGTATATTGTTAATTTTTTATCCACCCGCGAGAATCTCCCCCCCTGCGTAGCTTTCTATTAGTGAAAGAATTTTTAGAATCGGTTTAGTAGTTCCAGTGATAAGAATTTATGATTTATTACCCCCCCCCCCCGCGAGTACTCCTTCGCGAGAATCTTCCCCCTGCGTAGCTTTCTATTAATAAAAGAATTTTTAGAATCGGTTTAGTAGTTCTAGAGATAAGAATTTATGATTTATTACCCCCCCCCCCCTCCGCGAGAATCAAAATAACATATTGCGTATATCACTCAGCGATACTGTAGCTTTCTATTAGTGAAAGAATTTTTAGAATCGGTTCAGTAGTTTGTGAGATTACTGTTTTCACTCGGGTGAAGCCGGACCGATCAATTATTATTATAGCCAATGTCTTAAAGCAAAGAATCACCTATCGGCCAGTGAAAAAAATTTGAAATCGGTTCACCGAGACCATTTTTCACTCGGGCGAAGTCGGTTTTTTTTCGAGACAAAAGGTAGCCTATGTCCTTCCTCAGGATGTAATCTATCTCCTTACCAAATTTTATCGAAATCTGTTCAGCGGTTTAGGCGTGAAAAGGTAACAGACAGACAGACAGAGTTACTTTCACATTTATAATATTAGTAAGGATATAATTACATATAGTTATATATAAAAATATAGTTATAGATAAAAAGACGAAGACAAAACAAGTAATCCAACGTGCTGATACGTTAGTTCGTTTTGAATTTTTAAAATTTGTAAAACGGCGTCTGTAAAAATCGTTAATAAGTTAAGTTTTTATGGAGAAGAAACGTATTCTCATTTAAATTTTATATTACTTCAGGAAAAAAAATTAACCGAAACGAGCAAAATGACGGCGCCACAGTTAACTTTTACAAAAAAACTTGCCTATTCTTTTTTATCATGTATTGTGATTGTTTGAATAAATATAGTTTTTGTTAAACTTTGTTTAAAAGTACCAACTTTTGACTTCAGTAAAAAACACATTTTTATAAAATCTCTTATCTTGAAGAACAAAAATAAAAGTTATATTGAAGGCAGTTGTTGAGTTTAATATTTCTCTACTTAAAGAGATAAGATAGAAGAACTAACATAGAGCGAGCATCTATCATTTGCTCTGCTATACATCTATGGTCACAAGGCAAAAGATCTATGTCGAATGCTGATTAACTAATTTGTTTAGCATAATGAATAGTTAGTTGTTAGTTTATTAATTCTCCAGAGACAATACAAACATTGTATGGATTTGTCAGATGTAAAATTACAATAAATCTAAAATTATAATACATTTAAAAATTATAATACATTTAAAAATTATAATACATTTAAAAACGTCATATCTCTATACTTAAATAAATAAAACAGTAACGGGATCTCTGCTTGTAATTTAGTTTTGTTGCAAATTTTTGTTTTTTATTTTTGAGTATTTTTATGATAAATAGACTGGAGAATGCTTTACATAATCGGGACAATTTTTGTCTGTCCGTCAGTTTGTATCTGCATCACTCCAGAACACCCAAATTTTAATCAAATTTGGTACACCATCAAATAGTACCTACCCAAATTTAAATAGAGTACTTTTTATCTGGCTAAATCGGGTAAAGATAAGATTTCTGACTAACATAAGCGAAGTCGCGAAGTAAAGGCTTGTTCAGAATAAAATGAAGGACATTTCAAAACAACTTAACCCTCAACTGGAAACGTGAGAGTGTTTCGATGCAATAATAAAATATAGCATTATTTGATGTCTCTTCTTAGTACACACGAGTCATGAACGACAAACCAAACGAAATTTGTTTACCAACGTATATTTTGAAATGTCGACATTTTATTTTGACATTGCTGTTTCTTTGCATTGTAGTGAAAAATGGCTGCATCACTCTTGGAATCAATGCCTTCATAGGAAGATTAAATCGTTATTAATCGTATTTTTTCAAAAAAAATTACATATTCCATTTTGTCATGTGGTTATAGAGTTAGTTGCTTTATCTGTGGTAATTTTGTATAGCTTGGAACACTGAAGCAATTACTCTAAAGTAGATGCTTCATTAATCAATGCTAAATGAAGCAAGACTTTTAATTAGTTAACTTAATCTACTTGTGTCCATTTGCGTTTAATTGAACACTTAAAAAGTTGAATTAATTACAGTTCGGCCGCCTCATTCTTTCCTTGATTTAACGCCCCCTTCTTTAGACGGGATGACATTGAATACCAGAATTGCAATATTTCGCTGCTATTAACAATTCCTGAACACTTTTGTGTACGAGGAAAATCAGAGCCGGCTCCAAATTAAAGTTTACAACAAACAAATCTTCTCAGATTATGTAAATATTACTGTAGATTATAACTAAGGTCATTAGCGTCTGATTATGTAAAGAAAAATATTTGTCCATTTTCTTTTGCCTACGGCACGGCACAGCATATAGAAACACCAGCAGATACAAAGAAGGTCCCACTTTTGGGTTTTTATCTTATATCTCGAAAACGGTGCGTCGTAGGGAAAAATGAAAGCTCATGAAATTCTCTACAACTTTCAATCTATACACTTTTTTCGAATTTCCAACCGTTTTCGAGCTACACGCTCCGAAAAAGTAAAAATTTTCGAAAAAAAGATTTTTACCTCACATTTTTTAACAAACAATCCTTTATATCGTCTAAACTATTCATCTGAGAAAAATATTCCCTTAGAGGAAGCTGTATAGAGAAGTTTGTTGAAAAATGTAGTATAAGAAATTTTTTCCCTATACGACGCACCGTTTTCGAGATATAAGCTATAAACCCAAAAGTGGGACATTCTTTGTGCCCCCTCCTTCCGGCTCTCCTCCTAGACGTCAGGACTTTTAGTATGTTCACTCCCTAAGCACCCTGAACAAGTTTCTGAAGGAATCGCTTAGATCCCTGCTCACGCATTCTACACCCCCTTTTGGGCCATTCGTTGACTGGACTAATGATCAGATTTTGTGTACGTTTAAACTTTATTCTATTCAATAACATTTCTTAATTATAAGAATGTTAAAATGTTGTTGTAGGGTACAGACACCAGTTACCAACCACTCACCTATAGTCGACCATTATTATATATCTATTATAGTTGCAGACATAATAGATTATTACAGAGCACATGTAAGAAACAAAATTATAATGCAATGTTATTTTAGAACTTTAGTTTCGTGCTAAGAGAAATCAAAAAAATGTTAATTTATAAAGAAGTTACACATTAAGCAACAAATGTGTAAATCACTTGCGCAAATTTATATTTTCTAATTTTTCTTAGCACCGATAGTGTTCGGGAACTGGTGCCGTTACCTTATCAAATTGAAAAGAGAAAGAAAACAAAGTTTGTCATTCAATTGAGAACACAATTTCGTTTTGAGAGAAATATTTCGTTTTTATTACCAATTAGCAATTATTTTTTATTATACGTACTAAATTTAATTGTTTTTGAGTCTGAAAATAAAATACCGAGGAAATGTTTACAATCCATTAAAATATTTCATTTTCATTATTTATTGCTAAAGTGTTAATGACGGTATCGTTTTAAAAAAATGAGTGTTTGGTTTGAGGGCATATGTCTTGCGCTGTCGCTAATGCGTTTTGCTATTATATTATTTTTTTTTGTTATCCGATTTCTGTGTAGTCTTTTATTGAAATGTACTGAGAGTTTCAAAAAAATACTTTTCGTATTTTGGTAATAATAGTTATTTCTTTGACACTTTATAATAGCATTTATTACTTATGCCCGATTGCTTCAGTACAGGATAAGTTAAAAAAAACTTTATCCAGAATATATCTCTATAGAAATTCGTTTTCATCACTTATAGTACTTTTTCTACAGACGAATTTATCCGCTAGTTGAAGTAGGTAGTAGATATCTATTTAAATATTCTCTGCACAACTACTCTGACAGAGACGTTGCATTTAGTATAGTGGAAATATTTGCGCGAAATGTTTATGTTCACTAGAAGGAGAAGAAGAAAATTTTAAATGTTTTAGGTTAGGTTTACTCTGCGTTGGTAAAGTTAAACAAAAACATTACTAGAAACACCCTAGAAGTCCTAAATGTCTAACGAATGAGTAATTTAATTGACAAGCGACTAGGCCCTGCACTCAGGGTCCATTCTGATTGGTCGAATACCCCATCTTGATGTCGTTTGAGACACACACACACACACCTAAACGAACGTAACAACTAATTAGTGAGCTCTGTATACTAATATGGATAGTTGATAGCGATTAAAAAATGGGTTTTGTATATGTGGACAATGTTGAAATACATATTCTTCAAGACAGGCATTAATGTTTACAAAATTAGAATGAAAATTTCAGGTAAGGCTTGTAATCTAATTCTTTCTATAAAAGGCGATCGATTTTTGACATTTCAAAATAAAACCTAATTTAATATTATTATTTGAGATATTAGGATGTCCAAAATTTATACAATAACATATTGTTCTTGAGAAATTGGAATAGAAAAATAAATTTTTATTAAGTTTTATTTTGAAATGTCAGAAAATTAATCGACTTTTATAGAAAGAATTAGATAATTAGATTACAAGCCTTATCTGAAGTTTTCATTCTAATTTAAAGAATAATAATAATAATATTGCGTTTAACGTCCGTTTCTCGACATTATGTCATAACAGACACCATTCGCACCATTACTATTTTCCATTTTACCACTTCCCGTTGTATTCTATATATTTTAAACTTCAACTTTTTTTTATTAGCAATGTGCGAATGGAGGAATTATAGGAGATTAGGATAAGGTAGGCAGCTTTGGGAGCATAGGAGTTTGACAGGTAATCGGCCATGGCCTTGATTAAGAAACCATCTCGATAGTCATCTGGGATTATTGAGGGAAACCATGGAAAACCTCAAACAAGATGGCCGGTACAGGAATTACCGTTTCTCGGCGTCAGGCAGTAGGAAAAAGTCCTAGCCACATCTGCCCCCGTCGGGATTCGAACCCAGTACCTTCCCAATGCGAGTCTAGTGCTGTACCACTAAGCTACATCGCTGGGATTTAAAGAATATGTGTTTGAACATTCTCCACATACAAGACTCATCGCAGTATCAATTATCTATATTAGTACACAGTGCACTAGTTAGTTGTTACGGTCGTTTAGGTGTGTGGGTGTATGTCAAACGACATCAAGATGGGGTATTCGACTAATCAGAATGGACCCTGACTGCAGAACCTAGTGGCTTGTATTTAATTGGAGGAGGAGGTGGAATAAAGCGGGAATGCGGTTTACATATCATCAGTATTCACTGTATTCAGTAAACATTTAGATCGTGAAGAAGGCCGAATGCACCATCGAAACGTCGATTTTTATAAATTTTGTTTACTTACCTTTGTATCTGTATTATCACAATATATTACAAATATAATCTTCTCTACGATATCACCAGTAAAGTTGTCTCTATCTACTGTTTTTGTTCCACGCTAGCGCTGTTTTAAAGTTTTTCGAAAATTTCACTGTTAAATTTTCAGTTTCATCTACCGGTTTACCTTAACAAATATTGATGAGAAAATATGCTAATTTCGTGTTTACACGAGCGATTAGTGTCTACTTGCTTGATTAGTTTAAAAGCAGGTAGACATAATCTACGCATGTGTTAAACATCGAAAAATAAAATATTCTATACATATTTTCATAAAACAATTATTGCATCATCTGAGTTTTCCTTTAATTAAGTGCAAACATACTATTTTGCGGAAATTTTTTGTCAGCGATGTTCAACTCTTTCTGATTTATTGACTACGATTGTGTACACACACTTTCGGCTCAATTAGTTGAATCCAGTTAATTTTTTAAGCATGATAGCGATAGTTAAAGCGCATATTTACACTCGTTTTGTCTGCGAATCTGTTTTGCATCACGCGTACTGCAGCTCAAAAGGTTCAAATTCTATAAGATCATTCTATAAGATCATCGATGGTCACGATTATGAAACTTGTGGCAATTCGAATATACGGCTAACAAAGCCCAATCATGAATTCTACAAAAAATCGCCAAAATACGCATGATGTTTGCTTTTCAACATACTGCCTACAAATATAAAAATAGCAAAAACAGATTCGATTTTTAAAGATAAGTTAATATCGTTTTTAAGTAATTGTCTCTTATAGCATTGTAGAATTCATAACAGCATGCCATTTATAATTTTATATTCACTGTATTTAATTAATTGACGAATTGTACCATACATTGTGGTTTTTAATGATAATAAATTCTAATTATAAAAAAAAATATTCCCAAAATCATAAAATAATAATTATTTATAAACAAAGGTTATAAAAATTATATTAGATTTATTATTTATATTATTTATTGTCATATTATATAACAAAAACTAATTTTAGTGAATTGGTAAATGATAAAATCAATCGATTTAAAACCCCTTCTATCCACACCATATTATTCACATAACAATTAGAGGTGAAAATAATAAATATCTCAGACAGCTAGGCTGCCATGATGTGAAATTGCTATATATAAGAAGAGATCGGTTGCCACTCTCGGGCACTGTGGATAAATCGGTAACTCACCTAGCCGGAAACTGGGGGTTTCGGGTTCAAGTCCCGACAGTGGTCATTTGATTTTTTCTTAGATATAGCTCAAAAATCATGGCAGCCTAGCTGTCTGAGATATTTATTGTGGTTTTAAATCGATTGATTTTATCATATACCAATTAATTACTGTCCACAGAAACTCAAAACGTTGTTTATCTATAGGTAATTTTAGTGAGTTGACACAAAACGCAGATTTGAAGGTGTTGAGCGATACTAAATATTAAGAGTACTTATTCGATAGCGGAAGTTACCCCCTGCACCCTTCATCTCAAATCCTTTCCCCTCACCTATAAAACGGTTCCCGCTTTCCCGACGCTATTTTTAAAGCTAAAGGGTTCGGGTAAACGCCAAATGAAGGACCGAGAATTGCACTACAGATCCTTCAAGCGAATTTTTTGAAAAAAGTTTTGGATACGTGTGAAACATTACGTAATTTTTTAAAAAGTTGTAAGTTTTTTCAGTACATTTTTTTCAATTTTTCGCCTGTAGGATCTGTAGTGTGATTCTTGGTCCTTCATTTGGCGTTTACCCGAACCCTTTAACTTTAAAAATAGCGTCGGGAGAACGGGAACCATTTTATAGGCGAGGGTGAGGATTTGACGTGAAGAGTGCAAGGGGTGACTTCCGCTATCGAATACTCTTAATCAATAAATATAGAAATATAGTAAGCAAGTGAAAACTGTCACATCGGAGAAAATAATTACTTTCTTTTATCGTACCTAGTTTCAGAACATGAACAGGTAAATAACAGCTTATGGAGAAAGTAAATTTTAAAGCCGTCAAAAACTATTCACAACATATAGGTATAGGTCAAGGAACTAACATAAATAAGGTAGAAAATTTTTGTTTCAAAATATATCTTAACATGTTGGTTGGCTTAATCTGAAAAGTTATGTTATTGCTGCATTAGTTTAACGATATAATTTCTGTTTCAAATCAACAATTTCCGTCCCATAAACTTAATAGTCTTAATCATAAATTATTTTCCTTCCTGCCTCTTTCTATTCGTAAGCTTTAATAAATAACAGAATTTCTCTTTTACAAGCTCGTAGTGAATGTAAAAGATTGATTGCACTCGAAATATTTCAAATAAATTTAACATGGTTTTAGTAGGTTTAACTTTTAGAAATAGCTGTGTACGACAGTGTAATTATTTAAATGAATTTAAGAACGCACACGACTTCGTGTCTTTAAAATGGAACGAAACATTTATGTATGTTTAGTTTCATATACTGAAGGATATTGAAGTAGGCCGCTCGTTTGTGTAGATTTGCTTTTAGGCGGAAGTAAGCCATCAGAGTTGACTTCCTTAAAATGTTTCGGAAACGGAAAGTGAGACTGCCTGTGTGTGAATTTAGTTTTGGTTTCCTTCCATCTAGTCAACAAATCACGTAATCTAAGCTATAAGGCCTAATATAACATCATCTGTGAAGCCTTTACGAGATTTGGACTATATAGCGTCTTCTGCTAACAGCCTTCCACCATACAACCGCTGTATGATCCCTTTCTTAGACGTCATATCGTTTTCTGCTCAGAATTCATACGATGTCGTTTCCAAAACGTATTTGACTTATGTCAGAGTTGAATAGAAATGTTCTTTAACCAACTACGTTCGGACAGTAGAAGCTTTTAGATTACACATAGTGACATAGTTGGAGTCGGAAGTGTAAATATTTTTTTAAGTCATCATCCACGGAATATATATATCAATTATCAGTGTATAATATTAATTGATTTTCAGTTTTTATTATATCAAATACTAGATACAAGTAAATATTATGTGCAACTCTTGACAGTTAGCATACATTTGAACGGCAGTTACTGCGTTACAATCTATGGCTACAATTGGCTACATTATTTCTCTCTTTTTCTAATGTTATAATTTTTTTTCTTAGCTACGCAGGAAAATTGACCTATCTCTCGTAATAGTTTTCAAGTTCTTATATAATTGACGAACCATTGACGATCTGCACTTAATACTTAAGTGTAATCTTTCTCCATTAAAAAATCTCCACTTTTATTTTTTTAAAAGCGACCAACAGCTGCGGTTATTTGGGTATCGATTTATATTTCCAGTTTATTGTTTTTTAATAATAAATTGAAAATCCAATTGACACTTTTACCAGTTATCAGATTAGAACCTGGGGATTTTTTCAAGTCTCCCTCGGCTGCTTTGAAATTAGACAATGGATTATTGCCTGGTCATTTAAAAGATTTTACAGTCAACAAATTTAAAAAATGAATTTAAATTATAATTACACACTGCTTGTATAAGTGTCAACGACGTCATTATTTATTTGTAAGTATGTGTATTATTGTTTGATCATTGTTTGGCGGACTCTCTGTAGCCTTTTGAGTGAATAAAAATTCGACTGATGACCAGTCCTATACTTCCCACCTAGTAAATATTTTCAAAAAATAAACACTCTTTTTTTTTATTCTTTGACTAGGCCTAAATAACCTTAGCTGTTGGTGGTCTTTAAAACACAATTTAATTTTTATTCTTTGAAAAAAGCATGGCCCTCTTTTTTGTTTGGTGATCTACTGATGGCTAACATAATATAGCAAAAATCATGGTTACCTTGATTTACGTACAATTTTCTTTTTTTAGTAAAATATTTTTTTTCTCGAAAACTATACATTTTAGAGAAAAAAAATATTTACATTTTTTTCATATTATAACATCTAGAATTCATTTATATTTTTTACTTCCCACCTCTACTATGGTAGGGAAGTAATGGATTCAGTCCGAAAACAATATTTCGAGATTTTAACAGATTTTCACGTTTTGAGACCCTAGCAATCGTTTAAGATCATTTTCTGACTGATGTCTGTATGTGTGTGTGTATGTGTGTATGTGGTCAATTTTTCGCCTTCGATATCTTAAGAACGGAACAACATACGGGCATGCCGATTGTTCTATTGTGTTTATCAGCCTTTAACTTAGATCTGATTAGATTTTGAGTCAAATCGGTTCAGTGGATCCTGAGATATTCAAAAAAACGTCCTCAATGTCACGTATTAACATAGGTAAAAAAAAATATAAATGAATTCTAGATGTTATAATATGAAAAAAATGTAAATATTTTTTTTCTCTAAAATGTATAGTTTTCGAGAAAAAAAATATTTTACTAAAAAAAATAAAAATTGTACGTAAATCAAGGTAACCATGATTTTTGCTATATTAAGCTAGCCATCAGTAGACCACCAAACAAAAAAGAGGGCCATGCTTTTTTCAAAGAATAAAAATTAAATTGTGTTTTAAAGACCACCAACAGCTAAGGTTATTTGGGCCTAGTCAAAGAATAAAAAAAAAGAGTGTTTATTTTTTGCAAATATTTACTAGGTGGGAAGTATAGGACTGGTCATCAGTCGAATTTTTTTTACCTATGTTAATACGTGACATTGAGAACGTTTTTTTGAATATCTCAGGATCCACTGAACCGATTTGACTCAAAATCTAATCAGATCTAAGTTAAAGGCTGATAAACACAATAGAACAATCGGCATGCCCGTATGTTGTTCCGTTCGTAAGATATCGAAGGCGAAAAATTGACCACATACACACACATACACACACACACACACATACAGACATCAGTCTGAAAATGATATTAAACGATGGCTAGGGTCTCAAAACGTGAAGATTTGTTAAAATCTCGAAATATTTTTTTCGGACTAAATCCATTACTTCCCTACCATAGTAGAGGTGGGAAGTAAAAAAATGAATTGAATAACATTTCCAGTAGGCATATAAAAATATTACTCACGATACAATGGACATGAAAATAATACAAAAACATAAAAGTAAATATAGAGATCTATTATATTATATTATGCTTTAACAATAAATCAGCGTTTGACTTCGTGCGATAAAAATTATGTTATACGCGTATAAAAATAGACGTTCAGATGCTTACAAATCGAACAATGTACCTACCTACTAAGGTCATTTAGGTGTTTAAATTCAAAGAAACTCGAGCCCGAGACGGTACGACTCCCTGAGGAGCATCACTTTTTTTGACGAATTTATTTACAATTAAAATTTCGGTTTAAAATTCTGATTGCAGCCCGGTGAAAAGTGCACTATACTTAAACATGTTCTTTCTTCTCGTATATCATACAAAATGCCCGAGAACCTTAAAAAACCCGCAAAAAAGGAATTATAAAGGTCACGTTACAACTTTATTCATATATCCATTGGCATACTAAATACCTATTTTTATTAGAAAATAGGCATTTCCTTTGTCATTTTTAAACAGATATTTGACACAACAATTTTTTCGTAGTTTACAAATTATAAATGCTCGTTAGGTATAATAAATATTGATAACAAATAAGCGTTTTTTGTAATTTTTAACCAAACATTTTTTAATCGGCAAATTAGACTCCGTGTAAGTAATTGGTCTAGAACCTAAATATTTAAATGTTTTTACACACAGTGGAGCTAAACAAATTCTGTTTACAGACATAAAAAAATCAATTAGAGTTAGGAGCACTTGTACACTGTGCGTCGTGCGAACTGCGAAGTCCAGAAGTCGAATGACTTGCCACTGGTTGTTTCAGAATAGGTATATAAGTACCAGTAGGCGTAGCCGGGCCATGGTCCGACCAATTACAATCGTCACAAGTTTCATTTCAAAAATTACTAAAAAATCGTCATAAGCCATTTTGCGTTCTGGCCATACAAATGGCCAAACAAATATTGATTCAGCGAAAGCACGCGGCACGTACAAACAAACTGTATATGAAGGGAAGACCTTACCGTAATCCGTGCAGCTTTTATACGCACAATGCATACCGTACGTGTATATTTAGTATGCAAATTAGATTCCCGTACAGCTAAGCTACCGATGTGTTGTATATAGCAGCTACCGTTTCTGACGATAGATTGGTTTGAAAACCGGATACTCTATCAGTTGTCACACTAATGTTGCCAACCTTGTAAAAAATCCACGGATTTAGTCAACTTCAGAATCATTACTTTAAGCCTGTCGTCCACTGTCAACGATTCTGTCGCTAGCTAAAACGCTGTCTGAAGCCGCGGACAAAACTTCGTGTATAATACTAGCTTTTGCCTACGCTTTCATTCCCGCGCCGGCCATGTCAATTTTGCTCGCATATTCGTTCGAATAAATGTCGGTTATGACGGGAAGCCTAGCTTTTAGTTGGCTCATGCTGGGTTGCAGAAAGCATTGTCAAAAAATTCACAGATTTCGCAATCCTTGCAACCATCGAGGACATTGGAAATGATAACAGCATATATGAAACATAATTAACTGTTTATTATACACACAATGTTTATCAATGCACTGTTTAGTTTTGTCAGGAATAACCCTATTATTCTTCTGTTATATACGCGTTCACTTTTGCTTGATTACTTAACTTTTAAATGGATTTTTCCACAGTATTTATTAACATTTGCTCAAAAATAACACCGCAGATCGTCGCAAATACCTCTCAATTAACTAGACATGATATAAAACACATTTCGAAAAAATTTCACTTGTTCAATTTTGCATGATTGCTCCTCACTTGATCGCGACACCGTTGTCTTCTGGCCTTGAACGAAAACTCGTAACTCTGCCCCCATATACGAACATAAACATTTCCAATGTTAAAATCTGATTTGACAATTGACCTTAGATCGTGATCATATAATTACAGTTTTTGTATATTCAGGGCCAGTCTAATGTCGGTGTGAAACTCTCTATCATGTAGAACATTGGATTGTACTCACACAAAAACAAATGATAGATCTACATGGAAAAAGATCGCTTTTCAAACAAAATTTTCATCAAAATGCGTACAAAAATGTTGTTTCGAAATGGAAATTGTACAGAAAACTACGTTAAATAGATGTTTACACCGTTTAATAAAAATACCGTTTCAAACGATCAATTCTTTTTCGAGCAGGATATATCGATTTAAAATTCTACAATGCTTTTCTTATGGAGGAATATGTGTAGTCACAACCTAAGGTCATTGTCATTGTCATTTGTGATAATGCTTTCTGCCATCCAGCATCAATCATTAATATCAAAGATATTTAGAATTAATTTTTCGTTCCGAAAAACATTTTTCCAATTTTTAAATCGAATTTTTTTTAGGAAAAAAACATTTTTTGTTTTTTGTTAAAAAGAGTTTGTAGTATTTTTTAAATTAATTTTCTATAAACATAAACCCTTTACAAAGTTTAATATTGAATAAATTTATCGTCATATTAAAAAAACTGATTTAAAAAAAAATGGAAAATTTACGGAAAAAATGTTAATGAGGAATATCCCGATTTCGCGTAATTAATTAAGGTATTATCTTATATACCTATCATGACATTGTATAAACTTAATATATGAATTGGGTAGTGATGTTTTACACTGTAGTGTACTCACTTTGAGCGTGAGTGTACCCGTAGCTAATGTTGAAATTAATCAGTATTTGCATACGGGGTTGTGAATGGAAGCCAATTCTCCGGATGAATGAGTTCTAGTCAGCACACCTATGTCCCTGTGTGTGTGTGTGTGTGTGTGTGTAAGGTAACCTACCTGCGAGGACTCCTTTAACCTTCAATTAGGCGCTCTCGAAACACAGAAGCGTCGATTGTGTATAATACACCTTGTTCCACCTATTTGTTAATATACAGGATACCTTATTTCGCTTGTCGATATATAGAATTTAATATTAAACCTCTTCTGCCAGAAATTATATTTGTGCCCTCATATCACACACAGGGTCTGCATTTTGCTGTCGTTTGGTTCGTGGTTTGTTTTTCTATATTTTTCAAGTGAAATCCAATCTGATGTATAAGATGTGTATGCGCGCGCAGGGGTCATATTAGTAAATCCCCGATACATCAGCTGTCCGTAGCTCTTCGCATTATGCGAGCTACAAGAGTTCGTAAATCGCCGACGTATTATGCTCGGTTGCAGAAACCAGTCTGTCAGAAACTGATTTGACAATGACCTTAGATTACACTTAATTCTCTAGAATAAAAGCATTGTAGAATTTCAAATCGATAATTGATCGATTGAAACGATATTTTTTTAAACTGTGTATAAATGTATTTAACATAGTTTTTTTGTACAATTTCTACTTCGAAACAACATTTTTCTACGGATTTTGATGAAAATTTAGCTTGAAAAGCGATCTTTTTCTATGTAGATGTAGATCAATCATTTGTTTTTGTGTAAGTACAATCTAATGTTCTGCATGACAGAGAGGTTGACAACGACATTAGACTGTTCCTGCATGTATAAAAACTGTAATCATATGATCACAATTTAATGTCATTGTCAAATCAAATTTTTTGACAATGCTTTCTAGCGTTTCTGCAACCCAGCATAAGTCTGTTACGTCGGCGATTTACGAACTCACTATACCTACGGAGAGTCACGAACGGCCAATGTGTCGGGGATTTACGAATATTCGCGCGAGGGCGTGTGCATGCGTGCGTTTGTGTATGTAAAACTTACTTTCAGTAAATAGGCTTAACAAATTTAACAATTAGTTACTTTAAAAAATAACTAGGTAGTATTATGTAGTAGGGACCCATCTTTTGAAAAATCTACAGAATCTGATGAACTCTTTATTTGTGATTCTAGGGTAAAACCAAGTCGAAAGTATTACAGGATGCGATTTGCTTTCATTTAAGAACGTAATAAAAAAATAATTTATCAGATCTATAATGACTTTTATATAAATAGTTTTTAACGTCTGTGTAAATAATTAGTGACTAAAAGCAGACAACATTGTAAATATAATAAAATTACAAAAATAAATACTTCAAGGACAACCACAAATTGTCGAAACGTTGGATGTATTTATTTTTGTAATTTTATTATATTTACAATTTTGTCTGTTTTCGGTCACTTTATTTTTACTAATGACTTTTAGTTATAAAATATAAAATAAAATAAGATATCATGTTTAATAATAATTATCATCTAAATGTGATTAATTTAAAGACAATTCCTTTTCGAAGAAATCATAAATTGGACTATAAATTCCAATGCTTTACGTTCTTGTACATATTATATTCTCGGAAATCTGTGTTTGAAGAAGGTCATCATGAAGAATATGTTAGTATATAAAGTGTACAAAATGTGTTTTGTGTAAGATCATAGTTGCCTTTCTGTCTGATGTTTGCATTGAAATATTTTATGTATACAAATCCTTTCTTCTTCATTGCAATCACTTTGATATGGCAATAATACTAGTTACTATACACATAACATTCATTGTCATTCGTTTTCGTTTGATCTGAATAAAATAAGTTGAGACTAGTCTGACTTCATTAGATAATAAATTGTAAAGTGGGATTGAAAATAGCAGACGTTAAAGCGATGCTGTTGTGTACATTATTCTTACAAAACTGTATCTGAGTTGACGGAATAAATATTTATTTACAATAATTAAAAACACAATAATAATGAACGCAACAACGAAAAGTCAATTCTAACAATCAACACAAGTAAACAATAACTAAACAGTAATTACAAAGCAAAACAAAACAACTATATACAATAATTCGTAATTATTACCACTACACTCGTATTTATCTATCAATTTGGTTATTTATATCACGGCACTATTTATTTTACTGCTTCAACGTAGACTTGAATGCGTGACTCACCGTTGACTGATCCCTCACTCACTCGTACTGCTGTTTATATAAGCTGCGTGGCATAAACCTAGTGTGTTCTTTCTCTAGAACTTTCGTGCAGGTACCAGTAAGCGGACCACGTTTCTTAGAACTCTTGCCTGACGTTTATATACAGGGAGATCCGTAACATTATGTTTGATTTGATTGTAAATTATCTCAGAACAGATATAGCTATAGAAGTGGCATATCACAGCTTGTAGGTATGTACAACAGAAGCCAGTCGAGACGTACGGGGAACAAAAATTGAAAATATAATAAAATATTTTTAATTTCTGATGATAAGTTACACTTTGATTTTTCATAAGCACTTTGAAACCTTTATTGCAACATCCAGACATACAATACGACATAAAGCGTAATTAACACTACGGAATACAAGCAACGAATGATCATAATGTACCTGATAGGTCGTACTTTACTGAATAGTTGTGGTTTCACAAGCGACGTGATATTCTGTTTCAATAGCTAACTCTGTTCTGAGTAAATTATAGACTCTCGACAACGTTTTTATTGTGGCGTTTTTAATTTCATGGTTCCTCTTAGTTTCCACGTTCAAATCTAAGAACTTGTAAAAGTATCAATTGTATTTTTAGTGTATTTGCCATATGGCACATACACTATTGGCGTCGGTCGGATGGCGGGACCTAGGGGTCGGACCAAAATTTCTCGACGTTTCATAGCCTCCTGAACACTTTGGCACCATTTTTGAAAATGTTAAATATATATATGTATATATATATATATTTATATATATATATGTTTATATATATATTTATATATATATATATGTGTGTACACGATAACTCTCGACAGACTTAATCGATTGAAACGAAATTTGGTACACACATTGGAACCCATCACCGCAAGAAGCCTATTTAAAATGGGCCCGATCGGACCATTTTCAGGGTTGTATTTAGGGGTTCCAAAAAGTTTTTGGGCCCAAAAATACCGAAAAATTAGTCAGAATCGTTTCAAAATTCAAATTTAACTCTTTAGTAAAGATTAAAACGTGCTGCTAAAATTTTAATAAAATCGGCCCGACAGGACCGGACTTTCAAATTTTATGAAAACACTAGTTTGTTGATACGGATTTACTTATGGAAGGGTGTCTTTAATGTGGTACAGAGGTTGCATTGATAATAATATTGAAATTAAGAAAAAAATATTATTTTAAGGGATGTATTAAGGGGTTAAATTTTTTATTTTGTCCAAAAACAAACTTAATTTCACGTATTAAAGCCACAAGGCCTGTATTAGCAAATACACTATATTGTCGGCAGGGTTTGGCACTGCGACCCGAGTTTTTTTAATTTATTAGGTATTAGGAATAATAAATTGAAATTATTAATTGGTATTATGTATTTAGTGATAGATAATTTTTAAACGATAATTTCATAAGTGAAACAGAAAGAGGGACTCGGCATTCCTTATCTCAACAACGTACTGAAACTGTGTGTTGTGTAACTAAACTGCTTGACAGTCTGCGAACGTTATTGGTCCGAGTCTAAATCTCTGTTAACGTTATTGCTCCAAGTCTGAATCCCTGTGAACGCTATTGGTGGAAATCTGAATCTCTGCTACCGCTACTGGTCCGAGTCTAAATCTTTATGATCGCTATTGGTCCTACTCTGAATGTCTGTGAACGCTATTGGTCCGAGTTTGATTAGAAAAGGACGTGAAGAAGTAGCCACCACTGCCTTTCTCTTACCAAGAGACACTTTTTTTGGCCTCTTACCAGTGTTAAGGTTTCCAGCCATGTCTAAAGCATTGACTTAACTATCTGGACGGGTCCTAGCGGACAGCGGCTAAAAAGTGTCCCTCCGAAAGAAAAAAATAGAATGGTGTAGCCCATCAATTTACAAGACCACATCCATATTCTTATCTTCCTCATCATGCGAACCCGAAAGTCCAGTGGACAAGTAGTATGTAAGTCGATGTTGTGGCCTATCTCTATCCTTTTCGCGCCATGACCACATATGCCACACTATCATTCTATCTTTTAACATTGGAAATGTTTATGTTCGTATATGGGGGCAGAGTTACGAGTTTTCGTTCAAGGCCAAAAGACAACTGTGTCGCGATCAAGTGAGGAGCAATCATGCAAAATTGAACAAGTGCAATTTTTTCGAAATGTGTTTTATATCATGTCTAGTTAATTGAGAGGTATTTGCGACGATCTGCGGTGTTATTTTTGAGCAAATGTTAATAAATACTGTAGAAAAATCCATTTAAAAGTTAAGTAATCAAGCAAAAGTGAACGCGTATATAACAGAAGAATAATAGGGCTATTCCTGACAAAACTAAACAGTGCATTAATAAATATTGTGCGTATAATAAACAGTTAATTATGTTTCATATATGCTGTTATCATTTCCAATGTCCTCGATGGTTGCAAGGATTGCGAAATCTGTGAATTTTTGTTTATAAGGACACTTTTCAACCGCTAGTGTAAGTCAATGGTCTGAAGTATGACATTACCGCCATCTAGCGTTCTCTGACGATATTTACTCTTGTAAGTGTGTAGCGCCTCTGCTAAGAGTGCACGACATAAGACGTGATGTGACAGCAGCACACCTGTCTATGGTATGAGAAATCCGGACGGTTGAGGCATTCGTCTGCCTCAGAGAGTTTCCAATTACAGATACCGCCGACATAATATAGATATCGTCGTACTTCATTTACATCTGCTTTATGCAAGACCTGCTGTTATCAGACCATATGCAGCACCTCGCTTACTAGGATTATTTGCTATATCGCCATACTTACTGACATTGTAGTAATCATTCTTTTGTACACTATTGCCGACTGAATTATTCTTAACGGACCACCATATCCTAAATTCTATTTTCTTTAAGTATACTTCGATTAGTAATTAGTAAGGTCTCCTAATCTATCGTTTCGAATATCGTTTACTAGACATGCGTACTACTATCCAATCTGTAATAACCGCTTTAGTTTTTTTAATAATATGTTGGTAAATGTTAAATACTTGCAATTTATAAAGTTTCTTCTTTCAGCTGTTAAAAGAAAACTGACGTACATTTTTCTGTGGTTATTTGAGTTTTAAGAAGCTTCGAATTCGATAATGCGAATTAATTTTTAACATATTTTCTCTAAATACCTCCTTTGAAGTTGACAAATTAGCCGTTTATAAGAAACGGGAGACAAAGCAAAAAGAATAACGATACTTTTAGGAACTAAATATTATGATTATTATTATTATGCCTTGCAGTATCCCGTTTCTCCTAAAGTAGGTAGCATAATTTAAGATGAAAACGGCCGTCATTTTATACAGTCAAACCTGGATAAGCGAGAGTTCAAGGGAGCACAATCTCATTCTCGCTTATAGAGGTTTCTCACTAACCCGAGTTTCTCGCTAATGCAGGTACATGGGTAGCGTTTCTCTCTTATAGAGGTACGCAGCAATAACAAGTCACATTCGACATATAAGTACTTTATAAGGGTAGGTGTTTAGGTATTTAGGTACAATATTGACGAGAAAACAATACAAAAACAATGGTAGGAAGTTCCACGATGTTAAATTTGTAATTTGTTTTGTCATTTGTTACTGTATGTGTGTATCTTTTATGTATGTATGTATTTTTATTGTAGCTATATTGTCGCTTATAGAGGTATAGATAAGTAGCAGTCTTACTTACGGAGGTCCATGAGGGAAAAACAACTCTCTCTTACAGAGGTTTCTGTTTCTCGCTAATAGAGGTTTTGGGAGCTTAAAATGACGGGTCCTGCCTATTACTGTCACTTATAGAGTTTTCTCACTTATCCAGTTCTCACTTACCCAGGTTTGACTGTATAGTCATATACCCTTGTGCGTTTATATATTTGTTTCCAAAATCTTAAAAAAAATGTTTCTTCAACATCCAGTCTACGGAAATATCATAAAAATGGATTTTGCATTTGTACATGTTTTTCCAAAATCACACGAAATATCAGAGGAGTATTATGTAGCTCGTTAAATAAATATTTTTTTACTATACCAAAATTATTTTGACGTGGATATGACAGAGTAAATACTTTTGTTAGAAAGAAATATAATAAATATCTATAACAAGTGACAAAGCCAGAGAGTTTTTAATAAAGAAAGCGTTGACACAAGAGCGATGGATATTTTCAGTTTTTCTTTCACGGTATATTTTGTGTCGCTGATCTTATGATGAAATGAATTGACGTTTCCAGAAACAGAATATAATATAAAAGGTAACTGAAGGGGATTTACACGATTGATGAGACACGGGAGTGGCCTTGGAACACACTATAAAAATATTCCTTGATTTTGCGTTAAAAATTTGTTTCTTTTTTTATGTATTGACTTGTTTGGAATAAATTTATACAGTAGACTCCGTTATATGCGCGACTAATAGACCTGTAAACGCTGACTAACCCTCTCTAAGCTCCTATACAGTCTCATTCCAAATCCATATACTACCTACTGCGTTAGTTATCGAGGATGGCGCCTTTTTATATTTTTGCCGAAAAAAAAAATTGTTACCGAAAATTTCTCTATAACAATTCTTTTCTTGTACTATAATCGGTGAACAAAGCGAATTGAGCCCATTGTGCAGAATTTTAAAAAAACTTTAAGACGATTGACAGATTTGCTCGATTTCTTATAGTCGCTAGCATTTGTTTATTTTTGTGGGCTTAGCAATTGTAGCAATCAAAAAATGTTTTAAAAGCGAAGGAGGTTCAAAAATGTAGATGTATCAAATTAAATATACTTACAATTACACATGTTCTTATTTAATTCATGATGGCATTATTTACCAGAATACTTAATTAAAAATCTAAGTTTTCCCACATTTATGAAAGGCTCGCAATTATAATTTTTCGTGATTTTGGAAAATCGATAAGATTTTTGACAAATTGAGCAGGTCGATGGAAAATGGCACGATGATCTTAGATGATAAATCGTCAGTTGTTTTTTTTAATTTGACTGTACTTCGGTGGTTTACGTGTGTAGCTTTGGTTAGTTTAATCAGTTTCAGGAGCAATAATGGCCATTATTGGCTTTAAAGTACATTTTATGTTTTGCATGTTGATTAATTACATTTCTGTGGTTCCTGTGTGGACAATAAGCGATAAATAACCGGCTTTAATGTTTACAGGTCTCGATTAATCATGATTGAATTTTGTTTATATAAATCGAATAAATAATGGCGTTTTAATAAGTTGACAATATCGGACACACGTTATTGTTTAGTTCGTTGACACATTTTAACTTTACACTCGTTAAACGTAACCGAATTTTTTTGGATATCTCATTTTTTTATTTATACTTCCCACCTCTACTATGGTAGGGAAGTAATGGATTTACTCCGAAAAAAATATTTCGAAATTTTAACAGATCTTCACGTTTTGAGACCCTAGCAATCGTTTAAGATCATTTTCTGACTGATGGCTGTATAATATGTGTGTGTATATGTGGTCAATTTTTGGCCTTTGATATCGTAAAAACGGAACAACATACGGCCATGCCGATTGTTCTATTGTGTTTATCAGCCTTTAACTTAGATCTAATTAGATTTTGAGTCAAATCGGTTCAGTGGATCCTGAGATATTAAAAAAAACGTTCTCAATGTGACGTATTAACATAGGTAAAAAAATACAAATGAATTCTAGATGTTATAATATGAAAAAAATGTAAATATTTTTTTTTCTCTAAAATGTAGTAGGTACTTATAGTTTTCGAGAAAAAAAATATTTTACTAAAAAAGAACGTAATCAAGGTAACCATGATTTTTGCTATATTACTAGCCATCAGTAGATCACCAACCAAAAAAAAGAGCCATGCTTTTTTTCAAAGAATAAAAAAAGAGTGTTTATTTTTTGCAAATATTTACTAGGTGGGAAGTATAGGACTGGTCATCAGTCGAATTTTTTTGTATAGTAATTTTAGGTGTTAATAAAATAATTGGTTACGCATTACTTTTAAAAAAAGTTTTCAGATAAGATTTCTTAGGCACCAGTTACAAATAATTGATGTAAATTTTATATTTTGATAATGTACAGGGTGTTAATTAAGTATGTCCACAAACTTTAAAAAAATAATCTATGATTGATTTTAAGACAAAAGTATGGGTCCGCAACGGTTCGGTTTTCAAGATTTTTTAATTTATTTTTTGACTGGTCCAGCTACTTAAGTAAAACTTTGCACACACTAATAGATAGTCACAGAGTACATTTTGCAAGTATTAAATTATTTCTAATTCAAAATTTTTTTCAAATTTTAACACCCTGTATCTAGAAAACAGAGCCGTTGCGGACTCATACATATATGAAGGTTTTGTCTTAAAATCAATCATAGATTAATTCCTTAAAGTTTGTGCATATACTTAATTAACAGCCTGTATAAGCATAAAAATTGACGCCTTAATTAAAGCTATTAACAAATTGATTTAACAGGAAAAGAAGGCAATTTGAAGTTTATTGTTTTAACAGTAATTGCACGTCGACGCTATAAATTGTTATTTGTTAGTGTATTTGCCATATGGCACATACACTATTGGCGTCGGTCGGATGGTGGGACCTAGGGGTCGGACCAAAATTTCTCGACGTTTCATAGCCTCCTGAACACTTTGGCACCATTTTTAAAAATGTTTATATATATATATATGTATGTATATATATATATATATTTATATATATATATTTATATATATATTTATATATATATTTATATATATATATGTGTGTACACGATAACTCTCGACAGACTTAATCGATTGAAACGAAATTTGGTACACACATTGGAACCCATCACCGCAAGAAGCTTATTTAAAATGGGCCCGATCGGACCATTTTCAGGGTTGTATTTAGGGGTTTCAAAAAGTTTTTGGGCCCAAAAATATCGAAAAATTTGTCAGAATCGTTTCAAAATTGAAATTTAACTCTTTAGTAAAGATTAAAATGTGCTGCTAAAATTTTAATAAAATCGGCCCGACAGGACCGGACTTTCAAATTTTATGAAAACACTAGTTTGTTGATACGGATTTACTTATGGAAGGGTGTATTTAATTGGGTGTACTGATAAAATCCATGTCTAGTATTGAAATTTAGAAAAATTTAATTATTTTAAGGGATGTATTAAGGGGTTAAATTTTTTATTTTGTCAAAAAATAAACTTAAGTTCACATAATAATGCCACAATGCCTGTATTAGCAAATACACTATATTGTCGGCAGGGTTTGGCACTGCGACCCGAGTTTTTTCGTAGGTTATGATTAAGGCAAAATGATTGCCGAAACCTGAACGTGTGAATACAGTAGAATCCGGATAGAACGATTTTCAAGGAATCAGCGACATTATGTCATATTAACTGGACGACGCACAAAGCGGACGCATAATATATACAATATAATATATATGAAACCTAACTTGAGTTTGCATTTACGTCGCTAAAAACGGTTAGTCGTTATAAACTAAGTCGTAATAGACGGGCTCTACTGTACTGTTAAAACAATAAATTTCAAATTGCCTTTTTTCCTGTCGAATTAATTTTCTAATATTTTGATAATAATAAAATTAAGTTTTTTCCTATGGGTTCCTGGACGAATTTTAAGTGAAACTTTTTAGCCTCTTTTTTTCGTTGGGTAACGCATGTCGAGGTCACGTAACGTCCTATCGAAGAATCGCGTAGATATCCCAAAACTATTGCAGAGCACTGGGTAATCCCAAACAGTGGTATATCATAAATATAGCAGTACACATAACGGGATGTGTGGCGTAGGGGTATCGAAGCTGCTTTATACGCTGTAGATCGCTGGTTCGAACCCGAGCGGCACCATTATGTTTTTATCATTTTTTAACTATTCCATATTCCACTTGATATTTATTTATATTTTTTCTTATTTTGATTATATTTTGGCTAT
Source organism: Mongoloraphidia duomilia (assembly GCA_039654895.1). Taxonomy (NCBI): domain Eukaryota; kingdom Metazoa; phylum Arthropoda; class Insecta; order Raphidioptera; family Raphidiidae; genus Mongoloraphidia; species Mongoloraphidia duomilia. The sequence goes on along the minus strand of CM077522.1, from coordinate 19,895,534 downwards.
TTATGTTAATATTTTAATATTTTACAGTGTCATACTTAGCGGAGTGTGCACTTTTAGCTATTTGCAGAGTTTAAACCACGTAAACAAAATTATATACTTTCGGCTATTTCGGGTTAAATAAGCATTTAAGGTCATGGCAAAAAAGTTTCACTTGCACCGTGGTTTCGTAAAACCGCACCCTAGTTTTTTTTCGTAGTTTTGAATTTGTTTTGTATATCTAATAGTTCTCTGAAGATTTTTTTCAAAAACACATTTTTGGGGGTAGTTAGACTCCCTAAAAATTTGGCAAGAGACCACCCTCGACAGTTTTCTGCAAAATCGTCTTTCCCCTTTCCCCTAAATCCCCCTTTTGCGTCTAATCTGATTATATTAATGTGCTTTAAGTTTGCAAGTTTTACTGAATTTATTTTTAACAAACTGAATTCTAATAGTTAAGAGAGTTATGATTTTTTTTTAAATTTCAACTTCGTCTTCCATGTATGTGTGTAACAGAAATAGAAAACTATTTAAAATTTGTTTAAAGCCAATTTACGGGATGTAATGTAAAACTCGAAAAGTGGAAAATTGCTTCTGATTGAAGACAACTTTTCAGTGCAGTTTAACTTTATGTTGAAATAAACTCTTGTAAACTCATATCTTTTCACTCCGATATTTTACAGCAGGTGTTTTTGTATTCTGCCAGGCAGCGATTTTTCGATGTCACTGCGTTTTTCTTTACTTTCATTAAGGCGGATTCAAACCAATGATTCAAATAAACTAACATTTTCTACAAAAGAACTTAAAAATGCAATTTATTAGTAAAGTTTTTTATAGAACTCATGCAATCTGTTTGAGGTCGTGATTTTTTTTGTAAATATTGCTTCATTTTATACTGAAGAGCAACTAGAATACTATAAAAATTGCAATAAAATATGTTGATGCCAAAAGGATTTATCACCATTTTTTCGGTAGGTACGCAAGAAATCGCAATTTATTTTTTAACTTCGTTTTGTAGCAAATATTATAAATTTAACGTTTTAAATTAATATCACCGACACTAGATAAGTTTTCCAAGTTTCAGTGTTATTTATATATCATTTAAGCATGTTCTACCAAATGCCAAGCGAAAAATCAGTTAATACTATAATAAACGCTTTTAATGGCTTAAAAATGGAACATTCAGCCACTTTTATGTATAGATATTTTTTTTCAAAGGGACTTTATGTAGCAATGGAAATAGGTACTGCCAAACTTGATCGCTAGGAGCGCTAGTTGTGTATGCCATTTCGCCCCTAGGTCTTTAGGCAGTTCATAGTACTGTGCACAGAATAAGCTTATTTATTACCATAATAAATCACTGACAATGCCGATGTGCTGTGTTTACCAATGTTCAAATCATAGAAGTTTAATGAAAAGAAGTGGTCGCATGCTATCAGAAGGGGAAAAACTTGATTTCTCGCGCGTTTCAATAAAAACCAAAGATAACGAAGGTGGCTATAAACCTGCTGCCATCTATATTGCGTTTCTCATGTACCCATCTCCATTAACCTTTTGCGTTTCAACCGATTTAGGTACGAATTTGGAAGACTCAAAATCCATTCGAAATTGGAACTAGTTCTAAATTTAGAGCTCGGTATATTAAATGTTCAAGTTTCAGCAATTTAATTTAAAATTTTACAAGTTTGAAATTCAAACAATTGTCGTTTAAATAAAATAACATTTTCTCTTTGTTTCTTTTTCTCTAACTTGGAAATGAATATGTTAGAGTTAGAGCAATGCCAACTATTTAACGGCTATATAAGTGTGCACTGTTTTTATTGAAGTGTATTTTTCGATTTGTATTCCTTCTGAAAAGTCAACAAAGTCGTCCGTCGCCAGGTGTTGCGATTGACTTTTTTTGTCGTCGCCTTCAACTTTTCCTCCACTTTGAATGTATCTCCGTATTCGCTAACAAGTTTTCGGTTTAGAGATTATAAAAATGCTGATTTGAAAAGTACCTGTGTAGGGAAATGTCAGGTTGTCAGAAACATTGTCTATATGTTAAGAAATTTATGGGAAAGTTTTTTAATGTAACGAAAAGATAGAGGGAAATATTTTTTTTGTGTGTATTTTAATTTAAAATATTATATTAAAGTATTTTATGAAGTTAGGGGATTTTTTTCCAAGTTGTTTACCTTTATGAATGAACTAAAAATTAAAACGTATTAAATTACATTTTTAAAAGAAGAAACGTAAAATATCAAAATATAAAATTGATCTAACAGTCGAATCACATTTTTTTTAAACCAAAAAAGTATTATTTATATAGATACATTAATAGTTTATTTTTTCGAACGAAAAAATCTCATGTAACATACCTACCACTTATCAGACAAAATTACAAAGTTTATAAAGTTTTTAGTTCCCTTGTTATCATCATTTGCCCTGTTTACCCATCCTTAGAATTAGAATTCTAATTCTAATTACCCATCCTTCTGGTGGTGTGTCCCTGTTTTGAAAAAGTGCAGTTAAACATTTCGGCATTTCGATAAAAAAATATTGTAGGTATCTTGGTAATACATAAATATGGATGGTAACTTACAATTTTATTCAGAAGTTTTTTTGTATATTTATTAGTTTTTTCTCATTTATTTCGGCATTTAGTCGAACGTACTGACAAAGTGTTACGCAAAAGGTCGAAGTTGAAGAAACAGCCTTGTAACAAAATCATTTAACGATCAACCTATATTTAAGGAATAATTGTGCTTGTATATGTTTTGTTGTGTTAAAAGCATTGGAGGACAGCAAGGACTACTTATGAAGTTATATTAAACAAATCCCATTGTTGCAGTAACATTCCTGCCTCAACGTTAACAATTAAACTTCTGTTGCATTATCATATTATGTACATATTTTGTATACAATATTGTATGTTATTTATTTACATATCACAAATACTTGACTGTCCTCTTGTTTCAAGTGTTTTAAGTGAATATCAGAGCCAGAGAGAGAATGGACATTGCAGTGATATTTATGATTCTCGTCTTTTGTAAGAACGCATGTCAAGGACTCTTGGATCAAGTTTTTAATTATGTCACCCCTTTAGTATTATAAACCATTTGAATGCTTGTTAAGTTTCAAATGTAGCTTTAAGTACCGCATGGCAAATTATTGTTGAAATGCAATCTAAATGTAGATTTAACTAAATGAAGATTTATAATACCGGGCGCAAGTTTCATAAAGGCTCCATTTAATCCTTTTGAAATGTTAAACCACGTTCCATAAGGAAGTTCAAAATTTCGTCACACTTACTGAAGTTTAACTGTAAAAAAACGAGGTCTCATTTTGGCTTTGCCGAAGTCGGTAAAAAAAACAATTTTTTAAAGTCGTTAGGACTTTTTTGGCATTGAGGAAAACACTAACAACGCCGTGATTGGTGTTAATGTTTGGGCTTAGCATTTCCTTGTAAGAATCAATCGTATAATTTGGACATTAAAGTGTAGATAGAACTAGCAGTAAGCGAGATATAACAACTCGGCTTCGTCTGATATCCCAGGCACTTTGACGTCAAACGTATCTATTGGTTGATAAACACAATTGTCGGTTAAGAAAAAATCATGTAGCTACCTAAATGAAAAATTGATTTTTACCAGTTACCTACTTCAAATTCGTTCGGTACCGCTTTTTTTTGCTCTCAAAATGTAAAAAAAATTAGGAATTCACGTCGAATATGTCGGATTGTATCTACCTGTCTTTTTATTTAACTTCACGAATAAAAACTGTTTCAATTGCATGAAAACAAGTTGATTAATCTTTTATTTCAAGTATATATTCATTAATTAACATTGAACCAATGATTTCGACTGTGGCGGGTATTCACAGAACTGCCAATTAGTACCGCCTCTATCCGAGAGGCGCGCTATGTGTCCGCTATACACGGCGTGCCAACCTTTCACGGCTATTCAATTTGTGCGAACGTGCGTGTTTTTCCCTCACACTGTTACCAACATAACCTCCTCACGTTTAGCTGTGTGCAAAGGATTCCACTATGATCTGAGCGTTGTGCGCTAAATTCCGATAAACATTATCCCGGTTTTTTTTGTAATTCGACCGTTTAAGAAGTTAAACAGATTAAAAATTTTGTTGAAAAAATATAATATTTGTCATATTAGGGAAAATACGCTTTTACTTATATTTTAATTGATATTATATTGTCACGTGATCTTTGTCTGTGTAATTTCGTTTCCTTGCAGGTTTTAAGCTTTATGAGTATTTTGCGCATTGTTTGTATGTCTGTATGTAAGAATGTTTGTTCGTCTCCCTGTTTCTATGTCGCTACCAGCATCACTCAAGAACCCCTGCACCGATTTTAATGAAACTTGATACACTATCAACTGATTTCAAATTTATTTGACCACAATTTGTTTGAGATAAGGTTAGTGTCAAAGCCGAATGAGTTTATCTTTTTAATTTAGAGTGAGACTATATTTATTTAAAACGACATTCTTTCTATAATTTAAACGTAAGGAATTTCAAAGTAAAGTCATAAATTAAAATGAATATTATATTTTAAACAACATTTTTGAGACGATTTCTTGTACAAAATAATATTTAGGATTTGTACGAAAAAGGGATAGTGAATTTTGATAAATATTGTGAAAAAATCGCAATTTCTAATTTGATTTCCTTCGAAATACAATTTAATCTTTTAACTCCATTATCGAATAGATTTTAGTCCGAATATTTTTGAAAAGGTTGCTGTATTTCTCGGCTTGTATTGTATGAACGAACGTCTTACTTATGCAGCAGACTGTACATGAATATGGACATACACATCCAGTAGGCTTTGTCAGTTGCAGACAGTTGAATGCTGGCCGTACGTTTCTCTCCTTTTCTTTTCCGTATTCCATTGTGTGATGTTTTTCCCATGACACAAATAAGTAAAAAAGCCACAGCCGAATAAAGTCATTCTGCTAATGAATCCATCAATGAAAAACCAACGCTCTTTTCTGATGGTCGAGCACAGATAAACATTTCGCTTTCTACGACGCTTTTTATAAACGCACCATTTTACTGGAAAATGAAATAAAACATTTTTATGCTTTGTATTTTTTTTTCTTTTATAATACAGATAAGATATATTTGCATATAGCTATACAGGGTGAGGCACATAAAGTGTTACAAACTAATATCTCAGAAAGTAGCAAATAAAGTTTCGCATAAAAACTGTTTGGTATCAAGGGGCACGTATGTTGGTAAAATAGATTTTCTTCTCGATTGGAATGCTGAGGTTGGGTCAAGGTCACCTCCATTTTTTTTAATCAGACTATGTGGATTTTTTCACGGAATCTTGTAACCATCCAACGACCTAAGACACAAGATTAATCAAGGTCATAAATAAAGAAGTTGTAATATGAAAAAAACTAATTATTAATTAAAACGTTACTATAAAGTAGCTATCAAGTTACTATAAAATAATGTAAAAATGCCAAATATAAACAATCGATTCAATTGCGAAACAAAACTTCTTGACGTTGTAATTAATAAGTAATTATTTTCACATCACACAACTTCTTTATTTATGATCTTGAATTCGTCTCAATAACGGTTACAAGATTCCGTGAAAAAATCCACATAGTCTGATTAAAAAAGATGGGGAAGAAAATCTATTTTACCAATTCATACGTGCCCCTTGATACCAAACAGTTTTTAAGTGAAACTGTATTTGCTACAACCAATACTTTCTGAAATATTAGCTTGTAACACTTTATGTGCCTCACTCTGTGTATATATTATATACCTACCAGTGATATTATAGCCTACATATTAATGTATATAAAATATACATAAAATCTTTTATGTATACTTTTTTTAAGATCGGGCATTGCTACGCGCTCATATAATATTTTTATTTTATATAGGACAGTGACTTATCTTTGATGCATTTTAATATTTTGAAAAATGTTTGACCCCAGACTTTATCATTTGCTAGATCGAGGTGACAAATAATACACAACGGCGCCTTCAATAAAGCAGTTATAACAAAAAAACTGAAGTATGATTAATAACTATTCGACTATCAAATTGTTTTGTAAATTATTAATGCTAGGTTGCAGAAAACATTGCCAAAAAATTTGATTTGACAATGATCTTAGATTGTGATCATCTAATTATAGTTTTTAATAACGCAGGAGCAGTCCAATGTCGTTTTTAAACTCCCATGTAGAACATTAGATTATACTCACAAAAAAATGATTGATCTACATAGAAAAATATCGCTTTTTAAGCTAAATTTTGATGAATATGCGTAGAAAAGTCTTGTTTCGAAGTGTCAAGTGAACATTGTTGAAAAAAAACTATGTTAAATATATCTAGGTATATATTACACTGTTTAAAAAATATCATTTCAATCGCTCAGTTTTTTTTTTAACAAGATCAATTTGAAATTTTCCAATGCTTTTCTTATCTATACTAATATTATAAAGCTGAAGAGTTTGTTTGTTTGTTTGTTTGAACGCGCTGATCTCAGGAACTACCAGTCCGATTTAAAAATTTTTTTTTTGTTAGATAGCCTATTTATTGAGGTGAACTATAGGCTATATAATATCACTCTACGACCAATACGAGCGGAGCGTCAATGAAAAATGTTTGCAAAAATGGAAAAAATTATGCCTTTTGAGAGCTTCCGTTGCGTGCGCTGCGTAAACGGTTAAAGTTACGCAAAAATCATGTATAACGGAATTGTTCCCCTTTAGAAGTTCTAAAAAAAAGTCCACGACAGCCTTTTAAGGTTGACTTACTATAACTTTTTTATGGTAATTAAATTTGTTCTTAATTATAATATTCAAGCGAACGAGCGAAGCGAGTGTGTAATGTAATTATAATATTCAAGCGAACGAACGAAGCGAGTGAGTAGTGTATTTATAATATTCAAGCGAACGAGCGAAGCGAGTGAGTAGTGTATTGCACCCGGGCTTTCTTAGCATAATCTAAGGTCATGTCAAATCAGATTTACTGACAATATTTTCTGCAACCCAGCATAAGACTTATAGTCTATTTGAAACGAGATAGGCTCATTATAAAATCTATTATTGTAACTGAAAGACTTTTTTTGAATTCCCGATATATTATTATGAAATGTTTGCGGTTGCGGGTTGATGTTGGTGACTTTTTTTATGAACTTGTTCTTTAAAACTTATCAAATATTCGTAAAAAGCTCGGCTTAGTTTTTGCAAAGAAACAAGAGAGAAAAAGTTAACGAATAAACCACAATGTGAGAAAGACGAGAAGCGCTCGTATTTTGTTTGGTGTAAAACAATGGAATGCCTCGGCTGAATCATTAATTTTAATAGTAGTCATTCTAGTTTCAAAATTTAGTTAACAAACAACGCTGCATTATTACTGGTCATGGAGAAGTTTATGTAATTATTGAAACATCGATCCTAAATCAATAAAATTGATTGTCCTAAATTAGAACATATTTATCGAAATGCGTGTACTGGTCCTGTATAGGTGTAGTGTCTCGTTGTTGTTCTTGTCTTATATTGTTTTCTGTGATTTTGTTTCTAAATAAAAAAATGGGGTTTGTCAAATACACCTTAGGTCACTAGCGACAGAATTTTTGCAAATTTTGCTTCTACGATACAATTGATGCTGATAATTTATTCCATCCGATATCAATAGAGTAAATCTGATGCGTTACATTTACAAACAAATGTAATATATTTGTTTGTAATATATTATATGAACTAATTTTTCGGTTGGCACTTGATAGAATATAATTAAATGATATTAATAACACAAGCACTTGAAGAATCAAGTGTATGCTTCTGGAGTCCTAACGTTGGAATAGTATTCCGAAACGTACGGTAAGTACAATTAAATTAGTTTAGAACTTCTCCTTGTGCTTGTGTTATTAATATAATAATAAAGCAGCCATAATTCCAATTTCAGAACACTTGTTACTTAATTTCTTCATTGTTCAGTACGATGGATCCAATATGTGAGAAACAGAATTAATTCGTTTTTTTATATAGGGGGAGGGGGGTAAAATGATGTGAGACAAAACATGCGTTACAAAAAATGTGTGACAAAAATATGTGACGCGAACTACCATAATAGCTCCGACTAAAAAAGAGGGGTGTTGTAAGTTGAAAGCCTTGGTCTGTCTGTGGCATTGTAGCTCTCAAACGGATGGACCGATTTCAATGCGGTTTTGTTTGTTTGTTTGTTTGAAAGCTGGTATTTGCCAGATGGTTTTTAGCTATATTTGATTGAAATTGGTTCTGCGTTTCGAAGATCTTCAGCTCTCATCACAGTTTGTATAGAAATTTCGACCAGTATTACAGCTAGAAACTTCGAGTTTGAGCTCCAAAATTAAGTTTTTGATTAGTTATTTTAAAAAGTATAAAATAAAAATTACATTAACCAATTAAAAAACCCCCCACGCAAAAAAGAAAATCTTTAAAAAGTGAGAAAATAATCAATATCTACTAATATCTACTGTATCTGGCCCGATGTGCCGCCTATTTTTTCGTTTAAATAAAATATGTTATTCATAAATGCGTCGGGGACCACTGTAAGACAAAAATACCGATGTCTCAGCCGTCCCCGACGTATTTATGAATTAAGTATTTCATCTAAACGAAGAAATAGACGGTGCATCGTGCCTTATATAGTAGATATTAATTATTTTCTCACTTTTTTAAGGTTTACTTTTTTGCGTCGGATTTTCTTTAAATTTTTAATTTTATATCATGAATGTCATGTTTATATTTTCAATTTCATATTAACTGAATACTTTGATTAGGTATACATAATATTAAAAATTATTAATTGTAAGATAAAACTATAGAAGTAGTTCTACATCTTTGGTTGCGGCACAATCGTAGTACTAATTACTGTGCCCCTGGTCATTTTTGAAAAATGTTAAACTTTGGGCACAGAACAGTGTTTGATCAGACTGTTGGTTATATTCTTCCGCAACGAAAAGAAGATTCGCCGAGTGGTTTGAGTGGTTTTGGAATGTCGCGTAGTGCGGCGTTAGCATTTTTTTAATCTCTTCTGCGCGGTGAAACCTGTGTGTGTTGCGCGTACATCAGACTGTAATTTTTAATAAAACTTAAAAGTGCTAAAATGATATAAATATGAAGTTAGGAAACGTGCTTTCCCCAGAATCTTCTCTTTCTAGTAGAATGTTGACAACCTTTTGTATTTTTTTAACATTTTTTATTAGCCTGAAATAAATATCCAATGCTTGTATTTAATTTGTTTAATTTGAGCTTAAAGTTTCAGATAGAAAAAGTACATTCGTCAATGTATAGCCAATTTATTAAAAAAAAATAATAATAATCCGAAAACACACTTTCAAAATATTAACAGTACATAAAATAAGACAGTGATGCACTAATGTTTATCTTTATTTGTCTTTATGTTTTTTCTGTATTCTTTTGTTTCTAAATATGTGAGAATAAAATACTAACAACGACTATTTTTCAATTGCCGACGTTTCGTCCATAAGTTCAGACTTTCTCAAGATTCTACAAAGTAATCTGAATTTATGGACGAAACGTTGGCATTTGAAAAAGAGTCATTGTTGATATTTTATTGTCCACATGCTCGATAACCTTTTTATCACTGATTTAAAAATGGGCAAAAACCGTCATATATTTTAAAAAAGATAATGTATCAGGACACATGGAAAATATTCAAAAATTGAATTTGTCTCCTTTTGCGATATAATACTATAGGTATTTGTTATTATCACAAAAATAATTGGTTAATTGGAATAAAAATATTTGTTTGACTAAAATTAATTTAATACAACCAAGTTAAATAATGAAAAATAAAACACACAAAAATTATATAAGTACAACAACAAAAAATAGAAATGTATATTCTCTCCCACTACTCGAACTCAATATTCTGAATGCTAGTTCAGTACTTCTACTCATTTAATTTTGGCGAAAAAACAAATTCGCAGGTATTTAATTCAAAATCATAATTTGTGTTTGAAACATTGCTATTCCATATTTCCCTTTAATTCTGCGAAACTTGTGTTTTTGTATGCATATTTCTTGAACAGATTTCAATGAATAAAATTTTGGATACATACAGTTGATATGAAAAGAATCAATTATGCATGAGAATGGAAAGAAAAGAGCAAGGATCACAACGGAAGTCGTTAGGAAATAGGAATGGCGCGAACCACCTGCATATATGAATTTGACGTAATATAAATTGACGTGAATTAATTTTGTCACCTTGAAGTGAATGGAAGGGCGCGCGCTCGCATTCAAATGTAAATATGCCTTGTTGATTTGTCTACACACTGCACTGTATCCCAATTGGAGTTTTTTTTAAGAGTAATAACCATTTAAACTAATCATACATACTTTTTTGTATGTAAATATTAGACTACGTCAGCGTGTACCACGGCATAAATATATTCATGTTCTTTTTACAAGCTTTTATTTAACTTGCAATGTATGTTAGTTAGTTAATTTGTTTGTGTGTTTGTTTAGGTCAAAACTTGCAAGTCAATTTTGAACGACTTCCAAGTATCCGATCGATTTGAAATTTTGTACACATATGTATTCCCGATGACAATACATGAATAAATCGTTTTTAGAAATAAATTCAACCCCTAAGGGGTTCAAACGGGGATGCAGGGTTTTTTTGACTAATCAACGCCCAGGCCGGCTGAAGCTAGAAACTTGAAATTTGGACAGTTGGCTCCTTTTCTGACGTAAGCATCCACTAAGAAAGGATTTTTCGAAATTCAACTCCTACGGGTGTCAAAAGGGAGTAAAATTTTGAAAGACTAAAATGAACAAAATAAATATTATTAAAAAAAAATTTTTGGAGACAAGCTTTTATTTAAATGCACTAAAAAGGAAAAAATAATTTTTAATAATTTAGGTTCATAATTATAAAAGCGTGACTAATTATGAAAGCGTGACTAATAAACTATCATAGAGTTCACGACCCACGCTTTTATAATTATGAACCTAAATTATTAAAAATTATTTTTTCCTTTTTAGTGTATTTAAATAAAAGCTTGTCTCTAAAAAGTTTTTTTTACTAATATTTATTTTGCGTAAATTTGTGCTAAACGATTTCTTTACTGGAATTGGTTTTTCTTGACCTTGCTAATGTTTATGATTTTATTTGCAAATAAATAATATTTTGCGCGGCAGTGCACTCGTGCGTAGTATTATAACCAAAATCAGTGCACATTTATTGAAGTCAGTTCTCCGAACTTGTTGAAAAATAACTACAACGAATGAATTGTGTAGGTTGTTTGTATCGAAAATTTTGTGTACTTTTTATATTCGGAATACACGTCCACATTTACGTAAATTTGTTAACGCCGCCCAAAAATGTCAAATACTACGCACATGTGGACAAGTTTTAAGCAAAGATGTTAGCAGAAATAATCAGGAATAAAATTATCATTAATTTCTTCTCAAAAGAACAAAATTTAAAAAAAAACTATTGAAGCTTTCAGAAAACGTAATGCTGTTGTAGCAGAAAAAATTCTGTCGATGTTTGAATCGTTAAAAATATTTATAAACTGAAATTGCAATAATTTTTCAAAAGGGTATAATAATATAATACTATGCGTCAATATGATACAAATTATTAAGTACAGTTTTTGCCCTTAATCTATTAAGGAGTAGATTTTCATTACATTTCTGCTCTGATATTAAAATAATCCTAAAAATTTGTGAATTATTTTTACAACTGGTGGAAGAGTCGGGTACGAATGTGGTGGGAGTGCGGTATGAATTTGTGAGTTAGTTCTTTACTGGACATTGTTAAGAGATAAATATTCAAGACATTGAGAACCCAATTTAGTGCGCCGACATTCCCGTGCGACCCACAGGCACTACTGGGGCTTTGGAGGCAGTAGATATCTCTGCATCTCCCCAATACGTCATGCATGCGTTGTCCCGTCATTCGTACGAAAGGCATGTATAGAGCGTTGGCATATTTTATAATATATGGGCGAACGTGAGATGCGTGTTGTGAATCTACGCCTATTTAATTCTTTTGTTCAGAGGCGTTCGTCATAATAATGCATACTAGGTAGTCTTATTATTATTATTATTATTATTGTAGATTATAGACGCGTCGACAAGTCAGGTCATTAGCATCTTCAACACAACAATTAATAATCCATTTGTGTATTAGAATCTACCAGCCGGCATACACAGACCGACTGGTACGAACTCGGACTCCTGGGAACGCCAATTCCCAAAGAACATTGGAATGCAATTTCGAGAATAACTACATTCCAATGTTCCCCCTTGGGGAACTAGGTAGTCAATGCAATAGCGTTCAGTACTAAATAGTGGAGTACTAAAGAGGAGTGAGTCTATAATTTAAACGACTCCTTTTTTATTAAATCATTGGAATGAGCTTCGTCTAACTTAAATAATGCCGCTGATTTTTTTCGTCTAGCACTTAAAGCGGGTTGACAATAAATTTTTAAAGTTGGTTAAACATTTTGAAATCTATAGAGGCTGACGTCATTGGCGTCAAAGATCACAGCCCACTAACTATAGCCCATAAATTTAATACATTATGTATCTCATTCTGGCCGTGCGAGATCAGTGTATAGGGCACATAAGCGGTCTGTTTATATAAAGTATATAATATTTGCATGGATAGCGCTTTGACTCAAATGACGTATAAGCAGGTATTAAAGTTTGTCCGTAAATAGTTAACGTTTTTAAATGAAATAAACGCAGTAGAGTTTGTAGCAATGATTTCTATAAGAGGAAACAGTCATCCATTGTTTTTTTACAGCCTTATTTGGTTTCGTTTTTTTTGTAGCGAACCCGAAGTTTTGGGTGCTCATGCAGACGCAAAATCTAAGGAATCTTCCTTCAATTATGGATTTTTTTTGTTTAATTTACGTTACTTTAAAATTTGTATATTTTAATTTTGTTCCATTTTTTTGCACGACCTGTAAAAAAAAGCATATGGGAGAATCTTGATATTTTTTACGATAACTCATCCATATAATAATTGACTATCAGTGAACGCCGTTAACCCGCTAAATTGACTATATGTATGCATTGCCATCTGATATACTCTGACAAAACTATTATAATTCAGTTTATCCATGGAATTACATCCTGAAAGCTTTATAGATGAACCAATAGCATTGCATATATATTTTTATAAAGTTTTAAGTCGTGTATATACACTATACAGTCTTTCTAATTTGGTTTGTATTAAACTTCTTTAAACACTTCGTTTGGTATTCCCCAAGCGCTTCGATAGACAACGTACTAATAAAGGGTGGCCTATTTAAAAGTTTCTCGTAAATGTGCTGTCATATCATCCGCTGCTCCATTGAAGATCGTGACCTATGCTATCTCATATATTTCCGACTTTTACATGAGATGTCTTAGGAAAAAATGTCGAAAGAACTAATCCGACGTTTTATCTTATGTTTTATGTTTAACTTAATAACTTAAGCAGTGCCAGTAGTTATTTTATCTTCTTTTTCTTATAATTGTATTTTTAGTGTATTTGCCATATGGCACATATACACTATTGGCGTCGGTCGGATGGGGGGACCTAGGGGTCGGACCAAAATTTCTCGACGTTTCATAGCCTCCTGAACACTTTGGCACCATTTTTGGAAATGTCTACTTATATATGTATAATGTATAATATATATATATATATATATATATATATATATATATATATATATATATATATATTATACATTATACATATATAAGTAGACATTTCCAAAAATGGTGCCAAAGTGTTCAGGAGGCTATGAAACGTCGAGAAATTTTGGAACTTTTGAAAGAGTTAATTGATTTTGAATATATATATATTCAAAATCAATTAACTCTTTCAAAAGTTATTGTCCGCACACACATATATATATATATATAAATATATATATATTTATATATATGTGTGTGCGGACAATAACTTTTGAAAGAGTTAATTGATTTTGACGAAATTTGTTAGGCACGTTGAAATCCATCACCGCACGAAGCCTATTTAAGGGCCCAATCGGACCATTTTAAGGGTGGTTTTTAGGGGTTAAAAAATGTTTTTGGGCCCAAAAATGCCGAAAAAATTCTCAGAATCGTTTCAAAACTGAAATTTAACCCTTTAGTAGCGATCTACTGCTAAAATTTTAATAAAATCGGCCTGACAGGACCGAACTTACAAATTTTATGAAAACACTTGTTTGCGGATAGTGTTTTACTTACTGAAGGGTGTATTTAATTTGGTACCGAGGTTGCATTGATAAAAATATTGAAATTAAGAAAAAAAATATTATTTTAAGGAATGTATTAAGGGGTTAAATTTTTTATTTTGTCCAAAAACAAACATAATAAAGCCACAACGCCAGTATTAGCAAATACACTATATTGTCGGTAGGGTTTTGGCACTGCGACCCGAGTTTTTTTATAGTACCGTTTGTACTGTGTTCTTATACAGGTTGTTTTAGTAAGTTGAAAATATTTTAAGAATAAATAATGAACAAAAACTAAGACACTAAAAATTACCAAAAATTTTAACAAGCTTTATGCTCATTATTAAGTACCTATACTAATAATGATTAAAAGTTATTTCATAAAATTCTTAAAATTTATTTTTTGAATATACCTTTAATATTTCATTTTAGAAATATTTCAGATTTTAGTTTGTTGAAATTTTTTGATTTATTTTTTGTAGGCTTTTACTAATTTGCCGAAACACCCTGTACATAAAACACAGTATGTGTAATCAGATAAACTAGATTTTAGTGGCTTAACTAGAGCTTTGCTTCCAACTTTAAACAAGAGAGGTCTCTCATACTAGCTTAACTGTAGCTCAGCGAATAGAATTATATTACTCCCAGGCTTCTCTGACATGATAGTTCTACGTTCTGAACTACCTACAGTAGCCGCCAGCAGTCATTGCGTCCCCAAATCATAGTAGAAATTTTATGAATACGCATAAAAAAATTAATCACGTTTTGGTTACTTAATAGTTATTTTATTTTATAACGTATTTGAAAATTCTAATTAAAAATTCCTTTATTTACGTGACGTAAAATAGTAATAAAAGATATTTGAAGTAAAATCTAAACCTGAATCTGGTTTTATTTTAATTAATTTTTGTAACTGAAATTAGAATGTTTATGATCTGCGTGGTATATTAAAAGATGAAAGAAATTTCGAAAGTCTCCTAACCATGTATTTCAAATGAAACCACCTAAACCTTTCTACATTTCAATATACGACAGGGAGCTTACAGTTACAAGTTGTAGAAGGAAAACATTTTAGGATTTTAAAAAATAAGTAACTGCGTAAAAATCTATTCGCCATCTCTGTCAATCAAACTTTTTATTGTTTGACGCATTCTTTGTCATTGTGACATTTTACTGAATAAAATTCTATTCTAATCTATTCTATTCTATTCTATTATTTTCTATTCTATTGATATTTTTGTTGTTTTATGACGATCCCTGTTTATATTTAAAATTTAGTAAAATAAGTTTGTTACCTATAGGGAAAGTAAAAGTAGCGTTCTTATAATATAAATTAACGCAATGTATAGTGATGCCAACTTTTTTGTATCTAAGTCTCGTAACTAGATTTCCTTATCTTTGACATCTGCAGAGTATGTCGGGAAAATCTTCGTTTGAAAATTTGTTCTGCTTTACTATTTGTTGGAAATTTTTACTTAATAAAATAAATTGCTCTGTATAGTCATTATGGGACTTTCAGTAGCGTATTCAACAAATTTTGCTGCGGGGCACTTAGAGAAAATATAAATTTAATTGATTTTTCTAAGGTAGGTCTGCTTTGAAATCGCTTTCATTTAATTATTTTATTATATATCTCTGCTTATTAATATAAATTATTATTATTTTAATTTTGGATGCACAGATAGTGTCCTAGAGGAATCTGCCAAATTTTAGAGAAATGTTCTATTTTTTAAGTAAAAACTGTTATACATATATCGAAAAAAATTACAAGCTATGCCTTTTGAAGAAAAGTACACATTTAAACACAATCGGAATTTTGAACAAATAATAATAAATATGCTCCAATACGACAAAATATCTAAAGATACAAATTATAAATATAATTTATTTTTTTAGATGTTTGATTGATAAACTCTCTATGTAAAAAAATGACAAAATTTTATATTTCTAACAATTCGTATCCGTTATGTTTTTAATGATCCTGCAAATATCGTACCTATACTATTATTTTTCCAATTTTATTTATTTGAATGCATCACTATTATTTTGCTGAAAACAGTTGTTCTACAAAAAAAAAAAAAAAACACTCGTTACGCTTTGCAATTGTTTCAACATGTCACAGTCGCAGTTTCACTACGGTGATCCCCGAAAAATAAACAATGCCCCGACGTTGTACGAATGAAATTAGGAACGCAAATAACAAAACACAGACACTCGTGTGTTTAGAAATAAATTGAAACGTATCTACGGCCAAAAAGTAAAAACGCTTATGTAGAATTTGTGATAATAGTAGATTTTATATCTAGATATGTAATGGAGTATGTTACTGACGAGTGGTGACAGTAAGTAAAAACGAGCGAGACCGAGTTTTTACAGTCACACGAGTCATAATATCATTACGCATGACATATACATGATATTTTTTTGCCACTCTTACACAAAATAGCTACTTTTCACTTCATTTTCAAAATTTTTGACTGCAGTTCATAATCACATCATACGCCATTATACAATAAACAACTTCGTTTGTTATAGGCACGTTACACGTATGTCGTATCTCCAGTTTTCGTTGCAGTTTAAAGACAGTATCGTCGATCATGCATGCACTGAAGTACCTTCTTATCACACGGGCATAGCGAGCGCCGAGTCAAATTAAATTTATTCATTAATGCATGTGTTTTTAAATCTAAATAAACTCGAAACGGTAAGATCCACTCAAGGGATCTAACCTTTATTGACAGTTTATTTAAATTTAAAATATACTTTGATATTTCATTCGATTTGTAGTTTATTTTAGGCTAAATTTGCATTTTGAGTAGGACAAGGTTTTCTTTCGTTGCGTAGGGGGGCCGCTGTAAGTTTAAAATTGAGTTTTAGGGGTCGGCTGCCACCCTATTTGGCCGCCATCTTGAAAAATGGGTGCTAACAGCCTAACAGATTTTGCACTATATCTCCGTAACGGTACATCTTACAGAAAATTTGTAGAGAGGATTTTTGTTTAGAATTGAATTCTCTACAAGTACAACTTTACTAGATACTTTTTGTCGTAAATTGAATAATTAAAAAGATAAGCCTTATAGAAAATATTTTTTTTTAGTTTTTCTGTTAAAACTGAAAGAAAAAAAATTATAGCGCTTAAAAGAAAATTTTGTGACAAATTTCTATCTTTTTAATTATTCAATTTACGACAAAAATTTCTATAGTAAAGTTGTAGAGAATTCGATTCTAAACAAAAAAAACCTCTGTACAAATTTTCTGTAAGATGTACCCTCGGATGTACCGTTACGGAGATATAGTGCAAAACCTTTTAGAACCCGTTTTTCAAAATGGCGGCCAAATGGGGTGGCCGCCGACTGCGAAACCTAAATTTTAAACTTACGCTGGCCCCCTCTACGCAACGAAAAAAAATTTTTTTTCCTACCCAAAATTCAAACCTAATGTAACATTTCAGGGTACCGCCGTTCGCTATGCTAGTGTGATTAGACTGTGCACGATCGAAGTTAAACATTTTTCATTAGAACACGTTCCGTTAAAGTGTTTGGCATTTTTAAATTTAACTTTTTACTTATTTTTATTTTTGACATATATCATGATAATTTTTAAAATTTTCCATAAGCAATGGAAACATAAGTATATCCAAAACCTGCTTACAGTATTACACTATTTTGAAACGTCAAAAAATTGATTGTTAAACTTAAAAAATCTATAAGAAAACGAATTTTTCCTGGAATGAGATCTAGCTAGATAGTCCAGTAAATGCACGTTTTCCCTAGCAATTCTACCAAACAGCACCGATTAGCACCAAAATTTGGCTGTAGGTTCTACTTACCCTCTACTTCAAAGTTGTCAATATGCCGAGGGTCGCTTTTACTCTTGGGGTGGACGCCACCCCTTCTCGGGGATGAAACATTTTTTAATAAAAATAAGTATGGGAATGGATAGATTTACTAATTCTAAGCAACTTTTGTTCTATAAAGTTTTTACTGAAAGTCAATACTTTTCGACTTATTCGAGAGTGGAAACGTCAATTTTTCAACAAAAAAAACCACGTTTTCAGGCGGTTTTTCATGAATAACTCTGAAAATAAGTATTTTATGAAAAAAATCATTTGGAGTAAAAATGTAGCTTATAAAAAAACAAAAAAAAATACAGAGTTTAAAATATCACTAGACCCAAGACTAACGGAGTAATAGCTTATTAAAGGTTGGTTCTTCTTCATCAAACGCCAAAATCGAAAGTTTCAACGTGAAATATCCAAAAAGCAATGCATTTTTCGGGGGAAAACTATAACTTTTTTTGAAGTGCTTGAAAAACCCTTTATTATTTTTTTTTACGGAAGTTCCTAGTATCAAAATTAAGCGAGTTATGACAAAAACAAAATTGGTTCCTATTTTTTTGGTGGCAAAAAAATGTGAAAATCACCCCCTAATTACCACCCCAATTGAAAATGATCGTTACCACTTTACAATTTACTTTATTTATATACTTGTAATATGCCCTATGAGTTTGACCGGTTTAAAGTGCTTAGTTTTGAAAAAAATTGAGCTTAAATTGAAGAGAGTTTTATTGCAAGTTTGCAAAAAGTTGCCTTTCTTTACAAATAACTCAAAAACTATGAAAGATACGCAAAATTTTGAAGAGTTAAAAGTTGTAGGTCTTTTTTTTCTTAAAATTTTGTTTTTTTTTCTTTTTCTATACGATAAAAATTGAGTAATATATGGCCGTTTCAAGTTTGCATATGTTCGCGAATAGTAACGTTTTCAAGCTCTTTCAGCTCAAACCTTTTAAAAAATAAGAGCTTAAATAAAATTAGTTTACATCAGCTTATAGCTCTTGAAAAAACCTACAAAAGGTTTTTTGTTGAACTTGATAGCTCAAAAACTAAGCGAGTTATGGTAAAAATACCCAATCACAAATTTCTACAGTTATCAAAACACGTATATTATAACACTGATGAAGAAGATTCCTTCATCTTTTCACACATTATGAGACATCCACGCACATACACACTCACACTGAGTACAAGAACGATCTAGTACAAAGAGGAAACACACACACACACACACACACACACTGAGTACAAGAACGGTCTAGTACAAGAGGAAAAGAGATGGCTGATGAAACTCGAATGAGGATGAAGAAAAAAATGATTTTTAATTATGTTTTTTGATTTTTTTGTGTTTTTTATATCAAAAAATATATTTATTTTTTTAATTAAAAACTTAAGATCCATAATAAATAAAATTTTTATTTTTCCTATTTTTTAAATCAAATTTTAATCAGTAGGGGTTGTTTTTATAAGGGTTGCAACTTGTAATTCGTGATGTAATGATAATTTCCATCGATTAAACGCTTGAATCTACAATTCTACAATTATTTTCGAATAGGGGTAGTTTACACCCCTAAAAAATAAAAAGCGACCCTCGGCACATTGACAACTTTGAAATATAGAGTAAGCAGAACTCAAATCCAAATTTTGGTGCAAATTGGTGCTGTTTGGCAGAATTGCCAGGTTTGCCCGTTTTTTCCGTGCAAATACTGGACTAAGATCGATTTTTTGGCCTCCAAAAACCCTTTTCAGTAAATTTCATCCAAATTGTTAGAGCCGTTTTATTCGTCAGCGTTTCATTAATTTTTGAGTCGTTAATTTTTATGTCGGTATTTTTTAACTCGAGGGCATTCCGATTTACTACCCTCGCTAAAAAAGTATCACTTCAAAAATTAAATCAGTTTTAATTTGAATTTATGTAGAGATGAAACGTTTTTACATAATGTTACACAAAACAGAGATAAAACAATCTCCGAAAATATCATAAAAAAATCGCCATGAGCGATTTTACCTTTATACCACAAATGTATACACACTTTGGGTATGTATGTGTCGGTAACAGCTGTCAGTTTTTTAATTCAGCATTGTACGTATTTTAAAATTGATGCGAGGTCGGTACAAAGCTTGAGCGCCATGGCTTTATGTCGAGATTTAAATAGATACAATTTACTTGGATTTAACGTTTGATGGGCAATATAACATAGGATGACTGACGTAACGTAGTTTATTGTAGCTGAAACCACTGACAGATAGCCAAGTCTGGAATGCATATTACGTCTGCTGTACGGGTGGTAATAATGTTTTCCCTAAATCACTGCTGAACGTGATCGAAATTAAAAAAAAATATTTTTTGTTCTGCCTCCGGCCCCCCTATAAAATAGCCGCTTTTCACGCATGTAAATCGGTCGTAAAAGGACCGATTTCAGGCTGGTGATGATCCGGGTGCTCATTTATAGCGGTATGGCTGAAGTATTTTTTTTTCTTTTTAAGGTTACTAACAGCTAGGCTATTTGGGCCTACCACCAGTTCATATTTTCAATTTATTTATAAAGTAAAATTCAATAATTTTAATATTATTTCATATTACTCCAGCTGGGATCGAATCTGCGAAGTTGTGAACAGTAAACAAACTCTGCCACGGCTTATAGAAAGTACTTAAACAGAATGTTTACTGAGTTTTCTACTATACATTTCTTGAAGTTAAGTTTGCTACACAAGTGATGTCAAAATAGTCGTGAAAAATTAAAAAAATGAGTGCTGAAAATGTTGGAAATGAAGACAAAAATCGCTATTTAACAGGGTGTAGGGCAAAAAATACAGTGTTTATCAAGGGTGGAATGCTATTTTGACTAGTGTCAGTGATACAAATGTCACACTGGTCAATATCGTGTTCATTACGCCCTAATTACACAATCTGCTATTACAAGGTATATTTTGGCCTTTAAGAAATGTCATTTAAGTTTGTTGTAACTTTGCTATTTTAGAAAAAAACATAAAGATACTATGTTATATCATTGTAAAGAAGCAAAAATAATGTATTTTTTGAGGCAAACTTCGAATGTAGATTTCATTTATGAAATTTAAGTTTTGTAATAAATATAGAAGTCAAATCACGTCCGTGGCTTGGCAGTTAAGTTTACATAATACGGTATCAATAGATTCCCTGAAATTTACTAATTATTTATAGTTCGGCAAGCAGTTATTCCTGTAAATTTATTTCATTGCTGAATTAATAGATAAGTGTTCCATATTCCCCATCATTTTTCAATTTTTTAAATCAATAAGTGTCATTGTACCGAACAATTGTAGTGAAATCAAGGATTTTAACGATTTTAAAGTTAAAATAAAAACCTTTAAAAACAGATTTATAGCTGGCTTGTTGATCCAAGTCTTGCCAGCGTATACAGATTCTACAACTGAAGTATTTCGGGGATCGTATTGAATTTTTATGTCGTATTAGCATTTAGTTTTATATGTTTTTCGTACGCATTCACCTTTTTTACGTGTGTTGAAACTTTTTTTTATTGTCGTTCGACTTGTCTATCGTTAAGCTTAATAGAACAGAAGTGAAGCTGAATAATTGTAATGAAATTTGTTAGCTTTGGGCGCTGCTCGTCTAACAGACATTTCTTTCAGCAGTTTTAACTTTTCTTTTTGTCACAGTTTATTTAATTTCCGACTATTTAATTTTTTTTCTGGCTTGTTGGAAATTGTCTTTTAGATTTTATTTTTCTCTCGATTTTTCTATTCGCCATAAACGGATTTTAAGTTTTGTCTTTGTGTCGATAGAGTACAGTAAACTCTCTCTAAGAATGCCGATATGAAATCGAAGTTCCTCGTTTTTATTAGGGTTACCTATACAAAGGGAGGATCCCTATCGCTGTCGCTGTTCTGTCTGTCTTTCACAGCCTTCTAGCTCCTAAACTATAGGTCCCACAATAATGAAATAGACATATTTTATTCTTTGGTGCCCCAAACTCAGGAAAATGCTATTTTTTAAGTGAATACTTCTTATGCGGTTCCGGACGCGTTTGTGCAAAGCGTTAAATGATGACTCGCACGCCCTACTACTCTTCATGAGAGGTAGACGCGAGGTACGGGGAGTTCTGTTCGCCGTATCAGTATGGAGCGGAACGCAAGGCCACGCAAGATCAATGCTTTTCTGTAAGAAGTATCCACTTCAGCCGTGTGTAACGACACACACAGTACTTTTTTTAATTGGCGTTATATTTAGGGGGCTCCCGTACCTACATTGAAAAGTGAGTAAAAAAAATAAAATGTTTAGTCATGTGGGGTGGCTATGAAAAAGTCTCATCGAGTAGATTAAGAATTTTTTAAGTTTCTTTTTTTATGTAGCTATTAAATCAAAATCGATGCGCTTAGCTTTAGAGTACTGTGTGTCATTTTCATGGTTATTATCTGAATTCGTGAAAACTTACGAGAACTGGATAAACGCACGCCGCATCGAACAGTGGTCGACAAGAGTAAGAGAAATAAGGCGTGTGGCGGCCAGTTATATACGCTATATAAAAGCTGACCGTCACACACTCTTCCATTTTTGATGGCCACTTTTAATGCATTGTTAAGATACGTGTGGCGCTGACCAGTTCTCTATGTCTATGATGAAAAATGGCCTTTCTGAATGTATATTTAAAGATTTTAGTGCAACGTACAGTGTTATTGCATTTTTCAAAAGTTCTTAAATGCTACTCGATTGATGACACCCTGTAGATAAGATATAGCTTCGTATCATTTACGTAACTTATCGAAGATAACAGTTTATAATGGTTCGATAAGCCTTAATTATGTTGATAATATATTCATGGAAATGACGTGATCTAACACAGTGTGGTACAAAAGTTGTGTTACAACAATACCAATGTTATTATTTACAGCGTGAACAAAAAAAAATCGTCTACACGTTTCAAAATTAGGTATAGGAGATATTTTTTATGAGTGAAAGTTATTCAGCAACTAATAATCCTCTGAATATTTATCTGAAATTGATTTCATAGAAAAATGTTTCCTAACAACACTGTAAATTCAAAACTGGTGAGTTTCGGTAATAAAGATCATTGTTATAAATTTTTTATAAGTACTTCTAACACCAATGTTTTATTGCTTGAGATAAGGTATATATGATGAAGCTAGTTTTTGTGTATCTATTTATAAGTACTTACTTAAGGAGTGTTTCTATTCTGTCAATAAATTTTTAGATGTAAAAAATGTGCCATAGAAATTGTTTTTGTTTTGTATTTACTTTTTTGACTTGTTTTTTTTTAACATACCTATATAATGTATAACTTAAAACCAATAAAACTCTAACTCTAACAGTATGATGCTAAATTTGTTAGAGAAACGCGCATAGTTCTTAAAGGGAAACTAGAAATTTTTGAAAAAATGTTATTATAAATTATAACTTATGAAAATCCAGGCTCGCTTTTGAACGGTCGTGAACGGTGTAACATTACCGGGCGTCATTCAGGGAGGATCTAAATTTATAAACAAAAAACTATAGAGAAATAAAATTTGGCCACGCATTCCCGCTCGCACATATAGTCATCGCAGCCGAACATGTCTTTAATAGTAATTTATGCAACTAGTAACTTAAATCACGGATTATATGACAGTCGCAATTTTGCGATACGAGCCTAAGGTTATGTTGTATTTATACGAGAACGAGTGAGTGTTTACGACGTGAGCCGAAAGCGAGTGCGGTATTCAGACGAATTCTGGTATAAATGCAACGTAACCTTAAGAGACTATTGTAAAATAGCGGCTGTCAGATTCGTCATTTTAGCCACGCGTTACATACAACATTTTTTGCAATAACTGCTTCAAAAGTTCAATTTTAAGCAAATAAAACACAGTTTAGATAAATATTTTATTAGTGACATTATAGCAAAGCGAGTAGCAAAGTAATTTATAAAGTACTTTATTACGCACGTGTGTTATAAAGTAAAACAAAACAGTAGAACGGAGTGCGTTAAAATTTACTGTAAACACTACCGTTCGAATGCAGTAAAAGCTTCCATAAAGAATCACTTTTCAAACGGTACACAGCCATCTAAAATTGTACTTTTGATGCAAGTGTTGCAAAAAATAATTTTATAAAGCACTCGTAATCATAATATCTTACTAAATAATTAAGTAATTTAGTGACCATGACCAAAAATAGAAATTATATTAGTCTTAGACCGATGTTTTTGCAACAGTTTGTATAATTAAGCTTGTCTTATATGTGGCTTATAAAATGCCTCGTCATGTACACATTGAACAGATAATATGGGTATAGAAAAGCAGGTATACTACTTATTCATCAAACAGTAAAGAAGTTAATCAAAGACTGCTTTGTACCGACAAAGTATCCCGCTGGGACCCTTCTATCTCTTCCAGTAGGCAATCGTTTCTCCTGGCATCGTATTCCATCCACACGGCCTGCTTTATGTTTTACAATTTACAGAAAAACCACGTGATCCATTCGGGATTTATCGACTACAATATCAGTTTGATTGACAAGTTATTAAATTGCTTCTTAAATTAATTATTTGAATGTTTCAATATTGTTCAGATTAATGTGATATCCCATGTGAAGATTTCCCAGACAATTTTGCTTCTAGTGAAGAACTAATCACAAACTTTAGCGCCAGTGCTACAGAATGACAACCCCCATATTTTGTCCCACTGCGCACGCAAAGGGTTATGTGTTTATTATTATTAGTGTATTTGCCATATGGCACATACACTATTGGCGTCGGTCGGATGGCGGGACCTAGGGGTCGGACCAAAATTTCTCGACGTTTCGTAGCCTCCTGAACAATTTGGCACCATTTTTGGAAATGTTTATATATATATATATATGTATTTATATATATATGTTTTCGCGGCATAACTCTCGAAAGACCTAATTGATTTGAACGAAATTTGGTACACACGTTGGAATCCATCACCGCACGGAACCTATTTAAAATGGGTCCAATCGGACTATGTTAAGGGTGGTTTTTAGGGGTTTTAGGGGTCCAAAAATACCGAAAAAATTTTCAGAATTGTTTCAAAATTAAAATTTAACCTTTTAGTAACGATAAAAATGTGCCGCTAAAATTTTAATAAAATCGGCCCGACAGGACCGGACTTACAAATTTTATGAAAACACTAGTTTGCGGATAGTGATTTACTTACTGAAGGGTGTATTTAATTTGGTACAGAGGTTGCATTCATAATAATATTGAAATTAAGAAAAAAAATATTATTTTAAGGATGTATTAAGGGGTTACATTTTTTATGTTGTCCAAAAACAAACCTAAGTTCACGTATTAAAGCCACAAGGTCTGTATTAGCAAATACACTATATTGTCGGCAGGGTTTGGCACTGCGACCCGAGTTTTTTTATATTAATGTTAATATTCGTTATCGTAACAATTTTTTAAAGCCACCAGCTCTAATATTTGATATTTTCAGAAGTAAATAAATTACAATCCAAATGATACTTTTTGTTCTGGATTTAAAACTTGCGGAGGAACTTATAGTCTGTAATAATAATAAAATAAGAGATTTATTGTCATGAATTAAACAATAAACGTAGGTATATCTGTTTATAATTTGAACATAGTAGTCCGTTGACCTACTATACATTGGTTTAATATGATTTTTGTATTCAGATTCCTTAAATTTCTCTGTTTTTTTTTAATTTTGTTGAATTTCCGGGAAAAATCTATAGGGAAACAATGGTACCCCAATGAGCTATAGCTAATCACAAATCCATACCTAATTTATATTCGTGGCAAATAGAAGACGTTTTAAGTGAGTTGGAATGGGAATTATTTTAGTTAAACATAACTACAAATTACATGTTTTGAAAATACCGCCGCATTTTTAAAAACAAAAAATGTCAGTAGTGCTTAAACGACTCATGAAAACAACGGTACCCCTATGAGCTGGCTACTCAGAAATCCATACCAAACTTAGATTCGTGGCAAATAGATATGCAAATAAACTATTTGATTATGTTATTTATCGTAAGATAAGGTTTTCGCTAGAGAGGAGAGCGACGGAGCGGGATCCAAGGAGGGTAAAGTATACAGGTTGATGGAGGGTTACGCCGACGCGGTTTACAGATAAATGACAATGAAAAGTGAGCTGTTAGACAAAATATAGCTAGGTTTATATAATGTATTATAGTGGGCAGGGTGGTACAGAGTACGGTAGATAGATGATATCGCCTGTAACGATACCCTTAGATTCAATGATCACGTGATAGGTATTAACTATAAACTTGTCAGACACCAAAGTCTTTTTTTTCTCTTGCTTGTAAAAATTCTTTGTCTATATGCTTAAATTAAAACACTGAGTTCCCGGTACTCTAAAAAATTGTTTATTTATTTATTTATTGTAGATTATACACGCGTCGACGACTTAGGTCATTAGCTTCTTAAATACATTGAATAACAATTCTCTTAAAACTAAATGACATCACAAAACATCAATGAGCGGAAGTGGGATTCGAACCCACGAGAGTGTGATCCAAAGGCCGCTACGGTACCCGTTACACCACACTGTCCTCTCAAAATTTGTTCAAACATTTAGATTCAAGTACGATAACATATGGTTTCAAAGAATTATTAGAGCTGATAGGAGGGATGACATTTCATTGAGTCATTATGGCAGAAATTTGGTGGGAGTTCGAGGCATTAATAGTAGATTGTATTTTCTAGTGTCGAAATGAGTAGTGACAGTATGTTAAGACGAGCTCTAGCAAGTTTTAACAGTCACACGAATCATAATATCATTACGCACGAGAAATATGTGGTATTTTTGCAACACCCACTATAAAATAGCTACTTTTCACTTCATTTTCAAAAAATTTTGACAATTCATTTGCGTCGTCAACTTCACTTTTATAGTAGGCCGTGAGCTGTCGCAGTGCGCACGCACAGTAGCAATAAACATAAATCACTATGAAAGTGGCTTTATTTCACTAGTGTATTTTGAAAACACTTTCAACACACCAGCCTGTAAAGTAGCAATTTTATAGTGAGTATGGCAAAAAAATATTAACACATCAATAAACTGGTAAACCGTAAATTATTTAAAGCTTAAACAACTTTCCTCCTAGGTCCTAGGACGGGCCAGTTTATAATGCGTGAGTGATTTGACAATATCAAGGTACAGACAGTTTTCGAGTTGGCTTGTCAACTAAATCAAACAAAAGGCAGCCATGCAAAAACAACTACCCAGTAACCGTATGAATTTAAAATTTTAATTTAAATTTCATAATTCCTACGTAAATATATTTGATGTTTAAACTAAATATTATATTTTATATATTAAATTTGAAATAATTTTAATACCCGTTTGGTAATTTGTAGAGATGATCGTTATAACTCCATAATGTTAAATACAAATAATTCCCCGAGGCCTACTTTAACAACTTATACGTTCTCTGCATTATCGACCCCATTTAACAGTTTATTTATCGTTATATCGTTTAGGTATATAGTAGTAATTTCTTCACCTGCGAATAAAATTAAGTATTTATTGAACCCAACTTAATTTCGCATATGTCTATTATTCCAAGAAAAATATAATTTCCGTCTAAGAACTTGCTTTTTTAAAAATGTTTCAAAGGTTACTAGACTGACGAACCTGGCGGAAAATGGGTTGTTGGAAGGCCATCCGGATATAATAAAATCATTTTCAGCGAACTCGTGATGTCATTTTGAAAAAATGACCGAGAAAATCTGATGCCCCATAGCGCCTCTGCCGACTACTGCAGAGCGCTACTCCACAAGACGATTTTATAGTGGGCTCGAGCTCCATGTAGGAACATTTTATTGTCGTCTTTCTAACTATAACTGTCATGATTATATATGATAAAAAATAAGACATTAAATATTGTGATATTGTGAAAACTCTCTTGCCCAGAATCGAAAATTCAATTACATTATATTAGCAAGATGTATTAAATCACCTACGAGAAGCGCTCGTAACGCTAAATCTATAAGAGAAACACCCTATTACGTCACGTTACAGTACAATATCAGAAAAATTTATTTCTTTAACCCGTCACCGTCTAGACACATATCTGGAAGTTTTAGATTTAAGTCCCGCTGACGGGTTAAATAAATAAATTTTTCTGATATTGCATTGTAACGTGACGTCATTGGGTGTTTCTTTGAAAATTTTCAATACAAAGCAACTTTTTTCATATAGCAAACAGATCTGGATTTCCGGTTTCCATCCATGTGTTTCTTTATTTATTTTCAATCTATTCACTGCAACGAGCAGCTAAGGACTAATCTAAATTAATGGATAAAGTTTCTGTAATCTATGTTTTACAAAACTCTTTTTATGGCCGCTCCTCAATTTATCTTTATATTAGCGATTTTTATGTGACTTCAAATTAAAATTTGCTCATTAAATACGCCTTGCTCTTGCAGTAGTGAAAAGCGAATTAAAATATTTCTCATTACTTTTTGTAGTTTGTTTTCCCACCGGCAATTAATGTTACCCAAACAAACCGTTTAATAATGTGCTTAACAAATTAGGTACCTACTTCTTTGCTGTAAATATGGTAATGTGATTAGCTTTTATACAACATTAAACTTATTCTTTTTTAAACATAATAGTAAGTATATTGCATTACAAGGGAGGAAACACAACGTTCGCAACTAGTGTGAAGTTTGCTGTCCGTTGCATTCGCTGTGTTTCATTCCGAGTAAATGCATATCGTTATTTTTCATAACAATGACAATTTGATTTGAGGTACCTGCAATTTGGGCGCGCAAAAAAGCCGCAAATATATTAGATCTGTAGTCAGATCCATGTGAAATTTATCTGGGGTTATGTCTGTCATTTTGATGTTTTCGAGTATATATGCAAATTGAAATTGGCGCGACTCAATCGCTCTATATCTCTCTCTTAACAACTTTAAAAAATAGAGACAACCGACAACTAAGAAGTTTCAACCCACTAAACAGGTACCGAAAATCGAATTTTGTGAAAAATATGTTTTTTGTATTGTGGATTAGTATAATAAAACATGGTAGATCAACACAAGCCGGTTTATTTTCTCCACTGGTATTTTTTCTAAGGGGGTGTCAATATTGAAAAAATACGAAAATGAAAAGTCATTGTGATTTATTTACGTCGATTTCTAATTGACTGTAGGATAGGGAAGGTGATTGTAAAGCGAAGGCAAAAATTATTTTATCCTTTTATCAAAGACATTCTGACTTAACTT
The DNA here is from genome assembly GCA_039654895.1 of Mongoloraphidia duomilia. Taxonomy (NCBI): domain Eukaryota; kingdom Metazoa; phylum Arthropoda; class Insecta; order Raphidioptera; family Raphidiidae; genus Mongoloraphidia; species Mongoloraphidia duomilia. The sequence continues at coordinate 19,866,269 of CM077522.1, read as the reverse complement.
TATTCAATTTGTTTGAAAATTATTTTTTGTCTCTATATAGGATAGAATATTCTTTCGCGAATACTGTTAATTAATAAGTTAGCAGAAATAATATCAACATAATTACTTCTAGTCATGATTATAATTTATGTGCACTATGTGTACGAACGAACAAAAGACATTCTATATACTGTTCCACGCATGTCTGCAAACATTATTCTGTATACATAGTCTGTGTTTGCTAACAATATCAAACCAATGTTTGCGAACAAATCCTATACACACATTTCATGTTTCCGAATAAGACTGGAGACACACATTACGTTCCACCGATATTTTCGAACAGAATGTACACAATATTTATTTTCGTTTATATTTGGCCGTATAAAATCTATATATGAATGTAATTACGTCACCATAAGGTTTCTCAATAAAAAAAGATTCACTTCAAAAAAAAGTTCTGTATGTAGAGAGAAAAAATGAAAATAAATACCACTAACAAGAAATTTTATATTATTGTAGACCTACTTACTCTCAGATAGACTGAAAACTGAAAAAAGTCGTTAAAAAGTGAAATGAAGCACCACCAAATCAGTGTCGTGACAATCAGGTCAGTTTAAGCACAGTTTAAACGTATACAAGCAGTTTCTCCACTCTGCAGTATTTCTGTACCAAGAAATTCATTGCGTAATGCGCAAGAGTCGACCTAGTATAGTTTTGAAGGCAGAACCGGCATATTATATTTATGCACAGTGTACCAACCAGTACCAACTGTGATATATCTATGGCCTATGCACATTGCACAATATACGAACTAATGTGTCTACTGTCTATGGCACTGAATCAGGTCCTGTTCTATAGAAACACAGTCACAGAGCGCTGGCTTCTCATTGACTACCTAACGTGCATGTCCGACGGTGGTATAGAGTAAAAAAACAAAACTTGGTGACAGAACATCAAAGGTGCCGACAGTAAGTGAAATCACTGTATCTGTAAGCTTTACACTGTGGTTTAAGTGATTTGAATGAAAATGATGGGGACAGTGTTACTATATTGAATATATACAATTTATGAAAAAAAAACAGTCCGACCTCATTTTGATAGAACCGACTTAGTCAGCAATCGGTATAGAAGCAGCGGCGCCACCTGATGTCCCCATGCGGACATACCTGACTTGCTAACTGGTATAATATTTATTTGTACTCTAAATATAAGCTAAACATTAGCAGTCTCATGTTGGGTATCAGAAAGCATTGTCTGCAGTAAATCTAGTTTGACAATAACCTTATATTGTGACCACAAATGTTTTATAAGAAAAGTGTTGTAGAATATTAAATGAGTCTTGCCCGAAAAATAATGATTGACCGATTGAAACGGTTTTTTTAACTGTGTACGCATGTATTTAGCATAGTTTTTTGTACAATTTTCATTCCGTAGCAACATTTTTCTACGCATTTTGATCATATTTTATATAGATTAGTAATTTGTTTTTCTATGGATACGATTATTATTAATCTTGTAGTACATAACAAAGAGATTGACAACGACATTAGACAATAGACACCATTTCTGCATAAATATAGTATGTTTTTATATGGTCACAATCTAAGGTCATTATCGAATCAGATTTTTTGACACTGTTTTCTGCAACCCAGCATAATAATACACTGGTTGACTAGCGAAAGAACGCCGGTCTAAATAATGACATGCATATAGGGGCTTTTATTTAGGGTAAGCGAAATGAAAACAAACGAACGCCGTGTAGCTAATTCTGACAATATGTGTTATATCGCTCGTGTCATACTGTGAACACCTTCTTCGCCTATCCCCTTCCGTAACCGACGTTCTTTAATCGGTTGGACAGTAATATTCCTTTACATGACCGAAGACAGTCTATATGTTGTTCTACGTATGTTTTCGAACATTGTCTATATACATGGTTAATGTTTACGAACAAGATCGTAAGCTATATATTATATAATATGTGCAGTGTTCAACATATCCACACACACTTCGTGTACACAGTCTGTGTTTATCTACTAATTACAAAACCCTATCTATGTAGTTCATAAATAACCTTACATCAACGTACCGCTCTCGAGTAGCGAAAAATGTTTGTCGGAAAGCCTCCAGCTTGCATATCTTAACTTGATTTGTGCCGAGAGATGGCTCTACGTGCTTGTTCACTAAACGTGCTCTTTTTATCAACGTTCACTTTACTAGACGAGTGGTTTTTTGTGTTATTTTATTTATTTTTTGTGTTTGAATTATTATACCGTGTACTTCGTGCTTTAGTAAGAATGCGTGACAGTATCTCGTGACTTTTTTATTTTGTATTCCATCCAGACAGTGCACTTTTAATTAAGCGATTACATTATTTAATATTCTCATGACACAGTGAACAATGGATTAGACTCATCCTGAATTGATCGTAGTTATGACGTAAAAGCTCATAATTATACAGAACGTACATGTAACTTGAGCCATCATTAAGGTTTAAATTCTAAGGCCAGTTTGAGATATATTTTATGATACAATGGTTAGTTTCGGACTTTTCTGTGATCCATTAATAAATTTGCCTAATAGCCTTCTTATAGTAAAAAAAGTCGCTTTGAGGCTCTTTTGTGGTTCATATGGTCAGTTTTAGGTCTTCTTTAGAGCTGCAATGGAAAGTTCTGCCTTTTTATGGTAAAACGATCAGATTTGTTGCCTCTTGATCAGGTAAAAATTTTTATGATGGAATAGTCAGTTTGAGATCTATAATTCTTAACAACATATATGATATTAAGAACAGATGGTCAGTTCAAGTCCTTTTTTATCTATATAATAACTAGTTTGATACTCTATATTTTATAATAGTTAATTTGAGGTGTTATTTATTCAAGGCCTTATTTTTGTGAAGATGTTGAGGGAGGCATATTAAAGTGCCCTGAGTAAGGGATTTTGCTAGATACCGGTGTGGGAAGGATGCAGACCGCCCCCAACATGTAACAAAAAAAAAATGGTCACAATTATTATTGCTTCAAGGCTGAAATTGTTTGTATAGCTTGCCGGTGTAATATTTGCAGATCGATTGGTCAGTATTAAACGGTTGGCAGATCACCCTAAACATGTCATGTACCCGACGAAATTTATATTATTAGTTCAAGGTTCAAATTTTAATATGTTGTTACGGCGACTGTTTCCCTCTAAGAGAGGGGTTCGTACCGACATTTTGTTCTGCAAATTGAAATATATGCTTAAAACAGTCGCCGTAACAACATATTAAAATTTGAACCTTGAACTAATAATATAAATTTCGTCGGGTACATGATACGTTTAGGGTGATCTGCCACCCCTTTAATTCTGACCAATCGATCTGCAAATATTATAATGGCATTATTGGGTCCCCGACAAGCTATACAAATAATTTCAACCTTGAAGCAATAATAATTGTGACCATTTTTTTGTTACGTGTTGGGGGCGGTCTGCATCCCTCCCATACCGCTATCTAGCAAAATCCCTTACTCAGGGCTCTTTAATATGCCTCTCTCAACATCTTAACAAAATTAAAAACTCGGGTCGCAGTGTCAAAACCCTGCCGACAATATAGTGTATTTGCTAATACTGGCATTGTGGCTTTATTATGTGAACTTAAGTTTGTTTTTGAACAAAATAAAAAATTTAACCCCTTAATACATCTCTTAAAATAATATTTTTTTTCTTAATTTCAATATTTTTATCAATGCAACCTCGGTACCAAATTAAATACACCCTTCAGTAAGTATAAAGCACTACACGCAAACTAGTGTTTTCATAAAATTTGTAAGTCCGGTCCTGTCAGGCCGATTTTATTAAAATTTTAGCAGCACATTTTAATCGTTACTAAAGGGTTAAATTTCAATTTTGAAACGATTCTGAGAATTTTTTCGGCATTTTTGGGCCCAAAAACATTTTTTAACCTCTAAAAACCACCCTTAAAATTATCCGATTAGGCCCATTTTAAATAGGCTTCGTGCGGTGACGGATTTCAACGTGCCTACCAAATTTCGTCAAAATCAATTAACTCTTTCGAAAGTTATAGCCCGTACACATATATATATATATATATATATATATATATATATATATATTATATATATATATATATATAATATATATAATATACATATATAAACAGACATTTCCAAAAATGGTGCCAAATTGTTCAGGAGGCTATGAAACGTCGAGAAATTTTGGTCCGACCCCTAGGTCCCGCCATCCGACCGACGCCAATAGTGTATGTGCCATATGGCAAATACACTAATAAGGCCTTGAATAAATAATACCAAAGAATTGTCACTAGCTCTCGGTCTATTTGTTGTCCTTCTGTAATCTAATGCTTAGTTTGAGACCATAACAAGTGGAAATATCATGGTTGCATGTACATTCCAAAATGATTACTTATGGAGAAACGGAAGGTATCCGAGTGGAACACTTAAGAGTAGATATCAAATAATACCGGTGCATTTAATTCTGTTTGTCGACAGACAAAGCTATTTACGGTGGCATTTAAGTAGTATGCTCTGGTTGTATTTATTTATTTATGTACGTTACGAGAGCAGCACTGCATTCATACTCGTGCAAAACGAGAATGTGCAACTAAATGCAACAAATGCAATAACTGTGTGTCACAGATATTATATTATTATATAACCCCTATAACATTTCATTGTTACATCACAGCAATAGTAGAAACGCTATGTTTCATTGTAGCGAAACTATGCTGTGACCAATAAAATATGAAATACCTACTATCGTGATGTGGTATTATAATTTTGGTAAATTATTTCATTGGGGTCACCCCGCAGTACGCACAATGTAATTTTGATATTCTAATGCATATAGTGTAGTATAAATAGGAAATAATATTTATTTATTTATTTAGTGAAGAAATTGGTAATCCAACTCAAAATGGAAATCTAGGGGTCGATTCGCAACAGTTACATTCATTAAACAAATCATTACAAGCTTGTACATTTTTTAGTACATAAAATAATTTCAGATTGCACTTTTATTTACATTATACATAATAGGGGGTCAAGCATGAGAATCAACAGACTATTTGTACTGCAGAAAAGAGTAATCCGTCTAATTAGCAATCATATTAATCACTCACAATGTAAAAGTAATGGAAAACAAAAAACAATTTTATAAAAGCGACGTTTCGATGACTGTTTTGTCATCCTCCTCAGGCCTACAATAATAACAAATTTAATGATTACTTAATTACTGATTACTTAACAAATTTAATTGCAACTAAATATTACTATGCACCTCAATTAGAATGTCAATCAACTATAATAACCTCAAAATTTATCACACATTATTGTGAGAACCAACCATTTTAGTAAACTGTTTAAAAAAAAAACAGAAAATATGGAAATTAGTTGAAAAATAAATATTATTATACAAAACAGTCACCGAAACGACGCCTTCTATAAATTGTTTTGACTCATAAAGCAACCGTTTTTTCTTCTCCATTACTAGTCAAACTATTCGACCTAAAATATAACGAAACATGTAAAACGACATTTAAAAGTAACATTTTAAAGGTTACAAGTTTTTATATTTTAAAACGCATAGGTACTATAAGTAGTATGTTAAAAAAATTAAAATATATTCACATTGATAATACAAGACAAAGCTCTAAAATTCACTCAGGAAAGTAAAATCACACATTTTATAAAAGGTCACCGATGTGCTGGGACTATCTTGTTAAACCCTCTGCCTTTAAAAATGAGAAACGAGTCCAACATAAAAAAAATTCAAAGAAAACCTAAAACAACATTTAATAGATAAATGTATATACCTACAAGCTAAATGAATTTTGATCATTCCAAATGCTGCTAATGTAAAATTATTTGTGTTTTCAAATATTTTTCTGAATATATTATTATGTATTGTATTGTTATTGGCTGTTCATATCTATACATACGACATTGTGAATAAATATAAATAAATATATTTTATGTAGGTACCTACAAAAAAAATGTTATATTAGTAACTAGTTTTTGCTTATTAAATACTAATATATGTTTCTTCTTTTTCAGGTAACAATTCAAATCCAGCTTTCATCGCATATTTGAACTTGTGAATACCACGTATGTATTTTTAAAAATATTTATGTTTCGTGATTTCATGAAACCGGAGTTTCTTTTTTTTCACGAAAATGTGCAATGAAAATAAATTAGGTTAGCGTACTTTTTCTTTTAATGCGATAACTGTCCATATTTTAAAGTTACATAGGCTGTTTTGTAATTAAGAAAAGGCTATATAGGTAGTTAGTAGTAAAGGATATTTAAAATGACGTGTCGTTTATTGACATTATAGATATATGACTTATAATTCTTTAAAATAGGAGAAACACGGTTAACTAATTATAACACGGATACTTACAAGTTTATTTTTGTAATATCGAAATCTGCTTTTTAAAAGTAGACAACGCGATCCTAAAATGTTTGAGATATTTGTTGAAGCATAGAAATTACCTTTTGAACTATAATTTTAAAAATATATTATTTAGGTATCTAAAAAAATTTTTTTAGCTATGTAACATTTCAAAATAGACGCACGGTATTTAGTAGATATATTTCTAGGTATGTACATAATTTTATTTTTGCGTCACGAGAATAATTCTCCGTTAACTACTGCGCTCTTGTCGGTAACATCCGATATTTTAAATCGTTTTGCCATTTTTCACAATGCAATTGCATTAACGGCGCTTATATCCTGACATTTTATTTGAAATTATATACGGAAAATGGTTTATGTACTTTTCTTTCCGAGTGGAATTTTTCCGTTTGCACTCGAAAGGATAGTAAATTTTTCTACAACATTGAAAATATTACAGTGTTGTAGTCATAAATAAAATAAACAAAGATAAAACTTTAGAGGTCTCTTTAAATTGTTGGCTGTTTCTCGAAAAAATGTTTTGTCGTGATATAGAAATTTTCTTTTTTGCAAAAAAAAATCCGTTTTGTCAATGTAAGTCAATTAGTTCTTTAAATTATTTTTAAATAAAATAACTAATTAAACAGAGAATAATCAAATAATATAATATAAAATTATGTATATAAAATCAACGTTTCGGCTTTAGATGTAAGCCCTTTTCAAGATATAAATCTGTAAGAAAATAAAAAATATAAGAATTTTGATAAGAAATATAAATTCATAACAAAAATAAATTATCATAATGTATTCTTATATTTTTTATTTTCTTACAGATTTATAACTTGAAAAGGGATAACATCTAAAGCTGAAACTATATACATAATCTTATATTATATTGACATGTAGTGTTCGCTGAAGATGAAAGCATAGCTTTCGAAATGTACATCCATCAATTAAACTGTTGTGGTAAGAAGTAACTATATTTTATTTTGTTTTTGATTATTGTCTGTTTAATTGGTCATTTTATTATTTTATCAAATAATATATACAGACGTTAAAAAAATAAATTATTTTAAATGAGATTATAAATTGTTGCACAACATTTTATCGAAATGTAGTTTCTTAATAGTATTTCATTTTTTTAATTGTGTCTACTCGAATTTAATTTCAGAATTTTTGAACTCGGAAATATTGAAACTCCTAGATTTATGGTAATCGGTGTGTTACCTAAAGCAATTGAAAAACTGAAATTTAGTTCCGAGAATCCAATTTTCGATTTTATGAATGAAAAGTAGTATACAGCAGTTAAGTTTATGTTATTGATCACACAATAAGAATTTTATGGTTTTCAATCTCAATGCTTCATGTCAAGACGTAAAAATGCAAAATTTACAGTATTTTCAATTACTTTCGTACAAGTCTTTGTTCAGAATTCTTTGGGGAATTTTTTAGTTGTACTTTCGTTAGTGGGAAAGAAGATATATGCATGTGTTTCTGTGATAGCTAAAACGACTTTTTTATCACGAAATGTATTAACTTTTGATTTTATTTCACTGTAAAGAATTTAGGCAAATATACTCTAAAAAGAAAATATGCCTTTTCAATTGTTTCATTGTTCCACAATAATTTTCTTTTTCTAGTAATTTTCTTTCTAGTAATTGTGAAGCTATTACAAAATTTATTACCTCGTAGAGAATGTAATTTCAATGTAGCTCAATTTGTTACGTCTTGTAAGAGGTACATATTATATTACCTCATTTTATTGACTTTATAGTTGACCTGGAATTTTTATTATTCAGCAATATATAACAATTTTTCATCGAAATTTTAGGTTTAATTAAAACCTTCTTTTATTCAACACGTGCACGCTTTTAGTATTTTTTCGTGTCTGTTTAGCGGATCTTAAATGGCCGTTTATTGGCTGGTAACGCCATGATGCATTATGAAACGCTTATTGATGCTATAATGAAAAACATTTGAAAAACCCGTTACATATTGAACCATTATGTAGGTACTTCGTTTCGACTCTATAATGACATATGGTTACTATGACAACAAAGTAAATAAATGTTTTTATTATGAGATGTACTGCTGTCATTGAATCTAACGTGTTTGACATTAATTCAGTTAAAGTTTAAAACCATGCATGTGTTGAATAAAATATAGTGTGCAACGCTTGTGCTAAATCTTTATGCTTTCAGCACTCGTATTCGGCTCGTGATGCACACTCGCCAAAGATCGTGTGCGCTCGCCTACTAGTCGTGCTGAAAACATCTCGCCTGACGCATAAAGATGTTTTCAGTACACTAGTTACACAATATATTATTTGATGTTAGATTTTTTTATCTTGTTTACATTATTTTCATTTTATAGAATTAAAATTAAGTACAGGGTGATTTGCAAATAATATATATACCTATAGTTGTATATTTTTGTAACATGAAAAACAGTTTTAACTCTTGCAACGTATTATTTTATAAAAATTGACTTGTACAATGTACATACATAATGAGATCGAAAATGTTCATCGATGAAGCTTAAAATAGCCAGCTATTTATTGTAAAAGCATGAAAATAGCGTCAATTAACGTCGAAACGTTGTTCAACATAATAGTTTAGCTATTTTTGGCTGAGTAAAAAATATATTTTTGAACCTGAAAGGTTTTTTTTCTAGCCCCAAAATACATATTATGTATCCTATATAAATTCCACAGATACTCTACCAAATTTCAATAATAAAATTAATCGTATTTCTTTCAGTTCGTTTGAATTTTATAAAGGTAAGCTTTGCTGAAATGCAATCATGACAAAGGTGCTTTTGATGTAAAACATCTCATATTACAAATACTTGATTACATTTCAGTCGAAGATTTAAAGTTTGTTGATGATTGTTTGAAATTTGAAGTTGGAGAACATATTCGAAACTTAAACTTACTTCTACCCATCTTATTTAAACTTACTTGTTCGCCACGCATAGTTTAAGACGTGCTCTCCTTTTTGTAATATTATATATTACGCATTCACGCAGTTAGATAATTATAATATTAAATTATTGGTATTAACCAAATATTAAAAATATCTTGTTATATTTTGCTAAAATGGCCAACCTCATTGTGGTATGATTTGATTAAGTTCAAAAGTTTAAACTCCTGATGATGAGCTAGAAACCCGAAACGATCGTTGAGATTATAAAATGTGTAGAATATTTTTCAAGTGTTTGTGTTTAATTTTTTATTCAATCATGTTCTACAAAGCGCCTAGCGAAAAATCTATAGAAACACTGTATGATCGTCATCATTGTCGGCTGGAAATTTGATCGTTTTCTAATGCCTCCTCCACACAATCGGCCATGATGGACAATCACAGAATGGGCCATGATAGTCACCATCATTGCGCATCTGTCCACACAATCGTGCCATTTGTGTGAATTGTCATCTGTCCGACATGGATATTGAACAAATATGAACTGAGTGATCGACGAACGTGTGGAAATGCGCGCAATCATGGCCGAAAAAACCATACAGAGGCGATAACGCTCCATCATGGGCAATCATGGACAATTACAGGCGATTATGACCTCCACACAATCGTGATGGCCTGTAATCGCCCATCATGGCCGATTGTGTGGAGGCACCATTAGTTTCGACTCGATACGTTGCACACGCGTGATTTTATTGTTACTAATATATCTTGGGAAAGGGTCATTATATCAGCCGACAATGATGCCGTTCTGACAGTAATGTCAATTGGAAGTTCCAAAGAATTATCACATTATTTTTATGCCGCACCCCGTATAATGTAACATTTTTAAATATAATAACTTATATCCATAGTTCGACGTTGATTCGACACTTTAATTATAATATAAACATGTCCATGTTGTATCTGTTTTGATAGGTTGATAATTGCTTAAACGTGTGATATGATTAATTTTTTTCAATACTGGAGTCTTTTTCTAAGAGAGAAAAAGTATTAAACAACACAAGTTGTTAAATTGGGATAATACATCAAGTCACCGTTGACTTTAACAAAATATAAGACCAAACAAAACAACAACAGACATTATTTAAGTGTATATGCACTGGCACTCTTTTCATTTTTACTGGATTTTGAGAGAAATGAAGTGTGGAATTGAAAAATCATATTTTTCCCTACGAGACAGATAGATATTATATTGTTTAATGGTGCGTTAACTCCACTGTACTTCACTTACTTGATCTATGTGTGTCAACCTAAATATGATTCCTATTCCGGATTTCCGGCTTTCGTATTTTACATCAGTGTTTTTCAACCTTTTTTGCGAGTGCGTTTTGGAAAATGTATTATTTATCTCTCAACATACGTGAAGACGTAAATAACTGCCATTTACACCACAGTTACGTCACATCGTGAGAAGAAAGTCAGGTTTAAGGGCGGTTGTTCAGTGACGTATCTCACTTTTTCAATTTTTGTCAGTTACGTCTTTACGTGAGATGAGGGACCTTAAGTACTCTAGCATAATTTTAGAACTGGTAACATTCTACTGCCTGTCTTCTGAAAGGACAGGTACGTAACTGAGGCCCGTATTCACCAAACACTGTTAAAGATAGAAGTTACTAATCTTAGAATAAATTTTTTCCTTGAAATAAAATTAACTTTCAATTCACCAAGCAATTCATTCGATAGAATAGTATCTTCAGGTACACATTTACTTTATACCATACACCTTGGACATTTTGTCAAATATTTTGATTCTAAAGCACGTTTACCAAAGATCCGACCGATGGTGCATCGATTGAAAATGTAAATTTATTTTATTTTACTACAAAAGCCTTTACTTGAAAGATATGGAATTAATATTTACTTGAAAAGGTCGCCAGGTCATAAAGTAATTTGTGTTTGTCGTGTCCTTCCTATTTTACTAGGCGAATAAATATTAAATTATACCCTTGAAATTGGACAGAATAGTTACTCTTACGATTTATACTTGCAGTAGACTTAACAACGTTTGGTGAATTGAATTAGTTACCAGGGGAATAATTAATCAACAGAATAAATAACTAACTAAGCTCGGTGAATACGGGCCTGAGCGATGGTGTCGGTACAATTCATAAAACTATCGTATCCGTATCGTCCGTCGCGAAGCTGCGAACCTCTCCTTTCAGAAGACAGGTCTAAGGAAGGCATAATTGTCAATTTTAGGGCACATTTAAATCTTCATTAAAGGATTAAATTTCATTTTGAAACGATTCCTGATTTTTTCGGTGTTTTTGAGCCCAAAATGTTTTTGCAACCTCTGAATACAACCCTTTTAAAATCGTCTGACTGTAGTCATTTTAAATTGGCTTCGTACGGTAATGAATTCTATTATGTCTTTCGAGATTTTATTGTGCAATCACACACTCAACATTTTCAAAAACCGTTGTTCAGAATGAGGTGAAACGTCGACATTTTATGGTCCCACCCTTAGGTCTACGATCCGACCGACGCCAAAAGTGGATGTTCCATTTACTAAATTAATATACTAATAATCCAATTAATAATTTTATCAGTTCTGAAATCTCAATATGGGACCTGGAGGTTTGCAGTAAACAAACTATGCTAACAACGATCTTGGTTAATCTCAAGTATTCTCTGCTTTTTTGCGATTTAAGCGTTTTGTATAATACTTTGATTTCAAACAAAGTCAACGACTTTTAATAGCGAATTCAAAGCATACAGAAGAAATAAAGAATGAATACATTATTATATTCTTTGTTGGAAAATAATTTGCTTGGTACTTTTTTATCTGAGCAATTATTTAGAAGGCACGTACGCGTTTTGAATACTTTATAGGAAAGTAATTTGTTATAAATAAGACTCTATAGTGTACGTACGTATGTGGAACTGGTAGCTATAGAGTAGCTACTTACCCCATGCAGTACGGTTATGCCGCATGAATAGATACGCCTTACGCCAAATGCGTCGCCTTCACTTTGGAGCAATACACTGGCTGGCTGGTGGGATCTGGGGGGGGGGGGTCGGGAACGGAAACATGTGTCGACTCATGTGTTGTACGTATGTATACTTACACTATGAGCCAGAAAAATAAATTACATGCAGGTATACTTACCTAATTATAAACATTTGAGTAAATTAAAAGCTGGAAACAAGATCAAATGATAATATGCAATCGGAGGCATCAGATATTTCTGTTTAACTTGTTACTACATGTACCTATATGCCTTCGACTGCATGTTATCATTTGATCTTGTTTCCATCTTTATGTTCAATTTTTACTCAGTCGGGTTTTTTGCTTGTTTTTTTTTTAATAATTTATTTTTATTTCCTTCCTTTTCGTTGAATGTACTCATCAAACTTTTTCATTTGATACCACACACAAAAGGTTTTACCGATTTTTTTCGTACCGACAAAATGACGTCTAGCGTCCGCCATATTGAATTTTTCGTGACGTTATGTACCCTATTTGAAATATTCTCAACGTAACCTTTATTTTGATACCCATATCAATGTATTTAGAAGGAAAATTACTTTTGCATTCTGACAAAATGGCGTCTAATAGGTATATTTTTTTTTTGCACTATGTATTTTCAATTGTATTTTTTTTCTTTTTTGTATATTTTTTTTCTGTGGCCTGTTATTGGGATTTTCCTATTAGCTGCATTAAATAAATGAATAAATAAATAAGAAAATCCAGGAAAACGGTGGAATTGTAATCCTTGCTTTTTAGTTGGTGTATTTTCACAATTAATAATGCAGCAGTTCCGCTTTGATAGTTTTTTTCGTTTTATTCAATAACAAATCCATATTACATATGACACTAAAGTTGACGTTACCAAGTTGTAAAAAAAAAACACGAGATGGCGCAAAGATCGCGCGTAAAAATACTTTGCGTACTAAGTTACTGTAGGCTACTTCACATTCCTTATTGTAATTTTGTTGACGCTCTGATACAGCTTTTTCTATCAAAATAAACTCTATGCTTATAGAGATATGGTTTCTAGCAGGCAGGGTGACATTCGAAAGCAGAAGGAAGAATACTATTGTACATTGAAATTTAGTGCCATCCTATAACGGCGGTTACATTGGGTAGTTGATGCTTTACAATGCTAAATGGATCAGATCATTGGTTTGGTCACACAGCTCTGTTGGCAGCAATTGAACGTACCCTTCTTGCCCCCAACCAACCCCAAGTCGAACACAACAGCTGGCAGTTGTTGTCTCCACTGTGTGATGATATTGCTTATCCCTGGCGCCCATAAAAACACAGATTGTCATTAATTGACTACAGAACTTTTTTTATAAAACAAGTTTTTTATCGATTCCTATACTATCTGACTAAATTAACTTTCATTCTACTAAAAGGGGCCGTAATTTTTTGCTGTTGGTTTAAATCGGGATATAGACAATCTAGTTAACGTATTAGCGTATTATTTAAATTACGTGTAATTTTAGATGAAAGGAAGTACATTTAAACTTACAAAAAAAAATGATGATAAAACCGCTACCGAATAGGTAGAATCCCGATTATAGTTACCTAATATTTATTGCAACTCTTGACTATTGATTATTTAAAGCAAGGTATGTTGAATCATGTTGGAAACCCTGACTTACTGTTTAATATAAATTTCCTATGCGGTATGAGAGTTAATAAAAGTAGAGGATGATATTTGATATAACTAGTAACTTGTTATATGAAATATTACTTAGGAACACTATAAATGTTATACGCTAAGACAGACTCCTGTTCAGGAACTAGGTATGATCCACTGATTGTACGAGCTATGCCAAAAAGAATGGTGTATAAGTTATGCAGATAAATTACTACGAGTTTGGCCCGATGATTCGAACACATTAGTTTGATTAAAATAAGCTATTCTATCTTTGTACTCGTATGATTTGTCATCTACGACCCAGTTGGAAATTTTAAAGAAGTAAATAAATACCTACTACTGACTTGTGGACCCTGTGTTGCTATCTTCGCAAATTTTATTTTTTTTATCCCCTTTCAGTGTAGGTATGGAAGCAGAAGTTCCATAAAATACAGCGCTTTTCTGTTTGGGCCATCAACTTGCATAATATATTATGTCAATTTAATTTTGTTGCTCTAATAGTATAAGTAGCTAGAAAACCGTGACAGAAGAACAAACAGACAGAATAGTGGGTTTCACCCTTTAATACGAACTAAAAAGATGGAAACAAGATCAAATGATAACATGCAGTCGAAGGTATTAGATATTTCTGTCCAACTTATTACTAAATGTATGCCTCCGACTGAATGTTATCATTTGATGTTGTTTCCATCTTTTCAGTTCGCTTTTGACGCAGTCGGGCTTTTGATTTTCTTTATTTAATTTTTTATTTACGTCTTCTTAGTTTTTTTAAATCGTCTCAACGAGATCTTTCTTTTGATACATATATCGATGTATTTAAGAAAAATTACTTTTACATTCTGACAAAATGGCATCTAGCGTCCGCCATATTGAATTTTTCGTGACGTCTTTAACCCTATGTCATTTATTAAAATCCATGCTATGAGGGAATAAAGAATCCCACATACATACTTATATACTTATGACCGGTTTATTGTACATTTTAATCACGATGTTTTTTTAATCACACGGTTAAATTTTGACAGTTACGTGTTCATTGGTTGCTGCGTTTCGTTACCATAGCAACCCGTCATTTAACAGTGTGATTAAAAAACATCGTGATTAAAATATACGATGAACCGGCCATTACATACATAGATAGCGCGAAAAACATAACCTTTCCTTTGCTGTCACACAGTCGGGTAAATAGTTGGTGAATCATGTAGTTGGTTCTGTCGATGGCCGATCGATTAATAAATTAGGAAAGGAAGGCGTGGCGGAGTCGCAACTATCTCCTTCTGAGTCGCAGTTGTCTTCTTCTAACTTTAAACGTACGTTCTGGATTGAATTTGAATCAGTCTTTCCCGTCGCCTTGGTAGGACACAACTGTCAAGTTTCATTCATTTTACTGACATAACCTTGTTTTTTAAACACGTTGTCGTCGTCAATAATTAAAGCAATTTGTTATGGGGTGGTGTTGTGTACCTGACTGCAGTCATAATTTTATTATGACTGCAAAAAGTTTACATTTCCGACTGAAGAAAAAGCTAAAATAATACCTAGATATCCAATACGTAATTGGTGAAAACATTTTTTTTTATACTTTTAGCGTACCTTTGCTTGATCTAGCGTAACTCAGACGACTTCAAAACATTTTTCCAACTCCAAATGAAAAGAACAAACTCAATTTCTAATTATAATTGCTTAAATTATACCTCGACAATTAACGTCAACGAGGTTGTTAGGTTAGTAGAATAAACGTCTCTGGAATTGCATGAATCAAGTTACGACATACAAACTGCTCCATTTTTGACAAATTTTTATTTTCAAATAAAAAATTATTTCACACGAAATAATAAAGTTTTGTAGCCAATAATGACGGGATGTATTAATTTATTTTATGAAACAGCCATTGTTTTGGTAAGATATGTGTTTTAAGAGAATAATAACAAATAATTTGTTAAACCCCATACATTTTTGAACGTTAATCGACTACATTTTAAATTTCGCGCTCATATTAGGACCGCCTACTTCTGTAGTCTATTGCGTAATTAAAATTGCCTATGAGCGCAAGACGTAAAAATCCGACAGTCACAGTCGAGGTCACAATTATTGATCTCCGTTGTTAAGATAATGAATGTTTTGTCTCATTCTGTAGAGATTACACTTTATACATGTATGAAATAGTTTCTTTTGTGAAAAACTACTTTATATGGAAATGATATTGGAAATCATAATATAGAGACATTGTGAATGCAACGTAGTACAGGTTTATTTTAACTTTGTCTGGAAAAGTACATTCTGCCTCTCAAAGTCTCAAAGTCACGAAAACTACGGCCTTAAAATGTGAAAACACCAAATTGAAAAAGGGAAACGAACACTGTAATAGGCATACATATTATATTTTGTGGTGAAAATTTACACTGGAAAATGTCTGGCTTTTTTTCCTCTTTCTTGCGACTCTGGAAAAAGACGATCTCTATTTTAAGATAAGAAACTCTTTATTGAATTTTGAACATTGTATAAGAAAATACATGTTAATTTCAAATGCTCAGATAATAATTTAAAAAAACTAAAAAACACGCTTTAATGAACTAAAAAGTAAAAAATAATTAATTTTATTGTAAAAAAGCGTGGGGTGCTTTGTATCATATTTTCATACTACCCCACGCTTTTTTACAATAAAATTAATTATTTTTTACTTTTTAGTTCATTAAAGCGTGTTTTTTAGTTTTTTTAAATTATAATTTATTTTTGCTTTTTAGTCCTGGAGATCCTGGTCAGGATAATGGAACAAACTTATGGAATTATTGTATTGTAATCGGTCCTTGATAAGTGTGCAAAGTTTCAGTTCAATCTGAAGTTTTTTGCTTTTTTTTTTAGTCCTGGAGATCCTGGTCAGGATAATGGGACAAACTTATGGAATTATTGTATTGTAATCGGTCCTTGATAAGTGTGCAAAGTTTCAGTTCAATCTGAAGTTTTTTGCTTTTTTTTTTTAGTCCTGGAGATCCTGGTCAGGATAATGGGACAAACTTATGGAATTATTGTATTGTCGTCGGTCCTTGATAAGTCGACAAAGTTTAAACTAAATCTGACCGTTCAAAGTTGGTCAAAATCAAGTTCAAAGAAGTCGGTTACAAACTGACAAACAAGCAAGCAAGCACACAAGCACGCAAACATACAGGTGAAGCTAATATAAGCGTGTTAAAAACATTATTTTTTTATAAATAAAATACTGTTTTAAATTTGAACAACAATTAGAAAATAATTTAAAATTACCATTTTTCTTTTTAATAACAAAAGATTTTGAAACGATGATCAACGCAAAGTTAGCTTACTTTTTGATGATGGTAAATTTGCAAGCGAAACGCGCGCCGAGATTGTTGATTTTATTATTACTAAACTCATTAACTTGATAATATTTGTGTATGTGCAAAAACTTTCGAGAGAGTTAATTAGGTATGCACTTTGGAATCCATCAGCGCTCGAAGCCTTTTTAAAATGGGTCCAATCGGACCATTTTAAGGGTTATATTGATAAAATCCATGTCGGATATTGGAATAAAAAAAAAACATTTTAAGGGTTGTATTAAGGGGTTAATATTTTTATTTTGTCCAAAAACTTAAGTTCACATAATAAAGCCACAATGCATAATATTAGCAAATACACTATTTTGTCGGCAGGGTTTGGTCTGCGACCCAAGTTTTTTATTTTATTGGAGAAATAAAGGATAGTAACTCAGATCTGCAAATTTCCAAGAAGTAGATATCGTGAGGAAGCACTGATTTAAATAACCGACCCATGTGAGAGATAAATAATGATTGTTGTCATTAACCGCTACACGGACAAGAAAAGCAATAAATAACGTACTTATCTGCAACATATATGTATAATGTTTAAAATTAATTAACGTATTCTTGCGTTATAAGTTATATATACATGCAACTAAAGATACCAGTCTACATTTCCGGGTTTAAACCGTATCTTTGTCAGTAGATGTAAAACCAGGGATGTATTCACGACCAAAATATGGAGCGAAAATGTAATCGGGATTGATTTCCCTGGATATTAACCAGAATGATTAAGGGGATTTGTTTAGAATTGAACTAAGAAAAGCTAGCTTTGTACTTTGTAAAAATTATTTTTAATAAAAATCTCCTTTTTTTAACTTCACGTGTTAGCTAAGGTCAAATCTTGTATACCAATTTTGACACACTTCGAAAGTAGTTGAGATTGAGATAACGTGAAGTACCTAATGTATGTTTTGTTTTTTTATTTTTTAAAAATTTATCCGATTTAAAAGCATTTCTAGCACCGATGGGGTAAATTCAGTGCTTTTGAAATCTACTTTCAAAGTCTTAAATACTATATATTTGACTCCTGACGGGGCATTTACGGGACGTACGCAAATTACGTAAAACAGTTTGGGGGGAGGGCGGTATACGCCCAGACGTTACGGTCCGTTTACGTGGGTGGGGGGTCGAAAATTGGGGCATTATGCGTTACATAATTTGCGTACGACCCCTTATGTAATATGAGGTTTTATTGATCAGCATCTTGAGAATATAAAATTACAAGACATCTTTAAACAATGAAAACGTAATGGGAATATATCTTTTTTATAATGCAGGTTAACGTCAGTTTTATATTAGAAAAATTAATTAAATGAAGAATAAGTGAGAACTCTTTAAAATCATAAAATAACGTTACTTAATTTTGTAATAATTTTGAATTTTTTTCTTTTTTAAACAAAAATGTGAAAATGCTTGTTATGTGAAATAACATAATAATAATATTTTATAATATATAAATTAGACGAAAACGTTGAACAGACAAAATGCAAGTGGTGGAAGAAACGGTAACAGATGGTGGAGGGACGGGTATAAGACGTTGAAATTATAGCTCTGCATGTTTTTGTCTTATTCACTCCAAGATGTGATTACAGTTTAATTCTAAGAATAAAGAAATGTTTCTTTTCGCTTAAACAACTTACTAACTTCTTTAAGTTTGTTTACACTACTTAAATTAATAAAATATTATGGTATTATTTATCGCTTGAAATTAACAATAACTAAAAATTAGAGAGGAAATATAACAACCGCGATTTTGAAACAAAATAGGTACTTACAGATTAGAAAAAACAACAATTTAGCAACTTTTTAACCGCAAACATTTTTATTTATTAATGTACGTGTTGAGAACAACCAACAGATGGACATGTGAATATTTACTGTTTTACAGAATGGTAGTTGTCATTTTTTTTCACCCACAGCACAATTGATTTATTCGCCACTAGATGGCAGAATCCTTCGCTTACCGATATCGAGTTCAAATGTCCAAGTAGATTTCAACAAAATTTAAAGAATAATGATTTTTTTCGTCCCCCATCGATATATTCCTCCGCCCCTGAGTCAGTGTATCTGTGTGGATGTATTCACATTTACACAACACATTTTTGGAGGCGGTGCCTAAAACTAAGCTTCCGTGTGTAAAATAGCGAGAGAGAAGCGTCCGACCGTTATCTCACGAGTCCCAAAGGAGAGGGCCAATTTTCTCTTGGAGCGATAACAACTATACACCCTTACCTCCATCCCCCTCGTCAGACACTGTATCCACACCACATTCACCCATGTACACATACCTGCGAGTCGCCTGCCTCCAAACATACTGTGAACTGAATATGATGATGTCTGTTTCCATTTCAAATGTCAGACACCTCCGACCTGTCAATCCGAAATTTGAGGCATCAAATATGAAAATAAAATTGCATATGTATAAGTGCAAAATACAGGATGTTCTCTCTCTCTCTCTCAATATTTGATTTACTGTTAATCTGCTAATTCAAGATTAACAGAATAGATGGTCATAATACCTACTGTAACGGATAATGCCTTAGAAAACCAATGGTTTTAGTCTTATGAAAAATTTTGATTTTATTCGCTACGTTTTATTAAAATCGTTTGGTTTAGCGAGAAATTAACAAACGTACAGAAAACTTCATGAACTATAAATTTGTATTATTATGGGCACATATACTTGGATCAGTCCTTCTTTTATGTGGTTCACGGAATTGCTACAAAGTTTCACTGTCAGAAATTAAGTTCTTGATCAGCTATCAAAATTTTTTGAGGTTATTTGTAGCTGTTAATTGTATTCGCGAATTTGATTGTTTATAGTTATTTATTTAAACGAGCAAAGTCCAGCCTTAAATATAAATTTTATTTTAATTCGTCCCTTTATAGGGCTTGAGAATAACCGAGCGTATAGCAGTGCTGTTGTTTATATGGCGTTCTATGGTTCCTCTATTACAAGTCCCCAGTTCCCGGGTTCTAGCCCGAGAGTTGGTAAAAGTGTAAATTGGATTTTCAATTTATTATTAAAAAAAAAAATGAATTGACAATATGAATTGGTGCTAGGCCCAAATAACCTTAGCTGTTGGTGGTCTTTAAAAACACACTCGTCCCTTTATACACTTTTATTGGCTGACTAAAGTGATACCGAAACAAAATAAAATAATTTTGTTGATACTCATCCCACCGCGGTTATTTTATAATTTGGTTATTAGGCAACATTACGAGGGTTGTATTTTTGTTGGGGGCGATGTTTGTAGATGTCTCTGCAGTCTACACAGGTGTTATCTCAGATGTAGTAGAGAGAGCAGTGAAAAGACTCCAAGGAAAATAAACATGTCCTAAGCTCTTTATATTTCTGTTTGTTT
Source organism: Mongoloraphidia duomilia (assembly GCA_039654895.1). Lineage (NCBI taxonomy): Eukaryota > Metazoa > Arthropoda > Insecta > Raphidioptera > Raphidiidae > Mongoloraphidia > Mongoloraphidia duomilia. The sequence goes on along the minus strand of CM077522.1, from coordinate 19,845,588 downwards.
TCTTCTTCACAACACTCGTGTAGTTAAAAATGGTCCATATGCTCGAGCAGATTTTGATGTTATGATCCTGTTATTACAGTGGATAATGCCAAATCTAAGGGATGTATTCTTGAAATGTATCTTTTATAATCATTAATATCTATTCGTCACTTCACTAAAAGCCGTTTGTGTTTTATCTAGTCCCTATAGAAACAAACACAGTATCGATTTGACATATTTTTTGATAAAAAATTATTCCCATATTTTTTGATAAAAATTTACTTCATATGGGCTTACTAAATGACATTAAAAATTATATGAATCGGCCGATAATATTCTGCTATAGGTTGTGTGCACGAAGCCTACTAGCGCCGTTAGCGGGCAATTATAGTGCACGATTGAACTCATTTTTATTGCTGTCTTAGACCGCGAAATTTTTTAATAAACGAATACCATTTAATTTCGATGCATGCATATAGTATAAATAGGTATAAGGAAATTATTTATTTTAAGTTTTTTTTTCTTCAATTTTGACGTATAATAAAAAATAACTAATTAATTTATATCAGACATGGAGGTGTACCTACATCTATGTCTATGGTTTATATTGACAGACGACAGCATAACCTCAAACCATGGCGCCCGTAATCTTGCGAACCGAGTTTAAAAGTGTCAAATTTATCAGATTTATAGTAATAATTTCCAAATAAGTTAGAAGTAAAATCATGGCTTTACTTACTTGACTTTTTAAAGAAAAATGCTTACTGACAATTACGAAAAATTAGAGTTCCGAGTTTACAATGGATCTCACAACGAGCGCTCGCATCGATATTATTTTAACCTAGCCCCCCTACACACAGTCTATACACTAACACTTATCGTGAGTATCACCTTACAAGCAAAAAGCGCGCTTTTTTAAAGTTTTGTTAATTGACATAAAATATTAAATAATATCTAATATTTCTCAATTCTTGCATCTTACTTTAATGTCCTTAAAATTGTTTTATTTAAAAATCTTAAATGGATCTTTAAAATTAAATTACGCTTGGAAACCCTCCAGATGCTTAATCCGCAATTTATTATAGAACTATTTAGTTGAAGCAAAATGATAGATATTGATTTCCCAAGAAGGACACAATTTTGAAAATATTTTCCATCACGGAATAAATGTTCGAGTCTACAGAATAATTAAAAAAACAATCTTTCGAAAATAGTTTTAAAATGGCACACTTTTTTTGTGTACCTGTTTATCTCAAATAAAGCCATGTTCTGTATATTTGTTGTGCAACATATTTTGGCAACACATATAAATAAATTTAACACGTTAACTGCCGTATAAAATATAGTCCTGTCCTCGCACAATATTAAAATTAATGTCTGCGTTAGCTCTGTGAAACATGTTTTGCACTGTGCAGTATTGAATATTTTATTTTTTTTACCTTCAAAAGTTACTTTTTTATCTTTGCTGAAACTTTAGAGCTTTTTTATATTTAGTCGTTTAAAAATAATTATACGCATACAAAAAGTATCTCAAAGTTTGTTTTAATAAAAAAAATATATCTTCTGTAAAACGATTTTCAGACAGGTGCGTTTCTGTTTAAATATTTTTATTTTTTACGATAGGTAATGAAATTAATGTTTTTTTAAATCATTCAGTTTTTTTCTACTCGCATTAAAAATTAAATGTACTTCGATAAAGGATTTTAATTAAAAGATGCTTGTTTAGTAGAAACAAAACGAAAGAAGAAATTCCGATGAACACAATTATTTATAAAACGTTTATTTTTCATTTAAATTCATCTTAATATAGTATTATTCCAATTTCAAGTTTGAGTTTTTATAATTTAAAAAAATATTGAATGTGCTTCTGAGAAGCAAAATTAAAAAGCCGAGTTTGAATGTATACAAAGTAGGTCTGCACTGTAATCCGTTAGCATGCTCACAACATTAAATTGTTAAACAGTGAAGTGTATAATTTGATAACGTCGAGTGTGAATTTCACGTGAAATTTGTGTAGATAACCCCTATTTATGCGTAGAATTACAGAAAATTGTTTTTGTCATTTTACATGTAATTTCATGAAATATGCTGTTATTACAATATATCAGTCTTCCCCTCCTATTTTATCGAAGTGTATTTACTTAAGTGCAGTCGTGAGTCAACTTTTTTAGTCGACCACGTCTTCGCCTAGAATTACTTAAATATCGCCCCACCCCCACCGAAACTTTCATTTCAACTTGTTCTTATCAACAATTTGGGAAAAAATGAGATATTATTCGGATATTATAATGAAAAAAGAAACAAAAATTAAAATAAAAATATAAATTAGCAATATCTAAGGTATATAATTTTAGAACAAATCGATAAATAGTAAGAAGTCTGAATGAATTGTTATGGGAAGAATGAGCTTGACGTAGTTTCGCGCCCCCTCCTCCCCTAAGAATTTTCATGACACACGTCTTGTTTTTGTGTATCTGAGAAGGTTTGAAGTTTTTTGTTCTTTTGCCTTAATAATTTAATAAATTTGATATCCGGCATTTGCCACAGGTGGAGTTTTTACAGTCGGATCTTATTTCTCGCTCTGTTTCACACAGGAGTATAGAACATTCCACACAGACATAGAGTATAGTAAGAGTGTTGGCGATATATTGTCGAATCGGAACTCAATTTGGCATCACTCGGTATCGACGTCTGTCACACCCTTTGCTATTTTCGCGTCAGTAATGAAGCTTTGTTGGTGACGGCGATACAAGCTTCAACGTTTCTGAACTTATCCTCTTTACACTAAACATCACTCTGTGTTCCTAACATTAAGCTGACGTAAAGCGCTTTACACGCGATTTAATTGAAAGCAGCCAAAATATTGTTATTTACTATTTTTAGAGACTTTGGAATTTCGGGAAATATATAAAATAGAGTCGGTAAAAGCGGTGAAAGTAATTTTAAGACTAAATTATTGAATACTGGATATTTCGGATTGGAATCCCGGCAATGACAGTTTTTTCATAAATTAAAAACTTTTTTTAAACCTTTTCAAAAAATCAGAGTAAGTACATTTTTTCATGTTAATGTGAAATATTCCCAAATTCAATTAACCACAATGTGATAAAATCAAAAATGTCATAGTTATATGAACTATAACATTTTTGATTTTGTCAAAACCACAAGCAAATTTTGTTAATAACAGAGTAGATACAAATGTCAAGTTTTAGATTGAATTGTAGATTATAGATGCTCGATAACTCAGGCAATTAGCGTCTACATTGAGTTTTATGTGTATAACAGATCTTTACAACGGATATATTAAGTCAGTTTTATTTCAGAACTTTTAAAATAAAAATGAACCAATGATTTTTCACTAACAGTATAACAAAGTAACCAAGCTATTATTTAATATCACGCAGTAATAAACACAGGTGGCATTTAGTCATCTAGTATTTTCAATAAAGTCCGATAGGGTGTGTTGATGAATGAAAAGAGCACTAAAGCTTTTGTGTAAAAATATTATTACATTCTTGGCAAGTGACTTTTGTTTTTGAGCAAATAGTTCATCACTAATCGTAACAAATCGACAGCTTGCTTGTTTAATGAAATTGCTGTCAGCTGTGCGACGGAAATGTGTCTCGTCTAGAAATTGATTTGCTCCAAGTGGATTAAAAAAAGAAAGAGAAACATTGTTTCAAACCATCACTGTCAAACACTTATTTAAATTTATTTTCTTGTCTTAAAAGTTTGTCTTGGTTTGTTTTTCTTTGGTATCAAATCAAAGAAACTTCTGTCAAAATATTTTTTTTAGTTTGTAACGTCAAGTTTTAATTTTAACATCTAGTTCAACCTACATGGAAATCTTTTTTAGAAAATTAAATAAGAACTCGAAAGTTTCATTTTATTAAATATTTTTCTTAACACATGTCATGGAAGATCCTCAACTTTTTTTTTCATGTTTACAAATAATACGGTAGGTACATATTCATTCACTCTAATAATATTTTGACACAACTCATACTGTATACAGCATTAAAAAACCTAGGATCAAACCAGGGACCTTTCAATCTTCAGTCAAACGCTATATCACTTAGCCACACGGGTGGTATTATTAGAAACGTATAATGCAGTCTAAGTTAGATTCCAGCCGTCGGCTATAATAATACTGTACGGTGTACAGTGTAGCGCATTTAAGAACTAAAAATAATTTATTACTAAAATTATAAAATTGTATTTTTAATTAATTCCACCTTGGTTTCAAAAAAATTATAATTAGGAAGTTTCCATTGAACGAAAATACTAATTATGATACTGTCACATCATTGTAATAAAGATAACTTTAAAAATGCTGAAAGAATTATTTTGATATCTTTAACTTCAACGGAGATATTCAATTTCTTGTACGTGGGGTCGCAAACGAAACTGATTTTTGGATATGACGTCACGCGGTACAAGTTTGCTGTTTTTTAGCTTTGTGAGTAATTATAACCGAGGTTACTTAGTAACTATTTTGTTGTAATACAGACTTTTCTATTTACATTAAATTAAAATTATGTCAAAAATTTAGATATGTCAATATTTTCCGTCATCAACTGGTTTGTTTTTAGTGTTTCCATAACAATTTACGAGTTTAAAGAAAGAGATTTATCGGAAGTTACCATGTTAAATTACCACACATACAAAATGAAAATAACTTTTAAAAATATCGTGCCGCCTGACGTCACCCGTACTGAAAACTGAATTTCTTGGAGAATTGTCAAATTCAAACTTTGAAGTATCATAACTTTGTTGTTTTTGAAGATATTTCAAAAACTCTTCCACCATTAATTTTGTAATTTTTAGAACTATGATTTAAACTAAAAAAATAAAAAAGGAAAACTTCCTAATTATTGTCAAAGAAAGAATATAACAAAAATAAAAAAATATATAAATAAATATCATGTAGAATTTAGAAAAAAAAAACACCAAAAATTCTACGCTGCCACCAGGTCTCGAACCCAGGTTCCTATGCATACAACGCAAAGACTAAACCATCTGCGCTATAGGTGCAAGTGTGTAGACGGCCGTTTTTATGATATAAATATGTTGCAAATTTTTACGGAAGTAGTTGCGGACGTTTAAGTATGTTGCGAATTCTTACGGAAGTAGTTGCGAACGCATCACATTTTTTCAGTACCCAGCCAAAGAGTGCCTAACGCGCCTAAGGAAGTTTTCACTTCAAAAACGAAAATAAACAATGTTTTTCAAGGCACGCTACTGTAGTAAATATTATGCCATAGCGTTGTGACTTTTGCAAACCACTATATGAATGTGTGTCTATGTATTAAACCAGAATAGCTCCTCATATATAGGTATAGAATTATTGTTTAGATCCAGAATAACCAAGAATGAAAGTTATTGTGGTATTTTCACAACTGGGTAAATCCATTCATTTTACAATTTCTATATCTACAGTTGAATTCCATTTTTTGATTTTTCTACAATACAATTTATTTTAAGTTTTCTTAAACTTTTCATTTTCCGGTAGGTGCCTTAAAAAATCAGAAATTTCAAAATCTTTAAATAAAATTTCATATTGACCGTACTTTTAGAAAAAAGATATCCTTTTTTCTGTAAGCATAAGCAAATATCTGTTTGTCTTTCTACCGCTCTATAGACTGTGTGCATGGGGGCGGAGTTATAATAAAATCGATACGAGCGCTAGTTGTGAGATCCATTGTAAACTCGGAACTCTAATTTTTCGTAATTGTCAGTGAGCATTGTTGTTTAAAAAGTCAAGTAAGTAAAACCATGATTTTACTTCTAACTTATTTGGAAATTATTACTATAAATCTGATAAATGATGTTCTAGGTACACGGTATAGGAAAAAAAAGAGGACAATAAATTGTTTTATTTATTTAATAGCCGCCACATTTCATTGGAATTCTAGTTAAACTGGCCAGTTACTAGACAGTGACTCGATATTATACTGGCCAGCGCCTGGCTTAAGTCTAGTCTAACTAGCCAGTTACTAGACAGAAACTAGATTTCATTTCTACTTGGGTGTCCATTGTCTTGAATGGGGGCTGGGGGCCCTTTATACCCACGGGGCCCTGGGCTGCAGCCCAAAAAGCCCTTATATAGATCCGGCACTGCTTGATACACAATTTACCATTTATGTGAGTTGGACATAATATTTAATGTGACATAGCGAAAGGAATTCCGCAGGAATTTCGCGTTTCGGATTTGATTTGTAACCGCAACGCTCATCAACATATCAAAAGGATAAATGCGTTCTTCCCTTCGCGTTTTGTTGCATTGTAATACGGCTTCAGTTCAGATTTAAACTGCTGTTGCATTTGATGGATTTAAGTTGTCTAATTGTCGAGTGGAATTTCAGAAACTTTCATGGAATTTAAATAATTGTGCACCCCCTGTTTTTGGCATGGGATTGTCTTCTCGTCCTTCTGTTTTGTTTCCTAAATTGTACATTAAGCTTGCCATTCATATTTTGTACAGGATTCTTTCTACAGAATAATCTGACATTTTTATCCATCGGAAAATTTCCTTTTTTCTATGAAAATAAATTTTAGATTAATATTTTCCAATTTAACTACAATGGAGATCGTTTTATTTTATGGAACAGATTTCAGCCAATGAGGACTGGCTACCATATTTTTATTCGTCAGATAGTGCTAGTGGTACCTAAGTCAAACGCTTACATTTTTTTCGTCAGATGGCACTAGTGGCAAGTAAAGTATATATGTCAAACGTTTAGAGATTAACGGTATGTGTTTAGTGATTTTTCATTTATCGATTATTAAATATCCATTTATATTTATCCACTAGCGGCCCCGTCCGGCTTCGCCCGGGTGCTAAGAAAGTCCGGATGCAATACACTACTCTCTCGCTTCGCTTGTTCGCTTGAATATAATAATTACGAACAAATTTGATTACTTACCATAAAAAAAGTTATAGTGAGTCAACCTTAAAAGATAGACATATGCTGTCGCGGACTTTTTTTTAGAACTTTTAAAGGGGAACAATTCCGCCATGCCTGATTTTTGCGTAACTTTAACCGTTTACGCAGCGCACGCAACGTAAGCTCTCAAAAGGAATAATTTTTCCCGTTTTTGCAACATTTTTCATTGATGCTCCGCTCCTATTGATCGTAGCGTGATATTATATAGCCTAGATAGCCTTCCTCAATAAATGGGCTATCTAACAAAAAAAAATTTTCAAATCGGACTAGTAGTTCCTGAGATTAGCGCGTTCAACCAAACAAACAAACAAACTTTTCAGCTTTATAATATTAGTATAGATTATTAAATGATTAAATTAAGATATTTCACTTGCTAGTGCGCTATTAGATGGGCGGAAATTATAAACAGTACTGAAATTTGAATAACATCAAAGTGGCGTATACCTCACTTGCCAGTGGCGCTATCAGGTGGTAGAAAAAAGTCTGGTAGCCCTCAACGACGGAACCATTCCAACTCCAGAGATACTGACATTTGACACAATATGCTGTTACACCATTAAACATTAATTAGTAAAAAAAATAAAATAACGCGTCAGCTGTTCCTGAACACCTGTATACTACATCGTTGCTGGAAAACGTATATCTATGATTCTTCTAACAGCTTCATCATTTTAATGCAAACAAATAATTTCCTCGGGCGTCTGTTTTTCCGACACGAGTGAGAAAGAAGATGGAGTTAACGTTTCATCTTTCATAGTTTATATCATGCGCCTGATTAATTCTGTACCCCCGAGGCATTGTTTGGATTTTGTAACAACTTTCACTGCAAACACAAAAAGAGATTAGGTAAATAACGATCTTGAGATTGACAATAATTAATGATTTCATTTAAATCATTAATAATCCTACAGTTGCTTTTTGTCTACAAGCTGAGCGCAAGCAACTTTGCTTTTTTAAAATATTCATGCATTCAAATATTTTTTGTTACTGATAATTTTTATCGTATTTGAATTTTTTAGACGGGATCTTGATTCCTGTTAAATTTGCATGTTGCCGTCTATTGTTGATCGATGTACAATGCTTGATTTCTGGTACGACTTGGAAAGTAGATTTAATACTATAGTAATTTTAAGCATTGCGTGCTACAGAATGATTATATAGTACAATATGTTTTGATTATGAACATTTATAACAGAAATGATTACTTAAAAAATTCACGAGTCGCTAACTTTGTGTAAACAATAAATTCGACTTATTTCGTAGGTACATGATGTTACCTACTAACTGAGGCTAGTTTTATTGATTAAGTAACTAGCTACGTATTTACATATTATCATAAAATAAATAAAAAAGATTTCATTTTTCTTAAAGAAGTGTTTTAAAAAGAAAATGTTGAATTTCAGAAAAACTTGTTAGGTATTTAGAAAGTTGTGGTATGATGGATATAAAAAGTTTTTTTTTTGTTTAAAGAAGAAAAAAATATTTTGACATGGAGATAGAAAATGAAACATTAAAAAGTGTTTGTAATTAAATTAAAATTAATTAGAAGATGCGTAATAATATGCTTCAATGTGAAATAATAATGAATATTCAGAATTGTATTCAGTTTGTCCGAAAATAGAACACGCCATAGTAATTTGTACTTTGTAAGGTGTGTGAAAAATTGAGTCCCGGTCGAGTTATAGTGAATAAAAATGCATGTTGCTGACTGCAGTGGCCGGTAACCTGGTGTAACCCCTAGAAAGTACGTTCAAAAACATATTTTTGATTGGCTACTATTTTTTTACATCTTCTTTTAACTCTGCTGGTAAGATCAGTTTCATAATTTTTCATTTCTAATTCGTAGAGAGTTGCGTCTCTCTCGCACTCACGTGTGGCGTAGAATCTCTGCAAATTGAAAAACAGGGATTAAAAATGAAAAGTTATGAAATTGCTTTTGATAAACATTCGATTTTTCTTTTTGAATCATGTTGAGTATCGTAGGAAGAAAAAATTGAAAAAAAATTGAAAATGTTGCCACATTTTTTTTCAATATGCAAATTTTTCTTCCTGTATTTTTCGACTCGATTTTCGAAATCCACTGTTCGCACTCCTTTAACAATTGACCAGTTCCCATAATGCATTTCTGTACCTAATATTGTTTCTCAGTACTACTAAACTCTAAAATATTAGTGATAAGAAAACAAAGCTTTCGTCGTCTGGTTGCAAACTTTCTAATTTAAACAATTGGACTTGAACATAATTAATTTCACAACCTATTACGAGATAATCTAATTTTGTTAAAATTGTAAGTATAAGTTTTTCGCTTCTAATATTAATTACTCTGAACGAATTAAACTTTTCGCTATTCATTCTCGTTTGTGGTGGGAGTTTATGTAACACCATCTGCTTCTATAGCTACTTTTGCGCGCTGTTTTTTGAAACTCTGTTGGGATATAAATATATTAGCTTAATTAAAACACGTTCGTATAATACACAGCTTGTAAGTTCACTCGTTATTTTATTGTTTGTAAACAATACGTAAACGAAATACATATTACATTTTTAAAAGTGGTAAGTGGTTAACTTACAATAACAAAACTGTTAATAATGATTTTTTTAAGCAAGATGAACAATTCAATATTTCCAATTAATTTCTTTGAGAGAAATACAAAAGAGCCCCGTTAATTGTTAAACTATACGCTAAATTAGTGTGCAGCGATGTCGTTGTCTATACCTATGACGTTTCCATGGCTCTTCTAATACAAGCCCCCAGCTTCAAGGTTCTAATCGAAAAAATGGTAAAAATATCAACTGGGTATTTTCATTGATTTTTTTTGCGTTATGTTAACGAAGCAGTAAATTCTGAACAAAATGACACACTTCAATTACTTCATTCTGATTTCAAATAAGCTCAAAAATAATTTTAGAAATATATTTTATGTGATTAAAAGCGTTTGTGCTCGTATCGAGCCGTGACGTCAAAATTTTTATATAATTATTAAGGCGTATCCATTATAATATGACTTGTCATATACTTTTTTGTTAATATGACTAAGAAATATTATTATTATTATCATCTAAAACCTAAGAAACAGACTATTGAAAAATGCTGTTTTGTACCTATAGTTATGTAACTGTAATGTGAACAATCTAAGCTATGCTTCTAGGGGAACGGATACTAGATACAAATTTTGACGTCACAGACTGTATTGATCACATGATTTTTTTTGAAATTTACTCATATTTCAGTAAATTAATTATTGCACTTTGGCGAATCATTCGGTGTTTCTCGGATTTTAGAGTTGTGTTCAAATTGACTTAGCTACTTATATTTTCGTGCTGAATTATAAAAATGCGATAAAAAAATTCATGCGCAACGTCTCAAATGGATTTTCAACTTATTTTATTGAAAATATCTGGGTGCCGAGCTTTGCTCGGATAAGTTCAAAAAAATAGTACTTGTATGCTGTGAGATATTATTTTCTCAGAATATTATTCCGAAACGAATTTATTTCTGAAACATAATTTAAATAATTGTTTCTGTTAAATATTTTAAATACCTATGTGTATTTTTAAGCGTAAAAACTAAGTATCAACTTGAATTAAGCATTTTTTCCTGTAAATATTACTTAGGTCGCCATTTTCAAATCTACCGCCGTTATTGTTTTGTTGACTGAAGAACTCGCAAAAACCGATTTTCATAGATCTTGTAAAAATGTTCGAATCAGATGAAATTCTGCTTGCCCGTTGCCGTTTCAATAATCCGTTTTTAAACATTGATGCCAAATATCAACTTTATCGAAGTACTTTTTCTCTGTGATATCATCTTAGCAACTTCCAGTAAATTTCAAATATTTTTTTTGCATAGAAGGTACCTACTGAAAAACTCACAAAAATCGATTTTCGAAGAAATAGAATTCATATTATATCTTTTAATAACAAACGTCAGACTATAAACCTGCAGCGCAAAACATTTTTACATGCATCTTCACCATAGTTTTTAAAAATCGATGTGTTTTGATATACTGTATGCCTGCGTCGCTAGAAGTGCGGCCCTTCGGGCCGCCGTGCAAATTTTTAAACAAAACTTTTTTGTATGTATCTTAACAATAGTTTTCAAAAATCGATGTGTTTTTACACAGACTCGCGGTGCCAGAAGTGCGGCCCTTCGGGCCGCCTGTTTGTCATTGTTTACATATTGTGCAAGACACTTCTTATATTAGTGTTCATTTACAGTTTTAACCCTTGTGATATATTATACAAAATCTATGTAGAAATAGGCTTCGAATCGATCTGACAATTGACCGAGTTATAAATAAAAAAACCCTTTTTTTTAATTGCTCCCCTCTGGGACCAAGATTTCTACCTAGATCGATTTCTCGCCCCGAAAAATCCCCATTCTGTAAATTTCATCAAAATCGTTATTCGTTTTTGAGAAAAAAAAGTCTAGGTAAGATTATACGTCATACTATATTTAACGTACATAATATACATATTTTATATAGGTAATATAAAAATAACATACTTAGGTACCTATTTATTTAAATATTAGTTAAAACTACTTACATAATAATGTTTAGTTTTTATTTCTGTTATTTTTTACTATACAAATAGTTCACGGATTATTTTAATAAGTTAAAAATTCTGTCAGATAATTTTGACATATAAATAATGAAAGTAGTTTGTTTTCTCCAAAGCCTACTCACGATATTACAATGTTTTGACAGGTCAAAAAACCGTTTTTAAAAATGATAAAATCGATAGGAAAACGAATTTTTCCAGGGATGAGACCTAGCTAAATCGATTTTTTGCCCCCCGAAACCCCTTTTTGGTAAATTTGATCAAAATCGTTAGAGCCGTTTTCGAGAAAATATTTATATAGATACATAGAAACATAGATAGGTAGGTATATACAAGATTTACTCGTTTAATAATATAGGGGGATATAATAAATTTTAAGTAAGATCTTTTTACTTCCCACCTCTACTATGGTAGGGAAGTAATGGATATAGTCCGAAAAAAATATTTCGAGATTTTAACATGCCGATTGTTCTATTGTGTTTATCAGCCTTTAACTTAGATCTGATTAGATTTTGAGTCAAATCGGTTCAGTGGATCCTGAGATATTCAAAAAAACATCCTCAATGTCACGTATTAACATAGGTAAAAAAAAAATATAAATGAATTCTAGATGTTATAATATGAAAAAAATGTAAATATTTTTTTTCTCTAAAGTGTATACTTTTCGAGAAAAAAATATTTTACTAAAAAAAGAAAATTGTACGTAAATCAAGGTAACCATGATTTTTGCTATATTACTAGCCATCAGTAGATCACTAAACAAAAAAGAGGGCCTTGCTTTTTTCAAAGAATAAAAAAGAGTGTTTATTTTTTGCAAATATTTACTAGGTGGGAAGTATAGGACTGGTCATCAGTCGAATTTTTTCTTTTATGTTACGCGTTTTTGCAGTATCAACGACGAAATTGGTGTCTTTCTATTACTATTATTATTATTAATTTAAATAAAAGCATGCTTTTTTTGGATGCTTGAAGAGGGTTCTGTATGTTGTTAACTTTATATAAATGTATGTACGATCTAATATCAGCTCGCAAATATCACATTACACACATGCATATTTATGTAGTTCAAATAGAAAGCATTCCGACACAAGAAGATGTTTCTTATATTTAATGTAGTAAGTATTGTATGTATTCACGTTGAGAAAGTTAAAATACAGACTGTCTTGTTTGAGATTGCTGAAATTATTTTCTTTGCCATAGGTATCCACTAGTGATATGTAACGAATATTCGCATATTTCTTGACATTCGCATCCACATAATTCCTGCGAATATTTTGCGAATATTAATATAAAAAAAATCATATTTTTTTTAAATGTGAAAATAATATTAAATATGACCAAAAAATATTAATTTCTTAGCATTTTTATTAGAAAAGTTTTTTTCTTATTCCTTTTTAGAAAGGCAACCTTGCAATTATATCTTTTATCAACCTTTACTTTAACATTAAGGTAATAAAGCTTTAAAAACTGAATATTCGCATACGAATTCGCGAATATCGGCGACAAATATTCACATTCGCCTAAAAATTGACATTCGTTACATCACTAGTACCCACTATAAAATAACTGCTTTCTATGCATGTGCGGAATCGTATCTTTCCCACACTAGTGTGCGAAAGCAAACCATGTCCATATTGATTTATGTCTGTTCGCCCTGATCCGCCCGCTATTATTTACTGACAGCTTACTCTATAAAAGTGAAGTTGGCGACACAAAATGAACTGTCAAAACATTCTGAAAATACTGAAATTGAAGTGAATAGCAACTATTGTGTAGTGGTTATGGCAAAAAATACCATATAATATATTATCTCATGCGTAGCCTAATGATATTATGACTCGTATGACTGTTAAAACTTGCTATCGCTTATTTAACATACTGTCGAACTCGTCAGTAATATACCTCATTACGCTACTAGATATATAATCTAATGTTAAAAATTAATTGTCAAAATATTTTGAAAATACTGAAAATGGAGTGAAAATCAGCTATCTATATTTTATAGTGGGTATGGTAAAAATACCATATATATCTTGTGCGTAATGATATTATGACTCATGTGGCTGTTAAAACTCGCTATCGCTCGTTTTGACATATTCTCACTACTGGTCAGTAATATACCTCATTACACCAATAAATTTACAGTCTAGTATTATCGTCGATTTGAAAATCATGGATTGTCAGGGAAGTCATGAAAAAGTCCGGAAATCATGACGTCAAAAAATATGAAAATATGTTTTTTAATGACAATAGACTCATTGGTACTAAACAAGTATGGAGAGAAATATTACAGATATTTAAAGACTGGAAAGGCGGTGATTTTTTTCCTAGGTATTTGTGAACTCTATTGCAGCAAAATCATTTTAGAATCTGATTAAAATTTTAAATCCTTCGACAGTAAATAAAATCGGTTTATTTTTCAAAAAAGCGTTCCAAAAAATTTAAATACAATTTTTGCGTAGTTTTATTCTCACAATTAAAGAGTCCTCCAAATTAAATTTATTAAGCGATATTAAATATTAAATGTTCTGTTCGCACTTACTCAGTTCGGTATTTTTGGTTGTTTTTCAGTCGGCTTATCTGTTCGGTGTCGTCTCTAACAAAACATTATCCAAGCATTTCGCAATAACAAAAGTTTGTACATAACATATAAATGTTTGTAATATGCTTTTGACTTTAACATTTCCATAAACCTTTTCGTTTACTACCCATTAATTTGCTAATTATTATTTATACTGACAGTTTCTATGTCTCTACTTAGGGTGCATATTGTAGACCTTTCTTCGACTAATATTTCAAAGTCTTCTGAAGAAAATTTCCGCTACAAATACCTGTACAGTAGAAATAAAATTGGAAGCGACCAAGGCGTGGCTTTCTTTGCTAACATATTCGACTATAACGGTGCGTATTATGACTTCTCTGAAAATAATATTTAATTTAGGTTCAGATATTCGTGACTACGTAATTATAATATAAAAGCGTGGGTCGTGTCTACAATAAACTATAATAGGGTTAACGGCATATCAACCTATTTTTTTAGTATATTTTAATGAAAGCTTCTTTAAAAAACTGCCTAAGATATTTTTTCAAATATCCTGACTCCGTCGATTTTTAGTCTAGTACCTAATTTATAATAATTTGTGTAGCAATATTATAAAACGATTGCTTTAAACTTTTTGTCTGTATCTGCAATTTATCTTTGAAACTCTACAGGAAACAGGAAGTAAACGGGCGCGCGCGCGTGTAATACACAAACAAAAACAAACACTATCGCACATAGCCTACTATGAAATATTCTCCTCCGAATAACTATTAATTTAACTTTGCCAGGAGTTTATTTGCGCAGGAAACGAAAAGTTATGTGTGCACCAGCCGGGACGCCTAAACACATTATTGGCCAAAAAATCGTAACCGTTTTCTCTTACCTATTGAATGAATGAATTGTGAATTATAGACGCTCGACATCTTACCTATTCATTGAGAATTTTTTTTTCTACGAATACTTTTGATATCATTTTGCTCATAAGTTTATTGTCTTCAATAATTTTAAGAAGATAAGTAGATTAAAAAGGCTAGACAACTCAGGTTATAAGCTGTATGTTATAGATAGATATAACTATCATGCTGTATCTATTATTATTTTTTTTTAATTTTTAAATTAATGAGTACTTATATTTCCTTAAATGGCTTGAATAATTATAGTACCTACTACCTATATTTTTTGAATTTAAAATACTTACAAAAAGTTTGATATATTTTTAATCATCAAATAGTTTATTAAAAAGATGTCTTTTAAACCTATCTCTTTATTTATTTACTCATTATCTATTATACTAAAACTGAAAAAATTTTAACATCACCAAACACTTTTTTATCCTCTCGTGCATTACAGGTGACAATTTTTTTTTAACGGAATGGCCTTTGCTTTGACCAGCTATTAGCCAGTGCGGGTTTGAAAGTTTGACAATTAAAAACCATATAAGCGACGCGATAGAACACAACATAAATGACAGGGACACAAGAGGGATGAAACATACGTAGGGATGTTAGGATAGGAGGCATGGATTAGCCTCGGGCCATGCTCAGCAGGTAATAGACAAACAAGATGGCCAGGAAGAATTACAGGTGACATAGAAATGATAATAGCTGAATGAACCAGTCGAATAATTAAATTTCTAAATTTGTGAACGATAGTGTACATTGAACCTTTGTTTTGCCGTCACGAATAAACGAATTTTGATATTTCTTTATTAAACGTGTGCACATTTTTTGAATTAAATAAATATCCTCATACACTATCTAATACGAAATCTATATGAACAAATTATTTTAGGTTTAATATGAATGATTTGTTTAGATTTTTATTACCTATTAGGTACTTTCTTTATTAATACCTTATGTTGTCAGCCACCGCCTTATGGAAAGAAACCACCTTACAATATTCATTAGAAATTGTTAAGAGAAAATGTCAGTTGGGGGTGGCGGCACGAGGAATTAATATTTCCCGACAAAAAGCACTAGGAGAAAATTATATACAGACATATTATGGCATGCATTTTCCTTGTTGCGTGCTTTTATACACCATTCAAAGTATTTGAAAATATCAATCAATTTCCGGTCTCAACGTCAGCTGGTTATTGATATTGATCAGATATTAAATGATGGATAACTTTACCTTTTTTGAGTCACGAAAGTTCTTTTTTGTAATAAAATAGTAATGTGACACTTTTTCCTATTATTAAATGTTACATTTATTTAAACCAGCGATGTTCAACCCTTTTTTATTGCTTGCCTGTTTTATACATTTTTTTATATTCTTTTCAGATCAGTAAAATTTTTTCACGGAAAATCGTGGGAAAATAGTAAATTGTATATCTAGTTAACAATTAGATTAACAATCAATATTGTTATTACTTCCTATACTGTACAAATTCACTATTTTAGTGAAATTAACATAAGGACATCAGACGATATTAATCGACATAACATGCCCTTATTAATTATTGTAGAAAGGCTACATAAGAAAAATTTAAATGCACCGCCGGGAATCGAACCCGGAACACCCAATATCGCGTCGGGCAAGTTTTCCAGTTACTCCACGGTGCCCATGGCGTACACTTAATCTTTTCTTATATATAGCACAAATACACCGCAAGTCCACAAACTGCGAGAGCTAATATTATTTTTATTTTTATAACAACACTACAATGAATGTTGCTTTTCTCAAAATAGGCCGGATATGCCTAGTAATAATTTCAATTATTTGCGAGAAAATTACTTACAGTATCTTATTTAGTTAACAATTAGATTAACAATCAATATTGTTATTACTTCCTATACTGTACAAATTCACTATTTTAGTGAAATTAACATAAGGACATCAGACGATATTAATCGACATAACATGCCCTTATTAATTATTGTAGAAAGGCTACATAAGAAAAATTTAAATGCACCGCAGTTTGTGGACTTGCGGTGTATTTGTGCTATATATAAGAAAAGATTAAGTGTACGCCATGGGCACCGTGGAGTAACTGGAAAACTTGCCCGACGCGATATTGGGTGTTCCGGGTTCGATTCCCGGCGGTGCATTTAAATTTTTCTTATGTAGCCTTTCTACAATAATTAATAAGGGCATGTTATGTCGATTAATATCGTCTGATGTCCTTATGTTAATTTCACTAAAATAGTGAATTTGTACAGTATAGGAAGTAATAACAATATTGATTGTTAATCTAATTGTTAACTAAATAAGATACTGTAAGTAATTTTCTCGCAAATAATTGAAATTGTATATCTAGTTGCGAAATGAGGCAAGTTACTGACGAGTAGTGACAGTATGTTAAAACTAAAGATAACAAGTTTTAACAGTCACACGAGTCATAATATCATTACGCACGAGATATATACTATATAATAGCTAGTTTTCACTTCATTTTCAGTATTTTCAAATTTTTTTGACAATTCATTTTGTCGCCAACTTCACTTCTATAGTAGGCCGAGGCACGCACAGGAGTATGTAACAGCAGGCAGATCAGGCGAATAAACATAAATCACTGTAGAAATGACTTGCTTTGCAACACTAATGTGGGAAAGATATGTTTCCGTACACCATCCTGCCAAAAATTACTTTATATGGATACATATGTGCATATAAAGCAGCTATTCTAGTGGGTATGGAAAAAAGTTTTTTATATTACTTGTAATTGCGTCGTCAATGAAATTTACAATTTAAAAAAATAAATGTGTCTTAACATGATTGGTCACTTGGTTTATTATTTACATCACCGGTTTTGTTTGTGTTTTTCTTTATTTTAACTTTGTATTCTTAGA
The DNA here is from genome assembly GCA_039654895.1 of Mongoloraphidia duomilia. Lineage (NCBI taxonomy): Eukaryota > Metazoa > Arthropoda > Insecta > Raphidioptera > Raphidiidae > Mongoloraphidia > Mongoloraphidia duomilia. Next base: position 19,827,766 of record CM077522.1, on the reverse strand, counting down.
TAATCTCTCAGATAATAGGAAAAAAGAGTTAGATAACAATGGTTTGGTGATACAAAAGTATTTATCAATATACTTAACAAACACGAATCACATTCGGAAATATCAAAACTCGTGGGAAAATTATTATAAAACATTATTTGGAATTAAAATAAACGAAAAGTAAAAGATTTCACGAATAAAAGTTAGTTTGTCAAGTTTTCTTTGTTCTTCTCGTGAAGATTTTATTTTTTAAATGACTCATTTCGATACTTGCAAGCAAAAACATTGTGACATTTACCGTTTTCTGGTTTTTAATGTTAACAGATGTAAAATCAATGATTTTACTATGTCTGTTAACATTAAAAAGCGAAAAACGGAAATATGCCACTTGCAATGTTCTTGTATGCACATATCAGTTTGTAGATTATAGACGCTTGACAACTGAGATCATTAGCGATGACACAAGGAGTCATGTGTAGTAATATTTGTTTGTCAGCGAAGGCTGACGGTGTACTGTAGAAAATTCATACTGCACAATTTTCAGTACGATGGGCTAATTCTAAAGGATAGAAAGAGAAGACAGACTGTAGGTCGTCCAGATAAAAAGTTATTGTAGAAAAATGACTATTTGTGTATTTTTTAAACCAAAACGCGGCCAGTCGAGGATTTTTCCAGCACCCACAATGGAATACTGCTGATTTAGACGTTAGGTATAATGTTGATGTTTTTCATAATTTAATTTGAGATATTTCCAGCACATTTAAGTATTTTTTGTATAATTAAAAGGACATTAACAGTGTCTGGTCTGTAAATACTTTTGTAGCTATTATTTTAGTTGCAGACTCGTTAAATGAAAGTGTCTACTTGCATACCAAGACGCTAGACTTTCTAGCTACCCAACTGTTGTAAAAAGAATATTACCTTTCAAATAGAGAATTTCCTTCCAAATTATAAAATTTTACTCGCCTTTTCTAACAAGAAGTTGGAATCAAAAAAATTAACAGTCGTGCAGGTTTTGTCGCCTTAAAAATCCTACGTTCAGATAATTTTTACTATTAATGAGAAAATAATAACTGCAAAAAATGGCTAGAAGTCGTTGAAATCGTAGAGATTTTGTTTAAGTAACGTTCAACATTCTTTTTTTTAAACCCCAGTGCCTAGGTGCTAATCTGGCACTAATACAAAATGAAATACCAGTTTTCAAAATTAAAGAAATATAAATAAATTTAAGAACAGGACAATGGACCAATTTACTACTGAATATAGACGAAGAACAAACTCAACTGGTTCATTACTAGAAAAAACTACACCTAAAAAGACTCCTATTATTACTACTAACTTGGATAAAGATTGACAATCCATACAACCTAAAGGTTTGAATTTAAATACGACGACTGGATTTGAACAGGATCGACGAGCGAAGTCTAATAGCAAACTGGAATTAATGAATAGGAAACATATTGTTACTCCAAGCCGGCTGGTCACCGTGAAGCATACAGATCAAATCCCCCCAACCCCTAAAATGGAAAGGACAAATAAAATAGATAAAATAGAAAGAATAAATAAAATAGAAATAACAAATAAAATGGAAGGAACAAATAAAATGGAAACGACGAATAAAATGAAAATGACAAACAAACTTCAAATATGCGCTTTTAATGTTAGATCTGAAGTGGAAGGAGTTGGGGGAGGCCTTTTCCCTGCAGTGGGAATAAATGGTTATTATTATTATTATTATTATAAATAAATAAATAATTAATTACACAAATCATCATAATTTACCTTTTTAATCAATGCTTAATACTAATAATGTATACCTGTAATATTACATACTTAGTACCTAATACTTAATAATTAGTAACAATTTATAATTCTTATTGATACCATTGTATCTTTTTTTGGTGTAGTGACAATGGCTACAGCAGCCGATTCACTTTGTTGTTTTTTTTTTGTTAAAATAAAAAAAATACCAGTTTTATTCAAAAGTAATCATAAATTAAAAACACGCAGGGGTACTAAGTTTAGAGATGTCGATGACCGTAAGAAAATAAAAAATAATGAGGAGTGTAAACTGAAATCAGATCTCGTTCATTACAGTTGTGTTTATTTTATAGAGTAAGCAGCGCCTATCTTACGCGCCGATTAAGACACAATGCAAGTAATTATTTTTTTAACTGATCCAAGCTTGGAAAATAGAATCGATTACCATCGCTCTTTTAAAATATAATACAAGATAATCTGAGACATAAATATTTTAATTTCAATTATTTGCGAGAAATAGTTAAATAAATATTTTAGTACTATTTCAACTGTACCTTACGTTTTACTTCTGTGATCCGTAAGGAAATCATAGTATGGTGTGGTCGAAATAGTATATTGTGCGACTAGTGAGAGAAAGAGGAGATTCCTTGAGTGTGGATTTTGCCGCACGAGCGTAGCGAGTGCGGTAAAACACACGAGTGGAATCTCCTCTTTCGACCAATAGTCGCACATAATATTTTGTTCAACTACCGCAAGAAATATGTCATTTCGTGGCTCTGCTGAGCGTGGGCGAAATAATGAGTGACCTGATTGATTCACGATACTATCAACGCTTGCGTAAACGTTCCCCGTAATGAGCGTGGGCGAAATGCTATTTCGCCCACTCTGTACGATCAACAGTCCGAGAATTCATTATTTCGCCCACTCTCAGTAGAGCTACGAAATTACATATTTCTTACGGGTGTTGAACAAAATATTATCCGAGATAGATTGTATTGAAAAACGTATAGAAATGTGGTCATCCGCATGGCTGCTGTGCGCACTTGTCTGTGTGGAATTTTCTTTGGTTCAGATAAGAACTTATTCAAAAGTTCACAGATTTGAATTTTTTTTTACTCTTTGTCTCTAACTCTAGACCTATTGATTTTGGTGTCAATATACGCAATTTTGTACCTATAACAACATCGTCCAAGTGTCGTATTTAAGAGTTTTCTTTCAAAAAGTAAAGGTAATGCCGCTTGATTTATTCGTTGCATAACCTCAAACAATGTGGAGTTTTTAAATTGTATAATATAAATTGTTCAACACACGTATTAAAGCAAAGAGTTTCATGAAACTTTTTCATGAAACTCTGTGTGTAAACAGTGATCATTACATTCCCACCGCCAAGGTTTTGTTCAACTGTTCTATTCTACACCTACATTGAAGTTGAATCGAGTTAGAAAAAGACTTCAACATTGTGCAACATTCGCGTTCGCGTTTTATTTACACAGAACGTAGCTAACAAACACCTTTCCCATGACGTCTTCTAAATAAACGGTCTGACACCAGTCGGACTAATTAGGCAGTACCATGTACATAAGAAATCTGTACTGCTGATAGATCAAAAATCGTGAAGCCAACATACGTGCGGGTATATATTTCTGTCTTTTTTTATGGGAACCCAGCTGGCAGGTTATTGATTGGCTACTTCCATTGACAAAGACAGAATTTTTAAAAGAGAGAAGGTATACTATTGACCACTGGGGCACTGAGGCTTTACGTCAGTGGCATCCATGACATATTTCTTTGTCTTTATATATTACGTTTCAAGTGGTGTTTATACTTCAGTTCATGGAATACTTCAGTTGATAGTGATATTATTATGCCCAAAAAGATCCGAAACCTGTGTTTACTTCTTATATCACTATGAATTTCAAGGAATATGAGTAAAAAACTGTTTTTAACAAAATTAAACTATAGGTTACGTTATAATGACAACAGCTGTCAAGCGTTTTGTTTACATTTTGTTCAGATGGAACGTCCGTACATCGACCAATGACATCATCGGAATAAATGCGGAATAACTTCGTCAAAAGAGACACAGATATATTTTTGCTTTCTTTGTGTACTTCACTCACCGCACATTGAGTAAATGGACAATCCGCGGTATATAATTAAAGTATATGGGCAGTACACATATCGCCAAGTCGCCATTATTTCTCAACTGATCTAGATGAAAACTCAATGTTTTCCAAGTTTTATTTCTGTATTTACTTTTATAGTTCTTATTACCCAACAAGAAACACAGACAGCGGAATTATTAAACATAAAAATACTTCTTTTGGAAAAAAGTTCCGTGTACTCTGGTTATAAAATGTACCAAAAGCTGCCGGAAAACTTAAAAATATAAAAAAGACAAAAAAATTCATTTCGAATTAAAGAAATATTTAATATCTGCAATTCCCTACAGTTTTAACTAATGTAAATATTGTTTTATGTAAATTTTTGTTGAAGTTTTATCTATCTATCTATTATTTATTTAATCCAGCGCAGCATCCTTCCCTGTAATTTCTAGAAGGAACTAGTCAACCCATTTTATATACAGGTACATAAGGGAGTATTCATATGTAAAATTTAATCAAAATTGATAGAACTGTTTTCATGAAAATTTTTTTTCTAATTTTTACTTTTTTTTGGGGATTCTCCTATCCTACATTTGAGTTAGAATCGATTTAGCAATTTCACCTGAGTTGTGATTAGGTTCGACCATATTTTTTTTTAATATACAGGGTGCTGAATTGCTTTCCGGGTAATAGGGATTTAACCCGTAAAATCAAACTTTTGCGATTTCCCGTCCCTAATTATTTTAGAAAAAATATCTTCGAACAAATGTTTTAGAACATAAAATTCTGCATCTTAATCATTAACCAAAATTAATTTTGCATGCTTTGTAACGGCAGACATTTGATATGTAAATGTAAAAATTAGGTACCTTAAAAACAGATGGAACTTGAACAAAATGATGGCGTTTTAGCTGTCAGAATAATTTCTAATCATTTTGTTCAAGTTCCATGGCTATCGCTATCTGTTTTTGAGGTAATTTTAACATTTTCATATCGAATTTCTGCCGTTACAAAGCATGCAAAATTAATTTTGTTTAATGTTTTAGACGCAGAATTTTATGTTCTAAAACTTTTATTCGAAGATATTTTTCCTAAAATAATTAGGGAAGCAGGAAATCGCAAAAGTTTGATTTTACAGGTTATATCCCTATTACCGGCAAAGCAATTCAGCACCCTGTTTGTCCGAAAACGTAAAAATTCACTAAGATCTCAAAAATATATTTTTACACGATCATAAGACTTCTCTATATACTAGCCGTATATACAGAAAATAACATAACGTACTCCCATGAGTTCTTTGTTACAAGCCCCCTGTTTCCGGGCTCTCATGGGAAAGTAAAAATAAGTATATCGTTAACTTTAAAAAGACGAACCATTAACTTGTATTTTAAGACTTCAGTTTTTATTTTAAAACCTGTGTTGTATTATAAAACACTGAGAAACCGAGCTTCGTTGGATGTTAGCTTTTCGTTGTTTCGTTGTGGAAACGAAATGCGCATTTATATGAGCTTTTATTTGAACTTAATAAATTGCAAAGTGATTAAGTAGAGCTTCTCTGCGGTTGAAATACCTCTTTAATAAAATGTACATATTTATGTGCACATATTGTAGAACCTTCGTTTCGTTTACTTTTTATTAATTAATTTTCTATTAACTAAATAACAATAACAAAGCTTATGTTGACTCTAAATTAGCTTAGAGCTAAATTGCGATCCTTTATATGAAGATTGAAGGAAAACCTCCGTGGTACAGGATCAATAATTGTATGTATTTACTTCTCTTTGTGCCATCTTCAGGGCGGTATCAATGCTGTCTATACATATTAAGTTAGCAGTACTTTGTGAGAAAAAAGGAAAAAATGTTTAACGTTATGATATAAATTAAAATCGTCACTATGTTTTAACAAAGGAAATTTTTTTTATAATTAGGTATTTAAATTTAAAAAAATTATTAATTTTTTAATTTTTTCTAATAATTTAACATAAATAATATTGAAAAACGAAAAGAAACATTTTTTTAAAGCCATAGATAAATTACTAAAAATTAATTAAAATGTATAAAAATTTAAAAAATATCACGTGACTTCAAAACGCGCCAGGAATGTTTGTGACGTCGTTATGTTAAAATTTATGTGCATTTGTTAGTATTTGTGTATGTGTATTATACATACTATCAAAAATAATAAATTTTTAGCTTGGTAACCATGGATACAAAGACCATAAGATAACATAACGACGTCACACGCGTTCGGATTTTTTCGGCGCGTCATCGGAACTGAGTTTAAAAATTAATTTTTATTTAAATATAACTTTTTAATTAGTAAGCAAAACAAGCCGTGAGGTGGGTCGTTTATTAGGACTAAAGTGCGACCCTTGAGGTCCACACGACGAACTTCCCAGTTCGGCAGCAGCGCTAATGATCATAGTAGTCCAACGCATTTTGTTTTGTTTTGAAATAAAAAAAAATAATAATAATTAGAATTAAATAATCAACTAATTTTAATAAACTAATGTTTTTTATTTTACTACATCATTGACTCCAGCCTTACATGTATACTGTACTGAGAGCGTTTAACATCATCATTCAACTGGCTCAGTTGGTAGAGCGTTTGGCTGAAAAATTAAAGGATCCTGATTCGATCCCGAGTTTCGGATCGCATTATTTTTGTTTTTTTTATTCATCAAATATTCTGTTAATATAATATATTATATTTTTTTACTTTAAAAATTAACGTCGACACTAAATAAAAAACGTTTTAAACATCAATAAAAAACGCCTCATTTTCCTGCAAACAAAAAATATTTCTACAACATTCCAAAGAGGTGCCCTTCAACAACTTTTAAATTTAAAAATTAATTTAGTAATTAAATTTGATACTGAAAGATTTTGAAACACTAAAAGAACAAAATAATATATAAGTAAAAAAAACTATTTAAAAACAAGCTTAAATAAATAAATCTGTTACCCCTACTTAGCTCCTTATTTTTATTATTACACGGAACCCTCGGTGCGCGAGTCTGACTCGCACTTGGCCGGTTTTTGTATCTTCTGCAGCTCTAATTAATGTACTATACATACTGCAGTCTCTAATAATATTGATATAATCAAGCTACACCTAACTTATATATTTAATCAAGTATTATTAATAGCTGATATACTTTTTAGGTATTTTGTTGTACCTTGTATGTGTATGCAAAGGTGTGTCTGATTGCTTGTGCTGTGTCATTTACCCAAGGGAGCGCGGTGTCTCATCACCAGTTAATTAGTTACAATAATTAGATAATACCGGACCCGTAACCGAACCGGGAGTTAGTACCGACTGTATATGTATATATACTTACTTCTACCTAAACCACAGCAGCTCTCCCGACGAAAATGTCGGGATATGACTCATTGAGCAGGAAAGCTTTCCCCAGTGTTCAAGCTTGAGAGGCTCGTATACTAATTTAATGATAAATTGGCATATCGATTTTTTAATTAAAAGTTTATAACGTCCTAAATGCTAAAATTGGGTACTTTTAAGGGAAATTTTCGGTTTAAAAACCTAGATAATAATGTAAGTTAAAAATATTTCCAAAAATAAATTGAGAACAGTAAATAAATTTTAGAATTGTTTAAAAAAACATGAATTTTATTGTGTTTACAGTAGGAACAGCATTTTTCTTGAATATTTACTTATTGATTCTTTAGATATTATTAATGAATTTTGATATGCGGAAAAAAGATTGAATTATGCACTATAACCGGCACTACATATTATCTTTAAATAAAGTTTAAAAACATTATAAATGCAATCCTCTTTCGACATTTTGAATTATGAAGTAAAAAATAGAATTGAAATGAACATTAAAAACTTTATAATTAATTTATATAAGCGTCTGTTATAGGTACACAATAAAAAATCACACGACATAAATTATAATTTTTGAGACGTCCCTGAATGACGCAAATGCAGAATTTTACGACTGGCATAATGTTCCCTTGTTTTACATGATAACTTTGACAATATAATGCAAACCGAAACGTCGTAAAATGAGGTCTGAGTGGTTGCTTTTTATCTTCCTCCAAGCATGAAAATAATAAATTTGGAGACTATAATTTCATAAATGCACCCTTCTTTCCGTTCTTAACTCACTGGTATTTTGAACGTCAGTATATAAATATCTGCAGCGTCAATTTGCTATAAAGACTTTATGTTCAAAGCACTACACATTTTATACAACACAAAACTGGTTGGGAGCTTTTAAGTTAGCGTGTTTGTCATTTGGAACCCGATGTCTATAATTTGGTAGCTTTTGTCAGATTTAATGTGCTGTGGTCAAATAAACATTTAACGTTGAAATCTCGCCCATAGGTGTGGTCACAAATTATTGTTAATAGCTAGAAGGGGATTTGATTTACGGTCATATGAAGCTGGTCAATGTCCAACCGGACGTGGTTCATAAGAATGACCAACTATTTTCTACAGCAAATTGAATCAAGTCGCCTGCACAGATATAGTAACGTTCTTTTTAACGCCTTTAAGTGAACTGATTTAATACTTAGTGTTCGAAAAAATGTTACCTGAACGTTATTCCATAATATATTTATACAATGTTACTAATCATTACAAGTCAATGAGCCATTTTCCTGAGAGTACTTCCTTCAATTATTCACGAGAGGCAGCACTTGTGGTAGGTACAAATATTATTTATTCTCCATTATTGTCGTGTCATTTTAGTGGTATAACTTAATTATTAAATTATTATTATTATTAAATAAATTAAATAATAAAGTTATACCACTAAAATGACACGACACAAATGGGGAATAAATAATGTTTGTACCTACCACAAGTGCTGCCTCTTGTGGATAATTGAAGGAACTACTTTCAGGAAAATGGCTCATTATATTCTTGTTTCAAAATTTGAATACGGTATTTACAGGACATTTTTTTGTGTTATAATAGAGCAGTGAAATCTGAACAAAATAATACCTATATCACTTCATTCATATTTCTATAACCTCAAAAATAATTGGAACTATTTATAATGTAAGCCGCCTGCTAAAAATTGTATTTGCTCGAAACTAGTGACTTCGTAATTTCATATAATTATGGAGGACGTGCGTTTATATAGGTACTTATCTAGTATATATACTATTCGAAGAAAAAGATTACTAAAACAAATTTTTCCTATACGATCTACCTACATAGGATATGTATGTGATCACAAATTATTGCTTTTGAAATTTATTAATATTTCGATAAATATTGCATTTCAACGAGTTATTCAATGTTTCTCAGATTTTTGAATATATGAAGTTCAAATTGAGATATATTTTCGTTTTCATAATTAAAATGCGCTGAAAAATTCTATACAACTGTTCTATTAAAGAGTCGTCTCAATACAATAGAATGAAAAATAAAGTAGCACATTATTTTCGAGCGATCATAGGAGTGAAGAAAATCTTGTAATGGCAGAAAAATCAAAATCAATATTTCGACGCATTTAGAAATTTCATGGTCCTCTTATACTTTAGATGTTCGTCTGTCCTGGCAGGAACCTGACTGACATCGTTTAACTTTGGATTTTTAGAGGATTTTACTTCTCTAAATAACGGTAGATTAATTACTGATGAATGAAAATCGAAATTTGAGATTTTCTCGAAAACTTCTCGAATGATTTTGTTCATATTTCACAAATCATTGTATCATTAATGACACCACAATATACCACCAATAATTTTGAATATTCATAAAGGGAAGATTATTTTTTATCTGATTATGATTTTAGTTTGAAATTGACGTTTATTTCCTTTCATGTAAAATAACAAGTAAAATGGTTTTAATACTAGAACACAATTCATTCGAGAGATCATATAGAAAATGGTTTGTTGCAATAGTTTGAGCTGTCAAATCAAAGCGGGGATTGTGTGTTATGCAACATTTATAAATATCATGTTCTGTACAGTAGGATATGTTAATGTCTGCACGTTACATAACCGACGTGAGTGTGTTAGTCAGATTACGTAATATAGTATAATGGAATGACGTTTATCCATCGGACATTAAACTGTGAATTTGTGTGTGTGAACGGTAGCGCCCGCCATCCGGATTATTATTGTTATGATTATCGTTGTCGTTGATTATGTAATGCATGGATTGGGTGGCCGGAAAAATACTGTTTATGAAATAAATGAACCTTAAAAATTTGAATGCAACAGCAGTTAATTTTTCAATGCAATTTTTTTTTAATTTTCATTTTTCTGAACCTAGGACCAATTCATATTTTCAATTTGTTCTTTTTATGAACATTTTTTTGACATATTTACGAACAGTAGCGTATTGTACAACTTTGTACTATCCTCATAATTTATTTGTCTCATTATTTCAGAGAAACCGTTATATTTGTTCGTTATTATTGTGTTTCCTCAATGTAGCATCACAACATTTTATAAAATACTTTTAAATGAACTTCAAGCTTGTGTAGTACGTAGAGATTGTAGATTATAGACGTTCGACAACTGAGGTCATTAGTGCAGAACGTAGCGATATCAGTTGAAAGTCTGGTGAGAGATCCTTATTTATTTTTATTTATTGTAAATTATAGACGCGTCGACAACTTAAGTCACTAGCGTCTTGATTATACATTAAATAACAACACACTTAAAACTAAATGATATCACAAAACATCCATGAGCGGAGGTGTGATTCGAACCCACGACAGTCTGATCCAGAGGCCGCGATGCTAACCACTGGACCACACTGTCCTCCTGAGAGTTCGTAGTAACTTTTGTCGAACTGTAATGTTTTTTGGCCATTCTATAAGCACTTATACGTATATGATTGTGTTTATGGAATGTGATATATATTTTGTATGTATTATGCATATGACACTCAAAGTTAGCTGAGGATTAGCTAACGAATGTATGCATAAAGCTATTCCATATCCAAACATGGTAAAAATACGAACATTGTTACGGGCTTTAATCATATTTTCTCATGTTGAGATCAAATAGCGTCTCTTCTGGCATTTTATACTCCATGTAGAATCTGTGTCAACGAAAATATAAATTTACTGTGGCTAAGTTGGAAAACCTCTACAACGTTTCCAAAATTGTAGGGAGTATAGACGTTAAAGAGAGGAATCTGTGTACATAACGACATGTGATTCCTAATTCGTACTTCGTATGGTTCATATCTTGGAGTTTTCAAACTCCTGTGTCTATATGGTTCTTATACTAGGTAAGTTCCTATTGAGAACAGCGCTACTTGCGGCACTTCTTAAATACTACGAAAATCCCCGATTTTTGTGCCTCACGCTTTGCTTTATAGGCCACGGAGATCCCTCTCCATAACCATACTCCATGCTAAATTGGTGGATAATACAAATGGTTCCCAACTGAAGTAAGTGACTATTTTTGAAATTTCTGGGTGCACCCGATTTTTCTTTCGTGTAACTCAGATTTAATACCATTCGTATCAATTACTATAACTTTGACTAGAGTATAACACATCCTTGAAACAAAACAGCAACGTATTTCACACATGACATAGTTCCAACGTTACATTTCTGATCTTAAATGCGTGGTTTCATTGTATATGTTGAATAGGCGATCATGAAATTTATAACTGTGAATAATTTCATAAGCGTATTTTTTACCGCCACTATTGTTCATTTAATGTATAAATAGATTCTAAGATTCTAACTAAATTTATTTAACAACTTTGAGATTAACATAGACTTGAAAATTTGTCATTGAAGCAATGTCCCCTTAAATTTTATTTAAAAGGAAGATTCGAATGACTTTCTTTGAACAAAAAAAACCCTGTCAAGTACAAGTAGAGCTAGAGTTATTAATTATTAGTGTAAACTGTGTCTGTGTTAATAAGCACAGTGTACGCTCGGTACTCATAGTTGATAGTTAAATGGTGATTCCAATATAAATAATAGTTTACAATCACCGCGCAAGACGACGCCACTCCCCCTGTCAGTATAAAAAAACATTAATTTATTAAAATTACTTGATTTTTAAATTCTTATTAATACTTGCCGTAGCGATGCATGCCACGACAACACACAATCTGTGAAAATTTCAACTGTGTGATGGAGCCCTATAATGACAGACGGACGGACGAATGGAGGCAGAGTAATAGAGTTTCGTACGGAGGTACGGAACCCTAAAATGAATATTGTGTAATTTTAAGGGCAAATATATCTTAAAATTTGCTAAAGCCAAGTTTCCGGTCATTATATCTTCTGTCTACTTGTCTATCTATATTAATATTATAAAGAGGAAAGATTTGTATTTTTGTGTGTGTGTATGTTTGTAATGAATAAACTCAAAAACTACTGTGCTGATTTCAAAAATTCTTTCACCTATAGAAAGCTACATTATCAGCGAGTAACATGGGCTGTATTTTATTTTCAAAAAAATTAGAGGGGGTGGGGGTAATAAATCATAAATTCTATCTCTGCAACTACTAAACCGATTCTAAAAATTCTTTCACTATTAGAAAGCTACGCAGGGGGAGAGATTCTCGCGAGGGGGTACTCGCGGCGGGGGGTAATAAATCATAAATTCTTATCGCTGGAACTACTAAGCAGATTCTAAACATTCTTTCACTAATAGAAAGTTACGCAGGGGGAGAGATTCTCGCGAGGTGGTACTCGCGGGGGGGGGGGGTAATAAATCATAAATTCTTATCTCTGGAACTACTAAGCCGATTCTAAAAATCCTTTCACTAATAGAAAGCTACGCAGGGGGGGGGAGATTCTCGCGGGGGGATAACTTTATTTTATTTATTGCAGATTATAGACGCGTCGACAACTTAGGTCATTAGCGTCTTAAATATATTAAATAACAATTCTCTTAAAACTAATTAATGACATCACAAAACACCCATGAGCCGAGGTGGGATTCGAACCCACGACAGTGTGATCCAAAGGCCGCTACGCTAACCGTTACACCACTCTGTCCTCAAGGGGGGATAACAAATTAACAATATACTAAATATACGTGAGCGGAGCAATGGGTGACCGCTATTAAATCATAATTACATACCACCCGGGCGAAGCCGAGACGGGCCGCTAGTTGTTAATATTTACATTTTTGTGCTTTTTTGCGCTATCAAAATACATACTTAAAAACTTTATGTATTATAATATTATAAAGAAAAATTCGACTGATGACCAGTCCTATACTTCCCACCTAGTAAATATTTGCAAAAAATAAACACTCTTTTTTTTATTCTTTGACTAGGCCCAAATAACCTTAGCTGTTGGTGGTCTTTAAAACACAATTTAATTTTTATTCTTTGAAAAAAGCATGGCCCTCTTTTTTGTTTGGTGATCTACTGATGGCTAGCTTTGATATATTAAAAATCATGGTTACCTTGATTTACGCACAATTTTCTTTTTTTAGTAAAATATTTTTTTTCTCGAAAACTATACATTTTAGAGAAAAAAAATATTTACATTTTTTTCATATTATAACATCTAGAATTCATTTATATTTTTTTTTACCTATGTTAATACGTGACATTGAGGACGTTTTTTTGAATATCTCAGGATCCACTGAACCGATTTGACTCAAAATCTAATCAGATCTAAGTTAAAGGCTGATAAACACAATAGAACAATCGGCATGCCCGTATGTTGTTCCGTTCTTAAGATATCGAAGGCGAAAAATTGACCACATACACACACACACATACATACATACACACATACGCACACACATACACACACACATACAGACATCAGTCAGAAAATGATCTTAAACGATTGCTAGGGTCTCAAAACGTGAAAATCTGTTAAAATCTCGAAATATTGTTTTCGGACTGAATCCATTACTTCCCTACCATAGTAGAGGTGGGAAGTAAAAATTGTATGTTTGTTTATCTCAAGTAATGCCAGAAAAAGCTGAACCAATTTGGACATTTTTTTCACTGTGTAAAAGTCTTCTTCTTCCCGAGTAACATAGGCTACATATTATTACTGTAAGGCAAAAGGGAAAAGAGCAGTGAGCGAAAATCTAAAGCAAGTTGGGTATCGCGCTCGCGATTTTTGAGCTAAATTTATGGACGCTGACAGTAAAGTGTTTATTTCGTTGCCTAACCAAAATCTACGCGTGCGAAGCCCTATTTAAAATATAATTGTGTGAATATTGTCAGAAACTATGACAAAAATAATTTCTACGGATGGTACATAATTCCGTTATAATTTCATATTTGGTTATGTTATCTAATAATTTGTATTAATTTGGACATGGGTTAGTTCTCTAATGGCAAGTAATGAGTGTTGACAATATACCTTTGCATATATAATATAAGGGTTGGTTGAGGTTTATTTTGTCTAGTTTCATTATTATTACGATAGTGTACGAACACTCAGCTAAATAGGTCACTGCGGATTTTCACAGTCGTTCGTAACTGAAACTTATCAGCAATTACTTATCGTTGCTTACAGCATGTGAACTTATACTTAATACACATAATAATTGTATTGCAGTTGTAATCTATGTCCTGACTTTATTGCCATCTTATTTGTCCACACAGTACGGAGAGAGACTTGTCTAGTGGTTAGAGCATTAGACTTCATTCGGAAGGTACTGGGTTCGAATCCCGGTGGGGTGTTGCTCCGGAGCTCACTTCTGTAACTCTTCTGGTGTAGAAGCCATGGCTGTTTATAATTTTTTATACTGATATAAAATAATCTTTAAACATAACTTTTAAATTGAAAAATCATACTAATATTATAAAGAGAAAAGATTTGATTTTTTGTATGTTTGTTTGTAATGGATAAACTCAAAAACTACTTTACTAATTTTAAAAATTCTTTCACCTATAAAAGCTACATTATCAGCGAGTAACATTGGCTGTATTTTATTTTCCAAAAAATTAGAGATCCCTACGAAAATTACAATAATGTAACCCAAGGTATCAAAAATTTGCCTATAAAAGTCATTATTAGGCGTGCGCTGCGAAACCTATTGATTAATTATAAATTCGAGCGAACAAGCGAAGCGAGTCAGTAATGTTTTAAATAATTATAAATTCGAGCAAGCGAGCGAAGCAAGTGAGTAATGTAATAATAAATTATAAATTCGTAGCACCCGGGCGAAGCCGGAACGGGTCGCTAATAATATATATTGCTGCTTTTTGGAATCAACTTTTTAGAGATAGGTGCGGCGAAAAATATATAAAAATGTAGTTTTTTTGCGATTTTTCAAGATATAAAATGTTACTTGCGTTTTGCTTTGTACAGGTCGTCTTTAACAGAAAATATTTACATTTTTAGCCATGCCGCTGAAGCACGATTTTTGTTTGATATTTTTTTTTCTCTTGTTTGTCGTAAAATATGTACATTTTACTAATTAAGGGTTCCGTTAAAAATTAACAACTGACAGTTTTCGGCATTACAATATTAATCAAAATGAATGTATAAATCGATAATTTCAAGTTACCGTGGTGTTAAAAATTCGCTGATTTGAATAAACAAATGAGAGTGTCAATTAACAAACCATTTGTATCCACGCCTTGGCTTTGTTATACTGTTTTGTTGGAATGGGCTTTTAAGGGGCTACTATACCCTACATTATAATATTATATTATTTAAAAACTTCATAAAAGAAAATGATTTTTGAATAATACATATTATTTTCTCAAAACACCTTACTTTAGGAAAACGGGATACGAGGCAAATGAATAACAATATTTATCTGTTAATAAACTGTGTCTTCTTCAGGACCTTAAAAATTGGTAAATAGTTCTTTTGCATCCATTTTCTAAACAATTTCGTAATTTTGTAATATTATATTTAAGGGGATCACACCTACATAGAAAGGGGAGTTATAAAAATAAAATTCTTGAAGATAGCCATGATGGTGTCGATGAATAGGTTTCATCGACTTTACTCGATGAAACCTATTCATCGACACCATCATGGCTATCTTCAAGAATTTTACTTTTATTACTTCCCACCTCTACTATGGTAGGGAAGTAATGGATTTAGTCCGAAAAAAATATTTCGAGATTTTAACAGATTTTCACGTTTTGAGACCCTAGCAATCGTTTAAGATCATTTTCTGACTGATGTCTGTATGTGTGTGTGTGTGTGTATGTGTGTATGTGTGTGTGTGGTCAATTTTTCGCCTTCGATATCTTAAGAACGGAACAACATACGGGCATGCCGATTGTTCTATTGTGTTTATCAGCCTTTAACTTAGATCTGATTAGATTTTGAGTCAAATCGGTTCAGTGGATCCTGAGATATTCAAAAAAACGTCCTCAATGTCACGTATTAACATAGGTAAAAAAAAATATAAATGAATTCTAGATGTTATAATATGAAAAAAATGTAAATATTTTTTTTCTCTAAAATGTATAGTTTTCGAGAAAAAAAATATTTTACTAAAAAAAATAAAAATTGTACGTAAATCAAGGTAACCATGATTTTTGCTGTATTAACATAGGTAAAAAAAATATAAATGAATTCTAGATGTTATAATATGAAAAAAATGTAAATATTTTTTTTCTCTAAAATGTATAGTTTTCGAGAAAAAAAATATTTTACTAAAAAAAATAAAAATTGTACGTAAATCAAGGTAACCATGATTTTTGCTATATTAAGTTAGCCATCAGTAGATCACCAAACAAAAAAGAGGGCCATGCTTTTTTCAAAGAATAAAAATTAAATTGTGTTTTAAAGACCACCAACAGCTAATTTTTTTTGGGCCTAGTCAAAGAATAAAAAAAAAAGTGTTTATTTTTTGCAAATATTTACTAGGTGGGAAGTATAGGACTGGTCATCAGTCGAATTTTTTCTTTTTTTTAGTTTGAATGGCAATGTGGGAGGCCCGAGAAGTGGTCAATTTTGGTACAATATTGTGTCCCTCGATCACATTCGGGAACTTTTAGACATATAGAAACATGAACTGATAGATATGTCGTCACGATTACAATTAACGACAAATAAGTATAATCAAAATCGGTCCAGTGGTATCTGGATAAACATCTCAGAACCTCGTGAGATATAATAGCTGCAAATACGGAACCCTCTGTGTAGAAAGGGAGCTATTACTTGGCCGATTTTTGTCTTGGCGTTGCGTTATTACGTAAAAAAGGTCGTTAAGTAACTGAATTACTAAACACCTTCATCCCTTTTTGTTATAAGTCTACGATTTCTTTTTGAACAAGTTACAAGCGGACATACATTTTAAAATATAAGAAAATTGTGGGTGAATAATAATGGTTTCCCCTTTCCCACATTACGAATTCACTAAAGTAATCAGTGAGTTACTATAACATGATATAGTTGTCGTAACGGGACTGCTATACAGAAAAAAATTGCCGCCGTCAGGATTTAAACATAAAACTCCCAGTTTCGCGCTGGTTGAGTTCTCAATTACTCTACACTCTACAGTGGCCATATAGGTTGACAATCATTAGTTTCCCGTAGAGCAACTGACGTTTGTCAATCTATGGCCACAGCTGTAGAGTAATTGAGAATTCAACAATCGAGAAACTGGGAGTTTCGGGTTTGAATCCCGACGGTGTTTCCTGTATTGCATTGTAACGTTACGACAACTATATGTTGAGGACAGTATGGCTCAGTTGATAGCGTCGCGGCCTCTGAATCAGACTGTCGTGGGTTCGAATCCCACCTCTACTCATGGATGTTTCGTGATGTTATTTAGTTTTTAAGTGATATATTATGATATTTGTTGTATTTAAGATGCTAATGACCTAAGTTGCCACGCGTCTATAATCCACAATAAATAAAAATAGACAACTATATGTTATAGTAATTCACTGTTTACTTTAGTGAATTCGTATTTTGGGAAAGGAGAAACTATTCTTAACATAAATTTTAAATAAACAATTACCTACTTTATGCGGAGGACAGTATGGCTCAGTTGGTAGCGTCGCGGCCTCTGAATCAGACTGTCATGGGTTCGAATCCCACCTCTGCTCATGGATGTTTTGTGATGTTATTTAGTTTTTAAGTGATATATTATGATATTTGCTGTATTTAAGACGCTAATGACCTAAGTTGTCGACGCGTCTATAATCCACAATAAATAAAAAAATACTTTATGCGGCTGAATTTCATAATAAAGAGGAGAATTAGATAAGCAGCTAAAATATCATAGTCAATCTTGCAAATAGGAAAGAAAAAATCAGTTTGCAACCTATGTCACAGTCGGGAACCGAACCCGATCTTTTCCACTTTCGCGGCAGAATGCGGCAGAATTTTAAATCCACATCTTTGAAAACTTCAAGGATTTATTGTTTTTTTTATTAATTTGAATTAGCGAGCAAAAGAGAAAACACAAAAAAAGTAAATTCTCAGACATATGAAATTGGCATCTGCTGTGGTTTCTTGTAAAGTGTAAACTGTTCTTTAATTACGTTTTTCTCACGTACGTTTTATTAGAAATGTTTGACGGTAAATTTTCATTTAACTTTATATGTGGAAGACATTTAATAATCCTTTTAATAATAAAGTTTATTGATCAATTCTTGAAGTTCTTTGAAACGGCTTATATTTATAATTATTTTTAATTATTTCCTGAATAGGTATTCCTCTCTCATGTTTTAGCTATAGCTCTTTAATTATTAATCTGTTAATTATTTTTATGAAAAATAAAATACTTTTCATCATTTTTCTACATTATCTTTAATCCTATGTTTTCTGGTTTTCAGGAAACTTAAATTATTTTTTTTAATTTAACAGTAAAAAACATGTCTTTAAGGATGTATTTAAAAATAAATTTGTTTGCTAAATCTCTATAGTGATTGACGTTTCCACTAGATTTTTTAACAAATAAATATAAGTATTTTTAAATTCAATTTTGTTTCCACTGTTTTTAAGAATCAAGGTGCCACTTTTTATCTTTATCAATTATTTTTCTATTAGGTAATAAAATTATTTTTATAATTTTTGAAATATTCTCGTGTTGTAAAATTAGTAAAAATCAAGTAGCAATCAAGATAACCAAAACTCCAATATGTCAATGCGTGAATCAAAAATTAATATATTTCAGTTGGTTAGTCCGTTTTTTTAAACAATGAGATGGAAAACATTTTATCTCCTTTAATTTATCAAAATTCTGCTAAAGTTCAAGTCTCGACAGCGGCATATAAATTTATCTTATCCTTGTTAATGGCAACTTAGTTATCTGGAAACTGTAATTCAAAAGTGAATTCATATTGTAGAAAGGGCTTATAATCATAAATTAATTAATATAAATAAACATTTAAAAATTAAATTGTGCAATTTTTAGGGGTTGAAAATGTTTTTGAATTTCAATGTTGTTTTATCTATGTCATAATATTTTTAATCAACGCATAGTATTTTAGTTAAAAATTTATGATATTATAAATTGGTACATAGGGCACATTCTACAGTTCGTTTCTACCCTATTATTTAGTAAACAAATGCACACTACACGGGATCATTTTTATGAATATTTATGTACTGCTTTTGTGTGCAATATAATGCTATTGCTTTTCAGTTATTGCTATTTATAAAATTTCATTGTCCATAGTACGGAATTGAATGGCCACCCTGTTCAAGAAATACGGCTATAATAAAATTTTAAAGTTCTCTATTTTTATTAAAAACTTTATTAACTAACAAGAGGTATTTTGTTGTTGTTGCTGTTGCTAGCGTCAGTTTTGAAAAAAATATTATGTTTAAATTATGTTTTATCACAAAAAGCAATTTTGATACTTGTAATCTTTTTGGGTCGATGTATACATTTTGAATATATTATTAAACGTGGTTTCTGGTTCCATTCTTTGACGATAAAAGTTGATAGAAAATATGCATATTTATATTTCACAAAGGTGAAAAGATTAACTTGGAGTGCGTGCTTTGTCAACGCCAATGTGGGTGGAACAAAATGGCCGATTTGACAGAAAGTAACAAGCACAGAAATAGAGCGAAATTGCATATTATACCTCATTTTATAGATACCGACAACAACATTCATGTTCTTGATGATTTTGAAGCTCCTCTTTATAATTTTGTTTTTATCAATTTAAAATAAAAAATGTAGATTTAAATTAAAACTAATAATAATATAATTTTCTTTCTGAAAATATCATAAAACGTGTTTTAAAATGGTACGAAAACAAAAAAAATAATGAAATTCTCCATTATCAATCTGAAAGTGACAGTTTTTACCGGTTTTTAAATACAGAAATAATTTTTAAAATATGAAATCCAGATTGCGAAACAAACTAATAGATATTTTACGACCGTTAGAAATGAGGTCACAAAACTAGCTTCTCCATTTAATCCAGGAAGGATCGAATTATATTATATTAAACCGTCGTCATTTTATGGTTTCTTAACTCATTTAGGATTACTTGACGTAATTAGTTGTTTAAATAATCGAATTTATTAGGTACTATTGCCAGGCTATTATAATCCTTAATGAAATGAAAACAGAAGTAATTGCTCCTAGGCTTGAGTAAAATAAATTTGTCATAAAGAAATATAATTCTGGAACGTTTAGAAAAAGCAGGGTTACCACAAATTTGAAAATGTCATGGAATTTTTAGTAATTTCGAGAAATGTTTGGAAATATTAATTTGTCTGTTGTAAATATATACAGAGAACTAAACTCGCGCTGAGCTTTAGCCCTTCAATAAATAATAAAAAAATGAATGAATCTTACAGTAGTTGCCAATGATGTGAAACCTAACCTCGTATTTTAATAGCAGAACGAACGGTTCACAGATTAGTCTTCTTTCTCTTTCTCCCTTTCTCTCTCTCTCTTCAAAATAAAATGTGTGCGCTGGCTGACACGCTGCAGCACAAGCGCCAACTGTAGGCCGCACCGCAGAATCGTATTATACTAAACTGAATAGCACGCGCTTCTCTTTTTCTTCCTGTTACACATTTCCGTCGCATTTTCGAAATTATATTATAAATGCCGCATACCGAGAGCTAAGATGTTACACAGCAGAAACAAAAAAATTGAATTTTTGAATAAGTAGCAATATTCTTTATGAAAAAGTAAAAACATTCACCCTCCTGAAAAAATGCTCTATCTTTAAAAATAAAAAAGTTAAGACCCGGCCCTCCACCACAAAAACGCGTTCCCTCAACCATATGTTTGGTCAAAATGAGTTGTCAAAATCAAATATGACCTCAGAATCTTTGAAAACGAATTTTTAATTGTTGGGAATTTTCCGAATTATTATTCAGTTTTATTTCCAAAGAAACAATCTCGATTAACAAAAAATTCTTACACATTTTTGAATAATTATTTACAGATTTTTTTTAATTGAATAGCGCGCGCTTCCTCTTACTTCCTGTTACACATTTCCGTCGCATTCATGAAATTAGTCCCAACAAAATCAAATGCCGCATACCGAGTGCTAAGAGTGAAACATACTAACATCAATTTACTGACAGAAAAGCCTTTTTTTAATCGTATACAGTTTTAAAAAGTACGATTTTGTTTAAAATGGTGAGGTATATTAAGGTAATCATCAATTTGTTGTATTGTCTGAAGAGTTGGAGAAGGGTGGATGATGTTGTATTGTTATTTCCTTTTACTGCGGCCACTGGCTGAACTCAGCTGGACAGAAGTCTGTCGTGTGTAAAAATAAACGTAAATGAAATCAGTTGAATACTAGAGTCAAGCAGCAAAGCACAAATGACTGTAACTTGAAGTTAGTACACGTACATAACCTATCTTTAGAGCTGCTCGTTTTGTCTGAACGTATTAGGTATAGAACATAGTATGTTGCAGTCTTCTCTCTTAACTAGACTTGTCGCGCTAGTTTCTTAACGTATCATAATTTGACATATTTCCTGCAATATGTCATTTTCTTCTTGATCTTATTTACTCGTTGATTAAAATAGTAACGTTCCTATCTCTGTAATTGCGCAGATACGTTTTTATCTAAAACGAGTAATCAGAAAATTGAACTAGACTTTGCTATATCCAATTTAACCTAACAGAGCGATAGTCTAGTGACTAGAAACTTACATTTGATAAGTACCTATAGGATTTGATCCTCAGCAAGAACTCTTTTTAGTTTCTTAATTAATTATTTTAGATAAATTATATCACTATTTCTATTAAATAAATAAACTTTACTTTTATTTAATAAATCGTGCATGTTAAAGGAAAAATTTAAATCCTGACAAATTTCATTTCGAAACGAAGATAGAAGAAATTAGTCTTGCGAAAAATATTTCAGGACACGTGTCCAAAATTAAATTTTTTAAATGTTAAAATAGCGCCTAGAAAACTTCAATTTTCTATGATTTTGCTAAAGATTTTGTGTATCAGGGGTTGTCAAGAAATATTGTACGAGGAACTAGATACTAAAATAAATATGAATAACTGATACTGATTCAACTGTTTAGGAGCTAGTTGCCTTTGACAGGCAGACGGATGGACAATGGATTTTCCACTGTAAGGGTTCCTATTTTTACCGGTTTAGTACGGAACCATAAAAAATGCTACTTTCAACTCTCAACTCGTCGTCTAGTTTCGATAGCAACTGTGGCATTATATTTTGTGACTTCAACCGTAAAGTTTACAGTTGAAGAGACGCGGTTTGTGGTGACTGCAACCACACATATTTAAGCGATATTATTCAATGTGCAGTGCAGTGTATATATAGTTATTTAAGATTAGGTATTTATCGTAAACATCCGTAGCTCAGAGCATTCAACTCAGTTTATGCGGGATACGTCAGTGCTTAATTTAACGGTTAAACTTCTTTACATTGGCGCTTTTCCAAACTTTTGCTTATATCTCCTGAAACTAGATATAAACACAAGTATTCCAGTATTATAAATGGTTTTATTAATGTTTCGTATAGGTATTGAAATTTCCAAGTCTGGAATTAAAGTACCTAATATTGCGTAAAGGACTGCAGTTACTGATCTATAAATATCATAAAACACAACGTCTGTCTGTCTGTTAGTATCTACGCTTATAACTCGAGAACCACTGATCCGATTTACATGCCTATACAGTGTACGGAAATTTCTTTTGATAGCACCTTATTATTAATTTACAAAATATGCTTTTATTAAAAACAGGAAGAAAGGCTATAAGAATCTATATTGTTTTTTTTTAAATAAACAAAGAGCCGACGTTTCGGACCACATCAGTCCTTAAGAACTGATGTGGTCCGAAACGTCGGCTCTTTGTTTAATTTTTAAAAAAACAATATAGAATATAGATTCTTATAAGCAGCCTTTCTTCTTGTTTTTAATAAAAGCATATTTTATACAGTGTACATAATAACTATATTTTTTTACACTAGGAAACTAGTGTCATTTTTACTACTGAGGACAGTGTGGTCCAGTGGTTAGCATCGCGGCGTCTGGATCAGACAGTCGTGGGTCGAATCCCGCCTCCACCTAAGGCTGTTTTGTGATGTCATTTAGTTTTTAGTGAGCTGTTATTTAATGTAATCAAGACGCTAATGACCTAAGCTGTCGACGCGTCTATAATTTACAATAAATAAAATAAAAATGTTATTACAGCTAGTCGACACAAACAGGCCTAAGCCGTTAAAGATATATCAATGCAATGTTTGGAAGACAAAAAAGTTTGCTACAGCATATGTCTATCTTTAACAGGTAATCTATAAACCCGGGCGAAGCCGGACCGAGCTGAAAATAAAATACACTCACCGGCAAAAAAAACCGGTCACTCTGAAATATTTTACAGAAGTACGGAAATATAGAATAATTTTACACGAATTAAAGTTTTCCTTTATTTTCGGCTTTGAGTTTTTACTTTTTTTGTCTAAAAATCGATTTTAGTTATAATCATATTAAGAAAACAAGAGTTTTAAAAGTGCAATTATATTTGTCTTTTATTAAACAATATACGCAATGACTACGGTGCTATTAACTATAAATATGTCCATATTATATTGCATATATGGTATTATAGTTAGGTATTAAGCTTAAGCAAAAGTTAGGTAAATATAAGGAAAGCAAAAATCAGACTTTTTTTCCTTATTAACGTGGTCCAGTGGTTAGCGTCGCTGCCTCTGAATCAGACTGTCGTGGGTTCGAATCCCACCTCCGCTCATGGATGTTTTGTGATGTCATTTAGTTTTAAGTGTGTTGTTATTTAATGTATAATCAAGACGCTAATGACCTAAGTTGTAAACGCGTCTATAATTTACAATAAATAAATAAACAAAAAGACTTCTTAAATTCATTTAAAAAAAATTCGTATCACAAGTCTTGTTGATTTGCAAGTAAAATATTTTTTAAATATTAGACCGGGATTAATTGTTTGGCCCCAAAATACTCAACTTTTCGCTAATTTATAGACTACTTCGTATTTCTAACTCTAATTCAGGTGGTGTTAAAGTAAAATTGATTCATCCTGTATGTAGCTAATTGACGACCATTTTCAGAATTAATAAAATTGCATATTATGATATTCTTGTTATACGAAATATGATGTTTAACTTTTCTCGTACCGGTTTAGTGCACAAGCACATTACATCGTTACTGAAAGCAGAACTTTAATTTCTTTAAACATTCAGGTCGTAGTCACTTTAACTACAAACGAGTATTAAACGTTTGAGATTAAGTGTTGTTTAGTTGTCCAGAGGCAGGACATGTCAAGTTGGCAACAAGGGACTTGTGCTTGTTAGTTGCTGACAGATGGTACTCAACGTACAACATACGCGCGTACAAAAATAGTAAACACAATTCTTTTTATCGCCATTTTGTTCGCCGGTTTTTAGACTGAATGTCATCAGAAAGACAATTTTAATTCAGTTAAACGTTAAACTAACAAAGATAAGAGATTGTGTTCATGAATGTTATAGATAAAGATAAAATAACTCATTTAGGTGTCTTTGTTAGTTTAACCTGCTGATGGTAACATTTTAACGGACAATTTTTTATTAACATTATATATAGGTAGCTATAGTACCTACGGCTAAAAATTATTGTTTATTTTTATATTATTTTATATTTTGACGTGAATAACGTCTAAAAGGTTTTGCAAACCGAAGCGGCCGCGGTGTGATGTTTGCACACGTGTGACAAAGCGAGCCAGATTGCTGGACTGACCCTGGACCACGTTTTAACCATTAGTAAAATAGACGGTGAAGATGAAGATATGAAAGAAATACATTGCGGCCAAACTGTGCAGGAAGTGTTGCTGTCGTAGGTCGCAGCCGCGTTGGCCAGGTCGTGGTTGGTTTAGGTAGACTGGCAAGAATTATTAATGTCTTGCGTTTGGCCGCAGTTGGACCGTGATCGCGACCGCGGCCGCTTCGGTTTGCAGAACCCTTAATGTCTCATACTGGGATGGCATTTTAGAAATATTAGATGAAACGGAAATAGTCAGAAGTGGTTGACATATGAAACAAAACACAGCGTGTATAACTATTTTAATTAAGAAGTCAGACACGGTGGCCGTGCGGAAAAGTACCGATAGGTACAAACGCCACGCCCAGGTTTGAATCCCTAAGGTTTTTTTTTTTTTGTTTTTTAATAGATGACCTATATTGGATAACAATATATTGAACAATTTAAAATATAAAAAAATACATTATTATTATTAGATATTATATACTTATTATTTTACAACTATATTTGATTTTATAAGATAAATAAAAGTGGATGTATTTTGTTCCATGACAACGAATACAATTATTTGTGTTCACCGGTATTCACGTCTTATTTATTTATTGTAAATTATAGACGCGTCGACAACTTAGGTCATTAGCGTCGGTATTCACGTCGTCTATCTGTACCCGCAATACAGACATACCCGTTTTCTTTTTCGTTTAATAATAACTGTTGAGTGAAATATAAAGAAAACTTATATAAAAATGTCCCCATAGAAAGTATAAACACGAGCCACTACTGCTAGCTTGTATATAGATCTCCGCAAATGCTCTTTTAATGAGATTCATAGGTGTTTTTATGTGGAAGAATTATTAAAGCAGCTATTGTCTAAACGTTGGTCGTTTTGTAGCAAAATTACATAACGTCGGCGCTTTTAACTCGTTTAATTATTTCCTTTGACGTTACTGTGCGTTAGTTAACAATTAAGGACTTTCTTGGATGTACTGATTACGTTACTAACACTTTTTTTCTGTAACTTTGCTTTACTTTTATTTTTTCTTAAATATTTTACTTACACGACTTCCTACATTTGTCTTTGAAACTTTTCTTTTGTTTTTTTTTTAAACTACGCCGTTTTGTACGGTTGTGATTTCATTTATAACAGCGTGTTCTGCATCAGTGTTTCTCAATCTTTTTGACGTAGAACTACGTCTTTCTGGCGGTATATAGGAGGGTAAAATGACGCGAGACGAAAAATGCGTTACAAAAAATGTATGACTCGTACTACTTTAGTTACGTCAAAGTTTGTGATTTGTATCAAGTGTGTCATGTTATGAAATAGTTCGACGTCTTCGGTTGCGGCACAATCATAATTTTATTACTGCGCCCCTGCCCCCTTGTCTTGTCAATTTTGCTCATCCGCCGCTCTACTGGGTTACATTTACTCGTGTCTCTTCCTTCATTATCATAATATTACATAATAAAACCAAAAAAATCTGCTAATTTTTATTTTATTTATTATTTTTTGTTTTTCTGTTAAAATTGAAAGAAAAAAAAATTTTTCTTCTTTCAATTTTAACAGAAACACAAAAAATATTCTATATTCTATAAGGCATATCTTTTTAATTATTCAACTTACGGCAAAAAGTGTTTCTAGTAAAATTGTAGACAATTCAATTCTAAACAAGAAACGCTTTCACTAATTTTCTGTAAGAAATACCCTTACGGAGATATAGTGCAAACCCTGTTAGCACCCCTTTTCAAAGATGGACGCCCAATGGGCGAGCCGCCGACCCCGAAAACTCAGTTTTAAACTTACACCGACCCCCCTACGCAACGGTAAGAAAAAGTCTTGTCCTATCCAAAATGCAAGGTTAGCCTAAAAAAATGTGACATTTCAATGGACTATTGTTTTATTTTTGTAATAAACAATTTCACGATAAATGTTTCCCTGATCCGTGTACAATTTTCTACCAACAGATGTCATCTTCTCATTTGACGGATTTTATATTTTTTATTATAGTTCTCAGAGTAGAACCTTGGAATGGAAGGTTTATTTATTATAAAAATTAAATAAAATAATTTTATTTAATTTATATAATTATTATATAAATTAAAATTAAATTAAAATGATACAAAATAACGTCAAATTACAACAAAATGTAAATATTAACAAAATTGTTTTTTAATAATAATAGTATGCGAATACTTTTACCGCGCGAACAGTTTAACTACAGTAGTAATGCTGATTGTTGAGTTGACAAATTGAATAATACCAAATTTTTCAATGAGTTTTTGTGAATGCATTTCAAATTATATTCAAAGGCACAAGCTCAATGAGAGCTTATTAATATTTGCTCAAATGAATCAATCGTTAGTAAAATTTGGATCATCAAAGCTAGCTGTTTGCATTGACGCATCCGCGTTGCCGTCACCCTCTTCGTCCATCTAACTAATCAAACGCCGCATACGAACAACACCGATGGCACATTGCACATGGCAAGCGAATAATACTGGTGATGCTACGTTTATATAAAAATCAATGTTGTTATCTCTATTACTAGTAGGTGCATTTTTCAGCGCGAATTACCTAAACCGTAATTCAGGGTAGTAGGATTAGCTATATCCCACAGACCTTTTAAAAGATTTTTTTAGATAATTTTATTTCCAAAGTTAGATGGGTGTGACCAGTACCGGCTTAGGGGGGGAGGGGTGCAAAGTTGTGCGACCGCCTAGTGCGCCGGTTCGGAGGGGTGGCGGAAGGCTATATTTTTTTAAAACCACAGATAAAAATCGCTTGCAAAGCCAAAAGTATGCAATGCGCAAGTTGATTTACCCTACCAATTACCAAATCAATCATGTACTCATCAATTTTTGCAAGTAAGCTATTCTAAACTCTAAACAGATTTTTTCAGCTGTCTGCGTAAAGGGCTCTTGTAGACTAGTCAAATTACTAAAAAAAAAATAGAAAAATATGTCACTGGAAAAAAATTGATTGGGGGGCGGCTAAAAAAATCTGGCCCGAGGCGTCAGACTCGCAAAGGCTGACTTTGGCTGTTGCAAAATTTAAATTTTGTCTAAATATCTATAAGTAATGTTTTCATACGTTAAATTTACTTTTCCAAATTTTCTTAGAAGTTAATTGTAAAATTTTAAACATATAAGTATTATTTTTAAAGTTAGGCCCAATCCGTAAAGAATCGTCAATAAAATAAAAACTAATACAGATTTTACTCCTTTGCAGTTTATATATACTAAGATATTTTTTATAGAATTGCAAAAAAACAGTATAAATATTATATGTCTTTCTTACTTTCTTCCTTGTTCCCTCGTAACTCTTCTACGCAACTAGGTTTGCCAGGTCCAAAAATTGAAAAGTCGGACTCAGCGTTATATTTAGCCGGACATTTGGCCCTAAAAGCCAGATTACCTATTTTAAATAGAAATAGAGTAATTTGGGTATTTTCAATCGCTTATTAATAATTACACTCAGTTTTTTGCGAGTTAACTTTAAACGTGCTTGAACAAAAAAAACAATCAGTTATAAACAACCTTTACATCTCCTTATTCCTCCTTATACTTATTCCTCACGTTTAGTCATTAGCTTGGAACGGGCCTTAGTTGTACGTTCTCTACTTCATCGCTAAAAAGCCCAACAAAAGTCGGACAGGCCGGACTTGTATATATATTTGGCTGACCACGACCGTCAAAAACCGGACTTGTCCGGCTAAATCCGGACACCTGGCAAACCTATTGGTACACAACATAGAACAGTACCTACAACAGGTTCGAAATTTTTTGAAGTGAAAACTTCCTTAGGCGCACTTTGCGTTCTTTCTGAATAGTGAACGAAAGTGAACCGTCACGCTTCGGGTCGGTGACGCTGAATCAGGTTTACTGGGCTCCACTCGACATCAAACACGAAAAGATATTTCTAGTATGCTGGTAATACGTTTTTTTGTTGTTCATAAGTGCGCTAATAGATGACATTAAAACTTAATTGAAAAGGTATTTGTAGTATGTTGGTAATAAGTTATTTTTAGTTCATAGGTGCGCTAATAGATGACACTAAAACTTAATTGAAAAGGTAATATTATAATATTATGTATGTTTTGTATATACTTAACCAAGTTTTCACTTCTGTCGTGTGGTCATAAGCACACACCCACTTTTTTCATTGTCATTTGTTCCACGTAAAGACCTTCTTCCTTCGTGCGACATTAATTCGTTTCGACTCCGTTATACCGTATACGGCGCCACTATCTAGTTAACTAATATAAATACGTATATTGGATTGTCCATAACAAATGAGTTTTATGAATAAAATACACGAGATTATTATTTCGTGTTTCTATTTCCATTGGTCAGCCTGTAATTTCGGATCTCTTTAACATCTCACAACGACAAGGGGGCTGAACACCGGCAACATTGTTAGCTTGCTAATGCACGCCCGTCAAGTAATAATCATTATTGTTCACGGCTGAAACTCTCCACCTAATGTTCATTGTTGAATCGATTTCATATTGTTACAAGTTTTAGCACCGTCCATACCATGGCGTTTATTTCTTGAATGGTCTGGTTTTAATGTTTAAAATAAATTATAATTGTAATCAAACGACACAAACAAATGAAATTAATGGATTTATTGTATATGAACGTTGCAAGGGAATAAAGTTTGTTATTACTTCCCACCTCTACTATGGTAGGGAAGTAATGGATTTAATCCGAAAAAAATATTTTGAGATTTTAACAGATCTTCACGTTTTGAGACCCTACCAATCGTTTAAGATCATTTTCTGACTGATGTCTGTATGTGTGTGTGTGTGGTCAATTTTTCGCCTTCGATGTCGTAAAAACGGAATAACATACGGCCATGCCGATTGTTCTATTGTGTTTATCAGCCTTTAAATTACATCTGATTAGATTTTAAGTCAAATCGGTTCAGTGGATCCTGAGATATTAAGAAAAACGTTCTCAATGTCACGTATTAACATAGGTAAAAAAAAATATAAATGAATTCTAGATGTTATAACATGAAAAAAATGTAAATATTTCTTTTCTCTAAAATGTACAGTTTTCGAGCAAAAAAAATATTTTACTAAAAAAAAATAAAAATTGTACGTAAATCAAGGTAACCATGATTTTTGCTATATTAAGCTAGCTATCAGTAGATCACTAAACAAAAAAAAAGGCCATGCTTTTTTTCAAAGAATAAAAAAAGGTGTTTATTTTTTGCAAATATTTACTAGGTGGGAAGTATAGGACTGGTCATCAGTCGAATTTTTATTATTATTACATTCATTGTTATGTACCTATAGTAAAAACCAAATCTATTTGAAATCTGAAATCCGGTTACTTTATTAACTGTTTTGTTGTAACTTGTAACAATTTATTACAACAAAACAGTAACCAAAGTAACGAGAAGAACGTTCTCATAGGCATAGGCGCGTTTTTACATTCGATCCGAACTATTTCTATAATGTCCCAGCTTCTATTATGTATTTACTTCCATTATTCTTACCGTAAAATTTATTTAAAAAAAACTACTGAAAAAGTAGATTTAAACACGTTTTTATGAGACTGTACGGTTAAAGCGAACATAGTGAGTGTGCGAAGATTGCAAAGGAGACTAGCTACTGATTATAATTTCCGGAACTGAGTCTAACCCCGGAACGCATAGTGTGGCAGTGTCCGAAACCAAGAAGAGAGTCGGTACTTAGTGTTCCGGTCTGCAGATTTACTATAATGAGATTAAACCTCTTTCATAATGTTATATGGTTTATGTCATTATATTATGGAAGTAGAGTTGTAGGTAATGCAGGTACTTATATTATACCCAGTATGCACTATGAAATGGCGCAGGGTTTATTCCAGAAAATCTCATTGTTCCTACAGAGGCTTGGGCGTGGCTTCATCTCTACCAAAATGTGTAGATAGATACCTAATGCAGCTGGAGTCATACTTTTTCCATACGAATAACTAAAATCACAGTTACACCACAATGTTATATTATACAAACAAACACTGATTTCAGTACGTGCGAGAGTTTTTATATTAAGTAATGAATATTAAGTATATAGAAATTAGTTCAGTCAATCCATTATCCAAATAAATCGGAATTTTGTCTGTAAATTATTGTACAGTTTATTACGTAGACCGAAATATTGCATTGTCCAAAAAAATTGTTTGTCTATACCTATTATATGTTTGTTTCGATAAAATTATAATTCATCGTTAGCTTAAAACCTTAACTTAAAGGGAAAAATCATTTTGATATTTGATTGTTCTCACCTTTAGCAAGCTGCTGATTTTTTGACGGAATGAATTCACGTAAAGATCTAAAATAATTTACCGTTAAAGGGCTATTAAGCTACGTTTGTCGTTTAGGCTCTTGGATAGTTTTGATTTTAAATTTAAATATTATTTAGGAATAAATTAAACTATAATAGGAATTTGGACCAAAAATTGCACTTAATTTAATGGTCATAACCAAATTTTTGTACAACGTTTCGTCAATATATCTCGAGTACTGCAAAAAAATAAAAACAATAGTAACAAAATAATTTATGGACGCTTATCAACAATCTATTATTTAGAAAATATTTGAGAAGCAATTACAAATTTAATTGATAGAAAATCAATAAAGCTTAAATCTTATTTGGTAAATTTCATAAGACAGTAAAACTACATTAATTTTTGTGTAAGAAAACAAGTACCTACCTACCTTTTTATGGAACGGTTTTTGTTTTTAACTTTCTACATATTTTATTTTTATGCATCTATAAAAAATAACTAGGGCGCGTTTAATTGGACATTTAAAAATAACTGCTTTTGATTTTGTACATAGGTATAGCTGCTAATCTTTATCATATCTTTGACATTTTCAATTACTTTTTGAAATGAATTATTTAAATTGAGTTAAGAAATTTAATTTGCTGGTAACGATGTTCATTCTCGCGAAGTTATTATGATTGCCTTTTAATTCTAACAGCTGTTCAGGGATTGGAAAATGAAATGAATAAAATATAATATTTATTTATTGATTTATTTAACATGTTATATTAATATTTTATACATATTTAAAATAGCTTACGTAAGCCGAAATCATTAAGCGATGATCATGGCAGTGAGAGTGGATTTTTAGGTTATTTTTAAAGGTAGATAGTAATTGTGGATTATAGACGTTCTACAACAGAGGTCATAAGCGTCTTGCTATTTTCTAAAATAGATACCTAACAGTAATTTGTAAATATAAATTATTAGTATATTATAGGTACTACGCCTAAACAACTCTGCAGATGGTCGTAATATATATCTTGATTTTCATATGAAATTGACAAAAAAGATATTGTAATAGAATTATTATAGGTATAGGTACAAAAACATATCTATTACAGAAAAAAATGTTTCGAGATTCGATTAATATTTTTCTTTGGAACTGATTTGATTTTGATAATTTTTTAACAAAGTGACCTACCTATCTATTAATATTTTTTATGAACTTTTTATTGTTTTAAATTCAACAATTGAAAGCGAAGCACAATCACCCTGTGGCATAAATAAATTTTTATTTTTATTTCGTTTTATATATTTCACATTCGAAATAGAGGGAATGTTTAATGTGGCATACATTAAACCGCAAAAATTCAACGTTTAAAATATTTATAATTGCATTTGTAATTTAAAAGGCAAATCGGTAATAATTGCCACATTCCAACGTGTTATTATGAATATTAAACAAAATGTCGCTTTGCTGTCATTTTGTCGGTCGCATTTATTCAGTTGTTTAACCGCGATGACGTTTACTTGTTTAGTCGTGACGTCACGAACCTCCGTTAAAAAGAAAAACGAAAGAGCGAATAATAATAACCAGACAATAACATGAGCAATTCTTAGACTTGACTTGTGATGTTTTCTGATAAAAAATACTTTTTTTAACCATTTCATTTTCCTTTACACACTGTCAACTCAAATGATTTATTGCAAAGACAAAATGGCAGAAACACATATAAACGATTTTTATTGTACAGCCACATTGCCGAGTTGTATGTAAATATATTATGAAGAAACGAATTACCAGGGCTGGACTTAGTAATAGCAATAATAATAATGATAATAGTAATTTGTTTTGGCGTGTCAAGACGTGTCAACACTCTTGTGTACCGCCGTATAGTTATGAGTGCGGAAGTTACAGATACTTCTTGCAGAGCATGTCGATCGTATCCAGAGACGCTCATTCATATCTTATCAGCATGCAGTTATTATGCAAGTTGCGCCTACATCCATCGCCACAATGCTGCTCTAAGAGTCTTATATTTAATATTACCACTTAAGGCATCATTACGGTATTGATTAAACTCCCGTTCTGCCTTATGTTCCTGGCGATATTGAGTCCGTTGTCGAGAAGAATCATGTAAGATTTTCTGGAACTATTCATTCAGTATAACTACCAGGCAACTTTCAGCTGCAAAGCTTGATATAGTCCTCCTTGATAAAACAACGCGATTTATACTGTAACAAAACTGTTTTAAATTTGGCGGAATAAAATTATTTATTTCAATAATTAAAAATATATATAACAATATACAATAACTTTATTAACAATGAAAAGTCAATTTCAATATACAACACTGATATACACGAACAGTATCTCTCAAACAAAGTGAAAACACTTGTTAGCACAATATTTATTTCGGCTGTACACGTCCGTTGGTCGCTGTCTGGTCTCTGCTGTACTTATATAGCGGTTCAGTCCGACCCCCCCACGTACGTCGCGCTTTCTCGAACGTTCTCGTGCCTCCGCGTATCTGCCACGCCTACACTGCATTGTTACAACAAACAGACAATCACTGCACTCTCGAATGTTCTGTTGAAAACAGTGGCGTAGCTCTGGGATTTTATTACAATACGTTTGTCATCGAGTTCTCAGCTCCTGCTGAAACGAACGTAGTCGCGAAGGAGACTCATAAGCGGACAAAATATCAAGACCTTCTTTTTGAGCTTAGGAAGCAGTACCCAGAGTATTCTATTAAATTAAAAGAATTTGTAAAGTGACACGTTCTTAGTACGTCGTCTCCCCATGAAGGTTAGCGATCATATTATTATGTATTAATATTTTAGATTCGCAGGCACGAAACAGTTCAATGGATGATTTACCGTAAGTTTTTTAGTCATGAGATACTCCGACGACCGACGCTACGTTTTCCTTGAATTTTGTTTTATATAACCCTGAAACCAAAGTGAAATCGGTCCAGTAGTTTTCCAATAAATCGCAAACATACAGACAGACACGAAACAGGAACTTAATATTTGTATAATATATAGCTTTCCGGGATTTTGGTTTGACAACTAAATTATGAAGAGCAAGAAATGCCTCGTATAATACTTTACTATACTTATATCTCTTTTAGTTTAGCTAGCTTACACCAATTTATCTGAGAAATCGCGTGTGGAATCCTTGCCTTGCTTTACATTTTCGCAATCTGCTTATTCCCATTTTGTCTTAGTGTAATATTATAATAATTATACTCTATGTTACTTGGGAAGAAGTAGGCTCTTAAAAAGTGAAAGAATTTTTCAAATCGATTGAGTAATTCCTGAGATTACCTACGATAAATAAAGAAACATATCAACTTTACCTTCTTATAATATACTATAGAGTATAGATACGTCACTGCTTATTGAATTTCATGGATAATAATGTAAATTAACTGAAAAAGAGCAATGACAATGCCAACTAATACTGTGTTCATGTAATTTATACTTAAGGAACTATGATTTAGTTTTTCTTTTTTTTTAATAATTATGACAAATTAGATTTTAATTTTCGTAAAAGTGCAGTCCACTGTAATTTTGTATCCTGACATAAATACAAAAAACAGAAACAAAAAAATTAAATAAAGTAAATAAGACTTTAGCATTACTTTTTTGTTTCCCTTTTTTATTTATTTAATTTGTAACGAAAAAAAAAAACATTTTCCAATTCTTTGTCGTAGGTATTATGAGCAACGGCATATAGGTATAACAATGCTTTTTTTCTACTGCTTCAAGTTTCCATCTAGTATATAGTGTGTTTAAAAAATAATAGAGCTAATCAAATATTTCGGTTACACTTTTTTCTTATTTTTAGCATTTTGAAGCACACTATTCACAAAGTCAAAGATACGTCCATACAAGTTTCAATAAGTCAAATTTCTAACTGTTAAACAGCCGACTACTATATGTAATGTGAACATTACAGAGTAGTCAATGGAAACATTTTGATGTTCATAATATTGATTAGATCGTAGATTCCCAAACTTATTTGGCCTACCGCCCTCTTTTCAGAAAGAAAATTACCCAACGCCCCCGTAAATATTTACCTTCTTTAAGCGAACAAACAGAAAGATGCAGTGACAAATTTTGATGTATTTATATTTCTACTTATTAAAGAAATATGTTACTTAAGACGCCCTTGACTCTATATTTCTACTTATTAAAGAAATATGTTACTTAAGACGCCCTTGACTCTATATTTCTACTTATTAAAGAAATATGTTACTTAAGACGCCCTTGACTCTATATTTCTACTTATTAAAGAAATATGTTACTTAAGACGCCCTTGACTCTATATTTCTACTTATTAAAGAAATATGTTACTTAAGACGCCCTTGACTCTATATTTCTACTTATTAAAGAAATATGTTACTTAAGACGCCTTGACTCTTAAATTTCAAAATTATTTATTGAAAGATCGGTCGTAACTTGAATTTTATTTAGAAAATAAAGTAATGTCTACGAATTTAACAGTATTTTTCACAACAGATGAAACATCTACGAACGGTTTTGCAAAATTTCCATCCTTTGTTTATGCTTCCATCGCACCCTTATTTTTATTCAACGCCCACCAATTGCTTCTCAGGATACTTGCACAAACACTCCCAGGGGGCTGGTACCGCTCACTTTGGGAAACACTGGATTAGATCATATATTTGCGAGCATTCACACTGATGTCGTATACATAAAAAATAAGAGGAGATGATCCTCAGCTGTTGAGCGTTTATAATCTATAATCTAAGAGGAGATAAATGTATGTTTCTAGATAAGGTGCGCTCCGAGATTACATATCCGATGCAATCTAAAAGAGTCGTATAAATAATGTATTTTACCAGTTTCAGAGCAGACTGTAAATGCCTGTGAGAATTCACTTCATTATTTTGTATGAGACGTATGTTGCAGAAACAAAAATAAACGCAAATAGAGCACGTTTATTATCTTTTTCTTCTTCTTCTACATTCAACATGAAATATGGTTAGCAGAACAAATGCAGGTCTATTCTACGGCTAACTTGTAGCTAAACGATACATCTAAAAGATGATTACTTACATAAACTCACTATTTTATTTCTCTTTTAATTTTGAAAAATGTTGAACATCTGTTTAACAATAACAAACATTGATTATTATGTATTCCACGTAAACACTTTTTTTTTTGTTTATTTTGCCAATTACTTCCAGTTGATATGACGTTTAAATTTGATTACTATGAAAATTAACTTTTTGGTCAATAATAAAATTTTACAGATACACTTAATAGGCGTGACATCTGGCGTATTGTGTGTAAAGTACAATTTTAGAGTTTTTACGGAAAATAAAAATTTCTTAAATATTATATTGTTTGATTGCATTTATTTTACTATTTTTTTGTCAGATAAATTGTCTTTTAAATGAGGCACAGTTAATATAGATAAAAAAAATTATAATGTTGATTTGACTGTATCGTGTATTAAAATATATATTTTTGATAAACGGATTAGTATTTATTTGACTGAGGTAAAATCTATGTTTTTCTGTTACGTAAGTCACGTAAGATACCTATTGTAATCGACTTTGTAGCTGATTTCATTTCGTACTTTTTTGGCTCATATTTTATCACAACATGTAATAAAAGTGTCTTTGATAAACGCAATTTTATTTTACCAGTTCGTTTCAATAACTTTTGTACGTGTTTTGCAATAACGTTCAGAATATACAGGGTGTTGAAATTTGATGCAAAGTCACTCCAATCTATTCAACTTATTTGTCCTGCAAAAATTCGATTTTGAGTTTTTGATGAATTTACACGTTCTTAAATCCTCTGAATCCCAAAGAAGGTAGTTTTCAAATATGTCTGTTTGTTTGTGGTCGCATTTAGAGCCCAAACCATTAGATCGATTTGGCTTAAATTTTGCATGTTGTTCAGAACTGTAACACTTTGAGGCGAAATCGTAACTAGCTCAAATTTGGAGGAAGTGGCTCCTTATAAAAACAGGTTAAAAACTTAAAACTTAAATTTATTTTTTTTCTCCAAAACGGCTCAGACTATTTTGATGAAATTTTACACTTGCATACATCCAAAGTACCAGTGTGACATGGCATGACTATAGTTCTTCTTAAAAAAATACCGGGTGTGCGTCTGTGGGTGGTTCTGTATAGACTATAGACGAAAGACCAAACATCATTAGAAAGTTAGTTCGAGTTTTGTTAGATCCTTTATTTTTTATTTTTCCTTCAATTATAAAACTTTTTTTTCTAATACAAATTTTTTTGAAAATTTAAATCGGAAACATTTAAGTGATTTCTGTTTAAAAAATGTAATATCTCAAAAAAAGAGACTTTTGTCACTCTTATGGTCGCTCGAAATACATTCATATCTAAAACAAATAAAACAAGCTTACTATTTTGCAATTTGCAGATTCGCTACATTTATAGCGTTATAAATATGATTCTATTTATATGTGAGAAAAAGGTTTTGAGTTTGCAAGGACGTCTTCTGTCTTGACGGGCTTTAAGTGGGGCTTCAAAGCGAAGTAACACAGTAAACAGGTGCGGTTGCATAACCGAGGATAAAGTGCACTTTATGTATGAATAGTTTCCCGTTTGATCTTCCCAATTTACCTGTTCTCAGACTTAAACAGGTGCATCTAACTTCGGAGCTGTTCCAATTCATGTTTGTTTACTTTCCCGTCACGTAGCAATACTGTTGTGATCACATTTCCCAACAGTAAATACTATTTAGAAATCCAAAAAGTCGGTGATGATAATTAATAAAACAACAGTAACTAGACCTACTATTAATAACTTTTTGTAATCTAAAATCTTTCAGAGTTTTAAATTATTACTGAACTGAAGATGACAAAATTTATTGTCGAAACGTTTTCAATTAATTTACTTCTACTATTATAATTGAATATATCAAAATCGGGTAAGGTCTAGTTACTGTTGTTTTATTAAGTAAATACTATAATTACATTTTGTTTGTAAAAGTGTGTGTAAATATATATTGTTAAAGCATACCTAAACTGTAATACTGTACCATGGGACATCATAACTTGAGTCCGATCGAAGTTTTGGCTACATTCGACCAAAAATTAAACCTTCGATAAAACATTCAGGAAAAATCAGACTGATTAAAAAATATATTTTAAGGTCACAGCTAGGATCATTTGGACCTGGTACCAATTCATATTTCGATTTATTATTTTTTAATAATAAATTGAAAATTCAATATATACTTTTACCAGTTCTTATATTAGACCCGGGGAACTGGGGGCTTGTAACAGAGGAACCATGGGAACACCATATAAATAATGGAATTGCTTCATGCTCGGCTATTCTCAAGCCCAAAATAATCAGGGCGAAGCAGTGGCGGACTAAGCCCGTCGGAGGTCCGGGGCGGCAGAACTAAATGAGGCCCCCGGTTTTCTTAGAAATTGATGTATTTGTAGTGTAAATTTCGTAAAAAATGAATAATATAAGTAGATGTAATGGCTGACAAAAAAATCAAATATTTATAATAAACGACCTACCTACGTTTATATTTTGTATACGTACGGGGCCTCCAGCTCCAAACTGCCTCTTACTTACTAAACATATTTTGGCCTTGTTTGGGATTTGATTAAGAAGGACTTGTCGAGATTTGGAGGGCCCCCAGGATCAGAGGCCCGGAGCGAGCCGCCTCCTTTTAGTCCGCCACTGGGGCGAAGTGAGTATAATTTTATTTAAATCACTCACGTAAAGCTCTGCAAACAAAGAATATTAAAAAAACATGAAATCAACAAATTACTTTCAGCTTCAACGCAGCTGAGTTCAGATTACAATAATTTTCCTTCGCTTTTTTAGCACCATACAATATCTTTGGCTTCGGCTGAAGGTGAGAAAAAATACGAAGTTCGGCTTCGGATATTAAACTGGCCTTCTGCCTAGATTTTTTCTAGAAAATCGCCTTCTTCGATTTTCGGTCATCCACAGTAAACTACCCCGTTCTGGATTTTCCGAAACAAATGAATGGCGGTATATTGTAGAGTTAATAATGACATCGATTTATTGGTGGACGATTAATGTAGTTTTAGAAACACTAGCATGTTAACATACTGTATACAGCTTAACATTCGTATATTTATTTACAATTTCAATTATATAGCCACATATAAACAAGCGCTGCCTTTTTAACTTAAATGTAGAAATAATATAATAAAATAGTTGACATATGCGGAAGACGGTATGTTTATGATGCATTATTTATTTATGCTATATCAAGAAAATGGCATTCTTGTTCTAAACATTCTACATAATTTTATTATAAAAATACAATTTTTTTTGATGAATATAATTTTGAATTAAGGCCATCATTTCGAATGCAAATTATCAATTTTAAATATTTAAAGAAAAAGTTTGTGGGAGTGAGGATCAGAATTTAAAATTATTCTGTAAGTTCTCCTTTTTGAAAAAAAAATGTTATCTATTTTTTCTATTGCGAGTACAGACGCGGGCGTGAATACCGTTAAACACAATTAATTGTATTCGTTGTCATGAAAAAGAATACGTAATCCACTTTTATTAATCTTGCAAAATCAAATTGTTCGTAAAATATAATATATAAAATAATTGTAATTTTATTTTTTTATATTTTAAATTGTTATTCAATACCTATATATTTTTATTATTAAAAGAATCATAAGGATTCAAACCTGTCAGTCGGTAGACTCGTACTTTTCCACATGGCCACCTGGCTTACTGTGTCTGAGATTTTAACATAGTTATACACGCTGTGTTTTGTTTCACATGTCAACCACTTCCGACTATTTCCATTTTATTTAATATTTCTAAAATGCTACCCCAATATGAAACATCAGGCGTTATTCACGTGAAAATATTTGCACCTGCAAGTCATTTAAAATTTCATTAAGGTTTTTTCTAAATATTTATTAAATTAAATCTATTTATAAACATATTTTAAGAAGCTTATTTATTACCTTCATTACACATTATGTTTCAAAGAGAAAACACGGTCCATCAGAGATACTGAAACGCGAAATTGATAGTGATCTGATTGCTAACAAGTTGCTTCAATTTGGATGTCAGCACAGTCAGTGGCGGATTTACACATTTGCCGCCAGGAGGCTATTCAAATTTTACCGCCCCTACCGACCTCTACAATTCGATACCCTAGTTCACAATCATATTAATTAAAATTTTTTTGTCAATGAAATTGTAACTTTATGATCTGTGCACTTTCGATCGTCCTAATTACACCACCTTTTTCCCGTAATTAGTATGATTGTGAACTAGAGGATCGATGTGTCAGTTCCTAGATTATTTTTACAACCCAACGATTTAGTTAAGTTTGCACAAGAAATAGTTTTTGGGTAAATTGTAGAAAAATTATCTAAGTGGTGAAACATATCAATTATTACATGTTGAATTGTTTGTGTGAACCTAATAACATTTAGATACCTATATAAATATGAATCTTTTTAATTTCTGTAAGACATAAAAAAAAATGTTGGTCCCAAATTTGCCGCCCTAGGCTCCAGCTTACTCAGCCTGCAAGTAAATTCGCTACTGAGCACGGTACGTGTCGAAATTTCGTTTTATTGGAGGAAGAGCAGACTGACAACATTGAATGTACATTGAAAAAAAAAGCATAGAGTATAGATTTTTATTTTTCTTTTACGCTATTTCTTTTCATTAGTAAAGCGGTTATATCATTTAATCTTCTACACAGTTGTAATAACCTCTGAAACTTGATTAATTACATAAAGTTTATTATATCAATAAAAGTATCACGCTAAGAGAAAGATATGTATAGAGAAATACCGGGATATAATGTTTTTGTTTTACTTAAATCATGGAAGGTTTCTTCTTTCGTATAAACGATTTTATTCTTTTTGCGCATAATGATATAAAAACTGACTTAATTAACTAATATCAATTAAGGCAATTCTAATTAACTTTTGCAACTCAACTATAGCCAACAACAAAGGTATATATTTTCTGCTTATCCATTTAAAGTATGGATTTTTTTATTAAATGTTCTGTTCATACTTTGTTAAAAAGAAAATTACTGGGTAATGTAAAATTTACCTTTTTAATCATTTATCGAAGAGTTTGATTGCTGATTTTAATTGAAAGAATTAGTCAAATTGTCATCATAATCAATCAGTTTATAAATAAACCATAGTAAAGTAGCGTATCTAAGGAGTTCTAGGGTTCATTTGCATCCCTCAAAAGTGTAGTAGTGGTAATCTTTTAACTTATTATTTTATATAAAAATCAGTAAACTGCGTCAAATGTTTTGGCAAAAAACTTGAGAGCCTTCAGTTCCAGTTTGTTGCTTATATTGTAAGCAGTACCCGTCCGGCTTCGCCCGGGTGCTAAGAAAGCCCGGGCGCAACCCACTACTCACTCGCTTCGCTCGTTCGCTTTAATATTATAAATACACTACTCACTCGCTTCGCTCGTTCGCTT
Source organism: Mongoloraphidia duomilia (assembly GCA_039654895.1). Taxonomy (NCBI): domain Eukaryota; kingdom Metazoa; phylum Arthropoda; class Insecta; order Raphidioptera; family Raphidiidae; genus Mongoloraphidia; species Mongoloraphidia duomilia. The sequence continues at coordinate 19,786,084 of CM077522.1, read as the reverse complement.
GAATATTATAATTACATTACTCACTCGCTTCGCTCGTTCACTATATATATAAACCTTCCGTGAAAAATTATCTGACTGATGATGAAAACCGCATCAAAATCCGTTGCGTAGTTTAGGAATTACATTACTCACTCGCTTCGCTCGTTCGCTATATATATAAACCTTCCGGGAACAATTCCGTCATACATGATTTTTGCGTAACTTTAACCGTTTACGCAGCGCACGCAACGGAAGCTCTCAAAAGGAATAATTTGTCCCGTTTTTGCAACATTTTTCATTGATGGTCCGCTCCTATTGGTCGTAGCGTGATATTATATAGCCTATATCCTTCCTCGATAAATGGACTATCCAACACAAAAATAATTTTTCAATTCGAACCAGTAGTTCCTGAGATTAGCGTGTTCAACCAACCAAACAAACAAACAAACTCTTCAGCTTTATAATATTAGTATAGATGTGCATTCGAAGTAAGAGAACTTCATTTTATTCAAATCTAAAATATATTTTGGAGCCAAACCTGCATTTCGAAGTATATCTTCACGATGACATTGTTTGATGAGGCAATAAATTTGACGACGCACTAAAAATGAAAACGTACTATGCAAAAGCAAAACCTTCGTTTAAATTTTTAATCAAGTGAATGCGTGCGACAATTAAAAAGAGAGAGGAACAAACACCGGAAGAAACAAACATACGTATATTATAATCAGTCGTAAAATATGTGCTGTGATGATCAGGTCATAGTTGTTAAATGAACTGATGCAAGTGTTTATGGGAAGTTAAGCCGCTGAATATCCCTCATAAACCAGTTCATTCCCTGAAGCTATAAGATACTCTCTTGATCTAACACTGCACTGTCTCAATTAAAATATCTAAACAAATCAACCGTAGAACTCCATACTCGAGTCTTAGCAAAAATCGGTATATTTTTACGTTATCCATCACATTCATCTTGCGTTATGACTTCAAACAAAGCTTCGTAAATAAACCTTTAAATGTTATACCTTAAATAACATTGTGTAATATTGTATCACGTGTTAAAAATTGGCTATAATTCTAAAATAACTTATACAATTTTAAAGTAGCGTGTACAAGATGTTTAAGATCTACCTACTACAATATTTATACAGGGTGCTGAATTGCTTTGCGGATAATAAGGATTTAACCCGTAAAATCAAACTTTTGCGATTTCCTGCTTCCCTAATTATTTTAGGAAAATATCTTCGAATAAAAGTTTTAGAACATAAAAGTCTGCATCTAAATCATTAAACATTAAACAAAATTAATTTTGCATGCTTTGTAACGGCAGAAATTTGATATGAAAATGTCAAAATTACCTCAAAAACAGATAGCGATAGCCATGGAACTTGAACAAAATGATGACGTTTTAGCTGTCAGAATAATTTCTAATCATTTTGTTCAAATTTCATGGCTATCGCTATTTGTTTTTGAGGTAATTTTGACATTTTCATATCAACTTTCTGCCGTTACAAAGCATGCAAAATTACTTTTGTTTAATGATTTAGATGCAGAATTTTATGTTCTAAAACTTTTATTCGAAGATATTTTTCCCAAAATAATTAGGGAAGCGAGAAATCGCAAAAGTTTGATTTTATCCATTTAGCCGCTGGAAGCGCTGCGGTACGTAAGGACCAAACACAAAATCTATCACAATTGTCGAGGAATAACTCTGAATTTAACATAAAAACGGGGGGGAGGGGAGTCACAAGTTAAAAATAAATGCAAACCTCACTTATACTTACGGATATTTTGTAAACAAATTTAGGTGTGTTAGCCCTGAACTGGTTCTGAACCACTAAAGCGTGTGTTGGCAGTACAAAACTCTTCGGACAAAACTCTGTGTTTGTTGGTCAAATTCTTCGGACTGCTTAAACTTGGTTCTAGTAGTTCTAGGCTTCTAGCAGTTCCAGGAGCCTTCAGTTGCTAAAAGGAAGTTCAAACAGTCTGAAGAATCCAAGGATATTTGGCCAACATACACGCAGTTGTGTCCTAATAGATTCGTACTGAGAACAGCACTACTTCTGGCGCTTTCACAAACTATTGTCACTGATTTTTTAGACACGCACTTCGCATTGCGGCCCGTGGAGATCAGTCTCCTTCCTTTCTATACTCCATGGATAGACTCATAGGCAATGCAAGACATAAACAAGTTTTTGCCAAACTTTTCGACAGTCGTACATATATTTCGTCGTAACAATTTGTCTAGCGAAAACAAGTTTGACAAAAAATCAGCTGTTAGTTTTTCTCGTAGATAATGAGATCAGATGTTTATAGTTCTGTATCGAATCGTAGAAATACCGGTGCGCTGTTGTCGTTATAGAGGTTGGAGCAGGAGCCAGGAGTATAGTAGAGTGGAGCGTACGGGTTAATCCTTTATTATGATAGTATAAAGATACTGCGTGTAGAAATGTGATAAGATAATAGACAGTGCTGGTGCTACCTACCGATGGCGGAGGAACTATAAATAACACTTAATGTTCAACTGTTACGTATGTATATGTAAAGATGGCGAATGTCTTCTTAAATGTCTATCTTTTAAAGCGGCTTACTCTGGAGTCATGGATGAATTAAAATCGGTTAAATTCACTTGGTGAATGCGCGCTTGCTGCAAGACAAAACCGAACACATCTATACTAATATTATAAAGAGGAAAAATTTGTTTGTTTGTAATGAGGGGGTAATCTTTGGAACTACGAGTACTGAACCAATCCTAAAAATCCTTTCACTAATAGAAAGATACACTATCCCTGAGATATATAGGTTATATCTTTTTTTTAATAATTCTCGAGGGGGGAGATAATTCCTGTGGGATAATAACAAAACGTAACTGCAATTCTTTTGCATTTTAGCGAATTGGCGGAATCCTATAACTTATAAATTTTAAACACCATCAGCCCGGATTTGCTTCGCAGGGGGAGCATTTCTCGCGGGAGGGGATAATAAATTATAAATTCTTAGTACCCGGGCGAAGCCGGACGAGACCGCTAATAAATAAATAATTTATTTAACTCTATATAATGCAAGCAGTAAGATTGGCGCTTATGGGCAATTTTTAGTTGATCGACTGTTTAGTTGAATGAGTAACTATATAAGTAACAAGCGTTCTACATATGCAACCGTTCTACATATGCAACCGTTCTAATGAACATTTGCTCACTTGCAACCAGTGCTGGATTTCCGCCTAGGCCCACAAGGCCCCGGCCTAGGGGCCTTCATATAAGCTCAAAAGCTTGGCTTGCCTTATCAAAAAGCTTTATCGAAAATATTATTTACGGATAGGACTAATAATTTCTTGGTTAATTATAATAATACCGTAAACTACCTTACAGATCTTCTGTATTTTGATTTAATTAATTGTACTAGTGCATTTAATTCGCTAAATTTCCAAAATGGCTTCGAGATGGGGGACCCCAAATGCCAAGTGCCTAGGGGCCCTGGGTCTTTAAGTCCGGCACTGCCTGCAACTGTTATATCGGCCGATTAAATAGTTTGTGAATTATTTAGTTGGGTCTGTGCGCTGGCCGTTGATCGACCGACCGATAATAATTTATCAGCCTGCAGATCTTAGGGCAAAGACAGGCACGGCGGTTTTAACCGAAGCGTTTACCGAGTCGGTTTCCAAGTCGATAGGTCGTTTAATATAGCATAATAGTGTAAAACACAGCTGTGCCGTTTGGTACGTTACGTGTGGCGGTTTCGAAATAGCTGTGTGTGTTTTACACTATTATGCTATATTAAACGACCTATCGACTTGGAAACCGACTCAGTAAACGCTTCGTGTCTGTCTTTGCCCTTCTAGTAATATAGAAGTCTGAATATCGCGAGTTCAATCAAAACCAGATATGTTTCCTGTATCGACCAAAACAGAACATGTCCAATTATACATATTAATAATTTAATATACGAGATATTAATACGGGAAATGCGTCAAAAGCAGACATATCAGTATTGTTTTTCGCGTTTTTCTTAAAACTACTTATGCGGACATATTATGTCTGCTTTTAAATAAACGCTCCTCGTATATCGTTTTCAGAGAATTTAGTAATTGAAAATAAATTTGTTTTCAGATTACGCGAATTGTAAAAAAGTTTATAAAAATTGTTGGAATATTGAATTAACAGCAAAAAAATTTAATTGATGGTTGCCGATTCAAAAGTAGATTTATCCGAACTGGTAAATATTTTTTGTGCATGTTATATTAAAAACTGAACTCTGATTAATACCTAGATTCAAATCTCTTTTTGATTCTACAAATACAAATTCTGTTTTTGATGCATACACCGCGCTTTCATAAACGTTAAAAAAATATGCCTTCTAGATTTATACAATTATTAGCGGCCCGGTCCGGGTTCGCCCGGCTGCTATATGTTATTATGATTTATTTAACCAACCCCCCTACGCGAGAAATTCTCTCCATACGAAGCGAAACCGGGCTGGTTGTGTTTATAACAGTAGGATTCCGTCAATACGCTAAAATGCAAAAAATTGCAGAGTTACGTTTTGTTACTATCCCATAGGACTATACATTTTTCCGGGATGAAATATACCCTGTGTTCTATTCTAGGACCTAAAGGAACTATATACCAAATTTCATGAAAATCCGTTCAGCCGTTACGAAGCTGAGTGCTAACAAACACACGCACAAACTTCCGCATTTATAATAATATTAGTAGAGATTTTAAATGCGTAGTCAATTTAAAATTTTGGGGAGTGGGGGGTAATATAGATGTTTAATTTTACACCAAAACGTTGACATACTGAAATTCCTTTTTCGGTATGCGGTATGTTGACTCGAAATTCCACCACTCGATCCAAAAGATGTTCTGACAATTTTTGATAAAATATTTCTGTTTTTGGACTTTATCTTTTATAATTTTATCGTTAACAATGAATTCGTTCAAAAAATGTAAAATAAAAACAACAAATTTTAAGCATTGTTACAACTTAAGAGTATTCTCTACCAGAAGTTACCCCCTGCACTCTTCATCTCAAATTTTTCCCCCTTGCCTAAAGACGGTTATAGCTCTCCCGACGCTATTTTTAAAGCTAAAGGGTTCGGATAAACGCCAAATGAAGGACCAAAAATCACACGACAGATCATACAGGCGGAAAATTGAAAAAAAATCGTGAAAAAACGTACTTTTTAAAAATTACGTAATCTTTCACACGTAGCCAAAACTTTTTTCAAAAAAATCGCCTGTAGGATCTGTAATGTGATTCTTCAGGTCCGTCATTTGGCGTTTTATTCATTAGCTTTAAAAATAACGCGGGGAGAGCTGTGACCGTTTTTAGGCGAGGGAAAAAGATTTGTGATAAAGAGTGCACTTCTGGTAGAAAATACTCTTAATTGGTGGCAATTTATATATAATGTGATTTTTGATGTTACAATAAACTATCAGAAATGAACAATAGATAGCATATAAAAATATTGTTGTGTTCTATTAAATGATTGCTCAATGAAATGGTTGTTAAAATAAAAATAAAATGCAGCAAACGTTACAAAGTCGAAACACGTATTATGGTCTTTTTATTTATAACATCTGTCAAGTAGCTAGTTGTTACAATTTTTCACTTTAACTGTTATGTTGATTTTATTTGTTAGGTACGTACGATAGTTTTGTTATAATTCGACTGAGTGATCTTTTTATTAAGGTGTCGAAAGCTTCGTAGAGAATTCAAAGCTGTTTCTTATTTTTGCGTTTTCCTTAACAAGAAATTTATATTGTCGTTCTTTCATAAAAACATTATTTTGCGGAACAGTTTTTGTATAAGGATACTCGTACAAACGAACGCAGTGTCAAAGATGTTTTAAGTACGGAAAATTATTTTAAAAGTATTTAATAAATACTAGGTACAGAATTATGTCTGTGGGAACTTTGCATACATGATGATTTATAACTAATGTAAAATGTAAACATGACGTGAATGAAGATGTTATTTTGAGCAAAAAATCTGTATACTTATACCTGTGTTATATATGTTTAACTTTCCGACCTATAAGAGTTTAGATTTGCGATTGAATTGAATAACGCTATCTTTGAAAGAAAACATGAATAAACACATTTAAAAGCGTGTAAAATAGATAAGCATATAAGTGTTTGTACACCCCTTTAATTAATGTAACTGCATAAAATGTATTACTTATGTAATATTTAGTTATTCGGTAACTAGAATCTAATTATTTCACTTCAAATTGTAAAAGTATATTTAGTCAATTGTAAATCATATTTCGATAGATAGAGAATAAATATTTTGTTAATCAAATAGTAATTTGTGTTTTTAATTATTGTCTTTTAAATACTTACAATAATAATACAAGTGTTCAAGTATACCTACATATTTTTTGCTCAAAATAACGTCCCCATACCATCTGTAAATATTTTTTCAGTCGTTATAAATCAATCTAAGTAAGAAATACGGAAAATTATTATAATAGATATTCGGATGCTCCGCTGTTGATAAGGTCCTTGACTAATTAAGTTAATGTTGAACTTTTACATTTAACGAACTGTGAATAACAATATCTGAATTCTGTCAAGTGACAAATATTCGACAACCTCGTTTGTTAATAACGTCATTAACTCTCAAAGTGACGTGAAACTTCTTATAAACTATGATAAAGATGAACTGTGAAGGACAGTGACTTCAGTGATAGGTCGCGTGGTAGATATTCGGCCAGTCTGTTTGTTGTTAACGCCCTTGACAGTGAGGTGGTGCTGACGATATGACTCCGGCGTGCGCACGGGATCGCGTGATTTGTTCCGGATCATGATGAGAGCCACCGATCCATTCATGGGCTGCTCAGAGCTGCATTTCGCTGCAAGCGTCCTGCGGCTTATAATAGGTGAGTATGTTCTATTGTTCTTTCTGCTGTATTATTATTTTGGGCTGAAACCTGCACTATGTGAAAAACCGTATAAATCAGGCCGCAATTTTTAATATTCGCAAAGAAATTATTCTGTGTTTGTTTTTCTGCTGGGGCAGCACGTAAAAATAATAAAAGTCAATATGTGTCGTGGGACACCAGACAGAAGCTATGCTTCTTACGAATTGTATACAGGGTGTATCGCAGAAAACCGAACATAGGGAAAAGTACACAGTACAAATTAGTTAAGATCAGAGATTGCTTTGCCCTCTATTCAGAGGTCGTTACCATGGTTACCATGGTGTACGTATACTGTAACAAATGCATATTGCTGTTCATTTGACAAAATCTGGATGAACTTAAAGACAAAATCGTCGAAGTATGTTTCAATATGACTCCTGTAATGTTAGATAAAGTGAGACAAAGTTTTTGTAACCGATTAAGCCCCTGCTTCATTCAAAATGGAGGTTTATTTGAACATTTGCTTTAATTTTTTATTTTAACTGTTTGTTTTGTTTAATTATTAGTTAAAAAAATATTTTCTTAATAAAAAATTGTTTCATTAATAAAAATAAATTCAATTAATATTGAAGAATTTATTTTAACTGATTTTTCTAATTATTCATTATTAGCTATTATTGTTATTAAATAATGGTTAGTCAGCGTTACCATGGTACCCATTCTCATCACTGTGGCCAAAGTAATCGTTGATCCTAACTAATTTGCACAATGGAGTTTTCCCTATGTTCGGTTTTCTGTGATACACCCTGTATATAAAATCGAATTTATTTACTAAAAACTATAGAAACAATACGCGCTGCCCAGCTAATGAGAAGCGCTGCATCGCCGCGTTCTGAGGGCGGGTTCGTGACGTTTGTTTATATTTTAGGTCCCCATGCCAAACGTGCGTTAAGAAGCATATCTTCAATTAACTTATTTTTATGAAGTTTAAATGAGTTAATAATAGGATAGAAACATTGAGTGCGAGTTTTTAAACTGTAACTTGTTTCCAATATCTTTAAACAGTCATCATTTCATCTCGAACAGAATCCGTAGTTGTTTTAGAGGTTGAATTTAGTCCGAGGTCACATGTAGGGCATGCAATTCGAATATTCGAATAAAGCGAATATTCGGCTGCATTTATTATTCGAATAGTAATTCCTATTATTCGAATATATTCGAATTATTTGTTAAGAATTAAAATTGTTTAAAAACGGTTTACGGCGGCGCTAAAACATCTTACAAACGCTACACTAGCTCTAAGTTCGCGCTAGGGCGTGGGAGGGGAATCGAAACGGGGCGAGAAAAGTTTTTTTTTGTTAATTATTGCATGTTTATTTGATATAACCATTTACTTACGTTACGTTACGTACGTGTACTTAATTGCTTGATTTGCTCTTCGCACGTGCTAATAGACGTATTATTTATTTGTGAAGTATTTTTTTTATAGGGGAGCAATACCCCATACTTTTGTTGTACTAATTAATAAAAATGCGTCTTAGATGCTCATTTAATATTTTTGTTTGAATAGGAAAAACAGAAAGAAAGAATTTTGAATTTTTTTGATTACTTAAATATGTTCATTTGATCTATGGTTCTCGGAAGCTATGTGCGCTCTAATATTTAGTTGATTTGATCTGAATTTTTACGTAACTAAGTAAAGTAAAAATGATTATTTGATCTCTTTTTAATTAGAAGTAAGCTGCTTTTGTTGTTAAAATATTGATTGGATTTATGGACGTGCAGTAGGCGTGTTGATTTTAAATAATTAAAAGTCATTTATTGAAGTTCCAGTGTCTTTATTATTTTTACCAATTATTCGAATATATTCGAATATATTCGAATATTGGCTAAAATTTGAGCGAATATTCGAATACCTGAAACATCCGAATATTTGCATGCCCTAGTCACATGTGATGTTCGATATCGTTTTTATTGGATTTTAACAACCTTATCTGGACGCTAAGACAAACTATGGCCAGTGTACTTTACACAAAGGTTACATAAAGTTATAATCCTTGCAGCAAGCTCTTTTATTGATGTATATAAAATTTTACAAGAGATAAAGGCAACGTCACATATTATATGTGTCCAATGTAGGTCCCGGATCTTATATCGTTGTACTTTATTGGTGCGGTACAGAACTATTTTTTGGCCGGCCTTAAATTGTACACTGATTTTATGATTAACTATAGTTAATCATAAAATCAGTGTAAGCTATAGCTTTTGGTAGCGGCTTTTGACGGAAATTTCTTAATTTAAGTAGTAGCCGGTAAGAAATATTCTGTACTTTAAGTTTGGATACCAAGTTTTATCAAAATCGATTCAACCGGAATAAAAAGGCAAAAATTGTGGAAACTTATTCTAACGTCTATAGGTATTAATACTCGCAAAAAATACAATTGCAGACAGAGGTCCCCATTATACTTTTATTTGTCTTTATGGGGTTTTGTTGACAATAAATATTTATTATGATTAATTTTGCCGCCGAGACCAGACATCTCGGCACGAGATTAACAATTTTTCCCATCTCATATTTCGAGATTAAGATTAAATAATTTTATTTTAATAGAATTATCGCTAGGCATTTGGTAGAACATGATTGATTAAAATAAATACACAAACAACAAATTCTACACATTTGTTAATCTCAACGATCGTTTCGGGTTTCTAGCCCATCATCAGGAGAGTTCAAACTAAAACTTTTAGTTTGAACTCTTCTCCGAAACGACCGTTAAGATTAATGAATTTTTTAAGTGTTTGTGTATTTATTTGACTATAAAATAATTGTCGAGATGGCACCATTATCGATACAGGAAAGAGACCATCGAGAGATATAAACTCAAGACCCAAACGCAAGAAATATGGAGGACGCAACGCAGCACGCTAGTTCTCGTTGCGTCAGCTGTCTATAATAAACGTGCGTTTTGCCTGCGTTGTCCAATCAGAGCAGTTGTTTATTTCGTCTGACATTAGAACGATAATGAAAATTGAATAGTGGGTAAGTTCCGGATCAATTTTGATGACATGTCGGTCATGTCTCAGTTTAGTCGTTAAGTTTTTATAGTTGTCTAGCAGTTGAAAAATAGCTTGTGTTCTACTCATTGTGTTCGTGATTTTTATATAAATTCCTTTAGCACGCCCTTGAACCCCCTCGCCTTACATCACGGTGCCATGCACAATAAAGATACTGGCATTATGATATAAAAATTTTTAATTGAAAATCAAATTTACTTTTTAGTGTATTTGCCATATGGCACATACACTATTGGCGTCGGTCGGATGGCGGGACCTAGGGGTCGGACCAAAATTTCTCGACGTTTTATAGCCTCCTGAACACTTTGGCACCATTTTTGAAAATGTTTATATATATATGTATGTATATATTTATATATATATATATATATATATATATATATGTGTGCGGGCAATAACTTTCGAAAGAGTTAATTGATTTTAACGAAATTTGGTAGGTACGTTGGAATCCATCACCGCACGAAGCCTATTTAAAATGGGCCCGATCGGACCATTTTCAGGGTTGTATTTAGGGGTTCTAAAAAGTTTTTGGGCCCAAAAATACCGAAAAAATTGTCAGAATTGTTTCAAAATTGAAATTTAACTCTTTAGTAGAGATTAAAATGTGCTGCTAAAATTTTAATAAAATCGGCCCGACAGGACCGGACTTTCAAATTTTATGAAAACACTAGTTTATTGATACGGATTTACTTATGGAAGGGTGTATTTAATTTGGTGCAGATGTTGTACTGATAAAATCCATGTCTAATATTGAAATTTAGAAAAATTTAATTATTTTAAGGGATGTATTAAGGGATTAAATTTTTTATTTTGTCAAAAAACAAACTTATGTTCACATAATAATGCCACAATGCCTGTGTTAGCAAATACACTATATTGTCGGCAGGGTTTGGCACTGCGACCCGAGTTTTTTATTGTTTTTTAAGATGGTTTTGAAACTGTTATGGTTTATTGCTTCTCATAATTATTTGTATATACGTAGTTTAATTCTTAGATTTTATTTAATGTTCTGTTATTTTTTACAATACTTATTTTTAACAGGTAGATTAAAAAATGTTTTTTACAACGCCGCTATTGAAAATTCGATTTTCGGTACCTGTTTAGCAGGTTGAAACTGAGCGTTTTCATCCCTAGGTCGGTTCTCTGTGTTTTTTAACGTTGTTAAGAGGGAGACAGAGCGGACTGGATCCGCATATAATTTTCGAAAACGTCAAATTAAGATGGAGATAGAGCGATATTGAATCCTCAGATAATATTCATAAACGTCAAAATGACAGATCTAATATTTTTGCGACTTTTTTGCAGGCCCAAATTGTAGGTACCTCAAATCGAATTGTCAGTAGTGTTGTTGTGAAAAATAATATGCAATTACTCGGTATGAAACTTGACGTTTGAAAGTTGCAACACGTGTGGTTGCATGCCCTCGTACCTCGGGCAGCAAACATCACACTGCTTGCAAACGCCAAGTTTCTTATCTTGTAATGCAATATACTATTTCCCCGAAACACATTTTTTTTAATTTGATGCATGTAATTTTTTTTAATTATCACATTTCTAGCAGAGCGTGTGTTGAGATTTACGAGTATTTATTTTTGTGTTCATTTTATTTCATTTTTAACGGCAAACTTAAGAAAATATAAACATGTATGCGTTGGTGTCTCAAAATCACCGAATTATCAATTTTTCTGTAGTGAGTAGGATTATTATGTTTTAGATTTTAGAATATCACCTTTAATTTTTTTCTTATAAGTAAAGTTGCATTTTTATACTAATTAAGTAACTAAAATTATTTTCATTAGTGTTCAGACCTTAGGATATAAATTTACAACTATTGTTATAAATTGGTAGAGAAGATATGGCAATTACTTGACAACACAATTATTAAATTGAATTTTCAAAACATGACAGATCTTTGATAGTTAATTAATTTTGGCAGATAGTACCGTGGTCATGGCTTGAGCAAGGATTGTCTAATTTCCCGTTACTTTTTACAACAATGGAACAATCAATCATCCAACCAGCACACTTAGACCTCATGTTTTACATATAAGCATGTACATCTATATACAGAATGTTACAAGTATCAATCATCAATAAAAATATATTTCATTTGTAAATTCTTCCTTAATTAATAATATTTTTAAAATATTAATTTCTCTACTGTGGATTTGATGGAAAACTTTTTGGTCACGATAAAATAATTCTAAAAATATTTTTATCGTCTAGACTAGACGTACCTAATATAAATATTCAATATGCAAAACAAATGGGTTAACGTTTAGAATAGTTTAATGCACTCGCCTGCGGCTCGCGCGTGAAACTTAACACCCGTTTTCTTTGTCAAAATGCAAAAGGCTAGATGGAAGTGCGCATACATACAACACGATAGTTGGCCGACTAAAATATCGTAAAACCACACCGATCGCCATTTGACTAAACTATCGAACAACTATCGTCGGCAGTCTACAGCTGTTTATTGACGTGCGCATACATTCGACTAAACAGTTGTTCGATTGCCCATTAGTTTAATAGTGAAATTGTGGCACAACTAATTGAATGTATGCACATCTCTTACAACTAAACAGTTTAGTCGAATTGAAATCGCAACACGTACCCAACTCGATTAAACTGTTTAGTCGTGAAACAACTGTATGTATGCGCCCGGCCATAAACTGCCGACGATAGTTGTTCGATAGTTCAGTCAAAAGGCGATCGGTGTGGTTTTACGATTTTTTTGTCGGCCACCTATCGTGTTGTATGTATGCGCACTCCCATCTTCTCCAACAGCCTTTTGACAAACAACTAAACAGTTGTGCGAATAAAAATTGTATGTATGCGCGGGCCCTTAGGAAAATGTCGTAAAATCGTGAGCTGAATCGCTAATTTGTGGACAAGTTGCGAACAATATTTTTTGTTACTATTGCTTAAATCCATCGATAAAGTAGAATTTTTCACAGCTTTTTTTTACTTCCGTGCGGTAAAATAAAAATAGTACAATAAAGTGTCACTTTGCGGCCTAGTCCGGTAAAGTAAACTATAAAGTAGAGTTTCTCATAATCGGCTACTTACGAGACGCCACCCAGCGCTCGAAAATTAAATTTCCTGAGCAAGTGTAACAAAAAAATGAAGGATTGCAGAAAGCTGTTTATTAACTAGCAAGATGTTGATGTTGGAGGAAAAAGAGACCTGAAATACATTGACGATATGACGTCCGTGCTGACCTACTCCAGATAGTGTTGCCGCCTAGACAAGACAAGACAAGACTTTCAAAGTCTTGAAATATCAAGACAAGACTTCACTTAAGTCTTGTCTTGAAATATCAAGACTTAATTCACTAAGTCTAAGTCTAAATTAAAAATCTCTTGTCTTGTCTAATATCAAAACTCTAGATTATTTTCAAGAGTCTAGATTAACCGAGTGGTTTACTTTGCCTACTACTACATAGTTTATATACTCTTGAAAATTGTCTAGAGTTTTAGCAAGAGTCTTGATATAGATAAAGCAAGGCTTGTCTTACCTTGAAAATTCTTAGACAAGACTTTTGCAAGTCTTGTCTTGAAAATCTAGACAAGACAAGAGTCTAGAAAGTCTAGATCTAGACGGCAACATTAACTCCAGACGATGAAAGGCAAACATGTTGTGACATTCTGTATATTTTAGGTTATTTAAGTAGCAGTCGTTGGAGGCAAGTTGTTCTGTGCCGCCCCAGCATTAGTCATGACAACAGTTTGAACTATTAGAGAGAGAGTGGAGTGTAGAAAGCCTGGGCGGGTTACGTAAATGTTACGTAATATTATACATATGTAGTATATCCTCGGAACATCAGCTGTCTACTTTAGCTCTGCTGCTTGTAGTCGACGTATTATGTGATCGGGAATCAACCCTTGTCTTGGAGCTCTCATTGCTCTGGGCGAACCACTAGACACAAGACTCCAGTTTGTGTTGTTTCTAAGTTATACGTAAAAAAAGTTGTAAGGCTACAGTCGTCCATATTTATTTTTCAAGTATTTTTAGCTCGACATGCTGAATTCAAAATACGAAAGCCTCTAATAACATGTACTCGTATATAGTCTTGAATATTTTTCTGATTGTATTCGAAAACATCTCAAAGCCAGTTTGTTTTAGAAATACATAGCCTCGTCGAGAATTGACCATTCATGTCTCGTTTGTTGAAACTCTCGTTTCGGTTCTTTCTCGTCTTGATAGCTACGAAATCTCGATAATTTAATTTTGATCTCGTCTCAAAAATCTGATATTGGCGACAACACTAGAAATAACGCTTCAGCAACTTCAAATGCCTGTAACTTCTTAACGACATATTTCCGAAGATATTTTCATATGAACTTTTTTCAGGGTTTTATATAACAAAATTTATTGATATAATTTTGTAACACTCTGTATATACTAGTATGTCGGTAAGGACAAAGGATAACACGAAGTCAGTTAGTCCTGCTTGAATTCAGACATATGTCTGACAGAAAGGGTGCATTTAGTAAAGTTGTCAGGTGTTGCAAATGGTCCTTTGGGTGCTAGTGGCGCCACTAAGACGTGCGTGAAGATGATTCAAACTAGAGTACGGCTGTTATTATTATACTCCGGTCATTGAAACACGTAACTGGGTTATTCCAGTACAGTGCATTTATGTTGTTTTAAGCTTTTATTGTTTCTGTCAATTGCTCCGAGAAATGATCCATGTTATATTGTACAAGGTGACCTATTTTATCGTGATTCCTAGTATTATTATGATTTTATATTAGCATAGGTACATAAATTTCAAAACTGCTGAAACATATTAATTTCTATAATAATAGTTTTTTATACGGCTGAAATGCAATTGAAAGATTTTTTCGTTGGAGAGCAGCCAATTATATAATTGTTTCGAAACATATAGGAAAAAATCATTTTACCAACCAGTGGTCACAATCAGGATTCTAACCTGAACCTTTCCACATTCGCGGCGGAATGAGCTTACAATACTCAATTGTGACAAGATTGCTAAACTAATATGCTTCAGAATCAATAGATTTTCACTAAATGCGCATTTAGTGAAAATCTATTGATTCTGAAGCATATATGGAGAATATTAGTTTAGCAATCTTGTCACAATTGAGTATTGTAAGCTCATTCCGCCGCGGAAAGGTTCAGGTTAGAATCCTGATTGTGACCACTGGTTGGTAAAATGATTTTTTCCTATATGTTTCGAAACAATTATATAATTGGCTGCTCTCCAACGAAAAAATCTTTATATTAATTTCTATTTCTTTTCTTTCTTTGTACAATCAAGTTTCGAGTTTGATGAAGAGACTATATCGACAGTGCCTAAATTTTATTTTTAATCGATTTCCGTAGCCATTAGGAACCTTTATAATTTTGTCATATCCGTCAGTCTGTCACAATTCCATAGCTTCTAAAGTCGATTTTGACGAAATTTCGTAGGCAGATGATGTTTTTAATATTCGCAACTCTAAAAGTGTTAAGAAATTGTGAAAACTGTTTTTGAAGCACCAAGATTAAAAAAAATGTTCATGTAGATACATTATCGAGTGAGGTATCGTTGGATATAGGTCTTTTAAAATTCTGTAAGACTTCCTAGCATATGAAATTTAATTTTGGAGTCCCGGTAACGAGCTATGAGCATAGTTATTTGTAATGTACACTGTTTAGTGTGTACCATATCAAAGGATGTCGTAGGTATCTATAATCTATATCCTTAATATTAGAATACAACCGACCTCTGTCTTGGCAGCTATATCTGATTAAGTAATTAATATTTTTGTTTGTTTTTTACAACAATAGAAGACGTTCTTTTAAGCTGACCTTAGTTTGAAAAGTCGGCTGTGGCAATGTCGGTCTAAATGTAAAGTCATAATAATTAATTTCCGTGAGCTAGAATGTTCCGGTTCTTCGTCTCCCTACAACCCATTTAACATTCCTGTCAGGAGAGCAGCGTCGGCACTTCTTCATACGCCACTTGGATCTTTTGCCTAACTGAAGATTTGTTTCTTTTGCTCTCCAAACATTTTAAATGCTTTTCTTTTACAAGTTCTATTGTATAAACACTACAAAGTGTTTTATTATTAAATTGATTTAGCTACTTTATATTAAAACAAAAAACTAATAGCGATTTCGAAACGCTGCTACTATATCGACCTTGACTATATCTTGACTGTATCTTGTATTAAATGAAAACTGCCGAAGTAAATTTCCATGCTTTTAAACGCTAAGTATAATTTAGAACTAAAGGTTAAATGAAAAAGCTTAGCCTTATCGCTTTTACGTAAACTGCCCAGATAACAGCATCTGAAACTAAGTAGAAATTTAACTAGGTATAACTTTAATTATGATCGATGCAACTGGCCTAAGTGATTCAACTAGAAAAATACATTTTGTCATTTTCGTATTAATTGTATTATATAAAAGAAATTCAACACGACAAATTAAAAAAGAATATTACGGAGGTAATTTTGCGTATAAAATGTTATGTGAAATTATACCGAAGTTTTCAAGTTCTTCTTTTAGTCTAGATAAATTTGCAGTGTTTTACAAGTTGGCTTTATAAAACAAATTCAGTAACTTTTCAATATAATCGCAAGTTTTATACGAATTTGTTTCATTATTTTCACGACTAACTTAACGTTGTATAATTTTGTCTAGACTGAAATGTAAAACTTGAAACTTCTGTGTTAAGGTAACGTACTAAACTAACCTCAAAACTGCCACAGCTGTTTTGAATAACCTTGTATAATATTTGCCTTTCCCAGCGACTGTTTTTTAATATTAACTACATAGATAGATTGTGGATTATAGACGCTCGGCAACTGAGGACATTAGCGTCTTAATATTTAATAGTGAACAATGATCGTACCGAGTTATATATATAGGTCCCCCTATATAAAGGATTAAATACACAGGGCGTCTATATTGTTGTCGGTTTTCTACAGTCCGAGATCTTTCGTTAGAGAACCCTGACACTTTTTTATGATATCGGAAACTCTTCTGTAGTTGCGTCTAAATGTCACAGATATGTTTCCCTGCAATTGACAATAATGATAAATAACGTTTTATACTTACTGATTTATTTATATAATGTCTAAAAATGTAACTATATGGAAGTATGTCGAGCGTCTATAATCTACAATTTCTATAATAATCTATAAACTTGACTCTAGATTGATTAATATAATTTCTATAGAATATTCTTATGTTTTCATTGGTACAAAGTACACCTGAACTGACCAATAATTAGAATAATTTGCATACAAGTTTAATTTAAAAATTGTATTACAATTGAATATAATTTGTATCTCGTTGCGTTTTGTCTGTTTACTTACGTGTGGTTTAACTGTAGGTATATTATACTACCTGGTTTAGCTGCAGTGGTACATTTTACAACGTGTGAAGCAAGTGATATTTCATTTCATAACTTTAAGAGAAATGTAGATTTTTTTATTGTCTAAAGTACTTTTGTTTTTAATAATCCTCTTTTACGTTTTTTCTAGCGGGAGTATATTATAAATTGTGTTTTTACGTAAACGTAATTATAAATTTGTCCAATGTTATTTTTTACAACTTAACGTTGAATTTATGGATGCTTTAATTAAGTTGGCTATTTATATATTTTTATACGTGTAAATAGTTGCAAAATAAAAAAGAAATTGATGATGAAAGGTGATCATATTAATAATTATCAATATACAGTGCGTTTGATTTCAACCAACATATTGACTTTAATGTTAAATTCCTCCTTTTGATTTACATTGCATTCAATATATCAAATAATAGGCTCAGTCCATAAAAATCGTGAGAACGCGATTTGTGACAATAAAGAAACAATTAATTTTTCTAACAACTTTAAAACCTTTACCATGCTTTTGAGTAAATTTCAAAGCCAGCCTTCTATTTTCTTCAATTTGAATCCGATGTTATGTCAAATCATGGTGGAAATATTACATGGTGTGCTTATCCGGTAGGTGTCCCTCTCTAAAAATCGTCCCAAAGTGCAAATAATACCCCGGGCTGACAACATGAAAACAAAAAATCGTTTCATGAGTAATTTCACGTAACCCGTCCTTGTCGCATTCACTGTATTCGACCCTCTATCTCTTACAAATTGACAGTTATATGAAAATGAAATATATCAAACACCTAATTTGTATTTTTTTTTTCATATATAATTATTATTTATTGTAATATAATATAATATCCTGTTCTTACCTTTATAACAAACTATGTGTTATATATTTAAGAAATTAAATCGACATAAATCTTGTCACAAACAGTGAATTATATTGAGTCAATGTTGTAATATTTAAAACATTTCTTCTTGATTTCGTCACCACGGTAATTACCTAAACGTTTGTATTATTGATTGCAAAAACATTTAAATATAAAAATCCTCAAGCATTCTAGAGGTTTTTATGAGTTTGCACACCTGAGTATTATTTTACAGAAATGTGCAAGAGAGAAACGATTTTTGGAGAGAGAAAGCTGTCGGATAAGCACACCATGTAATATTTTTAATCATTTTTAAAGTTCTTGAATAAAGTATTATTATTATTTCCACCATTGCGTGTGTCAAATGCAGATATGATTTAGCCTACTATTTGATATAACTTGAATATTCAATGGTAAACTAAAAGGGAAATTGAACATGTGAAGTCAAAAATTAAACGCACTGTATAATACAATATAATTTTTTTTCTCAATCACCAAATATAATTATTAATATTTTACTATTATATTAACTATTATATATTACATTATGACATAGCTTTGTATCAACAAATATTTTTTTATTATCTAAGTGAAAATTTAAGTAGGTATTATTTTTCTTATAAAAGCACTTAACATTAAAGCGAGTAATTTCAACATTACGGTTCATAAATAAAAAAATACCATTTCAACGGAATTTCTGACTGTAATTTCGTTGTCTTACTAAGTTTCTGGTATTTAGTACGCTACCTAGTCAAGAGAATGTTACAATTCCAGAGGTCTATACTAGAAACTTGAAACATCTCCTATTAACTGGCATTCGAAATTGAAATATTACTTGTTTTTACTTTGCTACGCTCAAATTTTCGTCAAAATCGACATTAACGCGAGAAATTTCGCGGGCAAAATGTACGAGCACGCGAATTATATGACATGTTTCATATGACAATGTGCACAAGTGACATAAGACACTTTCTCACACAATTGTTTCCCATAGTTTACTTTGCTGAACATAGCACATTTTACAGTACAAAGTCCATTTCGGGCAAACTGTGATTTTTACTAAATATTAATAATTATTCAGATTCAATCTCACTTTCATCAAGAAAGGTTGTTGGGCCAAGCTCATTAAATTCTATGTGCAAAATAGAAGCAATCTCAAATAATAATAATTATACAAAGATTTATTCTTAACTTTAAACTATAACAGTTGTGGGGCAAAGTCCATTAAATTCTGTATGTAAAATAGAAGCAACATTAAATATTAAATAATTAATTAAATAATATTACTTATATAAACTTTGTAACTATTTTATAATTTTAAATAAATAAAAAATATTTTTTTTAAAGACAAATAGAAATTTGTCATTTAATTGGCGCAGTCGGTAGGATATTGCGACGTACCTCAACAGGGCTAATTATTGAAATTTACGGAGAATTTTAATTCCTTACGCAATATTCGAACTATAAAACGAAACTAAATAAACAAATATTTAAAAATAAATAAAACCAATACTTAAATAAAAATAATAAGTTCAAGAAACATATATACAAATAATTTTAAATATACAAGAAACAAATAAATAATTAAGCAAACTAAAACAAACTAAACAAAGTTAAAACTAAACAAAATTAAACAAATTAATCAAACTAAACAAAGTTCGATCAACTAATAATTGTTAAATACAAATACATCTGTAAAGCATCAAGAGTTGCGCCGGTAAGCCGCAACAAAAAGTCAAGCTCAATTGTTGCTGTCCGATCAATCAACAACAGCTGTCTTCACCGCTCATCTCAACCAACTTCAAATCAACAATCAACAGTCAACTACTATGAAAACATCAGTAATACTGTAAGTCAATAATTTTGTATAATAGATTTAAGAAATTGTAAATCGTTCCGCATCTTATGACTTCAGTTGACGAGTTAATAAATTCCTTATCTCAATTAGATTTAGAATCTGACGATAACGTAAATTTAAACCCCATTAACAACATGACGCAAAATACAAACCAACATGTACCCCTGTTCGACACTAGAGATTTACAAATCATTCCAGAATTTGACGGAGATGTTCAACACCTCCACGAATTTCTTAGAATTTCGGATCAATTAATAAATTACTATAGTCACCCCGATCGCGATAATTTTCAAAATTTTAGAATTTTAAATGGCGTATTATCGAAAATTACGGGCCGTGCCAAAATAGCTATAAATAATAGACGAGCAAAATCGTGGTCTGAAATAAAACAAACATTAACAGATAATTTCGCAGACCAACGGTCTGAAGATTTACTAGTACGTGATCTCCTACTTCTGAAACAAAAACCCAATCAGACTTATATTGCATTCTTCGACGAATGTAATAATTTATTGGACACCATAATAAATTACATTGAAATAAACGACGGAAACGAAGAAAAACGCATTAAACATTCGTTATACACTAGATTCACTTTAACGACATTTTTACGAGGTTTAAAAGAACCTATGGGAAAATTTGTACGATCGAATAGACCTGACACTATTCTTAAAGCTTTAGAAATTATAAAAGACGAGGAAAAATTAGTTCAAGCCAACTCTGTTGACTCACAGCTAAATTATCTAAAACCAAAGAATAGGACACAATACACACCACATACGCAATTCATACAAAAACCCAATTTCATTCCAAAACAAAACCAAAATCCATTTTATAAACCTGTACAAAAACAACCGCAATCCTATAATAGACCCACACAACAAATCAATAATTCACCCTTATTAAAATCAAACCGCCTAAATATTCCTAATAATTATTATAATATGAATCGAAATACGAATACATACAAACCCACACAGCAGATAACAAATACATACAAACCTACACCTATGTCGATTTCTACAACATACACCACACCCCAGCTAAAAAATTATAATATAGAAACAGACGATACCGAGTTAGAAAATCCCGAAAATAGTGAATACGAAGAAACTGATTTTAACGACCTTTGCATGTCACAAGACCAATTTGAAAATTTCAAAGACGAGTCAAATTTTATAGAAGACGCCTCGAATCAACCCATAGAATAGTAAGTTACACTAATGGCGATAACCTTCCATTCATAAAAATTTGCGACCCACCTTTAAAATTACTAATAGACACAGGTTCCTCAAAATCCTTCATAAACCCGGACTTAGCAATAAAATATTTTGAAAATAAAATTGTAAAATCAAAATTTACTGTAACAACCATTTTTAACAAACATGATTGCAATGGTATTATAAATATACCCAGTTTTACTGAATTTAATTCTGATCAAAATTTAACTTTCCATTTATTTAAATTTCATAATTATTTTGACGGATTAATTGGCATCGATAACTTTAGAAAACTGAAAATAAGTTTAGACTTTAATAATTTAGCACTTATATCACCCACCACCAAAATTAATTTACATATTCGAAATAACAACATTATTTATAAAAAAGGTATAAAAAACACAAATGCTGATGCCCTTTCCCGAATTGAAATTCACAATAAAGAAACTGAAGAACCACCTGACAATATGTCCTTATTTCCAAATATAGAACACCCACCTGACCTACAAGATTTAGAAGAAATACTTCTCGAAGATCTTAACCCAGTGCCTAGTACATCCTTAAATTTTGACACACCCAATATCATTCAAGAAAACGACTCTGACTCTGACAATACAGTACATTCCCAACAAGAAAACCCTATTCTAGAGATCCCCATATCCGAAAAACCAATAAATTTATTCGCTAACCAAATTATAATAAAATTTACAAATTTGTCTAAGATACAAAAACCTAAATTAGTAAATATACACGATTCCAAAAAAACCAAAATTATTGCAAATATCCCTATCCAAAACCTGGAAACATATGTAATAAATTTATTTAAAGAATATATAAATCCAAAAAAACGATACGGTCTATATTTTGAGAATAAAACACATTACCCCCAATTTGTTCAAACTTTGCAGAAAACATTTAAAAATCAAGCTTATCAATTATTTCAAACAATCAAAATTTTAGAAGATGTAGAAAATCAATTAGAACAACAAGACATAATAAATAATTATCACCTATCTAAAACCAATCATAGAGGTATAAATGAAACTCTGTTGCATATACAAAGAAGGTATTACTGGCCTTCTATGAAAGAAGATATAACTAGATATATAAATAATTGTGAAACTTGTCAAGTACACAAGTATGATAGACAACCGATAAAACCAAAATTACAAATGATTCCAGTTCCTAACAAACCTTTTGAAATTCTGTCATTAGATGTTTTTCAATACAAAAATCAAAAATTTTTAACAATTATTGACGAATTTTCAAAATTTAGTTCAGCCTATTCAATTCCCGGATGTAATGTTATTCCTATCACAGATCGTCTCATTGAATTTTTCAGTCACCACGGAACACCTTTAGTGATAAAAATAGACAATGGACCCGAATTTACTAATGCAATTTTTCGAGAATTTTGTACCCTTCACAAAATATCTATACATCTTACAACAAAATTACATTCACAATCTAACGCAACTGTTGAAAGACTACATTCTACACTTATCGAACACCTACGAATTTTAGACTCTACAAATCCAAATAGAACTATAGAAAATCAAATGCAATACGCAATACTAGCCTACAATAATACTATCCATTCTCTTACTAAACTCACACCGTTAGAAATAATAACAGGACATTTAGAAAATTCAGACATACTTAGTATAGATTTAAACAAGAAATTTTATTCCGATTATATTTTAAATCATAAAAAAACAACTACCGATCTTTATAAAAATATACACGATAAATGCACACAAATTAAAGAAACTAGAATAGAAAAAGCTAACGAAAAATTAGAAGATCCACCAAAATTTGACCCAAAATCAAAAATTTACTTAAAATCAAAAAGTAGAAATAAAGCACTCCCCAAATTTAAAGCGAAACAATGTTTAACTGATAATAGTAACAAAATACTAACAGATACCGGTGAGTATCATAAACAACAAATAAAAAGACCATTAAAATTACAGACTATGCCTGACAATACTGACAAGAGTCCTAAACCAGGAACTTCAGCTGACGGACATATCTGACAACCCCGGTGTTTTACCCCTGTTTTTAGGCGAAGCCAAAATTTTCAAGACTAAACACATGTTAGTTCATTATTTTGATATTAAACAAATTTTCGAAAGATTAAATTTTATCGATAATTCTTTAGATCCCTTAAACTCAAGCGAAGCTTTAACCTTTATAACTTTTCAACCCCTAATAGTTCACCAGTTAAAAACTTGTTATGATAAATTAAGTAATTTATTGCCAGAAACTCATACCAGAGATAAACGTGGCCTTATCGATGGATTAGGACATATAGTAAAATTAGTAACAGGTAATTTGGATTCTAAAGATGCCGAACGATATGATTTAGAAATAGAAAAATTAAAAAGAAATCAACATAAAATTGTTTCAGCAACCAACAAACAGTTAACACTAAATTTAGAAATTTTGAAAAAATTTAATGATACTCTTGTCATTTTAAACAGAAATCAACTTGAAATAGAAAAACATTTAAATAGATTAATTGGAAATTTCAATCGAACTATAATTACGAATCTTATACTAACGAGTTTAGAAATTATTTTACAAATTCTGACAGATCT
Source organism: Mongoloraphidia duomilia (assembly GCA_039654895.1). NCBI lineage: Eukaryota > Metazoa > Arthropoda > Insecta > Raphidioptera > Raphidiidae > Mongoloraphidia > Mongoloraphidia duomilia. The sequence goes on along the minus strand of CM077522.1, from coordinate 19,762,270 downwards.
AGAGATATCCCTTACTTTTGCACGTAATGGTCATTTACACACAAGTGTCATTAAACCTAAAGCCTTTTTGAATCAACTTAATAAAATTTTAGAAATATATTCTCCACAAGAAATGCCTTTCAATGTAGATCTTCATAATATAGGATATTACTATCAAGTTACAGAAACATCAGTGTATTGTAAAGATATGACTTTAAATTTTATTTTAAGTATTCCAATCACATACGCTGAAAGTTATAAACAATATCAATTGATACCGATACCAACAAAACAAAATTATGTTATTAAAATAAAAAAGCCATATATAACAATGAATAACGATTATTATTGGTATAGCGACAATAACTGTCCAAAATATGATAAATCAATGCTATGTAATTTTAAGTTACCTAAAACACATATTAAAAGTACTGATTGTATGCAATTATTAATAAGTAAAGAAATGATAAAAGACTGTACATTTCAACCTATAATTACTCCCAATACAACCACTATTGAAGTTATTGATAAAAGACATTATATTGTATTAACGCAAAAAGCTGTTAAAATACACAGTAATTGTAAAACAATTCCTGTTTTAAAAAGTATAACACTTATAGAAATCCCTAGAGGATGTTACTTTAAAATTGATAATCAATTCTATGAAAATTCAGAATTAGCAAAAATAAAAACAGAATTAGTATTACCTAATCCTAATAAAAATCCCAAAATATTAAATATTAAACCTATAAATTTAGAAAAAGTACAGCTATCGAAATTACATGAATTAATAGATGATAACAAATTCATACTAGAAGATAATAACGATACAGATAAATATCATTATATATTATTTAGTAATATAACTTTATTTTGTATTATATTTTTAGTTTTAATTATTATTGTAATCTTTAAACAAAAAATTTGCATACAAAATTTTTGGAAAAGAAAAACCAAAAATAATAATACCGAATTAAATGAAACAAGTATTGAAGAAATACAGTTTAGATAGATTCGGGACGAATCTTTTAAAGGAGGGAGGAATTATATGACATGTTTCATATGACAATGTGCACAAGTGACATAAGACACTTTCTCACACAATTGTTTCCCATAGTTTACTTTGCTGAACATAGCACATTTTACAGTACAAAGTCCATTTCGGGCAAACTGTGATTTTTACTAAATATTAATAATTATTCAGATTCAATCTCACTTTCATCAAGAAAGGTTGTTGGGCCAAGCTCATTAAATTCTATGTGCAAAATAGAAGCAATCTCAAATAATAATAATTATACAAAGATTTATTCTTAACTTTAAACTATAACAGTTGTGGGGCAAAGTCCATTAAATTCTGTATGTAAAATAGAAGCAACATTAAATATTAAATAATTAATTAAATAATATTACTTATATAAACTTTGTAACTATTTTATAATTTTAAATAAATAAAAAATATTTTTTTTAAAGACAAATAGAAATTTGTCATTTAATTCGCGAGTGGAGCTGCAGGAAAACACCTAAATATTACATTTCTAATCTTGTATTTTACGCTTGCTAAGTGGCACAATAATTTATAATACACTTGTGCAGTATTATGCATAATCATAGTAGGCTTGTGATGTTATTCCATCTGTGTTCATTTGTTTTCGTCACATTTGAATATATTTGGTTTACAAATCCGGAACACCGGTCGCTTTTTTGCATATTGGCTGATCATTACACGATGCGAGGAAAGGCGTGTATTTCAATTTTTTTATTCAGAAATTCATTCAAAGATATACAAATAGTTTCCTTCGTAATGCTCAGATTTAAGATAGTAGATTGTATTTTTAGTGTTGTAATGAGGTGTATTACTGACGAGTACTGATGAGCACTAGCGAGTTTTAACAGTCACACGAGTCATAATATCATTACGCCCAAGAAATATATGGTAATTTTTGCCATATAAAATAGCTATTTTTCACTATTCATTTTCAGTATTGTCAAACATGTTTGACAGTTCATTTGCGTCGCCAACTTCACTTTTTTAGTAGGCCGTGATCTGTAGTAATAAACATAAATCACTATGCAAATAGCTTTATTTTACACACTAGTGTGTTTTGAAAACACTTTCGACACATCTGTCTGTTAACTGACACATTCCATGCATACATACACGTATGTAAAGTAGCTATTTTATAGTGAGTGTGGCAAAGAACAATTTTTTTTATTGGAATATCATAAAATGTACTATCTGCGTTCTAAGGATTTTATAATTCACGACTCTGCTAACACTTTTACTGCTATAAAATTTTAATTAGTATTATTAACATAAAAGGTGACTTCTTACAAATGAAAAAGTCCATGTCAGTATAATTAATTATTTTTGGAAATGTGTCTCTTTTGAGAAAATGCTACGAAGAATAAAACATTAAATTTCAATCCGGAGTACATTTCTTTTTCTTTAAAAATTGTATATATTCATTTCTGTAACTTGTGAGACATAAGCTAATACTTAATGTTAAAGTATAAGAAGCTGTCATTTACACAAAGTTGAGATCGGTTTTGTAATTTAAGATTATTTCAAGCGTAACATTTCTGGGACGTTTGCATACCTATACAAGAAATTTCTTGGCAAATGGCAATATTTTGCAAATAAAAATATTTTTTCATACCCACAATAAAATAGCTACGTACTTTGCATGCATATGTAATGGGTCACTTAACAGGCAGGTGTATGAAAAGTGTTTTCAAACACACTGGTATAGAAAGTAAAATTCAATATTAATTTAATGTAAATTAAATAGTAATGTAACGTTTTTCAATTTATTGTTATTTTTAATAATAAAAATATTCAAATATTTTATATTCTCCTAACTATGTCTCGAACCCTCGTGCCTTGTAGAGTTCATAGGGTGCAATGCCTTTTATCACACGGCTACTGACTACCTTGTAAGAGACAACTTAGCAGTCATACATGACTAATGCGTATAGAGTTACAAACTAGCGATGACTACATATACGTGCCTATAACAACTTAACAAGTGAAGTTGTTTATTGTGTGATGTGGTTGTGAATAGTAAAACATTTCGAAAATGAAGTGAAAAGCAGTTATTTTATAGTGGGTATGGCAAAAAATACCGTTTATATCTCATGCGTAATGATATTATGACTCGTGCGACTGTTAAAACTCGTTTTAATATACTGTCACTAACTCGTCAGTAATATACCTCATTACGACACTAGATACACGATCTACTAATTCCCATGTTTTAATCTGAGAACTGGTGAAAATAACAATGAAACGTCTAAATCCGTCAAAGTCTCAAATTCAATTTTTTTCACCAATATGACGTCTAAAAATTGTCCGACCGAATACGATTTTTTCTCATCTTCGGCCGAAAAAAACAAGAAATTTTTTTTTTACCATACCCACTACAAAATAGCTACTTTCGATGCATGTATAGCGGCCATTAATGACCCATTTAACAGGCAGGTGTGCGGAAAATGGCTTACTTTCTGCACTAGCGCAGAAAATAACGGTTTCCATGGCAACTTCTGTTAATTCGCTCTATACGCCTGCGTGCGTCTGTTATTACTTACGTGCACGAACTTCGCGGCACACTAGAAGAAAAAATGGCGACGCAAAAGAACTGTCAGAAGTTTTTGAAAATGACGTAAAAAGTTAGTGTTGCCGTCTAGATCTAGACTTTCTAGACTCTTGTCTTGTCTTGTCTAGATTTTCAAGACAAGACTTGAAAAAGTCTTGTCTAGAAATTTTCAAGACAAGACAAGACTTGCTTTATCTAGATCAAGACTCTTGCCAAAACTCTAGACAATTTTCAAGAGTCTAGATAAACTAAGTAGTAGTAGGTAAAGTAAACCACTCGGTTAATCTAGACTCTTGAAAATAATCTAGTCTTGATATTAGACAAGACAAGAGTTTTTTAATCTAGACTTAGACTTAATGAAGTCTTGATATTTCAAGACAAGACAAGACTTTGAAAGTCTTGTCTTGTCTAGACGGCAACACTATAAAAAGTAGGTATTTTGTAGTGGGTATGGCAAAAAATACCATATATGTCTCGTACGTAAAGGTATTACGGCTCGTGTGACTGTAAAAACTCGCTATCGCTCGTTTTTACATACTGTCATCACTCGCCGTAATATGCCCCATTACGTATCTAGACATACAATCGTGTGTGATTTAAATAAAATGATACAAGCAAAATTTTGCAATTTTTATTCAGTGAATTCTATATTCTGCTTCTGCAAAACATTCAGCTTGTTTTTGACCGAAATTGAATATTTTATCGAAGGTGGCCGAAGCTTCAGTCAGACTTAAAAATGTTTTATATGTAATCTAAGAGTGAGTAAACTCATTATTTTAACTTTCCTCGAATGAGATTTACTTAGTTTCGAAAAAATCTCCAAGACCATTCATTTGTGTTTAATGTTTAACTTGAAGTATCTAGAACGTAAAATGGTAGCGTTGAGAATGGGTTAAGTACAACCCAGTACAAATCGAATATCAATTAGTATAAATGACGTAATTCTGTTACGGAATTAGTTCACGGAATTCGTGGAATATGTCTGTCTCTCTCGAAATCGCCGCCAGGTGTGTTTCAGATATTACTGTTCGTGAAATTACTTCTCATTTGAAAATTGTAAAAAAGTTACCAAACATCAAACAATGCTTTTTAATATTTTTGATATTAAAAATTACGTTTTCCGGCGTTTATAAGAAAGACATTTCTGTATTGTGTCGGAATAAATATTATTATTCTGTTTGAATATCAAGTCTTTAGTCTACAAATTATTAACAACATATTTAAAATTAAATAATTAATAATATTTAATGCCAATTTATATTTATTGAAATAATATGATATAATTTTAGGGTCAATAATACCCCGTTTCTCATTAAAAAAAAAATGAAAAAATAATTTTGGGTCATGGTAGTCCTCGTGGTAGTCACGTATGGTTTTCCATATCGATTTTTTTCTCCATTTGATTAGTTTTTAATGAATTAAAAAAACTGAAGTAAAATTGTACACTATATTTTTGCAACACATAATACAGTTCTAATTAGGCCCGTATTCACCGAACCTAGTTATTGTTATTTATTCCGTTGATTTATTCCCCTGGTAACTATTACTCGGAATATATAGCGATAATTCAATTCACCAAACGTAGTTAAGCTTGCTGCAGATATATGTAAATCGCAAGAATAACTATTCTGTCCAATTTCAAGGGTACAAATATTTATTCGCCTAGTAAAATAGGATGGGCACGAAATGCATAAATTACTTTATGACCTGGCGACCTTTTTAGGTAAATATTAATTCCATATGAAAGATTTTTTCGTTGGAGAGCAGCCAATTATATAATTGTTTCGAAGCATATAGGAAAAAATCATTTTACCAACCAGTGGTCACAGTCAGGATTCTAACCTGAACCTTTCCAATTTCGCGTCGGAATGAGCTTACAATACTCAACTGTGACATGATTGCTAAATTAATATTCTCCTTATATGCTTCAGAATCAATAGATTTTCACTACATGCGAGTGTCAATTCATATCTTCTAATTCAATAGCTATGATATGAAGTGAATCCTCGTACCAGCGAGAAAATTATTTCGAATTATTTCGAATTCGAAATAATTGTCACTTTCATGTTGGGCTCTCGCTGGTACGAGGATTCACTTCATATCATCGCTATTGAATTAGCAGATATGAATTGACACTCGCATGTAGTGAAAATCTATTGATTCTGAAGCATATAAGGAGAATATTAATTTAGCAATCATGTCACAGTTGAGTATTGTAAGCTCATTCCGACGCGAAATTGGAAAGGTTCAGGTTAGAATCCTGACTGTGACCACTGGTTGGTAAAATGATTTTTTCCTATATGTTTCGAAACAATTATATAATTGGCTGCTCTCCAACGAAAAAATCTTTCAATTGCATACAGCCGTATAAAAAAAAACTATTATTATATTAATTCCATATCTTTCAGGTAAAGGCTTTTGTAGTAAAATAAAATAAATTTATATTTTCGATCGATGCGTCATCGGTCGGATCTTTGGTAAACGTGCTTTAGAATTAAAATATTTGACAAAATGTTCAAGGTGTAAGGTATAAAGTAAATTTGTACCTGTAGTTACTATTCTATCGAATGAATTGCTTGGAGAATTGAAAGTTAATTTTATTCCAAGGAATAAATTTATTCTAAGATTAGTAACTTCTATCTTTAACAGTGTTTGGTGAATACGGACCTTAATGTTTTAATTTCAGAGAATAAATAATTCTCAATTCGTCTGAATTCGTTCGAAATTTAAACGCGGAGATGTCTAAAAATATTCGGCTGTTATTTACATATTTCCTGGTAATTTCCTGATATAATGAACAATAGTCGAATTCAAACTTTCCCTCTATAATTTACAAACAGAACGGAAGTTACAATGTTGTGAGGTTTAACCATTAACGCATGCCGGAAGTCGTTCTATTTTAGTGATGCTCTGGGATTCCATAATGGCCCTTTATGTTTTCTGTTTTTGAATATTTTGTATAAATACCATTTCATATAATGCAATAAAAACAATGTTACTCCATGCATTCAGGTACGTGTTTTGTTTTCTATCAAGGATATAACAAAGTTTATTGAAAAATATTTAAAATTTAACATCAAAATGATAATATTAACGAGCTGCCTCACCTTTTGAATTTTGGTCTGACGTAATAAGTTCGTAGTTCAAAGATTTAGTTAAAATTCTCTGAAAATTCATTCTTTAAGAATTGGACATAAAATTACGAATTGGACGTAAAATTACTTGTTTGCAAAGGCCTTTGAGAAATCATGAATAAAAAAGACTAAACGAATAAAATACTAAGAAAATATCAATATAAAAATTCTAAAGATTTGCTTCTCATGAAAAATTACAGCATTTTATTTAATTTTCCTGTTTTTTCCTATATGCCTACAGTAAAGAATCGTATTCAATTGTTCCTAAAAGAGAGACCCTGTTCAAATATAAAGTGGATGGCCTTTAAATTGTGGTTAGATTCCTGATTTTTGCACCGTGAAAAGACATTCACCGTTTTTACAACAAAACATCTCGTTTTTAATGTAAAATGAAGTATTTCAATTATACTTTATTAAAATTATCACAATTCACAGAGATAATAATAAACTTGAGTTGAAATTAAAAGCACAAGTTTTGTTAGCGATGTTTACTAATTATATTAGTAATTAATTTCCTTTCATAGAACGCAATGCTTCCAGCTGTCGTCCAATGAAATGAAATATTTCAAGTCATGTGTGAATTCACTCAAAAGCTGCATTATATTGCGGTTTGTGTCTGCTGTACACTTCAGAACTCAATTGTCTTTCATCGTCGCACATTGCATTTGAAATTATTCTGTGTGCATATCATCGTCATTTAATTGTTTTGAGAAACGTCTCGTAATAGTTGCACTTCAACTATAATAATAATTATTATGAATGTTATGACTTTCTCCACTTCCACCATAATATACCGTACCTTCCACCATATTTTACTACCTGTTATTAATATTATTGAATGAGCGCCCCATTAGCGTCTATGATGGGTACTTATAATCCGTGTTTCATTTTTTTTACATTATAAACAAGTTTTGCTTTTCTAATTTTCCAGGACAGTTTGAAGTAGTGGTAAGCGCGCTGATCTTTGGATCAAATTGTCGTGAGTTCGATTCATGAAGATTTTGTGATGTCGTTTAATTTCATTTGAAATAATTAAACGCTATAATGGCTTTAGTTGTCGAGCGTGTATAATCTATAATAAATAAATAAAAAATCAATAATTTTCTAAAAAGTCATATGTAATATAAGTAGTATAATATAAAGGATTTGGAAGAGATTTTTTAATTATATTATGCAAAGTGTTAATTAGCTTATTGATAGAATTATCGAAAACTAAAATCTTTTTACCTATACATTTTGTAAATGCTTTGAAATGTTATATCAGATATTTCATATCTGATAAATGAAGGAGGACCTTTCTTTCATTTTGTGCGTTGCGACTATTAATAACAACTGACCTTAGTTTGCAAGATACTCTTCTTAGCTTTACTTGGATGTTCGTATGTTGCGTCTGTTCTGGGACATTCTATATTTATTGTTCTAGAAACATCGAAATGAAATATTTTCTTAAACTATTAAAACATAAACGAAGATTACGTGTTTCTTCAGGAGAATAGTTATCAATATTTTCTAATGTATGTTAAACTTTTGGAGTCAGTCATTTTAGAATCTATAGACAGTTAAAGGCGCAACGATCTCTTTAACAAATTACAGTCTTTAAAGAGACCGTTTCTAAGTTTAACGCTTACAGTTTGTCCCTAGTTGACACAGTGAGTTAGCTAGCAAGCACTTCCGGTTCACTTGTGCTGGGAGCGGAAGTAATGCGCCCGTAGCTGCGCGTTGGTTCGAAGAAGCGAGTGCGTGTTCACGCACATCACGCTCGTAGACACGTATTTTTTGATGTCTCAATAATGTTTGCCGGGAACACTTCCGCGAACGAAAGGATCCTGTATTTTATATCAATAGAAATACGTTTTTCTCTTGTGCAAAAAATATGTTTCAGTAGCTGATATGAATAAAAACGAACCACGCTTCATAGTCGACAACCATTTCAATAGGCAGTAGCGTAACATGAATATTATTTTGGGAGAACTGGAATTTTTTTATTTAATATAAAATTTCTTTAAAAAAATCTTTTCTAAAATAAAAAAAACAATTCAGTAGGTATAGTCAACAATAAAAAAATAGGATTTTTACAAATGTCTACAAATGTACTCAGAAAGTTTATTTTGAAACATGTAGATAATTATTAATGTTCTAAGAATCAAGTAAAAACTCAAATTGAGACATATGCACTGGTTTTCTAAAAATAAAATCTTTTATATTCCTGTATATTTCTTTTAATTTAATAATTTAAATAAATTTGTTCGTAAATATTAAATATATATATTATATAGTTAAATTCTTCACACGATCGAAGTACTTATCGCAATTTTATATACCGGGTGTCCGGTCTCAAAGTCGAACATAGGGAATTAACGTTATGCGCCATTTTAAAGTATTTTGGCTTTTACTTCTACTCGTGTGTGTATATAAGTAATGAAGAATTTAATTGGTTTTATTATTAAACAACGAAAAGTAATACTTAATAAAGAAAATAAAATTATAATAAATAATAACCCCCCATTTTCAACTAAACAATACCCCAGTCAGCTGTTATAAAAGAGTTTCTAACGTTTTGTTTTTCGCCTACTTAATTTGAAATCATTACTGCAAAATCGGTAAATTTCAAATTGGTATTTTAAAGTAAAAATTTCATTTTTGGTCTTATTTTTAAAATCATTTGATGCGCAGTAATTTTATCTTTCGATAGGTTGAATTGCCGAACAGAAATCAGCAAAAATGAACAATACCATGTTAAATCCCTATGTTCACCTTTGAGACCGGACACCGGGTATATAGTTCAAATTAGTTTTTATTTGAGCGTTTCATCTGAAAATCATGTTAGGTTTTCTAATCATAATCATGGTTTGAAATGCATTTTTTAGAAGTACTAAAAAAATAACCATTTTTTGTGATTTGTCAAAATTTTCAATTGCATTTTCTTTGTTACAGGTGAGTGGAGAAATTCGATCACAAATGATTGATCACAGGTGTTTGCTTTTAGTCGGTAAGTCAGTGAAACTTTTAATAGAACCGTAGTTTATTTAAAAAGGTTCAGAGTTGGCTAAATTGTTTGGGATTATCATAAAAACCAAACATGCACTGTAAGGGATCCTATGTCTGTACATGGAATTTATGTATATATGTAGGAGTATAGAGTACGAGAAGCATTATATAGATGGTATAGTAGAGCACTGTACACCGACATGTGCCGACGGAAACAAATTTCTTCCGCCTCGTCTCAAGTGGAGCAAGTCTAGCCTTCATATCATATTATTGTGAACTGCTATTTAGGACGGTGCTATTGAAACGCTTCAAGAATATTGATGACAGAAAATATGGCCGCTCAATCGGCGATGAGACGAGAGACCTTGTAAGACGCCGAACGCGATGAAGTCTTTTTCTGATAATAAAAATGTAATTTAATTCTGCCACTAGGTAAATATTGCCTGGTTAAGTTCAGCATGAAATCTTTGATTCGCGATATTGTTATAGCAGCCACCACTCGCACCAATATCTTTAATTTGCGATGTTTTTTCTGTTATTTTAAAAATTTTAACTTTTGTATTATCAAAGTGCAAGTAGAGAAAAAAACAGATATTTAGAGTTAGACGGGCAACGTGCGGAAAAGTTATCAGAAATGACCTTGTAATCATTCGACAATTATATTAAATTATTGAGGGACCGTGGGAAATGTCCACAAGATGGCCGGCATATGAATTAACGTTTCTCGACTAAAAGCGGCAGGAAAAAGTAGCATACCACATCTCGAATGCGAATCCAGTAATTTCGCTATTAGTACAGAAATGCGCTTAAGAGGGCATGAGCAACTGGGATGAAGAGAGCTGTGTTAGAACACTCCAGCAGCACTGTGTGAACTTTTGACTTTGACTCTTTATAGTCATCTGAATGATTTATAAACTAAACTAAGTGATCTCTCCCCACAATTTTACAATGAGTTCAGTGCGCATCCAAGTAGAACTACTTCTTTCCCGGCGCTATATAGGGGGGTACCTAAATGATGTGTGACAATAAATCTAACGAAAATGCGTCGTTACAGTAGTTACGTCAATTATTATTAAATTAAAAAGTCGACATTCGCTGAATTGATCTGAATAGTATATTGCATCACAAGGTAAGAAACTTGGCGTTTGCAACCAGTATGAAGTTTGCTGCCCGAGGTACGAGAACATGTAACCACACGTGTTGCAAACGCCAAGTTTCATACCGAGTAATTGCATATTATTTTTCACAACAACTCTATTGACAATTCGATTTGAGGTACCTACAATTTGGGCGTGCAAAAATATTAGATCTGTCAGATTTATGTGGGGTTATGTCTGTCATTTTGACGTTTATGAATATTATATGCGGATTCAATATCGCTCTATCTCCTTCTTAATTTGATGTTTTTGAAAATTATATGCGGATCCAATCGCTCTGTCTCCCTGTTAACAACGTTAAAAGACAGAGAAAACCAACCTGAAAATTTTCATCCCTAGGGATGAAAACGCTCTGTTTCAACCCGCTAAACAGGTACCGAAAATCGAATTTTCAATAGCGGCGTTGTGAAAATAAATATTGTTTCAATTTCAAATTAACTGAATATTTTGATTACATAATATTAAAAATTATCAATTGTCAGATAAAATTATGGAAGTAGTTCTACGTCTTCGATTGCGGCACAATCGTAATTACTGTACCCCCTGTCATTTTTAACACGCTTATATTAGTTCCACCTGTATGTATATATATGTAAGTAACGGATTCTTTGAACGCGATTTTCACCCACTTCAAAACTTCAGATTGAACTGAAACTTTGCACACTTATCAAGGACCGATGACAATACAATAATTCAATAAGTTTGTCCCATTATTCTGACCATGATCTCCAGGACTAAAAAAAATGCAAAAAACTGCAGATTGAACTGAAACTTTGCACACTTATCAAGGACCGATGACAATACAATAATTCAATAAGTTTGTCCCATTATCCTGACCAGGATCTCCAGGTCTAAAAAGCAAAAATAAATTATAATTTAAAAAAACTAAAAAATGGTAAACTGAACTAAAAAGTAAAAAATAATTTTTATTGTAAAAAAGCGTGGGGTGCTTTGTACCATATTTTCATACTTTATAACAACTGATATCGAGCACCCCACGCTTTTTTACAATAATTATTATTTTTTACTTTTTAGTTCAGTTTACCATTAAAGCGTGTTTTTTAGTTTTTTTAAATTATAATTTATTTTAAGTATCAAGCCACGTTAACACGTTACGGGGCACAGCTTGCTCGATCTTATAAATTATAACTAAATGAAATGTAAGGATTCTTAAAATAAAGGTTAGTTGAAAATTCTTCATCGGATGTTTATAATACTTCGTGGTTAGGTCACGAGTTTTAATATTCTCCACATATACCTATGGGAAGCGTTTCAGTACCGTCCTCGTTATAACGTTTCTCTCACTCATTTCCTCTCACTGATTTACTCATGCAAATACATGTACAATATTCTGTATCCTTCTCACCACAGTTCCAGTTTAACACAAACTGTACTTTTAGTAAGGGACCCTCCAGGATATGGGTGAAATGTCCCATCAATTAACTCACTAATCCCGTACGGTCCCCGGGACATTGCTGTCACATCTTCTCATATCACTTGAATTTAAAATAACTTTAAAATTTGCATAGTTCCAAGTTAGTTAAACGTTGCAGATATCAAGATCGTTGTTTTAACTATTTGTGAATTTTTCGCCTTTCCACTGAATACGGCGATCAAATGCATGGACAGGGTTTTCAATAGCGCAAATTTTTAAAATATGTATTTATAGTTGCTTACTTATTTATTTTTGCACTTTGATAACTAATGAAACTGACACACAAAATAATTAGCAATTGGGAGATTAGCTATTTTAATTTTTTGTTTTATTTTAATTTGTTCCAATTTATTTCAAACGAATGCATTTCGTCGTCCTTTTTCGTTGTCTCTCATTTTTTAAATCTTTTTGTGGTCACCAACTGCTAGGGCTGTCTGGGTCTAGTACTAAGTTATTTTCTATTTATTGTTATTTTTGCGAGAAAGTGGAGCTTGGTGATAGCTCAGCGTTGAGCGTTGTTTATATGACGTTTCAGTTTTAAGGTAAAAATATCAAATTTTATTTTTGGCTTATTAAAAATAATAGCAAATTGAATATGGGAATTAATATTAGACCCGAATAATTCTGGCTGTTGACGGTTCTAAAAAGCAAAGAAGGAATCGACAACAACAAAATAAAATATAGTTACTTCTTACCACAGCAGTTTTATTGATGGATGTACATTTCGAAAGCTAAGCTTTCATCTTCAGCGAACACTATACATTCGAAAGCTTAGCTTTCGAATGTACATCCATCAATAAAACTGTTGTGGTAAGAAGTAACTATATTTTATTTTGTTTTTATTCCAACCACAGTGCTCATATATATATTTTTTTTAAGGAATCGACAATCTATAGTTGACACAGTTTTCACATTAGGAACTGAAACTGGAAATTTGACATCTATATGAGCTATGGAAAAGTCCTACAAACATCGCTATACGATCTTAGGCCTCGCCTGTACATTAATGCTGGGTTTATCGTACAATTTTATTTTTTAATCACCCTGATAAATGCCGGTTCCTATAAAAACGATCAAAAATTTGCCAAAATGAAAATGCAGCAACCAATGAACACGTAGCAATCAAAATTTAACAGCGTGATTAAAAAACAGCCTGTTAAAATTATACGTTAAACCCAGCATTAGTCTGATACAATTTTAACGGGAATACGTCAGAAAAAAATAATGTGGATGGTTTAATTTCGATTTTTAATATGAAATTCAACATTATATTAAAATTTAGATTGATGATGATTTATCGTAAACGTTATAACACAGTAATAAGACAGTTTAGGTATATAGTATAAACCTACCCATCAAGACACTGTTTTCGATTTTTAGTCTTGAGTAGTTTTTGTTTCGTCCGGTGTGATTCCAGCCTAAGTTTCAATGTCCAGTACGTGCTGTCCGGTGTCCGCACTGTAACTTCAATAACAACAGCAGATGCGGTGGATAGTCATGCGTAGATCCCAGTGTTCTAATCTTTGACGTAACTCTTCGTGACTAGTTAGAATGACCCCAATTACACCGACTTCTCTTATATACAGATGTTTGACGCGCAAGTTTCATTTAAACTTTGACTTTTAGAAATACTTCCACAAAACTGTCTCTGTTTATGTTTTTGGTATCCAAAGTATCTCTTGTGAAACTTGTACTTCTTTAACAGAAAAGTGTGCTTTCGTCAGCTTACTTTGATCTCAGTTTTTCCTTCCATTTAACATTTATAATTTATTTTCATTATATTTAATTTAATGTAAATGTGACTAAAGTTTACTTTTGGAGTAACTGCTAACTCAAACAATATAGAACTGGCAGTAGGGAGTTTCAGGTTCGAATCGCGACAGTGAAAGATTTTTTCTTACGTACTCTTTTAGTAGGTGTATGTGCACTTTTTCGACTTAATTTATTTACCCTTTTACATCTTTTAAGATTTATTTCAGGACTTGCCAATAACTGAGCGTGTAACGATACTGTTGTTTATAATATGAATATGGCGTTTTCATGGCTCTTCTATTATAAAGCCCCAGTTCCCAGGTTCTAATCCGAGAACTGGTTAAAGTATGAGTTGGATTTTAAATTTATTATTAAAAATAATAAATTGACAATATGAACTGGTGCTAGACCCTAATAACTCGTGATCTTGAAAAAAAAAACTTTTTAACAAAAAAAAACCTTCAATAAAGCTACTAAAAAGAGGAAAATAATAAAATTTTGAGATCGGCGCCAATTTAATTACTTTATTATCTACTTTTATTTTATTAAATTAGCGCCGACCTCAACATTTTATTATTTTCCTCTTTTTAGTGGCTTTTTTGAAGAAGGTTTCTTTTTGTTAAAAAGTTTTTTTCACTTTTTACTTTTTAGTGGCTTTGCAATACGTAGTTTGGACGTCATTAACGACTTCTGTCATAATATATTTCTCGTGCGTAATGGTATTTAATGACTCGTGTGATTAAAAACTCGCTGTCGCTCGTTTTTACATACTGTCATAGCTCGTCAATAATAAACCCCATTACGACACTAGAAATACAATTACTCTTATAGCTCAGTTTCGTAAAAGAATCGAGATACGTAAATGTGGTTAAAAGTACGTTTCTGGGGAAGATCACGTTTGTAATAAATTGTAACAGTTTTTAAGTTGCGAAACAAACACTTTTGTATCATTTGTTAAGAGCCATGAATTTCCATTAAAGTCTTATGTTTTCAGTGTATATCATAATTGAAGCTTGCGATATTAATTTTCGAAAATTTATTACTTAAACTTTCCATTGTTTTTTCCCCATCCCATTGTGAACCAGTAAGTGAAATATAATTGTTTCGTGTAGTAGTTTAAAGTTTTACATACAAATTAGTAGATTTTGCCCGTTAAGCAGTGGTTGTTCAAAGTTTACAAACTTTTAATTGATATATTGTCTTATGTCTTGTACATGTTTTCTAATTGAATTTTGATTTCATATACTTACTGTTTAGAAATGCTAAGAGTTTGCAGCATATCTTTCTTCTTGTTTAAGAGGCCTGCATAGCTTCCAAAACTTAATTAACTCTCGTATTACAATATCTATTGTTGAATTTAATGCAGCGTTATAAAAAAAACTTAAGTTAACATTTCTTCGTTGGAAGGACAATACCTCCTATGTGTTGATTCATAACGAATGTTTTAATAATATATTTTGCTTTAGAACAATTTTGCCAGAAAAATAGTTTAGTATACAGGAATTTCCAAACTTATTTTGTCAGACAACTCTTGCACGATATTCCAAATACAGATATATATATAGATAAAAGAATAACAGTGAAACAATTATCAATTAGGCAAAAATATATTAGATACTGACTATATTTAAAAATTAAAATACATACCTACATATAATTTGAAACATGCTTGTATACCTATATGTAATGTAAAAAATAAAACATGATTTATGGACTTCAAACGGATAATCGACTGTATTATAGCAGATATACGAGATTGTCGGGAAGGTTAAATACTGTAGCTAGTGTGTTTTTTACAAACTTTTATTTAAATTGCAATGTATGTTAGTTTGTGTGTTTGTTAGTTTGTGTGTCGTTTTAGGCCAAAACTTGCAAGTCAATTTTGAATGTCTTCCACGTATCCGATCGATTTGAAATTTTGTACACATAGGTATGTATTTCCGATGACACTATATGAATAAATCGTTTAATTCAACCCCTAAGAGGTTCAAACGGGGATGTAGGGTTTTTTTGACTAATCAACGCCCAGGCCAAATCGCTGAAGCTAGAAACTTGAAATTTGGACAGAATTGGTTCCTTTTCTGACGTAAGGATCCACTAAGAAAGGATTTCTTGAAATTCAACCCCTACGGGGGTCAAAGGGGGGTAAAATTTTGAAAGACTAAAATGAGTATACGATCGATTTGAAATTTTGTACACATATGTATTCCCGATGACAATACATGAATTAATCGTTTTTAAAATTAAATTCAACCCCTAAGGGGTTCAAACGGGGATGTAGGGTTTTTTTGACTAATCAACGCCCAGGCCAAATCGCTGAAGCTAGAAACTTGAAATTTGGACAGTTGGTTCCTTTTCTGACGTAAGCATCCACTAAGAAAGAATTTTTCGAAATTCGACCCCTACGGGTGTCAAAGGGGGGTAAAGTTTTGAAAGACTAAAATGAACAAAATAAAATATTAGTAAAAAAAACTTTTTAGAGACAAGCTTTTATTGAAATGTACTAAAAAGGAAAAAATAATATTTAATAATTTAGGTTCATAATTATTATAAAAACGGGGGTTGCGACTAATAAACGATCATAGAGTTTACAACCCCTGCTTTTTTTATAATAATTATGAACCTAAATTATTAAATATTATTTTTTCCTTTTTAGTAGGTACATTTCAATAAAAAGTTTTTTTACTAATATTTTTTATGATCAAAATTTCTATCAATTTGCTCTATAAATTTCTTCAAGGTCCATTTTTTTTGTTATTAATATGAGTAGTGAGTATTGGATGTGAATTTATAAAAATGAACGTTCTTTAAAACTTCACCAGTATCTATAGATGCAGAACAGGATCCCACTGTGTTGCCACCGATGTTTTTATACGCTGTAACTTCTTCGTCTCGTTCAAATGTTCTAGTTATATAAAACGTATAAAATGCAGATGCGATTTTCGTGTGAATCGTGAAGTTTTTTTTTTTCGTTTTCCTGTCTCCAACAGTTTCAAATTATTTCGAGTGTGTAGTAAAATGAAGGGAAAGCCTTCTATATAGAATATATAAAACCGAAGTAATACACAAGGTATAGATACATTGAACCGATAAATATGTAAGTAGGTTTTAGGAAGTAAAAATAAAAAGGAAGGAGTGCAGTTAGTTTAATAATTTTTTGATATTTTCATACATATTATTTTTAGTTTATAAAAACAGCCCTTTTTCAAAACGATATACTAAAATCTAAATTTCGAATATTATCTTTCATCACAGTGAAAGTTCAAATTAATAATAACTGACACTTTTTAATGTTTACTAGAGAGTTAAAATTCGATTCTGAAGCAGTTCTGAGATTTTTGTAGGTGTTTTTTTTTTTCGTTCTAAAGATTTGAATATAATTTTTATATGAAACAGTAAAAATGTGACCTCTCACGAGGAGTGCATGCAGCAGAAGTTCGTGTTCTAAAGAATTTAAAATTTATTTTAATATAATAAAGTTTTTTAATTTAATTGTTGTGGCTTCCTTTTTAAACAAACAAAATGTTGGTGTTAGTTTAAAGTCGGAATGCCACGACGAGGGTACGTAACAAATATTTGTCACTTGTGGATACTTACCACGTCGTGGGAACGGATGTGGTTATACAAATTGTTTGCCACTGGTCTCGCAAGTAATTGTCAAAGGATGGTAAATAATTAATTGTATATACTTGACAAGTCAACTACCTTTCGCTTCTAATCATTATTAATAATAAGAAGTATTAGAAATACCTTGTATTTTGGTGTCCGTCTTGTGACTTCATGTGTTGTTAACACGACGCGTTTCAGCAACGAGTTGACATCTTCAGGTGTGGTTAATTTTTTTTTTTATATTATAAAACACACATTTGAGTATTCGTAACACGTTATAATATTATGATGCTAAGCACATGTCTATTATGTTATGGATTGTGAAGTACTGATTTAAATTTCGAGATTTTATGATTTATATAGTAGGTAGATGAAATGGAAGTGTGAGTGTGTATGCATATGGACGATTAATGAGTATTGGATGTTTGTGTGTTAATCATTATCCATTTTTAACCGACTTCAAAAAAGGAGGAAGTTCTCAATTTCAGTATGTATTTTTCTAGTAACAATACCGACTACGTTTCCTCACGAGTGTCTTAAGTCATTGCCAGTTGCCATGGCAATGTTCAAAACAAACAAGACGTGTTAATCCAAGACCTCGAAGTCAAAAATTCTAAGAATTTGTAAAGGATAATAATTTGAGATTAACTATAGTATAAAGTATTTATTGAGTGTAAATAAATGTACTAGTCAGCAAGTCAGCGGCTCAGACACCTGGTGTCAGGGCGCTTTAAAAGATTTAAATAAAATGCTGAAGTTTGGTACAGGCTTAATTTAATGAATATAATTTATGAAAAAAACTGTCAGCAGTACTTAGAAGTTTTAACTTCTACCGACTGTTGACTAGGTCATTTATATCAAAATGAAGTCTGAGGACTGACAAACACAAATATTTGCTTAATACTCCAGTTGTGGGATTCCTGCTTAAGATCATGTAGTAATGCAGATGTTTATATAAGACGCTTCTACGGCTCTTCTATTATTAGCCGCTCAGTTCCCAGGTTCTAATTCGAGACCTGGTAAAAGTATTAATTGAATTTTTAATTGATTATTAAAAAAATAATTAACTGAAAATATTAATTTGTGCTACGCCCAAATAACCCTAGCTGTTGGTGGCCTTAATTAAAAATAGAGATTTCACTTTACGAATATGCGTATAGTGTGTACGACTTTCGAGGATATCCTGTATTTGAAATTCTTTGAACCAATTTTTAGAGTAAGTAATATTTTAGATTTGTTATCTCAGAGTCAAATAATATATTTCAACAAACAGAATCAATAGTAATATATTATAATTTCTACTTCTATCTAAACATTTGAAACACAGTTTCTATTATTCAAAATGGCAAAATAAATATTATTATGCAGTTTTCAATATTCTCGATATTTCAAAGATAAGCTTTGATATATGATTCAATTCACTGAACAAATAAAATATTGTTACTTTGTTGTTTGCATGAAAACATATCAGCGACGTGTGTAGTGTACCTAATGTAAAAAATTGTGACCCAGATTTTTGTTTTACGTTTAACCCAGGTTGAATTTGAAGAAATAATATTCGATGTGTATTTTAAAAATATTTTCATATTTTGAACATTTCGTATTTTTAAAGTAGATATTATTATGTAGGTATAATGATGTGATGTCACATCATTTGAGACAAGAAGACAACACAATTTAATTTTAAACATGGTATTCATTTTTGAAAGTATTTTCTGTTGCAAAACAGTGTAACTTACACAAAAAACCAAATTTAGTAATGATTAGGTACGTGCATTTTGTGCCATAAGTTTGGGATCTTATCCTGAATCGAAAGGAATGTGGTTTCATTTCTCACTGTTACAGAGCTACGGATTTTTGAAAGAGAGTATAATATTTATTGAAAATTTTTGTTGAAAAGCAGCCAACTATATAATTGATTCATATTGGAAAAAATTATTTTACCAACGATAGTCACAGTCATGATTCTAATCTGAACCTTTCCACTTTCGCGGCGGAATGAGCTTACAATTACTCAACCGTGACATGATTACTATTCTAACATTCTCCTTATAATATGCTTCGGAATCAATTGATTTTCACTACATGCGAGTGTTAATTCATTATAGCTGGTTGTAAATGTGAATCTTCGTACTAGCAAGAGCTCATCATGAAAGTGAAAATTATTTCAAACGTCCTTAAATGGGATACATTAAATAAGTACCTAGATATATCAATACTATAAATAACCATAGATTGGTATTACTACATTATATTCTAGAGATAATTATGTCTTGTAGACATCGTAAGATAATATACATGTTAGATACATACATTGAACACAGTATAGAAATCAACCAAGTTTTGATTTTTTTTAAGATAAATTAAATCTATTAATTTATTTTAATATTTATGTTAATTATTAAAAAAATATATTATTTAAATATCATCTAATTAGATACATTAAAATTTCAAAAAACTAACATTGTAAAAGATAAGATTCATAAAATATTTTTTACTGATAAAAACCCTGAAATTGCGATATAAATTCATCGGTCACCTAGTATATTTCATGGTTGTGTCATCTAAATTAAACATCTTGCTTATTTATACAGTACATCAGATTACAGAAAACAAACAGTGACATCGTTCCTCAGAAAAATTCTGTTTGAATTTGGTTTTGTCAACATTATTATTGTCAGTGTCGTTTTCAAATCTCAAATCGAATAAAAATGTAAATTTCATCCCAAGTTAATTTAAAGCTTTTTAAACGTTTTTCCTACACTTTACTCATAGGACACAAGGCGTAGCCTACCGGTAAAACAGTTTTTCAAAGCTTGTTCTCTGTATTATCGACATACCTATCCCTCTAGCGAAGGATATTCGCAGTTTACTTGATTATTGATCTGTTCTATTCGCGCATGCCAGAGATTTTAATGCTAGAATAGTTCGTGCTCTAATCCTTGTTGGAAAGGTTCAACGGTTTGTCGCACTGTGGCACTACTGTACGTAAAGCTTGGAAAGCTTCACGGTTTAACGTAGCTTCAAAAGATAGCAGCACATGTCAGTTACGTTTTTACTTCTTGCTACAGATGGGGTTTGTAAGAGCAAAAGCTTTCGTATACCTCGTATCAATATAGTGAGGGAGAAATATATTCGATTATGCTTTCTTAATCATTTTTCCTGAATATCATTGTATTTTAGGGCCTTTGAAAATTTAATTTTTTTTTGCTAAGCGATGTTTACATTTTAAAAGTATTAATAACCCATATTTTGATTTTAATATTTGAATATATTTGATTTTCTTCATGAATCCTTGTTATTTGACAATACAAAAAAATGAAAATATAATAATAATTTAATTTTATAAAATTATTCTTACTGTAAAAATGTATACAAGGTGTCATCAAAATTCACGAATACTTTTTATTTTCCTCCGAATGTTTCCCCCTCAATAGTTTATTATGCTATGTTTTCGATTCATATAAGGCAATAAAATATATAAAAACACGGTCGAAAATAGAATGCGGAACTATCTGTAAGGAATCAAAGCATCTTATTTACGATCGTAGAATGCTATGTTTGTCAATAACAAGGGAACAGAACTCTATCTACGTTTCTGTCATACGTATACATATATATGTGTATTTTATTATTACCAACACGCAAGTTGTGTAAAATAATACCCAATACGTGACAGGTTTTTGTATTGTGAGCTTAAAATATTGAAAAATAAACGCCAGGTGATATTCTTTAGAGAATTTTTAAATTGCCGCAGTTTCACGTTCGCAGATATTGGCATTCAATATGCGTTGTTTATTTGTTTCCTATTGTTTTCTTCTTCTTTTTTGTTTTTTTTAATAGAAAATGTCTCAATAAAATTGTTGGAGAACTTCTTTTTCAAGTAAAATACGTAGGCACAAATTTACATACTTGGTTGTAGACAGGGTCATGCACTTAATTTGGACTCATAAGAAATCCCATTTTATTTATAATTACCTGCTCCCCAGTGTTTATTTTGTGGGATATTTTGACGATCTATATATTTTACAATCTCGCGATTGCATGAGGTACCTATGTTACTAACGAGTATAGTGACATAGTAGTCACATACGGGTCATAATACCATTACACACGAGAAATATATGGTATTTTTTGCCATACCCATTATAAAATAACTACTTTTCACTTCATTTTCAATATTTTCAAAAAAATTTGACACTGCATTTGCGTCGCCAACTTCACTTTTATAGTAGGCCGTGAGCTGTCGCAGTGCGCACGCACAGTAGAGTTCAATTAGTCTTAGAATGGTACCGTTCGTCATCAATGTATTGGCGTCAAAGCTCCGCCGCCCTCACTTAGCAACAAACTATCTGATTTTATTGTTTTTTTTTCATTTTTTTCAGTAACCCTTTGCACACTACGCCACTGGCTCAGATAGGCGGCGTACAGGTAAATAGGCGTTTTCTGTCAATGACGTAGTGGTATCATTCTTAGAGTAATCGGATTCTAGCAATAAACATAAATCACTATGGAAATGGTTTTATTTTCTACACTAGTGAGTTTTGAAAACACTGTCTATTAATTTATTGTAAATTATAAACGCGTCGACAACTTAGGTCATCAGCGTTTTGATTACATTAAATAACAACACACTTAAAACTAAATGACATCACAAAACATCCATGAGCGGAGGCGGGATTCGAACCCACGACAGTTTGATCCAGAGGCCGCGACGCTAGCCACTGGACCACATTGTCCTCTGAAAACACTGTCAACACACCTGCCTGTTACTGACCCATTCCATGCATATATACACGCATGTAAAGTAGCTATTTTATAGTGGGTATGGCAAAAAAGCTTTTAAAAATGCGACGGACCTTGAAGATGATTGTAAAGCATTATCTTATTGGGATAAAAATAAAGGTTATGTTAACATGTGTGTGTACTTTACTTCACCTTTTTTTGTTAATTTCTTTGAATGTTTCTTCTATAATAAAATCGAATGCTATTCAAAACACGTCTTCCAATGATTTGTGTATTCAATTTCATTTTCAATAATATAATACTCATACTGGAAGATGTTCCTTAAGAAGTAGGGAAATTCTTTGTCAAAGGAAAAATTCAGTACTGTATTGCCTATAAAAGCCATAAAAGCTTTCGATATTGACTACATTTATGAAAAAGCTTCGCATATAGCACGATGCAAACATTCTTGTCACATCAGTAGAAAATGGAACGAAAAAATTACCTTTTAAAGAATTATTGCTCCGCAATGCTCACCTACCTAATTTTATTAAACCGCTGAAAACTGTAAATTATATCGTCTGTTGTTATGAAGATATTTTATAGTAATTTTATTTAACACAAATAATTTGTAAATTTTTGTGATCCAAAAAAATTACACGATTTTTGTCTTTTTTTATCGTTTACTAGCGGTCCCGCCCGGCTTCGCCCGGGTGCTAAGAATTTATGAACTTACAGAAACCTTCGCGGACGTGCGCACAACAACTCACCAAAGTTTCATCGTAATCGGATGAATGGTATAGGAACGCATACGGGACAAACAAACAAACAAACATTCATTTTTATATATAAAGATTTAAAACCACTCAGGGTTATCTAACACTAGAATTCTTATTTTCAGTGTATTATCATTTTTAATAATGAACTGGGGACAGCTTGATGTTATGGTTAGCGACTGGGCTTTGAATCAGACGGTGTTCTTGGATGTTTTGTGAGGTTGTTTTAATTTGATGTAATTTGTTAACTAGACGCGAATGACCTTACTTGTCGGACGTCTATAATCTACAATAAATAAATTACAAATTCAGTTCTGAGATAACGTGTGAACTGGGGGTTTAAATCGAACAAGCTGAAACGTTATATAAACACAATTTCAGCTATTTTCAACCCCAGATGCGAATTTGAAAGTCATTAAAATGACAATACTGTGTTACAAAAATAGCTTGAAATTGAATAAATTTGAATATTGATTTATTATAATATTTAGATTTGAGTGCAGATGAGCCAGACCAACATAGTGTTTTACTAGCAAGTTCACAACATTAAAATCATACATAAATTAGTGAGTTTCCTGTACATTTAAAAACACTTTTTAGGCTTACACGACTTGAGGTAATTTTTTTTCTATTCTATACAGTTTATTTATTAGCTCACTGACAAACATTGACAGATAAAAGCTCATCTAATTAAAAAAAAACAAAAAGAAACGCATGTTTAATAATACTATGTTTAATTCCTTAAATAAGTGAAATGAGACATATCATAATCATAGACAATTTTTTTAATTAGATGAGAACTCATCTGTCAAAGTTTTTTGTGATCTAATAAATCATTCTGTATAATACGGAAGTATGACCCCGTTATCAAAAATGCGTTATTTAATTAAAAAAAAAGAAACACTTATTCTTTGTTTATTTTATTTTTCAAGTACCTAGTTTTTACTAATTTTGACATCGGGTGTTTTAAATGGTATGATAACTGTAGGAGTTAATTCAATATTCAATTTGGAGTAAAATAGAGGTAGGTATGTTCGATTCCAAACTTAATAATGAGCAAAAAATACAAGTGAGTTTAACAAACATCAGTAGGTGTGAATGACAACCATTTTAGAACATTAATTTTTTTGAATTGATGTAATATTTATCATTTAAATTATTAATAAAAGATCTCAAAAAAAAAAATATTTTATTTAGGTTCATAATAATTTATAAAGGTATGGGTCGTAAACTCTATGATAGCGAGCTTAAATTACATTTTTTTTCATTTTAGTACATTTGTATTAAAGCTTCGTTAACATTTTTTTTTTTTATTTATTTTATTTTCAACTTTTGTCATTACATTATTATATTATTGGAAAAAAGCTTGTAAAAACGACACGTTCTCCCACCACCAACACCGGGACTTCCACCACATGTCTTTTTAAATTGTTATTTAAATATTATAGCTAAAATAGCATAATATTGTATTGTTATCGGAACTCATTCCAAAAAGTCAATTGGACAAGTGGAAGTGGGTCAAAAATGGGTTAGAAGATTTCACCCTTACGGACCATACAAAAAAGTAATTAATAAAAACTGTTTGGTCCACTGTCGTTACTATAGCGTAACTGAGTAATAACTGAAATAAATCTTCATGGTTTCCGGGCTTGTAGGCCGTGGTCCGGTGGTATTTCTACCTGACGTTTCGTCTACAACTGCGGTAGACATTCTCAAAGGCGATGTGGCAGCGGTCGAAGTGTCCTCCTTGGCGGCTCACAGATGAGTGTGTCGGTGACTGGAAATTCTGTGCGTGTTTATGTATTTCTATGGCCATAGAAATACATAAACACGCACAGAATTTCAACCGAAAAGATGAAGGCCTCAATCTCAGTAAAACCTGGACACCAGCACTCCGACATACAAAACCAATGACCAATCGTACAAGGACGGGATACGACCGAGTAGAGAACTCACCACCACAACACACTGCGCATTTGACCAATGGCAGAGAGACGGACTACGACCGAACAGAGAACACACTGGCACTAGGTATAAAAGAAGGGAGAACACCAGTCACCGACACACTCATCTGTGAGCCGCCAAGGAGGACACTTCGACCGCTGCCACATCGCCTTTGAGAATGTCTACCGCAGTTGTAGACGAAACGTCAGGTAGAAATACCACCGGACCACGGCCTACAAGCCCGGAAACCATGAAGATTTGGAACAATGCCGGCCGTGAAAGCTTGCACACTTGGATAATAACTGAAATAGTTAAACTGATGCATTTTCTATATTTTCTGCCAAATTCAAAACGGTGAACCAATGATACATCGTCAGCAGTCAACATCAAACAGCTAAAAAATTTGTAATCTAGGTACTAACATTACATGGCCTCGTTTTTTTTTGGCTAAATAATACTTAAAGCTAACACAAATTGATATTGGGATGTTGCGTTCATGAATGTAACGATATTATTTAACAAGCTTTTTATGTCCCCTAGTGTATTGAATAACCCGCTTTATTACATAATATGTATTATGGAGGTACAAATTCTATAGAGCTAACATTTCTTTCCTAACTCTCACCTACGTTGTATGCTCTAAGAATTTATTTAACAAAAAATTAGAGTAGTATAATCGAAGCTCACCGATAAATGCACGCTTAGTAGACGTTGAGAATTATTGTTGATAGTCGGTATAATTGATAATTATTATCGATAATCAATAACGATAGTATCAATTATGTTCAGTAATTTTTTTATAGTAAATTGAGTCATTTTAATAAATTACTATTTACTGTACATTACAAAACTTATTTTATGGTTATTACATACAGTTTGGTGTACCTATTGGCAGACGTTCCACGTTGTTATATCTAAAAAAAATGATATTGTCTATGGAAATGTTTATCAGTTCACAAAATTTAATGGAGATGAACCTAAGTTATCATTGGTTTTTATAGAAAAATGCGCGAGAAATCAAGTTTTTTCCCTTCTGATACCATGCAAAGTTCCGAATCCTTTGGAAATACGAAACCTCTATGATTTTAACATTGGTAAACACAGAACATCGGGCATTGTCAACGATTTATTATTTTAAATAAACTTATTCTGTTCTGCCCACAGAACATGGTAGTTATATAGCTGGCACCCCTAGTGGTCATATTTGGCAGTGTCCATTTCCATTCTCGTTATTAAAAAAGTTGGAAATCAGCTGGTAAAAAACAACAGCGCGTGACCTCATCCATCTTTTTTGACTTCAAATCGTCTACCCCTATCATTCACCTCCATGGTATTATGTAACGTAATGTTATATGTTACACTGCTCGCACGCTCCGACAACTTTTAAATGACATTTCATGAGGCCATATGTGCTTATGTGTGTATTATTTAAAAAGACCTTAAGGAAAATTTTACAAAACTTGAACGTTATATTATATTACATAACGCCGCATATTACAAACCACTAATTTGTATTGTTATACAAACGCCTATAAATAATAATTTGTTTATTAATTAATTCCGTCCTCACTATGTTGCGTTATTGTTCATTGCAGTTATAAATAAAACAAGCCGTGAGGTGGGTCGTTTATTAGGACTAAAGTGCGACCCTTGTGGTCCACACGACGAACTTCCCAGTTTGATAAATATTTAATAATAATAATTAAAATAGAAATTACACAGAAAAGTAATCATTTTAATCATTAAAACATAATTATTATTTATTTTTAACAATATATAAAAAAAAAAACAGCTGGACCGATTTTTATAAAATTTATCTCGGATCATAATGACGTTAACATGCTTTGATAGACACCTCAACGAAGTTGATAACATTTTTTGAGCGAGATTTCGTATAAAATCTACTTTTTTGGCAGTTGTTCTATTTAAACAAAAAAAAACGGCTTGACCGATTTTTATAAAAAAAAATTTGGGTCAAAATGACGTTAACACGCCTCGATTGACACCCTTACCAAGTCGATATAATTTTTTATTCGCGAGATATTGTATAAAATCTACTTTTTTGGAGTCTATTTGGTTAAGAAAAAAGAACGGCTGGACCGATTTTGAAAAAATTTCTTTCAAATCATATTTATGTTAATACGCGTCGATTGGCACCCTAACGTAGTCGATATCATTTTTCATTCTCGAGATTTCGTCTTAGAAAGAAATGGACACATACGTACACGCACACACACACACACACAGAGACATGTTTATAAAAATAGTGTAGTGACCTTGAAACATAAAAATTTGTTTTACATTTTGATTTTGATTTTCGGGCTCATTACAATAACTTCATTATCACTTAAAACTCCTCTCAATAAATAAATGAAGTCTATTTCTTATGATGTAAATATTAAATCTATTCAAATTAAATTATAATTTTGTATGCTGTGTGTCTGTGCGTTTTCACGATTTCCCTTAAAAATTCTAGATGAATGTCGAGATGGCCTTTTGAACTCCTACACTGGCAAGTTGTCTACTTGTCAGTGTATTCCATCACATAGTATGTAGGCTTAATGTAATTTCTCATTATCCCCTTTCGTTCACATGATTATAGTAAAATGTTAAATAACGAAAAAAATGCCTTTTGGAAATGTAGTAATAACGTCAATCTGATGGATGTATTTTAATCGTCAATGAAAGATGACATTTATGTGGGGAAGAGTTGAAAAACAGCATTTTTGCTGAACTTGTTTACTGTATAGATTTTTTTTATCAATAAATTATTTATTATTATTGTTGTTATTAAACTAATTTGTACTTACTTAGAAATAAAGGATATAAGGTAAAATGGCCCACCAATTTGCACAGAGTTATACAGAGAAATAGATTTTAGTGTGTTTGAAATAAGTATTTAAGTTCAAAAAAATTATATGAAACGTTGATCATTAAAACAAAATTTGCAAACAGATTGTTGGTTCGTTTTGCCATAAATATCCTGTATTAGGTAGTAGTTATTAAATGCGTAATTATTATATCATTATTGTATGCCAAGTTGTTATTATGTTTCTGTATTCCTAATTATGTATGTGCAACGTATCCTGAGGGATACTAGTTTGATCCCCAGTTGACTGTACACGAGAATACAAATTGTTGTGTATGTACTATTAATAATAAATTTATATTTACAAAGTATTAGCAAACAGTTTAAATAATATAAATGACACTGGAAGTTGGTTGTATTTTGGGAATTGTGAGTTCATAATTTGTATAAAAGTTGGTCACGTCTCGAGAGAAACGGAGAAAGTCTGTGTGAAATGGAAAGAGAAAGTGAACTTGTACGTGTTAATTAACCTCCCTATATAGTCTACGATTCACTCAAGTGACTCTTACACAGTAGAATTTTAATTTTTTATAAGTCATCTTTTATCCTTCGTTATTGTCCTTGAAGAGTAGACATAGGAAAATAAATGTTAATTTCAAACTAAATTTAGTCCGATTAATGTATCATTTTTAGGGTTTCGTACCAGAAGGGAACCGATGTCTATCTGTCAGTCACAGGCTTCTAACTTCAAAACGAAATGAGATAGGGACTTGAAATTCACACATAATATGTATTACTGCGGCCCTGCAAAGACGGAGAGAATAACAAAAGATTAAAATAGTTTATTTAAGAGGGCGCCTATACATGCAAACGAGGTTCAAATTTTTTTTTTTTTTGTTTTTGTACTTATTTTTGTGGGTATCGTTGAAAAGAGCCTTTTGATCAAAATTGTAGGTTTTAGAGACCGTCAAAGTTGCAATTTTTAGACCTCTTTTATTACCAGGACTAACTTAACAACTTCATTACCTGTAAAGCTGTAATTCACGTCAAGTATCACTCATATCCTCTAGTTAATCAGCAAATACTAAAAACAGAAAAAAAGAAAGCGCCCATACATGCAAACGGGGGGCAAACAAATGTTTTTTTTGTAACTATTCTAATTATTATGAATGTGTTTTTATTTTATTTATTTTATCAAAATTGTAGTTTTAGCATAACTTACATAGTACGGAACCCTAATCTTTGCGCACTTGGCCGTTTATTTCCTTGGTTTTACATATTATGTGAATTTATAAAAATAATGTCTGTTTTAAATTTAGATTCTTAAATAAAAATGTGGCCTAAATCATAAAATAACAAGCCATGAGGTGGGTCGTTTATTAGGACTAAAGTGCGACCCTTGAGGTCCACACGACGAACTTCCCAGTTTGATAAATATTTAATAATAATAATTAAATTAGATATTATACAGAAAAGTAATCATTTTAATCATTAAAACATAATTATTATTTATTTTTAACAATAATTAAAAAAAAAAAAAAAAAAAAAACGGCTGAACCGATTTTTATAAAATTTATGTCGGATCAAAATGACGTTAACACGCCTCGATTGACACCCTTACGAAGTCGATTTAATTTTTTATTCGCCAGATATTGTATAAAATCTACTTTTTTGGAGGTTATTTGGTTAAAAAAAAAGAACGGCTGAACCGATTTTGAAAAAATTTCTTTCAGATCATATTTACGTTAATACGCGTCGATTGGCACCCCAACGTAGTCGATATCATTTTTCATTCTCGAGATTTCGTCTTAGAAAGAAATGGACACATACGTACGTACGTACGTACACACACACACATACACACACACAGACATCTTTCTAAAAGTAGTGTAAAAATAGTGTAGTGACCTTGAAATATAAAAAAAAATTTTCCTTTTTGATTTCGATTTTCGGACCCATTACAATAACTTCCAATGGGAAGTTAATAACGAAACCTCTGTCTGTAATTTTGTTTTTTTGCGGTTTTGCATTTTCTCTGATTTTCACAATTTTTGTCTATGTGTCTGTACGAGCATCACTCTGAACGGAGGGAATTGATATTCAAAACTAAAGTGTAGTGAACTTTCTTCAAAAAAGTGTATATTTTTTTAATTTGATGACAATACTATTCGTTATTTTATTCAGTTTACGGTCGGGTTAAGGCTTCTGTTAAAATCGACATTAACGAGAGTAAAGCGTCGGGTAAAGCCTAGTTAAACTATAATTCATTTTGAGGACAGCTTGGTGTAACGGTTATCGTTCTGACTTTTAGATCAACTGTCCGCTCACGAATGTTTTGTGATCTAGTTTTAATGTAATTAAACTCTATTGACCTGAGTTGTCGAGCGTCTATAATCTACTATAAATACTATAATTCATATATACTGGAAGTTAAATGTTTGTTAATCTGCATCAAGTTCCTTTACTTGTGAATCATTCTATAGTAGGTCTTTAACTGTGAGCTCATAATGCAATCCCGAATCCTGTTTCTTCAGGGAACTGTCACCAGCCTGTCTTCCTAGCCTCTCCGTGATTTGCGTTCCTTCAAACGTGACTTACATTCATCGTGTTTTGTTTTCACCACTCGACTTCTGAGGGTTGAAAAGAAAAATAAATAAAATTCCGTACACGTGGAAAGTGTTGAAATGATAAGGCACATGCCACTTAAGGGACGATTCGTAGATGTTTTCTCTAAAACAACATGGCCGACCATTGTTTTAATTGCATACATTAAATATTAAGGTTATATTTACTCGAAACTGTTCAGATGTTAACTCAGTATAATAGAATTTATAATCACGTATGTACAATTAGTGAAAGAGACCGTATTCATAAATTTTTAAGGTGATTCTCTTCAAAAAAATTACCTGTAGATCAAGTTTTTTTAAGGTAACCGAATGCCAGAGGTGTCTGGACCTCGTAACTACTAATTAAATTGAAAATCTAATTAACATTTAAGTGATTCACATATACCCAACCTGCACAGGCCCGCACCGGCACGTAACGGACCGACAAAATATTGAGCAATGTATTGTATATGGCGCAATCCCCACCTATACTTCCGGCTCCGTACAGACACAGCACGGAACAGCACAGCGCCCGCCGGCATTCTTTGAAATAATATTTTGCTGTTGACGGTTGGTGTCTGTACATGTATTTACGGTCGGTGCCAGTGTAGTGTGAATGAGAAACGTGTGCCAACGGCCTGTCTGACTGCGATCATGGCCAAATTTTCCAATGATATGTGACCGAACATTTTCAAAAGCAAGACTATCCGCGCAGCCTGTTGCTGCCGTTGGTTGAAGTACCTACCTACTGTCTGTCTTTGATCGGTTAAATGTGAATTACAGCTCAACTTGTCGGTCCGTTACGTGCCGGTGCGGATCTGTACAGGTTGGATATAATGTAAATCATGCTTTATACTAATTCCAAGGTTAGAATCTGGGAAGTGGGAAATGAGGAATTTGATGAGATGATCTCAGTCAAGTAAACTCCTTACGAGGAATTATGATATAAGGATAACAATACGAATTACTTAATTTAAACTTCGAAGATCATATTGTTAAAGGATTAATTTTATAATATGTGATTAGATTTTGAATCGATGGTTATCTTAAACATCAATACATACATCACCACATTTCTAACCTTGACACGGGTTTTCTCTGATACGCTCATACTTTTTTACTAAGAATCAACCAGATCACTAAAAATCGACCTGATCACTAAGAATCCTGAATAAGCAGTAAATATGGAAAAACATATTCCGACTTACATGCAGAGTAATAAATATCGGTATTTATAATTTGTGATCTTCTTGTAGTTCCGTAAGAAAAACAGACAGGGTATTTTATATGTTTGACTTTTTTTGCTCAAAATAATCTCCTCAATCACCTGTCGATTTTTCCACATTCGTTATTAATCACCTGTATATCCAGGATCGAGTGAGGATTAGAGAGTGAGATGCAGAAACCAAGGAGGCCAAGTTGAGTGAGCACGGGCAGATGTAAGACTATTGTTCCATGACGTAGTTTCGGTTAACCGAACCCCGACGGTGCTGAGACAGCTTAGAGAATTGTAGCCAGTACACAACAGTAGGTATACACAGTCAACAATAAAGCTGACAATAGCAGGAGGGATGTCAGCAGTTTTACCACATTGGGGATTTTTTTCCCTAGTTCTGGGGATATTCTAAATAGGAATAAAGCGGTTTTTATAAAATATCTATGCTGAGTTGCAGAAAGCATTGTCAGAAATTCTAGTTTGACAATGACCTTAGATTGTGACCACATTACATATTTCTCCATAAAAAAAGCATTGTAGAATTTTAAATCGATCTTACTCGGAAAATAATTGATCGATTGAAACGATTTTTTTAAACTGTGTATACATATACTTAACATAGTTTTTTGTGAAATTTCCACTTCGAAACAACATGTTTCGCATTTTTATCAAAATTTAGCTTGTAAAGCGATTTTTTTTTATAGGTAGATCAATCATTTGTTTTTGTGTGAGTACAACTTCATGTTCTACATGACAGAGAGGATGACAACGACATGAGACTGTTCCTGCATGTATAAAAACGTTAAGCATATATTTCAATTTGCAGAACAAAATGTCGGTATTAACCCACTTGCAGACCGATATAAACACCTAGGCGAGCAAGTTTCCGTCTAAGAGAGGGGGTTAATACCGACATTTTGTTCTGCAAATTGAAATAAATGCTTCAAACAGTCGCCGTAACAACATAATAATAATAATAATATAAATTTCGTCGGGTACATGACACGTTTAGGGTGATCTGCCACCCCTTTGATACTGACCAATCGATCTACAAATATTATAATGGCATTATTGGATCACCGACAAGCTATACAAACAATTTCAGTCTTGAAGCAATAATAATTGTGATCATTTTTTTGTTACATGTTGGGGCGGTCTGCATCCCTCCCATACCGCTATCTAGCAAAATCCCTTACTCAGGGCACTTTAGTATGACTCCTTCAACATCTTCACAAAAATAAGGCCTTGAATAAATAACACCAAAAAATTGTCACTAGCTCTCGCGCTATATGTCATTACTTCAAAAAATTATATTCTTTCTCTATACTTTAATGAATACAAAAACTTATTTGTTTTATTTTACGGACACTAATTTATTAACTTCCCGTTGTTGATTAATGCAAATTGTTTTTTAATGATAAAAGCACCTTATATTGACAAAACCGTTTATGAATTAATAATGCTCAATTATTTAAAATCATATGTGTGACTCTAGTAAAATGCCTTACTCTGGGCACGTTAATATGTCTCTCTCAACATCTTCACAAAAATAAGGCATGAATAAATAACACCAAAAAATTGTCACTGGCTCTCGGTCTATTACTTCTTGCATAATTATCTATCTGCCAACATAAGATGTTAGTTTTATTATAATGCAAGCCTTTATCCGTGGTTTTGACTTTTGACAGAAACTTTTCGTACCTAAGTATTGCGATGAGGTCTAACAGACGACCTTTAAAATAATATATAATTATCTAAATATAATAAGAATAAAAAAATATGCAAATAATGTATCCGAATACAGAAGTACCTATTCTCTGTCACCAAAAATATTATTAACAAGGAGTTTGTTAATAAATAATTGCCTAAGTGTCTCTTTAACTCGTTGAAAAGAAAAATATAAATATACCCCTCTTACTTTCATTTCAGTGAACTGTTAATTCCCTTGATATTCTTATATCGCAGTAATGGTAGACAACATGTTCTGTTTCACTTTATTTCTATGTTCATACGTTTCTACTGTGTGCCATTTCCCTTGCGTCATTCAACAATATTCAAACCACCACCTGCTACGATATTACGTTTTGTATTAAGCAAATAGGCGTGTTACAATGATGATTATGACTTCTTTAATATAGAGGGAAAACAACAGCATTTGTAAAGTTCCACTTATTTTTATTTTTATTTTTTTTTTGTTTCAAATCAACAGTTAAGGTTTAACCAAAATTAATTTCTTCATGGTTGCTAAAAGGTTAAACCGTACATGCATTTGTTATTCCTTTAGAAATTTTTATTTAGAATTGGATATCAATTACTAATCCTGACATTTAAATGCTTCCAGGTTTTAATTTAAAAGTGTTGGAGGTGTTTCATTTTTCACAATTATTTATTGAACATCACATCATTGTAATTTTTTTCTAGGTAATGATTTAATGGGAGATATGTAGAGCGAAACTACACTGGCGGATTTTCCGCAGCGTTTTTAACGCGGCGGATTGCATGTCAAAATCGAAACCGTGTTTACAAACGAGTGAAGCTAAACGAACGGAATGTACGTTCGTCTAGTTTGCCCCGTTTGTAGGCACATTTTCAATTTAGACGTGCAATCCGCCGGATTAAAAACGCCGCGGAAAATCCGCCCGTGCAGTTTCGCTGTTGAGTGTCTTCCATGCGATGATATCTGGAAATTAAAAATAATTTTTATTGCATCATAAATAGTCAAATCCTGAAACTCAAAATAGGATAGTAATGAATGGTCATTAGCTTTCGGATAGTAAGGTCTCGTAACCTTTAATTTTTTGAAGTCTCAGGACTGTTCAGAACATACCCTAACAATAACAAACAATGATATGCTGCGTAAGCGAGTCACAATCTAACCCTCGGAAACCTAATATTTGGGTACCAAAAGATTCGCATCAGGTCCATCACGAAGGGACTGAGTCCCCTCTCATGAGGACCTAGAACTGTTCGGGATATAGTTATCAGGGAGGCATAATGAACCAATGACCTCTTGTAGGCCTGAGTGCAGCGAGAAAATCTAATACTTAATTTCTAGTAGACATTACATGTAATTACAATAGCAGATCAGAAAGCAATAAATAAGAAGAGGGGTCACTCTTAAAAAAATCTAAGCCGGCTTTTACACCAGTAATATACGACACGACTTCGAACCTATCGAGATGATATTCAAATTGAAGCAACTTGTTAACAATTAAACGTTTACGAATTTCGCGCATCGATATGTCTGGCGGAAGAAGTTCTGTTTGAAACAATTGCGCAGAGACCTCGAAAGGACATGGTGGCATCGTAGCGATTATTATTGATGGAAAAGCGATTTATAATGCTCCAGGAATATTAAGGTAACAAGGTTGGGAGACTTGTTCCGTTAAACACGTTGAGATTTATGTTTGCCACGGAGAAACCTTTGTACCGTGCTGTGTCGCGGAGTCAACGATGAAGGGCGAAGATAGGGTTGTTAGTTACACATTTACACTATAGAGGCGCAAGGAGGAACGCATGGCTCATTCGTGATAACGCGTGTTACACTTACTCAGCACTTTGTTAACAATTTACATATTGTATAATAAACACTAGTTTATATTTGCATGTTCAGGCGCTGTTAGTTAATCTCCTATAGTATATTATATCTGAGTAACGTAAGCATATAATAAGCTCAAAGGGTGACAAGTGACAGAATTATTCGTTGTGAGATGATAAGTAAAACTGCATTCAAATCTGTTTCTAAGACCCGCTCTCTCGCTTGAAACTTTATTACACGCTCCCGATCGTTTTTTGATTCGAGAAAAAAAATGCGCCGAATTGAAGCTAATTGGTTAAAAAAAATGTGTTCAGGCAACACGACTTTCTAAATATTAGATGGTTTTACGACACTATTAAGAAAGATTTTCAATATTTTTAAAAAGTGCCCTGTAGCGAGTCTAGACACATCCATCTTTAATTTAAGATCAAAACGGACCGTCTAAATTCAAAAATAAAAAATTTATTAAAAAAACAAAAAACCCGACTGCGTAAAAATCGAACATAAAAGATGGAAACAAGATCAAATGATAACATGCAGTCGGAGGCATAGTAGTAAAAAATTGAACAGAAATACCTCCGACTGCATGTTATCATTTGATCTTGTTTCCAACTTTTATGTTCGATTTTTACGCAGTCGGGTTTTTTGTTTTTTAATAAATTTTTTATTTCCTTCCTTTAAGTTGAATCTGCTCATCAAGCCTTTTCATTTGATACCCCACACACAAGGTTTTACCGATTTTTTGCGTACTGACAAAATGGCGTCTAGCGCCCGCCATATTGAATTTTTCGTGACGTCATGTACCCTATTTGAAATGTCAACGAAACCTTTCTTTTGTTTTGATTTTGGTACTTATATCAATGTATTTAGAAGGAAAATTACTTTTGCATTCTGACAAAATGGCGTCTAGCGTCCGCCATATTGAATTTTCCGTGACGTCATATACCCTATGTCATTCTGGGGATTCAGACGAATCTAATGACACCTCATTTTTCAAAATCCGTCAAGCCGTTTAGGCTACAGAGCGTGATAAAGAAATATACATACAAAGATGCATACATACACTCGAAAACATTACCCTCCTTCTGGCGCAGTCGGGTAATAAAGTCGGGGAGTGTAAATAGTGTACGCATGTTTTTTCCACTTTTTTGTGTTACAAGCGACGGACACTAATTTTTTTATTGACTGCATTTAAGTAAACCCCATAAAGTAGATTTTATAAGTCAGTATGTATTCGGCATTTTGTGTGTAGTGTTAACCAAAAGGCCATCAGTGAAAGAGAGCCCTCTTAAGTCATACTTAGTAAGCTATTTTTTAGTTATTATTATAGCGCTCCATGTTAATATTTGCTGACTTTATTATAGACCGAGAGCTAGTGACAATTTTTAGGTGTTATTTATTTAAGGCCTTATTTTTGTGAAGATGTTGAGGGAGGCATATTAAAGTGCCCTGAGTAAGGGATTTTGCTAGACAGCGGTATGGGAGGGATGCGAACCGCCCCCAACAAGTAACAAAAAAAAATTGTCACAACTATTATTGCTTCAAAGCTGAAATTGTTTGTATAGCTTGTCGGCGAACCCAATAGTGCCATTATAATATTTGCAGATAAATTGTTTGATAAGGATGGCAGATCACCCTAAACGTGTCATGTACCCGACGAAATTTATATTATTAGTTCAAGGTTCAAACTTTAATATGTTGTTACGGCGACTGTTTTAAGCATATATTTCAATTTGCAGAACAAAATGTGGGTATTAACCCCCTCTCTTAGACAGAAACTTGCTCGCCTAGGTGTTTATATCGTTCTGCAAGGGGGTTAATACCGACATTTTGTTCTGCAAATTGATTATATATGCTTAAAACATTCGCCTTAACAACATATTAAAATATGAATCTTGAACTAATAATATAAATTTCGTCGGGTACATGACACGTTTAGGGTGATCTGCCACCTTTTTAATATCGACCAATCTATCTGCAAATATTGTAATGGCACTATTGAGTTCGCCGACAAGCTATACAAACAATTTCAGCCTTGAAGCAATAATACTTGTGACCATTTTTTTGGTTGCATGTTGGGGGCTGTTTAGCAAAATCCCTTACTCAAGGCTCTTTATTATGCCTCCCTCAACATCTTCACCAAAATAAGGCCTTGAATAAATAACACCTGAAAATTCTCACTAGCTCTTGGTCTTGCAGTAAAAGCAGGACGGGGAAAATGAATGTTGTTCAAAAAAAGTAGAAAAAATGTGTCAGTCTCTCTATTGTTTGACTAAACTAAACATTTATAACATTCTAAAATGATGAAGTAGAGTATCGCCGTAAAGTACTCACGGGAAAATCA
Source organism: Mongoloraphidia duomilia (assembly GCA_039654895.1). NCBI lineage: Eukaryota > Metazoa > Arthropoda > Insecta > Raphidioptera > Raphidiidae > Mongoloraphidia > Mongoloraphidia duomilia. Next base: position 19,724,665 of record CM077522.1, on the reverse strand, counting down.
GTTTAAAGATGAAAATGAACCATTCTACAATTGTTCCATGTAGATAATAATACGTTATAGTCAAAAGATAAAAAATAGCTTATAAACTATAAAACTTTCTAAATTCTCAAGTAGAGTTATCAAACAAAAAAATAGTCGTAGTTTTTTAGAAAGTGTCGCCATTTCTCATAGTCAGAAGTAACTAAATTTTACGAAAACTACTAAAACAAATATATAAAATTGGAAAACAAAGTTTTCAATCCAAACGAGTGAAAGAAATAAAGTGGAGTACGACGGAGTGGCAAGTGTTTTTGTGTTATTCGGGAAGAAGAAATGGCATTTGCATAAAAGTGGCATTTCTCCTATCTGAATGTTTCTGATGCGCTCCTGTTAGAGACAACGGTGTCATAGTAGCGCGGTGTTTTACATTCGGAAATCCTTGCTTTGAGTTCTGTGCTATCCACTTTGATATAGGTACGGTTAATTCGTGACAAATGACGTCAATATATTTATAGATACCGTATGTTCATTGATTGAACAGGAAACAATTTTGATAAACATCTTAAAGCGGTTGCTCCACGATTTCGAGCTTCATGTTGCTTTGGCCGTCAGCGTAACCCGTCACACGTAACGTAAATAATTGCGTGTGCGCGGGCGCACGCGTGTTTGTGTGTATGTGTGCGAAACATAACAGAATCACGATTAATGTATTATAGTAGGGGAGCCCAACAGGGGATTTTGGGATTTACTCAAGCGCGGCAGATTAATATATGGGGGGATACCTTGTACCCTGTTGAGTACCTCTACCATATCTAAGCCCTCTATATAGGGTCGCGCGTGTAGAACAGCCGATCAGAATGGTAAAAAAAAAATCGATAGCTGATAGATTAAGGTAAGGTGGGTTAATTACATGCTGAAAAGTGTCCATTTCAATAATCTGACGATTTGAGCGTGACGTAAGGGAGTGGGAGGGTCACAAATTTGCAAAAAAAAAAACGTCGCAACGACATTCTCAAGCGCGGTCGAATTTTTTTTATTTTGAAGGAAATAATTCAAGGATAACGGGAAAAATATTATCTACCGATTTCCACAATCCGAAGTAACAAAAATAGTCAATAAAGTTTAGCGCGTGCAGCTGCAGTGAAGCGTGTATTCCCCACTCCGCGCCTCTTTCTCACTTATTCTTTCTTTATTTTTAACATTTTTATTTTATTTTAATATTTTTTTCTGAATTTTGTAAAGTTATAAATAATTAATTAATATTTTGGAAAATGAAATAAAAAACATTCTTACAAATTTCAACAAAATTTGTTATTTTTTTATGTGCACGCTATTTTCCATACATTTTATTTGTTATATTCAATGATTTAAGAAAAAAAATCATGAAAAAAAATCATGAAATTTTTTTTTTCAAACGGTTAGATTAAGAAAATCCCTTCAAATAATCGTCAGATTATGGATCAGCACGACCAGGACATCAAACTGAACTGTCTGTATTAAAATCTAACGCGCTCGAGTATTTCAAAACGGCGTGTTTTTTTTTGCATTTTCGAAAAGTCGCCACGAGCTTGCGTCGCATCCGAATCGTCAGTCTTTTGAATGGGAGCTTCGTTCGGGATCACTTAACGTCCCCTCTGAATATCTGACGCGCTCGAGTATTTCCATGTGACTGTTTTTTTTTTACATTTTTGAAAGCCTGTAGTCGCTTCCCTCACCGGTGAAAGGGTACACATGATATAACCTTTTTTTCTTTCTACCATCTAATCTTCAAAATCCAATAGGTGCCCACGGCGCTCGAGTAAATCCCCATTTAGCATCGTGGGCTCCCCTACTATTATACATTGTGAGAAATACATCATAAATATTAGAATATTATAGTAGTTTAAAAATGATCGTATAAAAATGACCTTTCACTTCCAGTATTTTCAACATTTTTGACATTTCACTTCCAGTATTTTCAACATTTTTGACATTTCACTTGTGCATCAAACTTAACTTCAATAATGAATACTCTAGGTCTGTGTCACTGTAAATATTCATAAGTAGCCTTCTAAGCTGCAGTCACACGCATAGTCGCCCGGTACTCCGGTGTGGATAGCGTGCAGTGTTAATTTAATCTGTATTGTGTTCCGCTTATAAGATCGCAGGTTCGCCTCCAGCCTCCAGTCACCAGTGATATTAAATATTAAAATTATTATTGAATTTAGCTTTAATTTATTATTAAAGATAATAAATTCAGAAAAAAAAATCACTTTAGCGCCCGGCAGGCTGTAAAATTATTTTATCGTCCGGCTTTCGTGAACAGCCTATTCATCACTTTACAACCGGTATACATGCATGAAAAGCAGCTAATTTATAGGGGTGAGAGCAAAAAAATATTATTGTATTCTTCATACAGTTTAGATTTAATTCGATGACTATGAAATGTTACTTAAATAAAAAAAATTTGTTACGTTTTTTCACGCGTTCCTTCTTTAACTCTCGAAAAAAATGGGTGTGTGCTTATGACCACATGACAGAAGTGAAAACTTCAGATTTTCTAATTTTAAAATATATAGATAATTTTTTAATCACACAGTTTAATCATAAATATATTAATATCGGCCTATACAATTAAATTTAATGAATATAATACCTTAACGTATGAACTATACACACTAATACCAGGATATTGATACGTGTTCGTGTTTGAGCCGAGTAACCCGATTGTCACCGTCGGGTGCGTTTCACATGGCTGTTGTTAACTGCACACGCAAAGTTCGCCTAAGGAAGTTTTTACTTCAGAAACACTCTATAAAAAAGGATATATCTACATTTTTATAATTTTATAAAATAATCCATAATAATTATTATTGTGAGCATACCTTGCTGTTGTTGAGTAACCATTTTGTACACGTACACCTAGTTTACTTGCTTCAGAATAGGCCTATACGTAAATCGATTGCAGAGTGGAGCTTTGTGATAAATGTAAAAAGTTGAATGTCGTCAACAGAACATCCATAACCCTTCTGTCTTCCCAATTTCTTTATAAGAGAACTCACTGGCGTCATTCTTTCTTTTTTCGCTGTTCTTCTGTTTCTGCACGGAAAGTTATTACTTCCGCACTTTATGTGTTCAATATAGCTACTTGGGATTTAGCATTAGGATACACCTTTTGAATTTATTAATCCAGAATGCTTTGTTCGTATGTTGTTTGTTTTCGTTTCCGTCTTTTAAATAGATGTCACTTAGATTGATGGTTTGTTATTGCACACTTAAAATAATAATCTCGACATTTTTACAGATTATTTAGAATTTAATGCGCAGCCTCTCTGAGGGGCACTCCATTAATTATGTCGCACAAATTTCGTGTTTTTTTTAGGTTCCGTCCTGAACTCTATTATTAAGCCTATACGCCGTCTGTCTGTTTGTCCTACCTTTAAAAGTCTGTATCTTTTGAACCCTAACAGGTAGCCAGTTGAAATTTTCACAAAATATGTGATATTATGGCGGATGTCCTAACAAATAATAAAAAAATAAAAACTAAAAATTAAGGGGGTCCCCATTCAAAAAACGGAAAAACCTTTAAAAAGACGTATCTTTTGACCCGTAAAAGGTAGCCGGTTGAAATTTTCACAGAATATACTTTGTTATTATGGCGGATATCCTAACAAATAATAAAAAGTAAAAATTAAGGGGTCCCCATACAGAAAACTGAAAATTAGGCATAGAGCTGTATTATTGCACGGAACCCACAATGCACGAGTCCGACACGCACTTTACCGGTTTTTTTACCCTCCCTTTCCCTGTGTTAAAGGTTGTCGCATTTGAGTGACCCCCCTCCGTTGTGTAGTCACAAAAATATAAATAATAAAAAACTTCTTAACAAAAAAAAAACCTCCTTGAAAAAACCACTAAAAAGAGGAAAATAATGAAATTTTGAGGTCTGTGCCAATTTAATAAAATATGAAGTTGGTTAAAAAGTATAGTATAGTGATTAATATCTTCTTTTTAACCAACTTCATATTTTTATAAATTGGCACAGACCTCAAAATTTCATTATATTCCTCTTTTAAGTGGTTTTTTTTTTGTTAAAAAGTTTTTTATTTTTTACTTTTTAGTGTCAAAAAGTGACATTTACCTTAAAAGAATCACACGCCGTTACTCACTTTTATTAAACCGACTTTCTTACGCTGTCTGATATGTCAAAAAGTGACATTTACCTTAAAGAATCACACGCCGTTACTCACTTTTATTAAAATCAGCCGAACTACTGAACCGATTTTGATGAAATTTCTATGGGACCAATCTGAAAGTATATCCTTTCAAATAAAAAAAAATTTCAAAATCGGTTTATAAATGACTGAGTTATGAGGTAACAAACATAAAAAAATAAAAAAATACAACCGAATTGAGAACCACCTCCTTTTTTTGAAGTCGGTTAAAAATAAATTTTAAACATTTTTTTATACTCCTAAATTCTAGTAATGCCGACGTACTAAGTGTTTTCATTTTTTAAATAATGTGACGTCACAAAGTCTGAACCCCCTACTTCCCCTGCAACACTGTATGGAGTCATGGACCTCCTCACTTTCTTTAAAGTATGACATAATTTATGAATGGCCCCTCAGAATTTTTAATGTAAATGTTTAAGCTCGCTGTTTTAACGTAATTGCTATTAGTAAGGCATGTTGTTTTGTTAATATAGTAATTACAGTATTAATACATGTTCGAGGGTGGCTGGAACACGCGAAATAGTTCTTGTTTTATTGTTTCTCAGTTAAAGTTGCAACGTAATTTTCGTCGGAATATTTTAAAAGCTAGTGAGAAAGCGCCTCCAGCTTTATGCAAACCAAGGCTTTACCTATATTACATTAAGGACTGGATCACATCTAGCGAATAGATCTGTCACCCCGTTTAAAGTAATCGAGAGGGCCATGGAAATAATTATTAATGAAGAGAAAACAAGCCGTGAGGTGGGTCGTTTATTAGGACTAAAGTGCGACCCTTGAGGTCCACACGACGAACTTCCCAGTTTGATAAATATTTAATAATAATAATTAAATTAGATATCACACACAAAAGTAATCATTTTAACCATTAAAACATAATTATTATTTATTTTTAACAATAATTAAAAAAAAAAACGGCTGAACCGATTTTTATAAAATTTATGTCGGATCAAAATGACGTTAACATGCCTTACGAAGTCGATATAATTTTTTATTCGCGAGATATTGTGTAAAATCTACTTTTTTGGAGTCTATTTGGTTAAGAAAAAAGAACGGCTGAACCAATTTAAAAAAAATTTCTTTCAGATCATATTTACGTTAATGCGCGTCGATTGGCACCCTAACGTAGTCGATATATCATTTTTCATTCACGAGATTTCGTCTTAGAAAGAAATGGACACATACGTACACGCACACACACACACACACAGAGACATGTTTATAAAAATAGTGTAAAAATAGTGTAGTGACCTTGAAACATAAAAATTTGTTATACATTTTGATTTCGATTTTCGGACCCATTACAATAACTTCCAATGGGAAGTTAATATGAAGAGAATAAAGCATGTTCGAATATTATTCTTGCACACTGTTTTTGATTGCACTTTTTTAAATTTTTCCGTGCCAAAATAAGGGAATATAATAATTAATTTTACATAATATTATATAATTGGCATGTTACTAATATAAGGTGGGTGGCGAGTACCCCTCCCAAAATCCTTATGTTTATGTGAAATGATTTTAAGTGGAATCAATCTTGTTGATATTTTTAGTGATATCCGATTAACATCACACAATAACAATTTTATTTATGTAGATATAATATTATGGTTATATCAATTTACTTTCATCAAAATACAGTTCAGACAATTTATTTAAAATTAGACTTTAATGACTTCAGTTGTCGCGCTACTATCTACAAGCAATTACTTTAAGAATATTTTTGTAGTAATCGCTATAATAAACTCATAGATATACAGTCAAACCTGGATAAGCGAGAGTTCAAGGGAGCACAATCTCATTCTCGCTTATAGAGGTTTCTCACTAACCCGAGTTTCTCGCTAATGCAGGTACATGGGTAGCGTTTCTCTCTTATAGAGGTACGCAGCAATAACAAGTTATTTAGGTACAATATTGACGAGAAAACAATACAAAAACAATGGTAGGAAGTTCCACGATGTTAAATTTGTAATTTGTTTTGTCATTTGTTACTGTATGTGTGTATCTTTTATGTATGTATGTATTTTTATTGTAGCTATGTTGTCGCTTATAGAGGTATAGATAAGTAGCAGTCTCACTTACGGAGGTCCATGAGGGAAAAACGACTCTCTCTTCTGTTTCTTCTGTTTCTGTTTCTCGCTAATAGAGGTTTTGGGAGCTTAAAATGACGGGTCCGGCCTATTACTCTCACTTATAGAGTTTTCTCACTTATCCAGTTCTCACTTACTCAGGTTTGACTGTAATGAAAAATGTATCAATGTATTTTTGAGAGAAAGTCTTGAATATTTGGAAGAAAGGTGTGACCATAGCTTTAGCACCGCTGTAGTTCAACTGAAAACAGTGAGACAACGTGCAGTTTTTAAAAAGGCGCTTCTTCTTTTATTTTCCTTTCCTTGCACAATTCACTATGTATAAGCAATATAATGTAATTGGTTTTACAGTGTACTCCTATGCATACTTACACTATACTCCTTTGTATTGTATGCAAGAATTGAGAATATAAGCCACTATTTTTCAAATAAATGTGGACAATTGAGGCACAATTTATTGCAGGAATTTCATTGTTTGTTATTCTATTAAAACTTTTATTACTTTCACATAGGTAAGTGTAGAGAAAATGTTGGTTTTTATTTTCAATTTTAAGTTTTTTCTTTGAAGTGTCTTGTATTTGTCAGAAGTACACTCTGTATAATTATTTAGATATATGTAATCATTAATTATCCTTCCTTAATACGCCGTTTTCACGAACATGCTATATAAAATTGTTTATATAGAGTGAATATTGAATAGTATACCAATTCAAACCTTTTATTTGCAAATTGTGAAAGAAAAAAAGAAGAAATATTATTTAGGCCTCAAGTTTTAGTTTATTAATATCTATACGTGTGCACAACACGCCGCAAGCCGTTCTCGGCGTTTTTCGTCCAGATTGAGAAGAGTTTAGAGTGTGTTCAAATTGAAGGAAATACCTAAGCTTTGACGTCACACACTGTTTTTGAGCACATGATTTCTTTTGAAATTTATTCATGTTTCAATAAATTATTTCACTTCAACGAGTCATTTAATGTTTCTCAAATTTTAGATTTGTGTTAAAATTGACGTATATTTTCGAGTTAGGTAATAAAAATACAATTAGAAAACTTCCCTATTCTCATTTGAATAAACAATTCTCTAGTTTTTTGAAAACAGTTTAAAAAACGCGCGTCTGCAGTATTCAAAAAACGGCAGGGTGGGGCGTACAACGTACTAACCTAACAAATGCCAATTTATAACCCTGACAGCTATCAGTTAAACATATCAACTGTTTTTACAGGCTTTTATTTGACTTGCAATGTATGTTGTTTATTTGTTTATGTCAAAACTTGCAAGTCAATTTTGAACGACTTCCACGTATCCGACCGATTTGAAATTTTGTACACATATGTAATCCCGATGACAATACAGAATAAATCGTTTTTAGAAATAAATTCAACCCCTAAGGGGTTCAAACGGGGATGTAGGGTTTTTTTGACTAATCAACGCCCAGGCCAAATCGCTGAAGCTAGAAACTTGAAATTTGGACAGTTGATTCCTTTTCTGACGTAAGCATCCACTAAAAAGGATTTTTCGAAATTCAACCTCTACGGATGTCAAAGGGGGGTAAAATTTTGAAAGACTAAAATGAATAAAATAAAATATTAGCTAAAAAAACTTTTTAGAGACAAGTTTTTTATTTAAATGCACTAAAAAGGAAAAAATAATTTTAAATAATTTAGGTTCATAATTAATAAAAGCGTGGGTCGTGACTAATAAACTCTCTTAGAGCTCACGATCCACGCTTTTATTAATTATGAACCTAAATTATTAAAAATTATTTTTTTCTTTTTAGTGCATTTAAATAAAAGCTTGTCTCTAAAAAGTTTTTTTTACTAATATTTTTTTATGATATCAATGCTCCTGTAAGGCACCTTAATTGCTACTTCTCGACTCTACATACCTAATAAAAAATATTTATTTAAGAGTAATACTAAATAAATTCCATTGTGTGCTCCTGTCACGACCATATCCCCTTGTGACCTTGAATTCGTTGTTCATCGTCGTTTACAACTCTCCTGGCTGAAGTTTCGTCCTACATTACTGCATTTTTATAACAACAATGTTTTTTATTATTACTTTTTATAACGACTGCAATAACTGAGTCTTCGCTGTTGTTTTTATTGAAAACGAACTCTTTTTTTTGACGTGAATAACGTCCAATGTTTCATACTGGGGTGGAAATTTTAGAAATATTAGATGTAACGGAAGTGATTGACATAATATGAAACAAAACACAGCATGTAAAACTCCTGTGTGCGCCGGATCTAGACTCTATAATCATTTGCAACCTTCTTTAAAAAATACAGCAAGCCATTTATTTAAAAAAAATCTAAAAGAACTGCTACTAGCTAATTCTTTTTACACTGTGAATGAATTTCTCTTATGTAAATTTTAACCTCTAACAATTGCGACACAATTATACCAATCTTTTGGTCTTAATAAAGATTTTATTATTATTTTAAATGACCGTGTGGAAAAGTACGAGTCTACCGACAGGTACAAACGCCAAGCCCAGGTTCGAATCCCGAAGGCCTTTTTTATTTACTTATTTTTTAATAATGAAAATATATAGATTTGAATAGCAATTTAAAATTAAAAAAAATTAAATTACAATTATTTTATTTATTATACTTTTCGAACATTTAATTTTATAAGATAAATAAAAATGAATGTATATCTTTCCATAACAACGAATACAATTATTTGTGTTTAACGGTATTCACGTCATTTTTCTGTACCCGCGATACAGACATACCCGATAACCTGTCGCTTATTTCATCTTTCGTAATACATCGTAACTATAAAATATTTCTGTCAGAATACAATAGATGGCACTGCATATTAGCTAGAAAACAACTTTAGACACGAGATATCAACCTATGATTTGCCTGCTCTAAATCAATGATAAAAGTGCCAAGATCATTGCGATTTGTGTTTGGTCCATTCTGCATGAAAGAGAGATAAAACATATTTGTCTCTCTTCTGGAATTTTAAAGAGAAATGATGGATGTAGATCTCGTCCTTTGTTGAGTCTTTTAATAAACCTGAGCTGTCGGGCGTCTATAATGCACAATCAATAAAGGATCTTTTTTATTTCACAACCCTACATAAGGATTTTTATTTTATTTGCTGTTTTTTCTGTATCTATGTATAAATTACACACGATAAACTGGGACACAATAATTTTATAACATTTGTAGTACTGCTGTCAAATCCTTTTTTATTCAGAAACGATTCTACAGTCTATTCATTTACAAAATAGAGAAATTTGAAAAAATACATACCAACAGTGTCACTTACCTACAGCTTACAACAAAATAAAGAGGTAACATTTGCAAAATTTGAAATTCTCCCGATCGACCAATCACAACTCAAGAAACAAAGGGACACGAGCTGACCATACGCACACAAATCACTGTAGGCATCTTGAAAATGAATAGACTATAGTGCTGTTTTAATTAATGCGATTGTAACAAGTTTTTTCAAGATTACGTCGTGCCTGTCTACACATTAACCTCTGTTGCATAATACATAATGTAATAAATCCATTAACATTCATGAAAAGTGTAGAATTCTGTCATATTCAGTATACAATAAAAATTTATTCAATGCATAGGTATTGTAAAATTGTGTCGGGAATAATTTATAATTTTCTAAGTGAAACAGATTATAATCTGTGAACTTTTGTAAATGCTTTTTCTTTAAACAGAAAAAAAAGACATTGTAAGTTCGTTAAGTATTTTGCTAATAATGGTGGCTGTGCATTGTGCTTTGTTTCATTAGTGTTTTTTTGTGCTTACACCCCCATCACAGGTTAGTGTTTCCAATTAAAGTTAACTTGGAGCATATTTCATGTCATTAAACTTGGGAAATGGTCAATAAAATAAATGCAGTACTTTACACATTGTGATTCGCCTGTTCTCTGTTTAAATGTGGTATGTTACTACGTAAATACAGTTAAACCACGTTTATTGTACCGAAAAAACGTTTGGTACCTATATGGTGAAAATCAATGTTAAATATAGCAGTAAAATTCTATTTGTTATACACCTAGATTTTTTGGAAAATTTTTAAACGAACCAACTGCAGGTCATTACTATGCCATCGATCCTCTTTTTCCCGGACAACGTTCAGGGACGTCCGGGAGATTTCGAATGTATCCGGCGTAATTATGTATGCCCGGGGTCTATAAGTAAATGATAAGAAAATAAAATTCAGTCGAAAAAAAAGATCATTTAGCGGTGGCATAGTCCAGGATTTGCTAGAAAAATATCCGGGTTTTTTACCTATAGTTTGAAAATTAATATTATTATGGCAACTTTATTTGAACCCTTAGTTACTGCTTTTTTGTGCAAAAGCTATACTGTCACTTCTCCCAATTTTAATACTTGTTATAATATTATAATATAGAAAGAGATTGGATCCAAGCTGCAAAGTAACTAGAAGGTTCTTTGACGTCATTTATTATTTTAAGAGTTTTTTTAACATTTGATATTCTGCTGTTATCTGTTGTAATTATCGATTTTCATAACTAGATGATATCAATTCAATTTTATTAAAACTATGTGTACCCAAGCAAGCAAAATACGCCCCAATCGATAGTAATAATAAGCAGTTGCATTCGCCACCTGAGCTCCTAAAGCCACCTTAGCTCTATATTTTCACATTGATTTTATAATTTTGAATATAATGAGCTTTAGTTACAAGATTACACAAACTTTAGATTGTAATATTATACGTTTTTGTTGATTGCATTTTCAGTATATTTCTGTTTTAATAACAGTTAGCTTGATCATCAATGCTTCAACAGATTTATGTAATGTGATTTTAAGCGATTTTGATATAGTTTATACGTCTAGACATATTTTATAGCTTATTTCTCTATGAAGCTTCAATTGAAGTCAGACGTATATAAAAAGTGTTACGTTAAAACGCTTTGAAAATAATATGCAAATGTGTATACCGCATGTCGCAGACAAGAACCAGTTCTGTAGTATTTTAATTTCTTGTTTTTTTCAATACAATTTTTCAATTTTTTTAATTTGGAATTGGATCTTTGTCTGTAATTTTGTTTAGGTATATGTTTTTTTTTAGTTTGTATGTAGACGCGAAAGACCGCATTTTCAAAACTGTAGTGTCTGTTTGTACTGGCATCACTTGAAAACGGTTGGACCGATTTCGATAAAACATGATACACTATCAGGTAGTGCCCAAACTTATAGTACTTTTTGCCCAGCTATACTCGGATTTACATAAAACTTCTGTCAAAGACGGCATTAGCGCAAGCAAATCTGCTGACAAAATCGACAATCATACGAGCGAAGCCCCGGTCAAAAAGTTATCTTATAATATAGGTACCTGTTCATCAGTTCATTTATCAAAAACAGAAAAATATTCTAAGTAACGTCTCACTAATATTATTTTAGTTTTTTTACTTTTAATTGTGACATATTCCGTACCATGGAACTTATGGAATTAAACCGATGTCTGTCTGTCTTTTTTTATCAAATAGAACTTTTCTTTTAATAATTACTAAATATATGTATATAAAATACATTTTTCTTATAGGTGGGTAGCAAATTGGAATTTTTTCTTTTTTGCTAAATAAAATAACTGCAGAGTGATTAAATTGTTCAAATTTTAATTTGAATTATCACAGAGATAAAAAAATTAGATTTAAAAAATAAATTGCCAAAAAATAAAAATTCTGGTGTTTGATTTTATTACTGTTATAGAAACGCCTGATACGTTGAGTCATTAAATTTCAATACGGGATAGATATTACCGCCCCCCCCTCACCCTCTCTCTCTCTCCTTTTCTCTCAGAGGAGAACTGTAAATGAAATTATTAAACTAATGAAGCGGCAACTCTGCACTGCTTACGTCCGCACCTTTAAAATCTGTATCTTGTATTTACGCAAAACAAAACATGGCTTTCATTGACTGCCGCTGTGTTGCCAAGTTGGAGATAAAATACCAAACTATTACTTATTTGAAAATATGGACATTTTTGTTAGCTTTCAATATTTTTGATTTTAATTTCAATTTTTATATTATTAATTAATTATTCTTTTAGAATATTACAATTGTAAATATAAAAATATTGCGATTTGAGCTAAAAATCTGTGTTTAAAAAAATGTTTATTGAAGCTTAGAATTTTTGTAATTTTGAGCTAGAATTAAATGTCATTAAATGTTACAATAATATTATGCAAATATTGAAAGAAAGAAATTTTGAACTTTATCAGTTTCTGGTACGATTTCCAAAGTTACCTTGGAAACCACGATAAATTTCAATGCTAAATGTACTTTAAAAGTACTTTTATCTTAAATCTACTTTGAAAGTCGTACCAGAAACCCAGCATTAAATTTATAAGAAATAATTTTCATGAGTAGGTAATTAACAATTTTTTAAATTTTTTTCAGGTGAGTTTCCGTAACTTTAGAAGTTATTCATTATACATTAATGGTGAATGCATAATATTTATTTATCTTATTTTTGTTGTAAATCATTGTTACATTTTTTTATTCAATTTGCTCTTTTATTTGCTGTGAAAACGGAAGCTTTAAATCCATTTATTTTCCGAATTTGAATTGCCACAGGGAAACATTGAACATTATTTACTGCCTGATTAGTGGAAATTATGTTTTTGCAAACATTCTAATATTTATTTTCATTCTCTTTATTGGTTTATAAATAGGAATCAATAGCAGCCAGATTTTTTTTTGTTTATTCTCGCTTTTCGCTAAATTCATAATTACAAAATTCAACATTTTTATTTATCTAATTTATTCTTATAAAAGGTAAATACCGGATAATATTCAGAATCGTAGGTACGTTCAGTATGCTAGCGTTCTAGCCTTATCTATTTTATTTATTTATTTATTGTAGATTGTAGACGCGTCGACATCTTAGGTCATTAGCGTCTTTCAACTACACTAAATAACAATTTTCTTAAAACTAAATAACATCACAAAACATCCATGAGCGCAGGTGGGATTCGAACCCACGACAGTCTAGTCTAGAGGCTGCGGTACCACGTACGCTATCCACTAGGCTATACTGCCCTTTTCTAGCCTTATCGATACAAATAAATGAAATCTTTGTAATTGTACGTTTTTAACGAAATTATGACCTAGATGTACAGTTTATAGAATACCTAGACTGAATTAGCCATTTTCAGAATGTTTGTTTGTTTGATTTTTTCTTGTCCATTTGCTCTGTTATAATGGCCAGGTGCCTAGACCAATTTTTACGAAATTTGGCATAGATATTCTATGTATCTGAGCCGAATGACATAAATACATGTTTTTGAGATCAACTTTGGAGCATTAATCTTGCTCAAAATATTGTTTTAAACATTTTTGTAACTACAATTTTCTCAATTACACTGGTTTTTAGAAAATTAGGAGCGTTATAACTGAAATAAATGCTGGCAGCTCTAACTATACTCTATCCGATAAACCGATATAGCATTAAAACTGCATTGTTCGCTCGAAAGTTGAAACTCAACACAGCAGAACAACTAATCAGATAGTTTGTGCATCCTAACCAAGCATATTGTGCTGTTCACGTGATGACTCTATATAGTATAGTTCATAATTTCAGTTATTACCTTAGAAAATATTCCAGAAGAGAAACCCTCTATACGCTTATTTTATAACAGGCGTAACCTAGTCCCTAGACTAATATGTTAGTTAAAGAAAGTAGGATTAACTTATTAAAATCAAATTTTCAAATTACGCTTAACATTGTTTATGATAAACGCTGATTTCATTTGAATAAATAGGACGTTTTATCAGTTTAAATAAAGAGTTGGCGCAATAATTGCACTTCGTTTTTTTTATTAAACACGCACGAAGCAGTATAACAATACGTAACATTCATTTAATGCGTATTTAGAAGTGTACTTAATTTACTTTCGCTTTCCTTGTTTTCTTGTGTTTTCTTCAATGATACTAACTACGTTGTCCGAGTTTCCATTGTATTTTTGTATTCAAATCGAATCCTTGCAAATTATTCATGAAAAGGGAAAACAAGAGAAGTATTCCATTTCCACCCGACAGAATTATTGTTGCCAGTTTTTTTTTACTTCCGTGCTTTTGTTTAGTTTCATTTATAATAAGCATTATGTTTATTATAATATGAATATGTTTTAAATTTCTTACGTGACCATTTTGTTTCACGGACAATATGAAATGATTTATACTAATTTTCATTGGTTTTTAAAGTACGTACTTTATATTATTTTGGAAAAACCATATTTTTAGGGGCGATATTTCAAAGGAACCGATTTTTAAGATCCTACTTTTACAATGGATCAGCTACTTTTTAAATAAGCGGTCATTGTTTTTTTTATTAAAATAGTAGTTATATTAAAGATCCGCCTTACAGACACGAAAAAAAACACTAAAAGCGTCCATGTGTTGAATAAAATATTTTGTGATATTATTTTTTACTAGAAGTGTAGATCCACGCTCAAATTGTTTTACTTTAGCTAATGCGAGTTGCTTTCATGGATTGAGTTTTGTAAACTGAATAAACAGAGCTACCGATTTAATAAGCTATCCTTTTTCGTTCGGTTTTAGAATGCATGGCAAAGCAGTAAATTTAAATTTTAATATCTGCTTGTTTAAAATATAGATTAAACTAGCTGTGCAATTTTAATATGGAAATCTAATTTAAATACTTGCATATGTCGCAGAAAATTGTTATAATATATGACAAAATTTTTAAGTTTTAAATTTAAAGCTATAACTTCCCTAATTTTATGTCATCTACATATAATTTATTATATCTGAATAATTACGTTCCATCAAAAATCATGTTTACATTTTTTGGAAAAGCGCTTTTTTATAACGAATTTATAATTCTTAACTTTATCTCATAAAATACATTGCATTTATAAATTTTATTGTATTTTCTTAAATTGATATTTTAATTATCATTCAGTTTATGTATTGTGGAAAAAACCTTATCATCGAAACAGGGTGTTTGGCTATAATGCAAGTATTGCTTTATCAATTTTTTTTTTGATTGTAGTTTCTAATAAGATTTGTAATCGTGTTAGAAAAATTTATATTTACAAAAAAATAAGTTTAAATAAAAACAAAAGACTAATAGTATATTGTGTAACTATAAGTGTTGCTAAATACATCTTTATACGCCAGGCGCGATATTTTCAGCACAAGTAGTAGGCGAGCACTTATGAACCTTAGCGAGTGTGCATCGCGAGCCGAATACGAGTGCTGAAAACATCGCGCCTGACGCATAAAGATTTAGCACACGCGTTGCACGCTATACTTTATTCAACACATGCATGGTTTTAGAATTCAATTGAATTAAAAAAACAGTTACATAATGATTCATTATGCAACTGTTTTTCATTATAGCACTGAAAAGCGTTGCATAATGGGTCATTATGTAACTAGTTACATAATAAACCGTTATGGCACTGAAAAGCGTTACATAATGGTCATTAGTCAATAAACGGCTATTTAAGGTCCGTAAAATAGATACGAAAAAACACCAAAAGCGTACATGTGTTGAATAAAATATTATTGTCATCGAAACTACGGATGACAGTGGATCAAAATTGGATTACAAGTTTTAACCATAACTATAGCTAACAAATGTAAAAACAAAAAAAATCCGTGTAAACAAAAAACTAGGGTGCAGCAGTTTTATGAAACCACGGTGCAAGTGAAACTTTTTGCTATATAGGTAACCCTAAAGGCGTTTAACCCGAAATCGCCGAAAGTAGTTTTTTAATTTTATTTACGTGGTTTAAGCTGTGCAAAGCTAAAAGTGCACATCCCGCTAAATTTGGCACTGTATTTATAGTAAAATATTAAATAAAGAAAATATAATCAAAATAGAAATAAATATGAAGTGGAATATGGAATAGTTTAGTTAAAAAAAGAAGATAACCCCTACGCCACATATCCCTTTATATTGTGTAGTTACTGCTATATTTATGATACACCAAGTTGTCTGTTTGGAATATATTATATACGCGATTCTTCGATTGAACGTGACGTGACGGTTACGCATGTCGAGGGTTACGTCGTGACCTCGACATGGAACGGAAAAAACGAGACTAAAGTTTAACTTAAAAGACTTATCCATTACTCTAAATACGCCATATTGAAACAATAAGATCATTTTATATATTTTTCTTGTAGGTTGCAATTTCTGCAGACTGAAAAAAGATGTGCCTGAACGTCTAGGCTATCAAAGATTTTTATTTATTGGATGAATAAATTTATAAAGTTCTAATCTAGGATTTCTAAAATAAAAAATAAAGAATGAAAATTCTGACATGCTTTGCGATAAACAATCGCGTATAATCCACTGCAGCAACCTAAAGCAAACGTCGCGTCGGCCTTAACTATTTTTCCTCTTTTTGTCCACCTCTATTGATTTATAGTTGTAGTTTACATTAAGCTATAAATTTATTTTTTTTAAGTTACCGTCAACGATTTAAAGCTTCAGTTGTTCACTTTTTCAAACTTTTTTTATGCGGGCACAAGTTTTTCTACGCAGTCGTGTCTGCATTTTTTTAGCCTTTTCGATTTAAAGTAGTTCATATTATAAGTTCATAAACAAGAAATCTGCGAAACATCCATTATTATTTAATTATAAAATTCGATATGAATTCGAAATTAATAAACATTTTTTAACGCTACTTGTTGTTTGATGATGCTAAAAGTTGTAAGTGAAACATACTTCTGGTTTTAAATCTATTGTAATGATTTGTGTTCTTTAATATATTTTTGTTAAACTTTGAAAATTTTGATTTATTGGTTACCAAAAAAATCAGGTAGGTTATGAAGGGGGCACAAACCAAAATTTTTGACGTAAATATCGACCCTGATGTTGGATTTTGAAATGAATGATGTAGGCAATAATTGTAGCGTCATTCGAATGACATCACTTTCGCAGTCGTCACTCGACGAAATCCGAAGTTACACTGGTCTAAAGTCCACCGTTCGCCGTAAAATTGTGTCATATTGCGTACCCCCCACAGCGGTTGCGCACTCGGTTCGAAGGTACGGACATCCTTTGTCTAATCGACGTTATCTTTATCATTTGAATGTTGCTTTTAGAGTTTTGAAATTATAATTCGAAACTTACTTTCGTATAAGCTTTATTGACTCGTCCAATAGACATATCACAAAATCTTATACAAATGCTTTAGGTACAGTCGCAGACTTAAAAAAGTTTACACATGTATCATCTAGTTAAGTACCTGTTTTTTTAATTTGTGCATAATGCATTTTGGCTTTTGATAGTAATGTATCAATTACTAAGGTTAGGTACATCCTAAAAATTCAATAAAAAATTATTATCAAAACACCTCAGTTGTTTATTATACAATTCAAATTACTCAATAGTATTCAATTAAAATATAAAAAGATTTGATACTAGCAAATTCCTTCCTCTAATCTTGCAATAATTCTTCATTTTTGTTTATCGTTTTAAGAATTTCGAGGCATAAAACGACAATTATTTCTTTTAATTTTTGACATTTACATTTACTTATTAAAACTAAATTTGTTGCTAAACTACTAACTTTTTGTGAACTTACACTGAAAAACTCAAGTGTAAACTTTATTAAGTCCGCGACTGTACATATAGTTATCTTAAATCTGTATGACATTGACGCTATTACACCTTTTTTATAG
Organism: Mongoloraphidia duomilia; assembly: GCA_039654895.1. NCBI lineage: Eukaryota > Metazoa > Arthropoda > Insecta > Raphidioptera > Raphidiidae > Mongoloraphidia > Mongoloraphidia duomilia. Next base: position 19,706,712 of record CM077522.1, on the reverse strand, counting down.
GTTTTCAATAAAGATTTTAAAAGACAAAGAAAAGAAATGATCCCTTGAGATTGCTAATTACAATTTATTCATAATATTTAAATTCTCATGTTGGGTCCTGTTACGCCCCTCAACCTCGTATCCAGAAACAGCAATTATAATAAGAAACATTATCACTGATTTTCGTCACAATTTTGGTAACGCTCGACTTTTCCTGCGTACCCACCCCCAGTACTGTTCCGATTTTAAAGATGTGTTCACGTCAAAATATGGTTCTTTTAAAGTACGATAATAGTCTCTGGTTGCTGAAAATCCTCATTACTCTGAAATTAAATTAATTTATCTTTGAACGCTATAATTTTAGTTAATCGCTCAAGAAATATTGAGTGCACGTCACTGAATTGGGGTAATGATTACTAACGTGAGTTCACGCGCGTGACCTAGCCTCCTGTCACGTAATGAAATAACTATCGGAGGTCAGTGTCGGTCGCTCTTCAAGGCTCCAGAGGACGATCTATGTAAATATATAATAGGTATAGTAGGGTAAATAACCCAAAAACAACTAAATTTACCCTTTGTTCATTCAGGAATAATCCTTCGTTGGCTATTGAAACAGTTTCTGACCAGATTTATGCATATACACAGCTGTAATAATAAAACAATTTCATTTTTTTTTAATTATTGACCTACTGTGAGAATTTCAATGAATGAGAAGTATATTTTGGAAAAAAATTACGTACATAGGTTGTGCCATTTTTCATCATTGGCCACTAAGTTTGTTTTACTAGGTAGCAAACAAACGCACCAGTTATGTTTTTACTAAAAATAAGTTGAGTAAATCAATTCAACTGTCCATTATATAAGTACCCAACTGAAGTCATTTTTGAATCTTGCTAATTATTCTGAAACAAAAAACCAGTTAGAAAAGTTAGAAAATAATTTTGTATCAGCTCAGACAATATATTCTTCATTCCATTCCTTGCGATATTTTTTCATTTCCTTTCTGTTTTTCAATCCTTTATTAATTTTGAATCCTTTTCATTATTTCATTTTTTTTTATTTATTTTGTGTGATTATTGTGTTTCTTTTTGTAATACGATTTTGTTTGGTTTAATTATATTTCTTTTATTTTAACAATAATCGTTTTTTTTGTTGATCTTCGCGACGTTCCTTTTGAATTTCTTCTTGTAAATAACGTCACAAGATTGAGTGGTATCTGTGCGAGAAAATTCGCCGCATTATTAAAGATAGATTATGCTCGGCAACTGAGGTCATTAAACATCAATCATGTTAAAATTAAAATTATATAATAACTAATAAGATGATATACCTAACTAAAACTATGCAAGGTGTTTCAAAAGTATGGTGCAAAATTGATACGGCGGATTAAACATAGTGTAACAACTTCCTATAAGATTTTTCCGGAAAACACTTATTGAGCGAAGCTACGAGTACAAAAATAACCACAAGAATGACCTAACCATGTCCCATAATATATTACGCCCCTGGATAATATAATACGGTGGTATAGTTATTGAATTTTTTTTTTCAAAATGTTACAGGGAGTTACAGCAGTATTTTTGGTCCCTGTATCTACCGTATAAATTTTGCACCATACTTTTGGAGCATTCTGTATAATCAAAAATTATCGTCTGCTGTATTTTATTTTTTTTTTTTATTTAGCAAAATAAGATACAAAAATGAAGTGCATCAACTGCTGTGGTCATTAGCAAAAAACAAAAGTATAAATATAAAAAAAGGAGAAAAAAAATGATAAAGAAAGAAAGAATATAAAAATATAATATGATAATAAAAGAGTAAATAAGATATATTACCTATATGATATAAGTAGCTAGAACAGTAAAGACATTTAGGCAACTAACGTGCTCTATATAGGTATATATGGTGAATGGTGATTTATAACAATTGCAATTGACAGGTGCGATCGGGAAAGTTATCTTGAATAAAGTGTATTTTTCTTCTGATTGAAATTTACTACTTTGAAATTGTTGTTGATTCAAAAAATCTAATCTGCGATATTTGTGTAAAAATAGAAAGATAATCAGCTAAACTCTTGCAGCTCCGTAAGAAAAAGAAATAAGATAAAATAATGTTTGAGTCTAATCAATACTCATACTATGTATATATGTTTGGCTGTCTGTATATCTGTCTGTTTGTGCTAGCAGTAGCATCACTCGAGAATAGCTAGAACACTATTTTGATTAAACTTGATACACTATCAATTGGTACACAAAGTATAGAGTACTTTTTTTGCTAGCTGCTATCGGGTTAAGATTTTTGTGAGGGCTAGTGAAGTCGCAAGTTAAATCCGCAAAATTAACAGTGATAGTTTTCGAAATAGAAAGATAAGCAGGCACAACTTTAAGCTTAAAAATTTTATAAAAAAAATAGAATCTCATAAAAAAAGCCACCAAAAAAAGGAAAACCTTAGTGATGGGGGTTTACGAGATGTTTTTACAATCGAAACAATTGTAATCGTTCATAATAACAATCGAGTCCACAATCGACTCGGAGTTTGATTTTGTAATCGAAATGTTCGATTGTTCAAGTCGATTATTTGCCACATAGGTTATAGCAATAGCAACGAATAAGAATACATACCTATAGCGCGATTCAAGGTTATATGCTAGTCGACCGACGTTCACGCTACTCGTAGATTCTTCACTGTTCAGTCGCTACTCACTACTATGTGATCTCTTCACTATTGAATTCGTATTACGCGATTACTGCACAATCGACCATCGACTCGACCACATTTGTAGAGTGATGAACTATTGTATATTATGTGGCTCTCGACAGTGTACGATTCAGTACTATGCGATTCGGTCTCGGTGAAGTATGAAACAACAACAATCGAGTCTAAGTGACAACCATCGAGAGTCTATGGGTGAACAAACATTAAAAATAATAATAATGATGATGATAAAAAATATACGTGTCGAATTCATAACCTCTGTTTTTTGAAGTCGGTTAAAAACAGGTAATATAATATGTGGACTTTTGGCTCCCCTACCTATCGATTCTTTTACATTTTTTATAAATCATTCTCTAACTGTGAAATACACTATTTAGACCAAATGTTGAATTTCTGATGAATGTTAGATCAGCGCGATTTTGAACAAAATATTAAGAGTAAATTGGATATTGGGAGGCATATTGAAATGACGTTTAAATAGAAATAACTAAAACATGGCTAAACTTATTTGTATGATGTTTTTGCTTTTGAGCGACCATAGAAGTAAAGAAACGCGTGTAATGACGAAATGCGACGTTTCGACGAATTAATTTATTTCATATGCAGATGCCTGGTTGACTCACCGTTCAAGGGATCGAAACCAAATTTTAAAGTAAGAGCTTTTAGGGGATTCTTCAAGGTTTTTTTTATTTTCTCCCTATTCTTTCAAATGAGGGTAGTTTACTGAAAATCGTAATTTTCGATATCAATTACAATATTACAATATAAAACTAAATTAAAATCGTGTAATTTTGTAAATATTTGAATCGCGTGCGCGTTATTGTAATGTGGTGTTATCAAGAGCCAAGGGACATATATAATATTAATCTCCAGTTATGACAACTAAGACCCCAAAGCAGTGGAAGCAATTGTTATGTTAATTGCAAAACATTGTATATCGATAATCAGCCAACCGCAGTAAATTAATGTCGCGCCGATATTGTTGGATGGGGGAAACCCAAACTCTCGTTGTATATTGGTAATGTTGTATTGAATAACACACGTGGGTAGATAATACACGCCATACGCGCGTATATAGTAATATAGACAGTAAACACTATGTAGAGCTCTCTGATTGTGCCTTCGAGAATACCAAACACCGCTGGACCCTTGTCAGAATGCATACATGACTAATGGCTTACAATCTCAATCTTTATTTCTTCATCTTATAACCAAAACACAAACCCACAATTCTGGTTGAAATTCTGAGGACTGCCAAAGCTGTAAGTTTACACATTTCGGATCAATTACATAGATCGCTTTGATGTGTACCTTACTATTTGATTAGAGCGTCAGTGTCATATGGGATTATTTGAATTTATGATAGTTTGATTCTAAAAGCTAATTTAGAGTAAATGGGGGCTACCATATTTTTATTCGTTAGATAGCGCTAGTCGCAACTCGCAAGTATGGTGTGTGTCAAATGTGTACATTTTTTATTTGGCGCTAATGGCAAGTAAGGTATGTCAAACGCGTTGTATTTAGCCAGTCTTCTGATTTAATTTATATCCTCTTTTTGAAAATCGATATTAAAATCTTTAGAAATTAGTCTAATTATATCTTCTTCTTGCTCTTTATAGCTACCTTTTTTCTTCCAAACCGTAAATTATAACGTTATTTCTGCTAACTGAGTTTTCTAAGTACTGTATTTTATTATTTTGATGTATTACAATACTTTGTAAATTTTCGTTTTCCTTCTTTAGAACTTCGAATTTGCGATCATTTTCGATAAATTTAGCGTCTATATCCTTCATTCTGTCCTTTATTATTTTGACATCCTCCTGTATTTCTTTTAAAATATTTAATATTTGAGTTTGCTTTGCCATTATACTATTATATACTTCGGTTCTGCTCCGTCTATACTATTTAATGTCTGTGGAGAGTACTTATTTCTCAAACAGCTGATCGTAATCTGCCGCTACTTTAATTCTAGTTCCACTGTTTTTTGTTAAATTTTTTTAAGCTTTTAGCATTTATTTACCACAGGATAGAAAGTCGGTCTATTATTTTTATTAACACACTTTGTTTACTGATAATATGAGAACAATTTTATTTTATTAAACTATCACCAACACATTATAATGTTTAACAAAATCACGAACGGATAAAAACACATTTTTGTGTATCAAACAATGTTACCAACCCCCGTTGGAGATTAACGGTTTGTGTTTACTCATTCTTCATTTATCCATTTAAAGGAATAAATAGTTAAATTAATACAAAACTGCGATTTAACCGTTAATTGATTGAAAGACAGGTATCTACTTTACATGCAAGTGGCGAAAAATATAAACAGTACCATGACATTTGAATGACATCAAAGTGACACATATCTCACTTGCTAGTGGTGCCGTCAGCTGGTAAAAAAGTCTGGTAGCCCTCATTGCGATCCTTAGAAAAATGTTGAAAATCAAAACCTCGTACGGCACAGAACCCATAAAAAAATTATACCTACTGAAAATTTCAAATTGCATTTAATTACTAATAAAAACATACATATCTACATATTCGGCTAAACACAATACTCTCTTTAGCGTGCGTAGTCGGGTAAAACAGTTTAAGAACATGGAAAAATTCTAGAGATTTAAAATTTTCAAAAATTATTGCGTGCTTGTAAACTGAATTATGATGAGTTAAAAAAGGTTCACTGTATGTCATAAAAATATCTCTTTTGGTTGGTTTAACGCGTGTCTAAGGTTACGAATCTGACAGTCGCGATTTTATAATGCTCTTTTAAGGTTATGTTGCATTTATACCAGAACAAGTGTGTGTTTACTGCGCGACCTGAAGGCGAGTGCGGTAATCACACGAGTTCTGGTATAAATGCTACATAACCTTAAACTTGTATCGCTAAATCGCGATTGTCATATAATCCATCACTTAAGCCACTAATTGTATAAATTACTATTATGTAAACTTTCAAGTTGGACAATATAAGCAACTACCTCAACTATTTTGTCATTTTAGGTCGCACGTTTTGTAAAATTATATTATATCACATAAACAGTTTAATATGCTTAAAATTTACATATTTTTGTGTAGGTACAATTTAATAAAATACAAACATTTTTAAAACTAAACATTTTAACCTTAAACATTTGCGTTTATTTCCGAGCTGTTATCACGTACTTAACTCGTGACTATACTTTATTCATCAAGACAAGTCTGTATAAAAGAACATAATGTTTTATGAATAAGAAAAAGGCCTTCTATGTATCGCAAGAAAATTTATGTCTCGATTACCGTGTATTCGATTTGGTATTAAAATTTTGTCCGCAAAAGAAACTTTTGAAAGCTATTTTTACAGGAATAAAGTGCCATTAAAATTAATTGAATGCTTGGGAGCCTTAAGGAATAAAATTTCAGATTCTGGTAGTATATGCTGGTTTAAATATTTGAACGTCTGATACTTCTAGTTACCTGGCTGAAAATATCGCCTGCGTTTTCAGTTTAATATAAAAAATATCTTCAGTATATAATGTTGATCCAATAGAATGTCAATCGTCGAGGCAAAGTTTGGTAAAGCTTGTGGCCACAAGCGTAGCTTTTTTATTGATCCTCAACCAAACTTTTCCTCGACGATAAAAAATATTCATAAATTATAGCCTTTTTAAAATTAAAAAAATACATTTTCCACCTTGCTGTGTTCATAGAATTCTTGTGCACATTTTTGTGTCAGTTCGTTGAACAGAGAGTAGTATCCGTTCGGAACCACAGATGGTATGTAAGTAGTTTTCCAAACGAGCCGACCATTTACCTCTCACATTCGCAGATCCAACAGAAGTATTCCTTGTTTTCCAGAGTGAAATTAGGAAAGTGTGTTCGTTCCATCGAAGAACAAGCATCATTAGCCAGGCTATTACTGACAGGCATGACCGCTGTTGCCTTTACCCGCTGCATGCTGCACTCTAATTAGATTTTAGAACGTTATTTAACGTTCAGTTCGTTTGTTGTTCGACTTTCTGTATATTGGCACTTCGCACCATTTTACCTACAAAACACAAAGGCAGGAGCACGAACTAGGTTAATTTAAAAATGTGTATAAGGTCCGGGTTTAATTATTATGAGATATTATTTGGAATAATCGATATATTGTTTTCATCTTAAAATATCAGAGTCGGATTTAGTGTCAGCATTACAGTTAAGGAACACTTATCGAATGAGTAACGTTACAATGTAATACTAGAAAAAACCATTTTGAAATCAGGCACCATCGGGATTGAAACCCGAAACTTCCACTATCGCGGCGGCTGAGTTATTATTTAATCTACAATGACAATGCCGCGCTTGTGAAAGTTTCGGTTTTGAATCCCGACAGTGACATTGGTTTTAAAATTTAATTTGTTTTTGTAAACATTTTTTCAGAGATAGAGTCGTCAGAAAATTACGTAATTATTGACTGAATAAGCTTTTGCAAGCTTTTATACATAAGAGGAGTAAGTATAGGTGTAGGTGCCTTTGTGATGTTCACGGAACACATTAACTAGTTATCTAGCCTTAAAGTGGACATTAGCTGCACAAAGAGGCGTATCGTTTGTTAGACGGAAGGCTAAATACTTTCACAACACATTAGTCCTTCTATTTAAAAGCTTATGGTTATTGTAAAATGTATTTGGAAATTGTGAAGGATGCTGCAATATACAAACAATTTGAAGATATGAAAATAAATCGGGTGGGTTCAGTACTGGTTGTATCGCAGTGTTTTCCATAGGACTTTGAAAATTTTGAAAAAAATTTAACTGTATATACAGGGTGTTGAAAAAAAGGATAAAATATTTTAGGGGCCTATAGTATGACCCAAAATAAGTCGAAACATTTTAATAAACATAGATCCGCAAACGAACCGTTAGTGAAATATTTCCACTTACGTATGCAATGGCGTAAGCTACTTATCGTCCATTTGTCTATAATAAAAGAAACATGCTTTTTAAATTTAATTTGGTTAATTTTATTTTATTTTTATTTTATCTATGCAGAGGATATTCAAAATGCCCACCTTCCTACTATTTTGTTAACTCTAACCTGCGAGATCAGAGCAATTAGGTATTTAAGTTTAAAAAAAATTATTAATTTTTTAATTTTTTCTAATAATTTAACATAAATAATATTGAAAATCGAAAAGAAAAATTTTTTTAAAGCTATAGATAAATTACTAAAAATTAATTAAAATGTATAAAAATTTAAAAAATATCACGTGACTTCAAAACGCGCCAGGAATGTTTGTGACGTCGTTATGTTAAAATGTGTCTGCATTTGTTGGTATTTGTGTATATGTATTACACATACTATCAAAAATAATAAATTTTTAACTTGGTAACCATGGATACAAAGACCATAGATAACATAATGACGTCACACGCGTTCGGATTCTTTCGGCGCGTTATCGGAACTGAGTTTAAAAATTAATTTTTATTTAAATATAACTTTTTAATTAGTAAGCAAAAAAATTAAATAAAAACAGTTTTGCTATAAAACTTGTATGTGGTCCTTCCATTTAAGTAAAAAAAAAATTCATTTAAAAACCCAATTGAAAAATAATAAGTTGTTACCTACACACAAGTGGAAATATTTCACTAACGGTTCGTTTGCGGACCTATGTTTATTAAAATGTTTCGACTAATTTTGGGTCATACTATATGCGCCTAAAATATTTTATCCTTTTTTTCAACACCCTGTATTTTTTCGATGTTTTTAAAAATTGTATTCTGAATAAACTAACAAACTCTAGTCATCTCTTACTGGTACGAAGGAATTATCTATGTGTAAATGTTGATCAAAATCGATAAAAAATTTATTTTCAAGTTTTTTTGGACTGTTTTAATGATTTTTAAGCGGCAACTTCTCCCACATTTGAGCTAGGATCGATTTTTCAATTTGGTTTCGAGGTATGACCGCCTTGAGCACGCATGCAAAATTGGAGCAAAATCGATTCAGAGGGGCTTGAAGTGCGACCAGATACAGACATTTTTTGAAAACCACTTTGTTGGTTTCAGGGCAACTGAAAAGGTGTAAATTCAGCAAGAACTCAAAATAATTTTTTTTTTCACAAAACTTGCCTTCACATGTGTTATAAGCGTTCAGATACATATAACAATTTTTTTATTCAATAAAACGCTAAATTGAAAGTAAATATTTTGTATTAATTTGTAATTAATTTAAAATTGTAACGTTGAATTAATAGTATATTGTGTAACAAGTGTGCTAAATACATCTATATGCGTCAGGCGAGATGTTTTCAGCACGAGTAGTAGGCGAGCGCTCACGAGCCTTAGCGAGTAAGCATCGCGAGTCGAATACAAGTGCTGAAAACATCTCGCCTGACGCATAAAGATTTAGCACACGCGTTGCACACTATACTTTATTCAACACATGCATGGTTTTAGACTTTAATTGAATAATTTAATGTCACTGACAGAAGTACATCTCATAATAAAAACATTGGGCTCGATACATTATTTATTTACTTTGCTACCATAGTAACCATATTTCATTTATAACACCGAAAAGAGATACAGTCGCGAACTTAAAAAAGTTTACACCTGTATCATCTAGTTACCGGTTTTTTTAATTTTTGCATATTGTTATTTGGTTTTTGATAGTAATGTATCTATTACTAAGGTTACATCCTAAAAATTCAATAAAAAATTATTTTCAAAACACCTCATTTGTTTATTATACAATCCAAATTACTCAATATTATTCAATTAAAACATAAAAAGATTAGATATATTTGATACTAGCAAATTCCTTCCTCCAATCTTGCAATGATTCTTCTTTTTTGTTCATCGTTTTAATAATTTCGAGGCATTTAAACGACAATAATTATTTCTTTTAATTTCTGACGTTTACATTTACCTATTAAAAACTAAATTTGTTGCTAAGCTACTGACTTTTTGAGAACTTACACTGAAAAACTCAAGTGTAAACTTTATTAAGTCCGCGACTGTACATAATATTCATTAGATAACGGGTTTTTCAAATGTTTTTCAATATATCATCGAAAAGCGTTTCATAATGGATCATGACGTCACCAGTCAATAAGCTATTTAAGGTTCGCAAAACAGATACGAAAAACACCAAGAGCATGCGTGTGTTGAATAAAAAAAATTATACATTTTATAGCAACGACTAAATGTTAAACAGAACTGATGTGTTCTTTTGTAATTAAATTGCACTGAGAAGGAAACGTTATTTTTTGAAGTTCATGAATTTTTCACGTGGAAAAAATGTAATTTTTCGCCTGACCTGTTTCTATTTGAAAACAGTATCGTTAAAAACAAAATCAACTTGACATTATTTTACACCTGTATGTTAAAATTTATATGTTCGGTTTTATTTTCGAAAACGCATTAAGTAATTCCAAAAATGACTAATAAAAAAATTATAATGTAAAAATAAAACGTGACGTGATTTTTTTGCATTTAAGTATATGTGATAAAAAATACCAAATAAGTACGAAAGAAATTAGCTTATTAAGTTTTATTTAAAAAAAAAAACGGAGATGCTCTATATTCGGTGGTTTTATATTTTTTATGCCACCAACAGTTAGGGCTGTCTACAATAAGTAACTTATTCGGTGTCATAAATGAGTTTAATAAATTAAAGAATTTAAATGTCATTCATGAAAAAAATAATGTGACAAATTAAAAATAATATTACTATCTCTCTTTACCAAAATCATTGTATAAATATTTGTTGTGAGTGGGTCGTTATCAGCTAGTAGATAAAAGCGACATATATTAGCAGACAAAGAGAGAAAACGTGTTTAACCAAAAGCAAACAGCTCGTGGTCCCTTGTAGAATCACTACGCTTGGTAGAGCAAAGCAAATGCAGAAAATAAACTGCTTAAAGCATTGTGAGTGCTTTAAAAGCTGCTACACACATGCGATGATGGAAAGTTTAAAATGATTTTACTTTTGTCAAAACACATCAGTTTACTCTCGTAACTATCGCATCAACTAACCGAAGGACAGTCCGAGTCGTTGGTTAGATCAGTAATTGACCAAATGCCAATGTATTCCATGGATGTAATGTGTTATTACTGTCGCAGTGAAAATATCACTTTATACAAACTGGCCCAAACTGATTCTAACTTAACAAAAATTTTAAATTGACTTGGTTTAACACAGACTTTTTAAAAAAGAATGGACAAAGGTTCGTACGTACTTTATCAGGTCAATTCTGTGTCGAACCAATCTTATATGTAATGCGCGACCCTTCGAAAATGTTGTTTACATGGCGTTGCTATGGTTCCTCTATTACAAGTCCCCAGTTCCCGAGTTCTAGCCCGAGAGCTGGTAAAAGTGTCAATTGGATTTTCAATTTATTATTAAAAAAAAAAAAATAATTAATTGAAAATATGAATTGGTGCTAGGCCCAAATAACCTTAGCTGTTGGTGGTCTTTAAAATACAATACACCCTTCGAAAATTCAACAAACTTTGATAGTAACGAGAGTTAACGTAAAGAAGAATGCCACTTTCGATTATAATACTGAACCAATCATCCAAAGTGGAAAATATATTGAATTTTTAACAGTAAATCTTCAAAAGTCCGAAGCTGGAGGAATGAGGATGAACGAACAAGTTCTACTGCTTGATTTGGATAAAACATCTAAAGGAACGCTCAACCTCGTTTGACTTCATTTTAATATAAAATAATCCAGTTAATAATAGATTTTACATAATTAATTTCTGTATACCTATAAAAATAAGTGCCCTCTATGACTAACTGACTCACTCATCAACGCACAGCCGAAACCGCTGAACCTAAGAATTTTAATTGTTCTCGTCTTATGATATTAGGTGCTGACTAACTACGGATTTTTGGAAATTTAACCATAAAATGGGGTTGAAAAAAAGCCTTTTTGCAAAACGAGTTACAAACACAAAATTTCACATTGTCAAATGCACGTACTAAGGGCCTGCACGCGTATCTCTGAAACTTCTTAAGCTAGATTTTCTTAAACTTTACCCGAACAGATGCATGGTAAGGGGATGTGTTTTACGGTTACTATATGACTATTTAGAATTGAGTAAAACGCTGGCAGTTTAAACCCTACCTGAGTGAAGCCGGGTACAACAGTTAGTTTAAAATAAACTAAAATAGAAATTACTCCAACTTCGTTTGTGCTTAATCTAAGAGTATCTAAGCCTACAGAAGGACAACCATCTTTGGATATATAGATGAGGATGGAATTATTCCACAGGATAATCTAGTGCCAAATCTTCTGGAGCTCATAAGAAGATCCAGGCTATTTGTGGACTAGATCCAGCTAAAGGGGAGCACAAAAATCCTTCTAGGATGAGGTGCAGCTTATGGGCCAATCCAGGACCACCCCTAATTGCTTTTAATCTTTAATCTTTTTAAAGAGTATCTAATTAAATTTATTAATCTAGGATACTAAAACGGTAACTTACCTTTGGGTTTAATAAATTTAATTAAAACTAATCAAATGAACCTAACTGTTGATTTGGAATCAACCTGTACGTTGAAGGTTACATCAATTGCAGCTGACGCCCAACGAACAATTGCAATGGTACCAATAGCAGAAATAGTAACCAACCTAACAACACAACAACACAGTACGTATGTGAAATTAGATCAGATGTTGAGATATAAACAATGAAACGATCTTTGGCGCAAATGTCCTAAATAGAAACTTGCCGTGTTCCAGGCAGAGCATAGCTAATTAAATCTGTCGAATTCACACCGCCGCTGTTGCTGTATATACGTAGTTACTGTAATATCTGCTGCAATCATCGTCACAAGATATTTCGTTTATTGGATTTAAACTTACCCTTGCTGTTTCGTATTATGCACTATTATTCTACTCTAAATTAATAAGCAATCGATATATAGGTTGTATGAAAAAATTTGTGTCATTTTGGTAACGAGTTCTTCAAGTATAAATATTTAAAAAAATCAAATAAACGTATCTATGTCTGAAAACGGTTCATTTTCGAGGTACAGCGTTTTTAAGGTATTGGAACTTAATCAATCATCAATACATATTATAAAACAAGCCGTGAGGTGGGTCGTTTACTAGGACTACAGTGCAACCCTTGAGGTCATTGATACATTTTTCATTATATCTATGAGTTTATTATAGCGATTACTACAAAAATATTCTTAAAGTAATTACTTGTAGATAGTAGCGCGACAACTGAAGTCGTTAAAGTCTAATTTTAAATAAATTGTCTGAACTGTATTTTGATGAAAGTAAATTGATGCAACCATAATATTATACCTACATAAATAAAATTGTTATTGTGTGATGTTAATCGGATATCACTAAAAATATCAACAAGATCGATTCCACTTAAAATAATTTCACATAAACATAAGGATTTTGGGTGGGGTACTCGCCACCCACCTTATATTAGTAACATGACAATTATATGATATGTAAAAAAAATTATTATATTCCCTTATTTTGGCACGGAAAAATTTAAACAAGCCGTGAGGTGGGTCGTTTATTAGAACTAAAGTGCGACCCTTGAGGTCCACACGACGAACTTTCCAGTTTGATAAATATTTAATAATAATAATTAAATTAGATATTACACAGAAAAGTAATCATTTAAACATAATTATTATTTATTTTTAACAATAATTAAAAAAAAAAACGGCTGGACCGATTTTTATAAAATTTATGTCGGATCAAAATGACGTTAACACGCCTCGATTGACACCCTTAGGAAGTCGATTATATTTTTTATTCGCGAGATATTGTGTAAAATCTACTTTTTTGGAGTCTATTTGATTAAGAAAGAAGAACGGCTGAACCGATTTTGAAAAAATTTCTTTCAGATCATATTTACGTTAATACGCGTCGATTGGCACCCTAACGTAGTCGATATCATTTTTCATTCTAAAGATTTCGTCTTAGAAAGAAATGGACACATATATGTACGTACGTACACACACACGCATACACACACACAGACATCTTTCTAAAAACAGTGTAAAATAAAGTAGTGACCTTGAAACATAAAAATTTGTTATACATTTTGATTTCGATTTTCGGACCCATTACAATAACTTCCAATGGGAAGTTAATAACTAGATACAAGGCTAAATTAAAAAACGATATTTGTTTACTAAACATATTTAATGATCAACGTTTCGGCAAAATTTGTGTCTTCCTCAGGACCTTAAAAAATTAGCAAATCGTCAAGAATGTAAAAAACTAAATAGGTTGTGCCTCCCTTTAGATTTTAGAATAACTTTAATTTCAAGCCACTTTGCAAACTTCTAGGTGGTGTCCGGTCATAAAATCCCGGTAATTAATATCCCTGTAAATAATATCCCAGTAAAAATATCCCAAACAAAAATATCCCAAGACAAAATTAAACTATGACAAAAACGTCCCATGGAAAGAATATCCCATGTCAAAAACATCCCATAACAAAAAAATAAATTACAATTTTTAATATACAGTGCATTTCATTTCAACCAACAATATTGACTTTACATGTTAAATTTCTCCATTGGAATTACATTGAATTCAAGTTAAGTCAAAAAAAGCGTCTGCGGACAGCACGAATAGCCTTCATTGATATCTTATCTCCAGTGTATTCCTTTTCATGTATTGTCTGCGAGGTGAAGAGGGGGGGTGTGTGTTTGTGCGACGGTTTTGTCTGCGGGGTGAAGAGAGGGGGGGGGGTGTTTGTGCGACGGTTTTGTCTTCCACACCCCCCCTCTTCACCTCGCAGACAAAACCGTCGCACGAACACCCCCCTCGCGGGAAACTCTGCCCCCGAAAGAATTGCACGGTCCTGATATTCAATTAATGTTCCTATGTGAAAGAATAATTTGTTATTTTTTTCTGCGCCGCCTCCACCCTCCCCCCTCTTCATCCCGCAGACAAAACCGTCGCATGTTATGTGTATGTGCTGATTGTGGTATTAATGTCGCGGGAATATTTTGTCATGGGAGATTTATGTCGTGAGATATTTTTGTCAAGGGATATTTTTAGTTGGGATATTTTGGCATGGGATTTTTTTGCCTGGGATATATTGTCTGGGATTTTATGACCGGGATGTCAGCAAATATAACAGACACAAATGTATTTAAAATCAAAATAGTAACAACTACGGATATATAAATTAACCATCGTCATTACTTCATAATAATATATTACGAAATGCTGTAAGAATATATTATAAACTATGAAATGTCAATAATATTTGATGTAGGGTTAGTTTAGACTTTAGAGTCGCTTTGCGCCCTCCAACTGGGAATTATCACGTCCACCTTTTGTTCACTTCTGATCTACTAAACATCTTAAACCCAGGGATGCAATGGATGCTTAACTTCCAGAGAGAAAACCCGCCAAGAGCCCAAAAATTGATCATGAGAAAATGTACCAAATAGGTATAAATATTTTTTTTTAATTTTAATCTACTGCAAAAAAGGATCTAAAAAGAATATAATATATTTTCGTTTAGTTTTACAATCAACTGCCCCCTACATAAGTACTTACATGTGAAATAGTTTTCACTCAATCGTCGAATAAAAAAAAAATTCATCCTAATCCTTTTACGCTCGTAGTGGACTTCAGATGATGACTGGAAACGATCAAACGAGCTATTACAAATAATTTCCAAATTAATGATCGTTATTTGCGCTAGCACCGCGGAAACGTGTGATAATTAGTGGTTTTTAATTTACACAAAAGTAACTCAAAGAGTAAATTTTATTCTGCGACGAGTTCTGCGATGTTTTATTGTAACATAAATCACATGTTTTAATACAGTTAACAATGACAGTCCAGACATCAAAGAAGGCAAATCGGCGCGAAATTCAATTATTAACCAATCAGTGATAGGCGAACCAAACGCAAAATAATTCGATATAAAACAGCAGACATGAACTTCCGTATAGGCGGCACACGGGATGTTTTATTGGCGATCACAGATCGTCTCCATATTAAATAAATACGTGTGGAGGATCCAAGGGAAATAGGTGTAATGATAAGTACTTAATAGTGCATTTTAAATCATTATCGAAATGATGTATCAGCAAATTAATGGGCTATCATAAAAGAAACAGCACAATTTTTGCAGAATGTATGTTATTAAGCTATGAATAATCTAACACTTTTACATGATTGATTAGTTCTTTAAAAGTGAGTATTCGATACCGGAAATTTCCCCCTGCACACTTCATCTCAAATTCTTTCCCCTCGCCTAAAACGGTTCTCTCTCCCGACACTATTTTTAAAGCTAAAGGGTTCGGGTAAACGCGAAATGAAGAACCAAGAATCACTGCACTACAGATCCATCAGGCGAAAAATTAAAAATCATTATCTTTGAAAAACTTACAACTTTTTTATAAAAATAATAAATTAACATAATCTTTCACACGTAGGTAAAACTATTTTTCGAAGCCTAAGGGATCTGTAGTCTGATTCTTTGCCTTCCAGTTGACATTTACCCGAGCCAAAAATACGATCGGGACGCCCATAACGCTAAATCTCTATTTGTAAAAAATCTAAATTTTCTAACGTGCTGTGCTTGCTGCCTCTGCCTTTTGTTCGTTATATATTTGCTGTCTCTGTCTTTGGTGTCTTTTTCTGTTTCACTGACTGTATATCTATAGCTGCTAATTTAAATTTTTCGTCTTTTAACGATCTTTTCTGTCAAAACTTATCTTAAAGCAAGACAACCATTTGTATGTATCTTTTATGTGATCTTATCTCAAAATTTTTCATTAGAATACCTGGCCACTTTTCTGACATTGAGAAACCTCTGAAATTAGTGTCTACTAAATATAGTAGATTTCCATTTCATCAAGTTTATAGTTAGAGGATAGGTTGATTATTTTATTTTTATAGAACTACATATATTAATTGTTTATCGAAATACAAGACCTCGAATACAATGTAAATTATTAATGATTGAATGTAATTAGATTAAAGTTAAATTCGCTAAATCTGTATTAAGGTAATACAAACCTCTATAATTATTAAGATAAGAAATATTGTAAATAAATAATATGTAATTTATAGGAGCGAAGATCCTTTGAACATTTCGTGAATAAATTCAATTCATATATTAATTGTTTGAACATTTTTAATCCTCTTGCCTTTCTTATTTTGTATGATTTTCTTTATAATAGTTTGCTGTTATCTGTACCAAATAAAAGAAGAACGAACCTGCATAAATTTTAAGTAATAACAATTTTGACACATTTCAGTTCAAAACAGGATGAACTTAGATCTAGTGACCCAGTTTGCTATTTTTCAATGAAACTTTGTAACAATTGATTTACATATTGTACTGTAGTATTTCCATATACGCTCAACTTCAAATGCATTGTATACAGGGTTGGCTAATTATTTTTTTTATATAGTATACTTATATTTGTGGATTGAAAATTGAAATACATATTTTAAGCAATTCAAACTTTTTATAAAGAACACGGAAAAAAAGGTCGTTAAAAATCCACTTTAGTAAAAAAATCTTTGAAATTGTTAAATAATAAAAAAATGAAAGTTCAGTACAATTTATTATTGCCAGAGTCCAGAAGTTTAATTTTTATCATTAAATGAAAATATGTTTAATTTGTTTTCAAAAGCATTAAAATCGTATATATAAACTTCAGATAGCGTGTTGCCCTGATTGCCAAGTAAAATTAATTAAAAGATCTGTTACAAATAAGATTTCCTTTAATGATTGACGTAAAAAAAACAATCAAAAGATGATGTACAAAACTGCTGAGGACGCGGTGGTCCAGTGATTAGCGTCGCGGCCTCTGGGCTAGCCTGTCGTGGGTTCGAATCCCGCCTCCGCTCATGGATTTTTTGTGATGTCATTTGGTTTTTAGTTAATTGTTATTTAATGTAATCAAGACGATAATGACCTAAGCTGTCGACGCGTCTATAATTTACAATAAATAAATAACAACAAAACTGTTGCTTTCCATCCGTTTTTGCATGATACACGAACGAACAAATAAGCGGAGTTGGATCAATTACAAGTCATTTGCAGGCATTCTAAAGCCCCAGTTATACGCGATTTTTTTTGTCTATTGTTTAACTTGTTTTCCTTTCGTTTTATATTGTTTTATTCTTGTGTAGACGCCATTTATCTAAGTTCTCGAGAGTCTTTAGTCCACATTCTAATTTAATCTCCGGTACTGATTGTGTGCAATCTGAGAGATTCGGTTATAGAGTTTATGACGTAGAAATGGGCTGTTCGGAACGAAGTGCAGACGAGATCACGTAGGCTGTTTAATGTTTATAGAATCTGTGCGTGTTGTTTGTCTCAATCCGATGGCTGGTTGAACACTGCTGACAACCTCTGCACAACACGATGTGTACTGTTTAATCAAACGATAAATTACCATAACACATATCGTCACGTTGGTATCACTGTATCGTCTGTCTAACTACTGCAGATAACTTCATGTCTCTTTATCTACCTGCTGTTGCCGACATTTAGTTGGTACCAGCTGTATGTAGGCCAAAAATTAAAGTAATTTAAATTGCTAATTCCAATTGACGGACTCATGTCTTCATAGTTTGTGATTTTTTTTCAAAATGATTTATAATTGTTTATGATGGAAGATGAGTAACAAGAACGCTTCAAAATTTATTTTTCAATGTTTTAAAAATTAAATGAAGTTTTTCAAAAATCCTAGACATCAGTTCTCTGAAAAGAAAACAAATAATGTCTTGTACCAGTGGGTTCATACCTACTTAGCGCAAAAAGTGAGGCTAAGTTGAACCTACAAGCCCACTAGTACAAGTATTCTTTTTTTTTAATGAACTATGCCAGAGGTTTTTAAAATTTTTTAATTTGATTTTTATATTATTACCTTTTAAATGAGGTTATTTTATTATTATTAAACGTCTGAACTATTCATTAATAATCAGCATACATAATATTATTATTTATGGGGCTCTCATACTCAGAGGGTAACTTTATACATACTTTGCTCTCATATACCTATAAAATGTTTTGTCTATTTATTCAATGTGTGATGAGTGAAACCAGCAAAGAGAGCAAAAATATATCTGCGTCCCTTTTGACGAAGTAATTCTGCATTTACTTCGATGATGTCATTGGTCGATGTACGGACGTTCAATCTGAACAAAATGTTGAAATTAAAGACATCATTCTATTTAATTCGGACAAAATATCTTTATCTATGACAGTAGCCAATTAGGAACCAGCCAGCTGAGCCCACAGAAAGAAAGACAGAAATATATACCTATGTTGGCTTCACGATTTTTGATCTATCACCAGTACATGGTTTCATATGTACTACATGTTTGCACTAAAGTCTAACCTATAAACATTCCCATAGAATTTCGATGGAACATTCTAAAATGGATAAAAATAAATTAGTCTAATTATTAATGATACCTAAACAAATAATATCGTACTTGTTTAAGCTATAGGATTATCGTCAAAACCGACCTTAAAGCGAGAGCGAATCTGCGGGCAAAACTAACTTTCACGGGAGCGAAACCGCGGACAAAAGCTATTATTGTAAAATATTAAAGTGAGTAATATAATATAGTATTGGATATAGTATTGGAACCAGTTAAATGTATAAATTTTTTATTATTTGCCAACGTTTCGTTACAAATTTGCAACTTCCTCAGGGCTCTACAACAATGAAGCACAAAAATTAATACTTTGTTATGAATTATAAAAAAAACTTAACCTTTAAAACTTCTTACCAAATAGTCATTATTATACATTAATTGTCAAAATTTCTTGTTACTTATACTTGATGGTGAAAAATACATAATATATAATTGCCACATAATAAACCGAATTATGTGGCAATTATATATTATGTATTTTTCACCATCAAGTATAAGTAACAAGAAATTTTGATATTTTGAAATTTGTAACGAAACGTTGGCAAATAATAAAAAATGTATACATTTAACTGGTCCTTATTACCCAATACTATATTATATTAGATTATTATGCGATGTACGTAAAAAATAGAGATTAAAGTGAGTATTTTCACATTTCGCACAAATATTTAATATATTCGAAAACAAAAACGGCTAACATTTCCTTAAATAATTTATTTAAAAAATATTAAAAACATTTTTTGTTATAATACCTGAGATTATATAATAAATTTATTTTACGTTACATATTTTATACTTTTTAAATCCAGAATGGTTAGATTTTTTTATCAGTACCTATATTTTATATTTTTTTAGAATATGAAACGCACACAGTGACTATAAATTTTCAGGTAATACAGAAATTAATCATGTGTTGGAATTTACAGAATCATCCAAAAATGAGATGAAATATGAACAAAGGCTCACGCCGCTTCCGATGTTCCAGTAAAAACATAATCTGTGCTATTGCTAGAACGCCATTATGTATTTTATCCTTGTTTTTACTGCTTGTTTATATGTTCTTTATCTTTGTTTTGTTATCAATTTCAGGACCAACTGGTTCTCGCGATATAGCTATAATATCCTGACCGATTAACGATTATATACGTAAGCTTTAATTGTCGTTATTTATTTAAATTGCACTACTCTATAGTTGACTTTTATATCATTGTATAAGTTGTTGACTAGTCGAGTAATTTTACATATAAATACAACGTGCGATTATAGTATCTAATTAGAAATAATTGTTTCACTATACTTTTAATTTGTATATGAAGTAAGGAGCTTACTGGTTAAATAACTTAATTAGATTTTTAACCGACTTCAAAAAAGGAGGTGGTTCTCAATTCGGTTGTATTTTTTTTTTTTATGTTTGTTACCTCATAACTCAGTCATTTATAAATCGGTTTTGAGAATTTTTTTTATTTGAAAGGCTATACTTTCAGATTGGCCCTATAGAAATTTCATCAAAATCGGTTCAGTAGTTCGGCTGATTTTAATAAAAGTCGGTAACGGCGTGTGATTCTTTAAGGTAAATGTCACTTTTTGACATATCAGACAGCGTAAGAAAGTCGATTTAATAAAAGTGAGTAACGGCGTGTGATTCTTTTAAGGTAAATGTCACTTTTTGACACTAAAAAGTAAAAAATAAAAAACTTTTTAACAAAAAAAAAAACCTCCTTCAAAAAACCACTAAAAAGAGGAAAATAATGAAATTTTGAGGTCTGTGCCAATTTAATAAAATATGAAGTTGGTTAAAAAGAAAATATTAATCACTATAATATACTTTTTAACCGACTTCATATTTTATTAAATTGGCACAGACCTCAAAATTTCATTATTTTCCTCTTTTTAGTGGTTTTTTTTTTGTTAAAAAGTTTTCATTATTTGATATTAAATATAATTTAAACTTTTTCGTGACTCCAGTTTAATATTCAAACATGAAAATTTTGTAAACTGTATTACAAGAATTTTATATACAAAACTATCGTACATAATAAATAATCGAGATGGAGCGCTTACAGGTTCATAGTAGGTTAGTTGTCTAAAAATCAGCTGTTCGTAGTCGGCCATGTTTGTGTCGGTTATAATTCCTCACACTTGGAGAAACTTTTTATATGCTTTATTTTATGTACACTTACAAGTTAATATTTCTTTGGCTTAATAATATAAAATATTAGATATTTGCTTTTTCAACATATTCACACTTGTAATAAAAAAAAATAATGAATTGAAAATATGAATTGGTGCTAGGCCCAAATAACCTTTGCTGTAAGTGGTCTTTAAAACACAATTTCTTTTCTTCACACTTGTAATAGTTTGCTGTCAAAACACTCTACGATGTTCTGTTTTATTGTGTTGCAACCTCCTCTACCCAACTACAGGGTAGATAACAAAGTATTTTATTAAAATCGCGAGCTATTACCAGTGTTTGTAGAACGTATAAACGAAAATTCCCGTTTTGTTTTTGCGGCATGTAAACAAAATACTTAATTGAATTGTGTTTGCCTAACAACAATCTGCTGATTTGTGTTTCCGAAATATTTGTTTTGTTTAATCACTTATAACTGGGTAAATATACAAAAGCCCCAGCATTAAATTGGAATTATATGAAGTTGTGAATGTTCTTTTACATTAATTATTCAAATTATCAATGAATCAACTACAGCTACATCTTGGCAACGATAATAAAATAAATATTTTTTAGTTTCAGTTTAATTTTTGAAATGAAAGTGTTCCATTTATATTGCCGCTTAGGTCCAAATTTAAACGTTTGATGCTGATAAAAGCAATAAAAATATTTGCCGGGTTAAATTGTATACATGGAATCTATATACACAAAAAAGAAACATATAAGCGCATGGTTGAAGTTATACTTCATATATTTTTTATTGCAACACGTTCCGTTGAAGTTTTTGGCGTTTTTAATTTTAACCATTTACTTATTTTTATTTTTGACATATCATGATAATTTATCAAATTTCCCTTAAGCCATGGAAGCATAAGTGTCCAAAGCCTGCGTACAATATTACACTATTCTGAAACGTCAAAAATTAGATTTTTAAAATTATAAAATCTATAAGAACACGATTTTTTTCTGGGGTGAACCTAACTAGATCGATTTTTTGCCCCCCAAAATGCATTTTCTCTAATTCTTATCCAAATCGTTACAGCCGTTTTATCCCTGTCAGTGTTTAATTTTTATGTCGGTATTTTTTGACCCGAGGTCATTTCAATTCACTACCCTAGCTATAAAGAAGTATAAATTATTTCAAAAACTTAATATAAAAATACGGTGATTTGGTGAAAAATCAAAGAATTAAGGGTGTTTTAATGAAGAATAAAATTGCCATTTTATTGTTCCTATAATTAAATACCCATAGAATAGAAACTTTAATATAGGCTTCTAAGGACACCAAAAGCTACGGTTATTTGTGCTTAATTTATTATTCATCAATAATAAATCGAAAAGTCTTTTCTAGTTCTCGGACTTAGAACCTGAGAACTGGGGGTTTGTAATAGTGGAGCCATGGAAATGCCTTATAAACAACAGCATTGCTGAACGCTGGTCTATTCTCATTTTCAAGACGTTTATCATTTTTTTTGTCAAATATCGAAGGTCAAGTAAGACCTGTAACGTTACTAAAATATGAACATTTTCAAGGAAACTGTTTGGTTTGTGAACGAAGCATTGACATTATAGATTTTTCTCTAGGTAATGCGATACAAGAATGTAAAGGAATAAAATTTTGCACTCGGAGAGGATTCATAGTTCCTACACGTGCGGTATTTCTTGTTCTGATCGTAACATTTTTTTGGTACACTGTGATTCAAAAAGAAAAAAATAACTGTTTTTTTAACACTCTTTATAACATCGAGTTTTCAAAGTTTTCTCCAGTTGTTCGCATAATCAAAGCGGTTTTAAGGTAAAATGTAACTTCCAAAATTTTTTTAATTTAATGAGACAACGTCGGTTGACTAATTTGAATTTCACAAAGTGTTGCCGGATAATTTTAGTTGTTATAGACCAAAAATCAAATAAAATTCACTGTGTCGGGTGTCATTCACTGACGGAATGATTGGCCCGATCTGCACACCAGAGCGTACTGCAGTCTAAGATGACGTAGCGCCTGCGATTTATTGTAGTCTTTTTGACTTCATAAACATTGTTCAAGGAAGATTGTTAACTTTCTTTCAAACAAACGAAAATAAAAAAAACCGTAAGGAAAATTTCTCACAGTTATTCTGTATTTGAAAAGAAGCTTGTTTAGAAAGTTTCAAAAGATCGGTTATTTGTTTAAAGGATTGACCTGGAATTCTGCAATACTTACTTTACCTTGATAAATCTTCACAGTATTATGACCAATCAATAAATACGTACCATGTTCAAATTGATTAGAAATCAATATGTAAAGACATTTTCTCTTAAAGAAAACAGCTCCACGCATTTTTTTCTTTTGCTTGTTGATTTTTGGTCACAATATGACAAGCATGCCTTGGCAGAGGATTGGCAGAGGATCATGGTCATAGTACTCGTAACAGAAAAGCTATTAAACTTCCATTAGGACCAAAGCTATTTATTATAGGTAGCCAGCAAATTATGCAGCCTACACAATATTTAACAAACTACTTAAAAGGTACAAAAATAATACTCAAGTATACAATTTTCGAGGCACTTACTTCCCACCTCTACTATGGTAGGGAAGTAATGGATTTAGTCCGAAAAAAATATTTCGAGATTTTAACAGATCTTTACGTTTTGAGACCCTAGCAATCGTTCATTTTCTTACTGATGTCTCTCTCTCTGTGTGTGTGTGTGTGTGTAGGTGGTCAATTTTTCGCCTTCGATATCGTAAAAACGGACCAGCATACGGCCATGCCGATTGTTCTATTGTGTTTATCAGCCTTTAACTTAGATCTGATTAGATTTTGAGTCAAATCGGTTCAGTGGATCCTGAGATATTAAAAAAAAAACGTTCTCAATGTCACGTATTAACATAGGTAAAAAAAAAATATATAAATGAATTCTAGATGTTATAATATGAAAAAAATGTAAATATTTTTTTTCTCTAAAATGTAGTTTTCGAGAAAAAAAATATTTTACAAAAAAAAATAAAAATTGTACATAAATCAAGGTAACCATGATTTTTGCTATATTAAGCTAGCCATCAGTAGATCACTAAACAAAAAAGAGGGCCAGGCTTTTTTTCAAAGAATAAAAAAAGAGTGTTTATTTTTTGCAAATATTTACTAGGTGGGAAGTATAGGACTGGTCATCAGTCGAATTTTTTTTATTTGCCGTACCTACACACGAATTTTTATGTTTAGCAGAAGTTTTATTTTGTAATATTTCATACTTTTACTTGAACAGATATTTTTTATCTCAACTAGCCAAATAAAAATCTATCTATTAATTAAAAAAAAAATCGAAAAAAATTAAGGCTTGGTTTCGTTTTTTTGGAAGTCCGAAACTAAATGTAGATTTGTGTTACGAGATTACTAAAAAAGTAAAGATTGTTTTGAAGCACACCGTATAAAATAAGCACGTATATATTGCCGTCTATACCTTCGGGTATAGTAATGGGACCTATTCTATTATCTCCAGACGTATATAACAAGAAATATAATAGATGTGCAAGTAGAACAAACCTTGCCGGGTCTGGAAATGTGATGGCATGTGACTGGGTTATTTTATGTTATTTAAACTCGAAATGGAAAAGTCGTTATGGATAAAGTGGACTGATATTGGAAATTAATACAATGAATCCTCAAGTTTCAAACTTCCATGTTTAAAGTTAAAAAAAAATATTAATAGAAAATGTAAAAAAATCCGAAAAATCTTAGTATTATGATATTATCTGATTATCATGGAAATTAATTTATATAATGATCATTAACAAAAACAGTTCCTACATATCTTATATTTATCAATTACAATAATTATGTTGACCAACCACTTTTACTTTGTTAGTAAACAACTTTTCTATACAAGCTTTTGTTAAAAGAATGAAATATTTGGGTCCGCTCATCAATCTTGTTAATGTAGCTTTAAAAGTTTTTGTCAGCAATTTAAAAACAGTTTTGCCTACATATTGTGGCTTTAAGAAAAAACGGCGTGTTTTTAGCAAATTAACTAGCTAATCGATAAGTTGTCTAAGGATGAGTATATTTGTGGATATTAATTTTGAGTGACATTAACAGTCTATTAGTATTAATTTTCTTAAAATACCTTGTTTGAAATTTATTTACTTCAGGAGAACGGAATAGGTATACACAGCAAAAGAATAACAATCGAAACTTTTGGAAAGAATGCAGCCAAATTTATATTAGAAATTAATTTCTAATATAAATTTGACTGCATTCTTTCTAAAACGTCCAATACAAAACTCTTCATTCGTTGTAAACTCTCTTCATTTAAGAATAGCAATGTTTATTTGGTAAATTCTTTAATTAATTTATCATTATGACTTTTCCATGACAACGAATAAAATTATTTGTGTTTAACGGTATTAACTCATATGTCTGTACCCGCCATACAGACATAGTACTCGTTTTTTTAAATTTCTCTTTTTATATTGTTCTTTTATGAGAAACTAGCGGCTCGATCCCGGCTTCGCCCGGGTGCTAAGAAATTCCCGGGTGCCAAGAATTTATATGCTAATAATAATTAATGATTATACACCTGCCCCTCCACCATATATACACGTACTTCCGCCATGCACGGTAATCTAGTGGTTCCACCTCGGACGAAGCCGGACCAGACAAATTTATAATTCAGAAACCTTCCCCAGAACGATTTAGGAGTCCATAAACAACAAACATACGCACATTGACTTTTATATAATATATAGATAGGTGTACCAAAAAAAGTATGTAGGTACTTCTCTGTCATGTATAATATTAAGTTCTTCGGTTATCTATCGTCAATAATCTATATAAATAAAAATGCAATCCATTTACTTACCTTACTCTCACTAACAAATGTTATTAAATTGTACCAGTGCTAATGACCTTAAGGTCGATGCACACATTGTTTTTTGTTAATAAAAAAAAAAAAAAAATGCTGTTCGTTGGTAAGCGCATCACTTGAGAATGGCTGGACCGATTTGCCTAATTTTTTTTTAATGTTCGTAATAGTCCGAATAAGGTTTTTACGGAAAGAAAAGTTGGAAAAGTTGCCCGGAAAATTTGGAAAAAAAAGAAAGTGCTTTTTTCTATGGGATTTTTGTATGAATTCAAGACCATAACTCATAACTTTTTTCGAGTGAGTAATGTGTTCGAGCGAATGAGCGAAGCGAGTGAGTAGTGTATTAATGTAATTCGAGCGAACGAGCGCAGCGAGTCATAAATGTGTTAATAATAGTCGAGCGAACGAGCGAAGCGAGTGAATAATGTATTAATAATATTCAAGCCAACGAGCGAAGCGAGTGAGTAATGTATTAATGAAATCAGTCCGGCTATTAATATATAAATTCTTAGCACCCGGGTGAAGCCGGACCGGATCCACTAGTATTAAATACAAATTCCGCGGAAGAAATACTAAAGTTGTTGTTTCTATTCAAATGTATCAAAATAGAACATAAGAAATACATTTTCTGTTAGTTTTTGATCCGCGTATTTGTTGTGTTTTCTGCTCGTTTACCTATGAAAGATGCCTGAAGCTGTTCAAAAATAAATACAAACAAAAAATTCGGACGTTTTATTTGATTTGACTTTTGTGTATTATAGAGTGTATTTATTCCGACATTTGTTTTTTTATATCTGCGAATATAATATTCGAAGGTAAATTATAATATAATAATGTATTGTACAACCAGTATTGATTTCGTCAACACCTAGTATATCTTGTTACGTTAAAAACAGATTGGATCAATATTTGATAGGCGAATTTTTCTTATAGAGACTACCGTTATATTGACAGACATAATTTTTCGTTGAATATCGCCTGATATAAAATTCTACGCTTTCGCTTTTACAAGAATCTTCAATTTTTATTTCCAATAAAATGCGATGTTAAATTTTCATTATTCTTGATATTAAGATGTCCAATAATCTCGCTTTATTGTTTTTTTAAGTACTATTGCAGTTTGCTTATTTCATTTCTTCGACAAGATATTGGGAAAACAGAAAAGACGAATATATAAAAACCGATGTTCATGATCTGCTGCGAAGGAGTGCTTTAGTAATTTGCAAGTTTGTTCATTTTTACAGCTTTTATATTTGTGTTCATAAGGCAAATTAGCTCATGTAAACTGTTTGATAATTTTTTTAATATTGTCAAATATAGTAAATATTGTGTAATTGTGTGCTAAATACATCTCTATGCGTCAAGCGCATAAAGGTTTAGCACACGCGTTGCACACATGCATGGTTTTAGACTTTAATTGAATTAATGTCAAACACCTTAGATTTACTGACAGCAGTACATCTCATAATGAAATTAACCTTGATACAATATTTATTTACTTCGTTGCCATAATAACCATATTTCATTATAGCATCGAAAAGAGGTACATAGTGGTTCATTTTGTAACAGGTTTTTCAAATATTTTTCATTATAGAATCGAAATGCGTTTCATAATGGATCATGACGTAACCAGTCCATAAATGGTCATTTAAGATCCGCATACACACGAAAAAACACTAAAAGCGCGCATGTGTTGAATAAAGGTTTTTTCTAGCTTTAATTTTTATAGCATATGTAAAAAAGTCTATGAAAAATTTCAACTACTTTGCAACTTTTATATTATAAGACAAACAAGCTTACGTAGACTTTTTGATGCGATGAAAAATCCCAAGTTTCCTTTTGCCGGTATGCATAAGGTTTACATATTTATTAGGTTTACTAGCTTTCCGGCACGGCTTCGCCCAAATTGATTTTGATTTTCTTTAATAGTTTGACCCAGCGTGCACCAATTTAGCTCAGAAATCGCGTGCGGGATTCCCGCGACTTGTTTTTCATTTTTTCACACTCCTTGTTCCTCCTTTTGTCTTAGCGTATAATAATATATAAACCTTATTTGAAGATTTTTTTGCCTAAAATAATTAAGGAAGCAAGATATTACGAAAGTTTTATTTTACATGTTAAAATTTTTATGATCGGCAGGCGTGGCCATCATCCTATATACAGGGTGGCCCATCTTAAACAATGCAGGGAAATATCGCGTAAACGGTAAAAACCATAAAAAAATGTTTTATACAAAAGTTATAGAGTGTCAAGGGGGACAGAACACTATGATATCAGATTTAACATAGGTGGTGCTGTGAAGGTCAGGCGAAGGTCAGCTTCAATTTTTTAATTGTAACAGTACATTTTTATTCCAGAATACGATACAGTATTTAATAGTGAACAGTAAATTATCAAGGTACATATGAGCTAAAGTTAATAAATATTGAGATATTTACAAATTAAATAGCAAATTTAATTTGTCAATTTGGTTCTTTTGTGAATTGAATTTAAGCCAAGAAGGCATTTGCGTAATATCATGGCTATCGAGCTACGCCATACTTTATCTATCTGGCTATTTCATTTCTAAATATCAAATATTTATTAACTTTAGCTCATATGTACCTTAATAATTTACTGTTCACTATTAAATTCTGTATCGTATTCTGAAATAAAAATGCACTGTTACTATTAAAAAATTGAAGCTGACCTTCGCCTGACATTCACAGCACCACCTATGTTAAATCTGATATCACAGTGTTCTGTCCCCCTTGACACTCTATAACTTTTGTATAAAACATTTTTTATGGTTTGTACCGTTTACGAGATATTTCACTGCATTGTTTAAGATGGGCCACCCTGTATATATATTATGTGAAAGAAATAGAGATTGACTTTCTTCGCGCTTTATCTCTTTCGTTTTTATAACTTGCTAAAAAGAGAACATC
This sequence comes from Mongoloraphidia duomilia, assembly GCA_039654895.1. Taxonomy (NCBI): domain Eukaryota; kingdom Metazoa; phylum Arthropoda; class Insecta; order Raphidioptera; family Raphidiidae; genus Mongoloraphidia; species Mongoloraphidia duomilia. The sequence continues at coordinate 19,677,703 of CM077522.1, read as the reverse complement.
CAATTAATTGGTTGACAATTTCCCACTGGCGTTTAGGAAAAATATACATGCGGAGCAGCGCTTTCCAAAATGTGTCACGACATAATGGTGTCTCGAGTAGTTTCACCGACATATAGAATGAGCTGGGTTTGAAACATTGTTTAAACTCTAGGTTTAAACACTGTATAAATTTCAAACACAACTCAAACTACTCGAGACACCATTATGTCGTGACATATTTTGGAAAGCACTGCTCCGTATGTATTTTCTTTCTAAACGCCAGTGGGAAATTGTCAACCAATTAAATGAATGTTCTCTTTTTAGCAAGTTATATATGAAATGCTAAATACAAACACTTATTTAATTTGCATATAGCCGTTGGCACAGAGCGTAATATATATTTCAGTGCGATATTACATACTGAAGCAACGAGGAAAGAGAATAGAATGAAGCAAGGAAGGGATACAAACAATGAGGAGAATAGTTTTGTGTTCCGCAAACAGCGAATTCATGTCTGTCTCTTGTCCTTTGCTTAAACACCTGCTACTGGTGCGTTCTGGATAAAGATTAAAGCTACGTCAAAAGGCTTTCATTTTTTTAATTTCCCATATAGGAAGCAATACATTACTATAGACTCCGTGCAGAAAGGAAAGCTCACTCGAATGTACCATTTTCCTGAGAGTATAGTTCTTTCAATTATCCACGAGAGGCAGCACTTGTGGTAGGTACAAACATTATTTATTCCCCATTAGTGTAGTGTCATTTTAGTGGTATAACTTAATTATTTAATTAATTTAATAATAATAATAATAATTTAATAATTCAGTTATACTACTAAAATGACACGACACTAATGGAGAATAAATAATGTTTGTACCTACCACAAGTGCTGCCTCTCGTGGATAATTGAAGGAACTACTCTCAGGAAAATGGCTCATTGGACTGCCAGCGATGGCAGTAGCCAAACCAGTAACTAATCATTATGAATACTCATGACAATAGCAATTTCGATAATACAATTGATTGAAAAATTGTTAAAACTAGAAATAACTAATGACGCGTATAAACACAATACAAAACCCACAACGAAACATTCCGAAATCTGCCAAGCTGGCGCTGTCAGTCATTCTGCACGGAGTTTATCAGAGAAATTTGTGATCGTGCAAAAATTCGATTGTGAGTTTTCGGTAAAGATACACTTTTTAAGTATACCTGTACCCAAAAAAATGTTTTTAAACGAGCGAATTTGCGGGCAAAATCAATGTTCATATGAAAGAAGCCGCAGGCACAAGCTCATGTAAATAGGTACAAAATTGCGTATACCTATTTACAAAATCATTTATCTGGTTGACATCAAAATCAATATAAGTCTGAAGTTCTTACTGAATACTGAGCCAAACATTAAATAAAAATTTATTAAAATCGGTACATTTTTGTAGAAGCTGTTGCGATCGAAACAAAATTACGGACACACACGCGCAGAGCATGCCTATTTTTTTCTTACTTTTTAAGGGTAGCACAATAAGAATTTGACCTTATTTCGAATACGAATTTTCGACCCTATTACTATATGTACTTCGATTTTATTACGAAACGTGAAGGGATTTGGAAAATCTTATTAAATAATAATCATGTAAACATGGACCTATCTCTCGAAAAAAAAAGAGCGAGAGATCGTTATTGCTTGTTCTGCAAGAAAAAAAGAGAAAATATATGGCTGCGCACGCATTCCGTGTCCTGCCACCTAGCCAGCAGTAGTCAGTGACAACCGATATGGACATAATATTGTCTAATTACCGGATCATCTGTGAACACGGTATGCACGCGCAATCCAGGTAAAAAAGATACGTGGATTGTATTTGTTTCAATCGATTCAAGACATTTTTTATATCAGATTGAATACATCTAATGTACTCTGACATAACTATCTATGTGATAAATATGCGGCACCAGTTCATGATCTGTCTGTAGACAACCATATTGCATGCATAGGGACGAGCTTTTGCGGTGACACAAAGACTAAAATGAAAGCAATTACCGCTGAAGCGGAATGCTGTGACGACAAATGTGGGTGAATCCTATATCTCTCACCTCAGAGCTTTAAGTTTTATGTACCTGCCAGAAGCTTTGCCATCTCATATGTGACTCTGTATTATGTGATGATGTCCCCCTATATTCTCTCGGCAAGGTTTGGTTGAACTTATAAGCTTTGACTTAACGGTTACTTGAATTTTAAGTGTATTTATATCGACTATTATCCGTTTTGCAAACAAGTTTTAAATAAGCGTAGGTTCAGTTCAGCGAACTTAACTTATATTTTACTTTAATTTTATGATTAATTAAACAGATTTATAATCAGTATCAGTCTGTTTAAGTTGTTTTAAACTTAATGTAAAATAATTATTAACTCAGACGTTAAAAAAGTATTGCTAACCTTTATGGATTAAAGTTAAAAACAGTGATACATATCGAAGAAAATATTAGATAACTGATAAATGTTGAAGAGCGCTAAATTATCTTTAAAAACAACCTAATATATGTTTTTGTAGGTAGATACATCTGTTTTGACCTTATTTATAAACAACTAGCGGCTCGGTCCGGCTTTGTCCGGGCGCTAAGAATGTACGATTTATTTTTCCCTTCTCCCACGAGACATTATCCCCTTGCAAAGCTCAAATTTTATTAATACATTAGTCACTCGCTTAGCTCATTCGCTCGAATTTTATTAATACATTACCCGGGCGAAGCCGAGCCGGCCCATTATTATTAGAGTCTATGTCCTAAAACAAAGTATCACCTATAGACCAATGAAAGAAATTTTAAAATCGGTTCAGTAGTTTCTAAGATCACTTTTTTCACTCGGGCGAAGCCGGACAGGCTAATTATTATATACAGAAACCTTTGCGGACGTACGCACAACAACTCACCAAAGTTTCATTGCAATCGGGTGACAGACAAATATTCATTTTTATATTATTTTATAAACAATAATTTAAAAAAAAATGTAACTAGGTAACTTCCAAAAAGGATAAAATATTTTTTCAGTCACGTTTTACAGTCACCTTCCCTAATATTTCTCTGTTTAGGTGATCTATTTCTATTTGACTATAGCAAGGGAAGTTGATTGTAAAACGAAGAAAAGAAAAAATATTTTATCTTTTTGGAAACATTCTGATTCGTTTCAGTTAAATTTCTTGAAAATTATTTTTGATAAACAATTTTTTATGTGAAATGGGATTTTAACAATTTATTCTCTATAAAACTGGAATAATCTTTGCAGTTATAGTTTATCCACCCCTGCAATGTGATATTGTTACATCACTATGTTTGACGTCGCATTTAAGTGCCTAACTTTCGTAATTTCTTTTTTTTTTCATTATTTCCTCGATGACATGTCAACATATTTGAAAAAGTGCTGTTTTATTCTTGAATTCTTCTATTATCATTTTTTTTTTATTTTCTTGAGAAAGAACTATTATTCTTTTACTTGTAGGTTACATTTCTTTCATTATCTTTTTTCTGTGTTTGTTTTTACAAAAAAAGTATTTGTAGTAGAAAGAATTACCAATAAAAATATTTAAAGGATATAATACGAGTATATTGTATAATAGTAGGTATTAAATAATATATTGTGTAACTAGTGTGCTAAATACATCTTTATACGTCAGACGCGATGTTTCCAGCACGAGTGTAGGCGAGCGCACACGAGCCTTGGCGAGTGTACATCGCGAGCCGCATACGAGTGCTGAAAACATCGCGCCTGATGCATAAAAATGTATTTAGCACACTAGCTGCACAATTTACTATTTTAGGCAGATTTTTTTTTTAAATTTAAAGCATTTTTTTGAATCCACGTATAGGTTAATATTAAGAATAATATCAATTAATTTTTATATACAGGCTATTATTAGTTTTATAAGTAATTTGGCTGATTTGAAATAAGTGAATGCACAAATTGAACCAGAAAAAAAATTTATATTATTTTTGTGCCCATCTACTTTAAAAAGAACTTCATAATACAGTGCGTTCGGTAATCACGATACGCAGGGAAATTTTGAGTGAATTATCCATTGTATTAATCGCATATATTCCACATTAATTAATTAGTACATAATTAGTGTACCTATAATAATGTGTTCAGCGATATGCATTTAACAGTTATGTGAACCTGCATACCTGTGGTTGTAAGTAGGACTGACCTATATCATTAGTTTAATATAACATTGTTTAATCCAGTGGATTTATTCAGCCAACGGCATTTGTCAAGGTTTTGATGAATTGGGTTTTTTTTAATTTAAATAAGTGGCTCAGCGGAGTACATTGTTTTTTTCGCGCGTACGTTGACTTTATTATGCTATTTTTTATTTCTATTATAAAAATAAATCTATAAATATACAGGGTGTAAATAAGAAAAACTTTCTACGCTTTGACAAGTGATAGTAGAGATCAAAACAAGAAAAAAATTCTTATATAAACCCAGGTCCAATACTCAGTGGTTTTCGAAATATTATGGTTTAATTAAAAAAAATATAACACATTAAAGTAAATATTTCCATTGTAAAACTAAACTTGTTTACTAATAACTAATAAGTAATTTCGCAGTCAATATTTCACGCGACAGAACAATCTTTTACTTTACGATTTTGATAGATTCATTCAAATTTGAAGGTGCACCTAAATAAAAATTTCTAAATTAAATATGTCGACCAGGGTTTATAAGAATTTTTTTCTTATTATTAGGAGACTCCATTTTCCTCTTGCACTTGTTAATTATATAATTAAAAAGTAAAATTTTCTTCCTTGGCAAGACTTAGAAATTTTATTAAAAAATAAAAATTACATAAAACCGCAACATGTTTCGGCAACATAGGTTGCCATCATCAGGCGACAAGAAACAATTTTAGAAAAAAGGCTTGGTCTGTAATATAAAATTAAATTAACTTTAAAGTCATTATTAGTTAAAATATCAAATAACCTAGTATAATTATTTACCTTACATGGTGTTGGAATGAATAACAAAGATCAAATCAATGTAGAAACATATTATGTTCATTATTATTGAACATAATACAACGTGTGAATTATCATCATAATTAAATTAAAATATATGCACAACTTAAAAATGTGACTGCAAATACCGAGATTGTTCATGAAAGACAGAATCATAGATTTGATTGACTATTGATGTATGTTAGGATGAACTATTGATGTGTAGTAGGTATGAAAGAAAATAAAAAATCGAATACACAAACCTCTTCAGTATCCATATTTGAATTTAGGCAATATTTTGCTTGTTCAGAGCAGAAAGCTGATTTAATTTCGAACAATTCATATATATCAATAAGGCCGTCTTTTTCTACTGTATGTAAAGCTTCGAAACCTGATTCAATTTGAAAACTGTGACTCTGTGACACTAAGTGTTTTGAAAAATTAGATTTGTTATTTTTTAAATTAGAAGTATGTTCTTTTAATCTAGTACTAAATTTACGTTGTGTTTTCCCAATATAAAAGGATGGACACTGGGAACATGTTAATTTATACACCCCACTCTTTGATAAAGTTTCTAATGCTGAACTATTATTCTTAAAAATGTTAGAAAAATTATATTTTGGTTTAAACGCAATGTGAAAATTATGTTTAGAAAAAATAGATTTAATTATAGCTGAGGGCTGTCCGAAATAAGTTATAGATCCAATCCATTTATTGTTTCTATTGAATGAATAGAGAGTTGTTTCTGATAGTAGTGTGAATTTACATTTGAATTTTTGAAATAAATTTTTAATGATGTCAATTGGAAAATTGTTATTGTGTGCTATTTGTAAAATGGTATTATATTCTATTGAGAAAGAATCTTTATCTAAACTGTACGAAAAAAGTCTATGAAATAAAGAATTAAATGCAGCGATCTTATGAGAAAATGGATGGAAGGAATTGTAATCAATTACTGATGTACTAATTGATTACAATTCCTTCCATCCATTTATTTATTCATTCATACTTTCAAAACGGTAAAACCATTGTAAGCATTATTGAAAACACCTAGAAATAACGAAATAAAATCTTGTTTTCGACTTTCGTGGTAAAAAGAGACTTAACAATGACAATGAGGTTCGATAATATCGTCTATTTTCCCCTGTGTATTAGTTGACGCACACCACGCGTATCTACTGTCTTGCTTCCGTTGCGACATTGTTTATAGTGTTCCGTCGTGCTCCGCCCCCTCCGTACCTGTCTCCCCCACAGTTCTTCTTGTGCTGTTAACCCTTGTATATCATTCAACGGACAGGACGACTTGCTGACGCCAGTTCTACATACGACGCTAGATGACTCTGTCTATATATGTCCATTCATTTGTTTCACGACTCTATTACTTTAAGTGATTAAGTATTGCGGTTTTCAATTTTACAAACATTTTTTAACACAGTAACACACTATGAAAATCAGAAATTTTGTGGGTCAGATAAAACATAACATTTTCCCTTCAGTCTCTGTAATTATTGAAATTGTTTAAAAAATAATACGATGGGAAACTTTTCAGATTTTATATAAATTATGCGTATTCAGATTTGAAAATTAAAGGCTTCGTTCAAAAAGTACACTACGCTTCTGTATCGCTTTCCGTTTAAGAACTAAGAGCTTTCATTCAGAATATTCTGGGTTTCTCTCAGCATGATTATTCTGAGATGCTATTTCATCTAAAACAGTTTCGTTTCAGTTTTTGCAAGTATTCAAATAACCTTTAAAACATTATCAAAATTGTAGAACTTTCAAAAGGACCCTTAATATGTTGATAATCTTTAAAATATATTTAAAAAAAATAGGTAAAAAAACTTTTAAGTTAAACGTTTTTATAAATGTGCTAAAAATAAAAAAATAATATTTAAATTAGGTTCATAAGTATAAAATCGTGGGTCGTAAACTCTATTATAATTTTTTACAGTCACGACCCACGCTTGTATACTTATAAACCTAAATTAAATATTATTTTTTTCTTTTTAGTACATTTATAAAACCGTTTAACTTGAAAGTTTTTTTACTTATTTTTATTTTTAATTTTTTAGTGTGCTTTATTTGCTTAGTCTGATTTTATTACATTTATCCGATCCACTGAAACGTAACCTTTTGCCTGTGAAAATTCAAAAATGCGATTTGCACCCGGACGGGAGCCGGGTCGGTCAGCTAGTTACCATAATATTGTATTGTCACCAGAGCTACACATGTGTGCAAAATTTCAACTCAATTGGATCACGGGAAGTGGGTGAAAATTCAAATGGACGATTTACACCCGGACGAAAGCCGGGCCGATCAGCTAGTTACCATAATATTGTATTGTCACCGGAGCTACACATGTGTGCAAAATTTCAACTCAATCGGATAACGGGAACTGGATGAAAAATCGGTCGCAAGATTTGAAACAAATATATAAAATATAAACATACAAACAAATATCCGGGGTCAAGCTAAATAAAACCGTTTAAATTTAAAAATGGGTATGTTCGTATCGCGCGTACTGACAGATGAGTGAATAGTGTACCATTAAACACAAATAATTGTATTCGTTGTCATTGAAATAAATAGGTGCATCTACTTTTATTTATCGTAAAAAATCAAATGTTCGTAAAATATAATAAATAAAATAATTGTAATTTTATTTTTTTATATTTTAAATTGTTATTTAATACCTATTACTAAAAAAATAAATAATAAAATAAAATATTAAAAGCCTTCAGGATTCGAATCTGGGCTTGGCGTTAATTGGGCCTGTCAGTTTAGGGCATTAAATTTTCTATGGATTCCTAGACGTATTTTTTTTTAATTCGGTTTGGAAGGTACTCGTAACGCGTGTCAAAAAAACACATACAACTCTATTATGATTTCAACTTTGACTGGCTATAGCTTCTCAATTTTTAAAGATATCGATATGGGACAAAAATCACGATTTAGGGCGTTCTTTGCTTAATGAAAATGTGTATTTTCAATTCAAAATTCGATGAAGAACACAATAAATAAAGCTATTAAAAAGGACATTACGTTTTAACAATTGGTTTCCAAGGCTACAAAAAGCGCGTGATTTTCAAGAAGCTGTAGCGCGCTTACTATTTGCACGACAGAAAATTTGTGGGAATGAAAATTGTAGGAAATGTAATCCTATTTAAAACATTACATAATGAAAGAATCGCTTAAGTCGACCGTTTCTGAAATATTTTGAGACTGACTTGCAAAATTATATTCAGCAGGGGGTGGCGGGGGAAGCACAAGGGGTATAACCGGGGACTTTTGTAAAAATACATGTCTAAAGGTGTTCTACCATCTGTGAAAAATCAAGCTCTATGGGAATTATTTGCGACATAAAACCTTTATTTCCCGGGCTAAATGTATACATATATCTTTGTACACAAACTGTTGTAGCTTTAACTAAGAATAAACATTACCATTTAACTGTAAATAAACTTTTAAGTCCTTCTTGAAACACACAAATTCAGAATTTTGGTTAGGTTTTTCACGGTCTAACCCAATGTGCGGTCGTGTAGTTAAAAGATGTTTCAAGGCGTGTGAACTGTCGTACTGTCTCTTTCTAAAAATAGAAAAGTAGCACTGATTTCTATTTATATGGAATGTGAATAGTCGACTAATCCGTATATAATGCCTGCAGTCTCTGAGAAGCGGCAGGACATGCTCAAGTAAAAGGAGAACTTTATAGCGACAAATTTGAATTATCACTAGACATCGAACATTTGAATAAAAAAACGCTAAAAAGCAGAAACACAATTAGATATGAATTTATATTTCTTATGTTATTTGAGTAGAGTAGGTACAAACACTATACCTATTATGTATGTTTGCGTGTATAGGTTTGAAACATGTCAGCCAATCCTAATATCTCATAATTTTCCGAAGTCCCGCTTAAATATGACGCTGCTCAAGTGAAAATATCAGCAAATCCCAGTGTCCAAATAACCCGTTCTTAAAATCCCGCATAGACGCTGATGACCTCAGCTGTTGAGCGTCTATAATCTACAATCTCTCTATTTAAAAATCCCACATCAATATGGCGCTTCCCGAGTTGGTGACACACTTTAATCGTCATTCGCAATGCATGTATTAGAGATCAGTAGAAACTAAGTTACCATAGTAATCCATGCGTTCACTGAAGGGTTAAACAAATAGAACATAATTGTAATAATGTTAATGTAGAATGTTCGTAGTCGTATAGTTTAGGTATGTGTGTATAAATATTGTGTAAGGCATTAACCTCTTTAATACCTTTGTTTAATTAATAACACCATTATCGGGGTGTTGAAAACCCTGGCAGTCTAATTAAAATGGATTATGCGAGGAGACAGAGTAAGAGAGAGAGATAGAGGAAGGTTATCTTGTGTACAAGACGCCTCACTGATTACCGAAGTAGTGTTTTCCTTTACCAAAACGTTCGTAGCACTAGATACTAATGTACATACTACATAGACTTAAAGCTTTGCTTTCTATTTTTGCAGAATTGCATTTCTGAAACTCTTGTTTTAATCATACATTTTTAATAATAAAATCACTTACGAATTCCAATTATAGGGTGTTTTAATAATTAAAACACCTTATAATTGGAATTCGTAAGTAATTACTCGTATATGGTAGAATTATTCTACCATACGAGTAATTACTGATAAGAGCTCTAACCCAGACGCTAATGACCTCTGTTGTCGAGCGTCTATAATTAACAATTCTTTCTTTCTTTCCAAGAGCTCTAACCCAACCGCTATAGGATAATATAGGAGCACTATTTTGCTGGCCTGTATTGCCGTCGAGCTGACATGAAAAATTGTCTAATATTTTTAAAGGAGTTATGTGGCCTAAACTTATAATTTTGAAATAAAACTTCTTAGGCGGCGTTGGCTCGCCGATTTGAGGACTAAAATGCCAGATGGAACGGAAGTGTCTACGCGTGTAACCAATAGCAACGCTATAAATAAATCAATTATAGGTATGCAAGGTCGGAAATGTCAAATGTCAGAGAGAGATAAACGATTTTATCGCAAAATTTTTAAATATTTTTGTGGTTTGTTTTTACTATTTCTATAACAAGCCTTTAAAGAAAAAAATACGGTTTTTAGTATAATATTATAAGTTTTACTTCGGTCTTGTGCCGCGACATGCCTTTTTAGGGTTCCGTACATCCGATGAAAAAACGGAATCCTTATAGGATCACTCTTGTGTCTGTCTGTCTGTCCGTCTATCACAGCTTAGTTTCTCCGAATCTACTAGAGTCTAGACGAAAAAGTTGATACATATATAGAGTTAGATTACCCAATCACGAACGTATAGCGTAAATAAACGGATTCTGATTTTGGGTGCAAATTAAAAAATTAAATTTTTTTTATTTTCAATTGCATCATGTGACATATCAATTGAAAGAGCTATGAGAAATACAAATACATTTTTTTTATAATTTTAAAATGCATAGTTTAAAAGATATTAAAAAAATAATCAAAAATCGAGCATTGCCTCACCCCCCCTCCCCATCGCCGTAACTACTGAGCTTAAAATTTTGAAAAAAATGGGGAATATAGGGCCTCACTCTTAGTTTACAGGAAAACCTAAAAGAAAATCCTATCTTTAAATTCCCACGGGAAACGGAATCTAGTACGGCACCCTCTCCACGCGAGTTCAACTCGCACTTGACCTTTTTTTTATTTGGACTGTAGCACCCCAAGAGGTGACTATTAGCAATAATTTGATGACAAAGTTCACGAATCAGAAAGTCGATCGAGAGCGTGTAATAAAGTTTCAGGTAGGTGGGAGGGGGTTAGACCCCTCTTTCTTGTTTAGGGAGGATAGTGGTACGACATTTCCTTGACAGTAATTAGTGTAACAATTAGTTTGTAATAATAGATTCATTTACGACAACCAGTGTTAATATTGATCAGAAGTCTTAACAGACAAGGATATACCGCTTGTGTTTATTGTAAATGCTTCCTGACTACTCTTCCATTATTCCTTAAGCACTTTAATTCCGGAACTAACTTTAAGATAAACATCTGTGTTGTCACTCTACTCCACGTTATATTGTTAATATAGGCGTGTGTATAATTAATACACAATGTGTCCTTCGAAATTTGTACCACGGTTTGATTTTTGTTTAGTAGATAGTAACAATTTACAGATACAAGTATTATCGATAACTATTTGTGATCTGGCTGATTTGCAATTATTGAAAAAATTTTATTGCATAAGCAGCCAATTATTGATACCAGACATAACGGAAAAAATCATTTTACCAACCATAGTCACAGTTAAGAATCTAACCTTAACCTTTCCACTTTCGCGACGGAATGAGCTCTCGCTAGTACGATGATTCACATCTACAACCTACAGCTATATGTATTGACACTCGCATGTAGTGAAAATCAATTGATTGCGAAGCATATAAGGAGAATGTTAGTTTGGTAATCATGTCACGGTTGAGTACTGTAAGCTCATTCCGCCGCGAAAGTGGAAAGGTTTAGGTTAGATTCGTGACTATCATGACTATGGTTGTAAAATGATTTTTTCCGATATGTCTGGTATCAATATAATATATTTGGCTATTTATCCAATAAAAACTTCACTATTTGTTTAGTTCTAATTTCCTTCCAACTTGCTAACCATTTCTAGTGTTTGTGTTTTTCAAAATATTTTAGAATAGCATTTAGAGACTGATTACTATTTTTATCTTGATGATGCTTAGCGAAACGTATGTCGAGGGTTTAATGTGTTGATGTTTCGATGTTGATTATTGTGCCTTATAACTTGAATGTCTTGTAAATGGTAAATTGAAAATTACATTAAAAATGTCATATATCTTTCCATTTAACAAAAATTTGTTTAAGTATGACGAAAGAAATGTTCATAATATTATATAATACTAGCGGACCCGGTCCGGCTTCGCTCGGATGGTATGAAATTATGATTTAATAGCGGTCACCTATTACTCCGCTCACGTATATTTAGTATAGCTGACCCGGCAAACGTTGTTTAGCCATATACGTTATTTCCAGGAATAATTACATTACTCACTCGCTTCGCTCGTTCGTTTGAATTTTATTGATATACTACACACTCGCTTCGCTCGTTCGCTTGAATATAATAAATACACTACTCACTCGCTTCGCTCGTTCGCTTGAATATAATAAATACACTACTCACTCGCTTCGCTCGTTCGCTTGAATATTATAAATACACTACTCACTCGCTTCGCTCGTTCGCTTGAATATTATAATTACATTACTCACTCGCTTCGTTCGTTCGCTTGAATATTATAATTACATTACTCACTCGCTTCGCTCGTTCGTTTGAATTTTATTAATACACTACTCACTCGCTTCGCTCGTTCGCTTGAATATTTTCGCCTACTCACTCGCTTCGCTCGTTCGCCATATATGTATTTTTTAAAGCTTAATATAAAAATCGCGATTAAAAATCAGGGGTTGATCGTATAAGGGTGAAAATTTAGAGTTGTATGTATTTTTCAATGCTGAATCATGAAAAAATTAAAACAAAAAATTTTATCCAAAAAATAAAAAAAAAAAATTTGGGGTGGACCACCCTTAACATTTAGGGGGATGAAAAATAGATGTTGTCCGTGTCTCCACCCTACCCGATAAGCACACAAAATTTCATCAAAATCGGTCCAGTCGTTTCGGAGGAGTTCAATAACATAGGTACACCGCGACATGAGAATTTTATATATCGCTCGTTCGCTTGAATATTATAAATACACTACTCACTCGCTTCGCTCGTTCGCTTGAATATTATGAATACACTACTCACTCGCTTCGCTCGTTCGCTTGAATATTGTAAATACACTACTCACTCGCTTCGCTCGTTCGCCATATATGTATTTTTTAAAGCTTAATATAAAAATCGCGATTAAAAATCAGGGGTTGATCGTATAAGGGTGAAAATTTAGAGTTGTATGTATTTTTCAATGCTGAATCATGAAAAAATTAAAACAAAAAATTTTGTCCAAAAAATAAAAAAAAAAAATTTGGGGTGGACCACCCTTAACATTTAGGGGGATGAAAAATAGATGTTGTCCGTGTCTCCACCCTACCCGATAAGCACACAAAATTTCATCAAAATCGGTCCAGTCGTTTCGGAGGAGCTCAATAACATAGGTACACCGCGACATGAGAATTTTATATATCGCTCGTTCGCTTGAATATTATAAATACACTACTCACTCGCTTCGCTCGTTCGCTTGAATATTATGAATACACTACTCACTCGCTTCGCTCGTTCGCTTGAATATTGTAAATACACTACTCACTCGCTTCGCTCGTTCGCCATATATGTATTTTTTAAAGCTTAATATAAAAATCGCGATTAAAAATCAGGGGTTGATCGTATAAGGGTGAAAATTTAGAGTTGTATGTATTTTTCAATGCTGAATCATGAAAAAATTAAAACAAAAAATTTTGTCCAAAAAATAAAAAAAAAAAATTTGGGGTGGACCACCCTTAACATTTAGGGGGATGAAAAATAGATGTTGTCCGTGTCTCTACCCTACCCGATAAGCACACAAAATTTCATCAAAATCGGTCCAGCCGTTTCGGAGGAGTTCAGTAACAAAAATAGGGGTTGATCGTAGAGGGGTGAAAATTTAGGCTTGTATGTATTTGTGTATGCTGTATCATAAAAAAGTAAAAACAAAAAATTTTGTCTAAAAACTTAAAAAAAAAAATTTTGGGGTGGACCACCCTTAACATTTAGAGGGATGAAAAATAGATGTTGTCCGTGTCTCCACCCTACCCGATAAGCACACAAAATTTCATCAAAATCGGTCCAGCCGTTTCGGAGGAGTTCAATAACATACACCGTGACATGAGAATTTTTTATATTAGACAGGGGTTGATCGTATAAGGGTGAAAATTTAGAGTTGTATGTATTTTTCAATGCTGAATCATGAAAAAATTAAAACAAAAAATTTTGTCCAAAAAAAAAAAAAAAAAAATTTGGGGTGGACCACCCTTAACATTTAGGGGGATGAAAAATAGACGTTGTCCGATTCTCCACCCTACCCGATAAGCACACAAAATTTCATCAAAATCGGTCCAGCCGTTTCGGAGGAATTCAATAACGTACACCGTGACACGAGAATTTTATATATATGATAAAGACACTATTTAGTAGAAAACTTGAAGATTTGAAATTTTTCCTTCTGTTATTATTTTAAAAATTGGCAAGAACCGTGAAATGTCTATTTGGTTCAGATATGTAGATTGTGAATTAGATGCTGAAATGCCTGAAATCTATGTCATGAACTCCATGGATTTCATGAATGAATGAGCCGCATAAAACTTGTTCATGATGGACGTTAATCTATTAATTTTTCTTTTGCTACTTTCATTTTCAAAGATAAAAACTCAAAATCCTACTAAACTGGACACACTCTATATTAACTGATATTGTCATTTAATCCGTTAGTATTATTATAGTAATCAATTATACTAATGTCATATTAATTGGGGGACTGCAAATGTCATTAATATATCTTTTGACTTGCGAATTATTGTATTTAACAAATTATGTGGTAAAACGATGTAACTCATACCTAATACTTTTATTTTTGTTTCAGGTGAGTCGAACTATAGATTTTGTAACTAACGAAGCATATATCGACACGGTAAGTTAAGTATTAAAACAAAAGGTTAATATATTTTAGATGTAATTTGCATAACAAGTAATGCATAATATTTGAACAAAGGCAGGTTAATGTCTTAAAGGCAAAAATTAGCAAGTTCATTTTAGATTAACGGTTTAATATTTCTACTATACAATCAGCTCTGTTATTTTGCAAAATTCCTGTACCGAAAATCTTGATTCTCGAACAGTAAATGTGTGATACAAATTACTAAGTAACAATTTTCGAAGAAACCTGATAAATGCTGTATTTATAAGTACCTACTACATATTTTTAAAGTTTAAAAATATGTTGTTAGAACCGATTTTTTTAACCCTGAGGGGTTTCGTACCTCAGAATGAAAAAACGTAACCTTTATAGGATCACTCTCGTGTCTGTCTGTCTGTTCGTTCGTCGGTCACAGCTTATTTTCTCCGAATCTACTGAACGAAAAAAGTTGAAATTTGGTACATAATGGATTATAGAGTTAGGTGACCCAATCACGGACGTATTGCGTAAATAAACGAAATCTGATTTTGGGGGTTAATTTTGGAGGACAAAGTAGAAAATTAAAAAAAAAAAAATTCAAATGCATCATGTGACATATCAAATGAAAGGACTCGTTATGAGGAATACAAATATATTTTTTATAATTTTAAAACGCATTGTTTAAAAGATATTAAAGAAAATAAAAATATAGGGCGTTACTCATAGTTTACTGGAAAATAGGATAGTCAAAATTATCGGCAAATAAAACAGTACCTACCTATTTTATTATTTCGTACATTTTTATTGCTGTGGAAATACTTATTATATTGTCACCAACTAATAGGTACATTAAAACAAAGTCCTCCGCCGCGTCTGTTTATCTGTCTGTGTCCGATTTTCTTCGTAACTACTGAACGGATTTTGTTCTAGCTGTCACGATTAGATAGATTGATTCACGAGGAAGGTTTAGATGTATAATTAAAACTGCTTGACCCGGCTTAGTCCGGGTGAAAATCTAATCTCAGAAATTACTTCATCGATTTCAAATTTTTTTTCACTGTTCGATAGGTGAAAATCATAAATTTATAGCACGCGGGCGAAGCCGAATCGGGCCGCTAGTATAAAATAAATGAAATATTTTTAGAATACTGGTAAGACTGTTAGCGAGAAATACTTAAATAAGCACAACAGACTGCTGTGCTTATTTAAGTCAGTAGTCGTTTTTTATTTTCACGTTTTTGAAACGTTTAAAATAAGATCACAATTAAACCTTATAAATAATGTCCCAAAATCTTCAAAATAATATTTCAGAACAATTGGTAACCTAAAACAAAATTCGTATGACCTTGATGTTATGGACATTCTGTATAAGAGGAAGCTGCAGTTGATAAAGTGTTGATAAGCAGCATTGGAACATTGCCGTCGGCATGTTCTCTGAATTAGGAATCTATTGTTATCGACAGGTAATTGCTATTTCACTACTGTGCCGCCGACTATCTTTCTCTGATACAAGATGACCCATTAATTATAGATACATTCCAGTGTCAACGAACTGTAATCCACTTTTGAGT
The DNA here is from genome assembly GCA_039654895.1 of Mongoloraphidia duomilia. Lineage (NCBI taxonomy): Eukaryota > Metazoa > Arthropoda > Insecta > Raphidioptera > Raphidiidae > Mongoloraphidia > Mongoloraphidia duomilia. Next base: position 19,661,512 of record CM077522.1, on the reverse strand, counting down.
ACTTTTCGATATTTATACAAAACTCGTTTACATCGAATATCATTTGCGTAATTTTGGCTGTAGAAATGAACCATGCTCTTTGGTGTGATGACATTGAATATTAATTATAGTTTTGAAAAAATTTAAAAAACGCGTATACCTATAGAAACGCACTAAAAAGTGGAAAATAAATTTCTTTCTCTTCTATAACGTTTAGAAGCGTGGAACACTCGCTTTACTTATATTTCATTTAATTCATCGAGTGCCCCACGCTTCTAAACCTTACCTACCTATAGAAGAGAAAGAAATTAATTTCTACTTTTTAATGCGTTGATATAAGCGTGCGTTTTAGATTTTTTTAAAACTATAAATTTTATTTTTAACTTTTTAAACTGCGATTTGCATCCGGACGAAAGCCAGGCCGGTCAGCTAGTTACCATATACTTATAATATTATATTGTCATGGGAACTACACATGTGTGCAAAATTTCAACTCAATCGGTTAACGGGAAGTGGGTGAATATCGAGTTGCAAGATTTTTTTACATACAACATACATACATACGTACATAAACATGCGTACATACAAGTGAAGCTAATATAAGCGTGTTAAAAATAACCACAAAACTTTTTTTTCTCAATTCGTACGTTTCGCTTTGACATGGTTAGCGAAACGTGCCTTGAGAAAAAAGTGTTAGAAGTTTCATGTTTTATGATTATTTTGTAATATTTTAATAATCAATACAAATGAACAAGAATATAGTTACCAACACTAAAAAATTGTAAAATTAGATATTTTTAAAAAATCACACAATCTGTATTGTACGAACGTACTTGTGGGTTCGTAGGTTCTTACCTTCCTACTTAGTATACCACGTGTGAGCATCGACTATTTGGTGAAAAAACGCGATTACCCATAACTCATATACGAAAACGATCGTTTCTATCATAAAAATAGTAATGACTTTTTTAAATTTAATTTTATGGCCAACATTTTTTGTATGATCATTTTTTATGTTTGAAGAACAGTTTTGTGAAATAAAGTAGTGCCGCGAAGGTAGGTTTTCGTACAGAAGCTTCTCTTTCACCACTTCAGATAACAATTGACAGAACCCCAGGAGTACCTGTGCAAAGCTGCTTTGCTTCTAGATTAAAATGCAAGGTGATATCAAATAACTCTTGTAAGCCATGTTTATCTTGATAAATAATTTTAGAAGAAATAGTGATTGTAGATTATAGACGCTCGACAACTGAAATCGTCATTACCACTATCTTTATAAAAGATATATCTATTTTATGAATTCAGAGATGATTATGTCTTTTACTTTATCTGGAATCCATAAACATGGCAAAATCATTAATTTTGTGAATTTCAGTGACGATCAAAAGTTTTGCATTGTTATCTAGAGGTCAAATTTGACACGCTGAAAGTGTGATATTCGTTATTCAGTTTCACGACGCGACGTGACGTCATCAACATCATCATTTCATCAGTTTTGTAAGAACAATGAATAATGTTCGCATCTGAAGTTAACATTAGTATTGTCTAGTCGGTAGACTGAAACTAGTGGAATGAATGAGCTTTTCAAAGCTTTGTATCTTTGTGAGGTGAGATAAGGACCAACGACGTGTTATGTAATAAATTATTTCACTCAGCCGTCAACTCAACGCCGACAATGGCTTTAAACAACAGACGCCGGTTAACGGCGCTTTAGTGAAAAGTGAATTAAAAACTAAACCGCTATTCGTTGGTTTTCATTGATTCGATTCTCTATCAGAAACGATATACACAATTGAAAATCATGTTGATTTCGTTGTCAACTAAGGACTTTGTTGGAAAGAATGTTCCTGCAGATGCATCCTTGATTATTACATCACAACCGTTATGGATTTTGTGGAAGCTCCATTAATATAGCAATTAGAGGCAACGTATAGATTAACTAGAATTTAATGGTAAATTAGAAGTAGATAGTAAACTTAGGATATTTATTTCCAAAAATCAAACACTTCGAAAACCTCAAATATGGCATAGAGTAGATTTAAAACACAACACAACACATGCATGGTTTTATAACTTTAAATTGAATTAATATCAAACACCGGCTTAGATTCACTAACAGCAATACATCTCATAATAAAAACATTGATCTTGATACAATATTTATTTACTTCGTTGCCATAGTAACCATATTTCTGTGTAGCATCGAAAAGAGGTACATAATGGTTCATTAGGTAACTGGTTTTTCAAATGTTTTTCATTATAGCATCGAAAAGCGTTTCATAATGGATCATCACGTCACCAGTCAATAAACAGCCATTTAAGGTCCGCATTACAGACACGAAAAAACACTAAAAGCGTGCATGTATTCAATAAAGATATTTATATAACACAGGCACGCTTTTAGTGTTTTTTCGTATGTGTTTTGCTAACCTTAAATAGCCGTTTATAGACTAGTGACCATTATGTAACGCTTTTCAGTATTATAATGGTTCATTATGTAACTAGTTACATAATAATCCATTATGCAACGCTTTTCAGTGCTATAATGAAAAAACAGTTGCATAATGAACCATTATGTAACTGTTTTTTTAATTCAATTAAATTCTAAAACCATGCATGTGTTATATAAAGTATGGTGTGCAACGCGTGTGCTAAATCTTTATGCGTCAGGCGCGATGTTTTCAGCACTCGTATGCGGCTCGCGATGCACACTTGCCAAGGCTCGTGTGAGCTCGCCTACTACTCGTGCTAAAAACATCAGCACTCGTATTCAGCTCGCGATGCACACTCGCCAAGGCTCGTTGATGCTCGTCTACTACTTGTGCTGAAAATATCGCGCCTGACGTATAAAGATGTATTTAGCACACTAGTTACACAATATACTATTATATAGTTATTTACTAATTATTATCAAACATAAGTTTGGTGGCTTCCAAACTGGTACACGTACCACCAGCAGTAAGCGATTCATTTTAGGTACGGTACGCGGCAGAAAAAAAATTTCGAACAATGATTTTTATAGTTCAGTTGTAAATTATTTCTAAAAGTAGAGTCTAATTCAGTATACAGATATATTTTTATGTGTACGTGTTCTGAAGCTTAATTTGCAGATTACGCGTCGGTCATTTTGCGGATCGTAACGAGATGCCACTGTATTAATTTAAAATAAAATTGTGCTGACTTCTTCCACCTTTGAACAAGTATCTACTTTCTTTTAGATCGACGACGATTATTTCGAGGCAACTTTTTTATTACATGAAATTACAGAAAGTTTAATGATAATTTTCTCAGCAAAGGAAGCAGATTTATGTTATTAAAACTTGTTTGAAATTATCTTATAATTTTATCTTTTAATGGGGTAGTTTCATTAAAGTCTTTATTATATTTTGTTCGCGTAACAAACAATGTACATTTTTCGATTAAAGAAAACGTGCATAGGCAACTTACTGAGGTAAGGTACTGTAGGTTCCTTACCTCTACGCTCATATATTTGTACAGTAGTGCACATATAGCTGTACCTTTAAAACACCTACATTACATTAAGAAAATTCGTGTATACTCCCGGTTATTTAAATACAAGTTCGACTCTTAAAATATTTAATTAACACTAACATTCGGAGCTGTCAGATTACACCGTATACAGTAAATAACGGATGTGCAATTTCAGTCCAAACAATGCAAAACACGTGGGGCACAAATATTTTCAGTATTTATATTTTTTAAAATTTCATTTTTATATTAATGTAACGAACGGCTTTCTAAACCTTGTATCAGCCATGCTTCCATTTTATAGGTATTATTTTTTTTAGTAATGTCAACTCAGTCCGCCGCGATAGTGGAAAGTTTAGGGTTAAAATCCCTACGGTGACATAGGTTTGAATTAATGAATTTTTCCTGATTAAAGCATTGTGTTACGTCATTGTTCTTACTTAGGTGTTTCATATACTGTTTGCAGTCATTATGCATTCATTTAATTATTTTTAGTGTTCTGTATCCAAATCGGCAAAACGGAATACTTATGGAATCCCTCGGTGTGTTTGTCTGTCACAGGCATTTTTCTCAAAGACCGTTTAATATAAAAAGTTGAAATTTGGAAATGCAAATTTTATTTTTAATTCACAGTGTGGGGTATTATTTTTAATAATAAACGCAAATGTAAACGGACATATCTTATTATCGGTTGTATGATTACCGCTGTAAGTGAAAGGTAGGACTACGCCCGGTATGGTATAGGTAATGTTTTCTTTAAAGCAGAACAATAGACAAGCGGCCCTTGCTTTGACGGCTACATAGCTCTCTTTGTTATGCGTGCCAAAGACTCCGGTGCAGAAAACTACACGGACTCCGGTCTCCTGCAGTCGGGACTCTGGGGATTTTAAAATAAATTATACACACACAACACAACACTCTCCGTTCTCTCTTGCTCTGCCTGTCTTCTTTCGTTTCTCTCTAGCACTTTCTCTCTCGGATACTATTAAACTTTAAATGCTCGCACGGGTCATTATTTATTTTACACGAGCAGGTTACCAGGTATTAGAAAAATGGAGAGAAGCTGATTATTTAAAAGAAGCCTAATTTATTACTATATTCTTTCGTACGATATTGTTTATTGCAAAACTGAATTTCTTCTATACAGTGTGATTGAAAAACAAAAGGCGATACCGTCAGAAGTCATTTTGGAACTGAATATAAACCAGTCATATTATATATCAAGTAAATATTCTAAAACTTTTAAATCAACGAATTTATTTATAATAATACATTTTACTATATTTTTAAGACGTAAAATCAATTTTTGAAATTTTTGGTTTTTATTTTTAAATCACCTATGTTTATAATTGATCTTCGTCGAATTTATTAGAAGAGAATTTATCAATTTTTCAAGCTAACCTTTTATTCCGATGAATAATCAATATATCACATAAAATAGTAACCGGAGGTCTGTTTGTAACTGCGATTTCTTGCGATTTATTCGAGATTTTTGGTCTTTACAAAAAAGTTGTTGAATGTCAAAATAATTAACGCAGAAAGAACACATTTAAATGTAGTTTTAAAAAGTTATAATGAGTGCTCAGCAAACACCACTGCTTTCGATATATCATTGAAACACTATGATATATTAATTCGCCTCCATTCAAATCCTCCCCTACTAATTACGTTTGATTAGATTCGAATTTCCAGGGAAAAGAATCTTGCTCGAAAACAAGTAGAAGGAAAACTGTTTCAGTCGTTCAGAATGTCTTAAGCCCGCCATTCACGATCCAACGCTGCAGTACGACTTTGCCGAATGCGATTGCAGTACAATTTTGTTGAATATCGGATGATCCCAGACACGTAACAACTTTGTAGTACGAGTTTTGCTTTCAAACTGTAAACATGTCGAAATATAGTACTTTTTGTAATTCTTGAGCTTTGTATAACCGACAATAAAAGAAAAGTGTGCAAGAAACTTACCAAAATCGGACGATCGAATCAAAAGTCACAGTACACGATCAAATAAACGATCCAACCAACAGTGTTGTGCTGCTGCAGACTGACATGTTTGACAGCTGTCAAATCGCACTGATTTGGTCGGATAGCGAAAATACACGATCAATAATTAACTGCCCATTGGAAGTTATTGTAATGGGTCCGAGAATCGAAATCAAAATGTATAACAAATTTTTATGTTTCAAGGTCACTACACTATTTTTAGAAAGATGTCTGTGTGTGTGTGTGTACGTATGTACGTACGTACGTATGTGTCCATTTCTTTCTAAGACGAAATCTCGAGAATGAAAAATGATATCGACTATGTTAGGGTGCCAATCGACTCGTATTAACGTAAATATGATCTGAAAGAAATTTTTTCAAAATCGGTTCAGCCGTTCTTTTTTCTTAACCAAATAAACTCCAAAAAAGTAGATTTTACACAATATCTCGGGAATAAAAAATCGACTTCGTAAGGGTGTCGATCGAGGCGTGTTAACGTCATTTTGATCCGACATAAATTTTATAAAAATCGGTTAAGTCATTTTTCTTTTTAAGTATTGTTAAAAATAAATAATAATTATGTTTTAATGATTAAAATGATTACTTTTCTGTGTAATTTCTAATTTAATTATTGTTATTAAATATTTATCAAACTGGGAAGTTCGTCGTGGACCTCAAGGGTCGAACTTTAGTCCTAATAAACGACCCACCTCACGGATTGTTTGCGTTCGATTTTGTCGTATCCTCCGAAATCGTACTGCGGCGTTGGATCGTGAATGGCGGGCTTTACAGTTTAAAACAGTTGAAGTGCGAATTTTGTATAAACGGCATCACGTGCGATTTTTCTCACGAGATTTAAAACTGGTTTGCAGTGCATATTTTGTTAACTATTTATAATTTATAATATTATATAACCGTAGTGTTATAATTTACCTTCGCACTTCACCCACCCGTACAAGTTGCTATTTTAGTTGGCAAGTTTTGCACGCTAATTTACTTACAATGGGTCATAATGAGATAATTACTTAATTGGATGTGATCTTACATAACAGTAACTGTAAACTGGATATAGAATCAAATATGACGATGGACTGAGTTAAAGTTGTGAGTTCACACTCCCGTCCATATTATAATTCCATATCGATAAGTTTTTCGATTATTTTGTACTCTTTTGTTGGCATTTTTTCTTCATTATTAGTGTATTTGCCATAATATGGCACATACACTATTGGCGTCGGTCGGATGGCGGGACCTAGGGGTCGGACCAAAATTTCTCGACGTTTCATAGCCTCCTGAACACTTTGGCACCATTTTTAAAAATGTTTATATATATATGTATGTATATATATATATATTTATATATATATATATGTGTGTACACGATAACTCTCGACAGACTTAATCGATTGAAACGAAATTTGGTACACACATTGGAACCCATCACCGCAAGAAGCCTATTTAAAATGGGCCCGATCGGACCATTTTCAGGGTTGTATTTAGGGGTTCCAAAAAGTTTTTGGGCCCAAAAATACCGAAAAATTTGTCAGAATCGTTTCAAAATTGAAATTTAACTCTTTAGTGAAGATTAAAATGTGCTGCTAAAATTTTAATAAAATCGGCCCGACAGGACCGGACTTTCAAATTTTATGAAAACACTAGTTTGTTGATACGGATTTACTTATGGAAGGGTGTATTTAATTGGGTGTACTGATAAAATCCATGTCTAATATTGAAATTTAGAAAAATTTAATTATTTTAAGGGATGTATTAAGGGGTTAAATTTTTTATTTTGTCCAAAAACAAACTTAAGTTCACATAATAAAGCTACAATGCCAGTATTAGCAAATACACTATATTGTCGGCAGGGTTTTGGCACTGCGACCCGAGTTTTTTATTGTTTATTCATGAAATATAGATTAAGACATTTCTCGTTCAGAATGAAATTTTGTGCGTTTTTTAACAGTCTTATTCGTCGTGTATTTGTAATTTTTATAAGTATTTATCGCCGCGATTATTTCAGGAATTACTGAACCGATTTGTAATATTGTTTAGGATTGTTTGATGCATAACCTCAGACTAAAAACATTATCCGTGCGGGGTCCAGTAATTTTGAATATAATATGTACCTACCTATTTAAAAGTACATGGTGGAGGTGCCGTGAATAATAACTACCCTTCCACCACATTTAGCTATGCATTATTTTTTGTTAATATGCAAATGCATAACATTAGACTAATAACATTATCCGAACGGGGCCCGGTTATTTCGAAAATATATTGTATTTAAAAGTACATGGTGGAGGTGCCGTGATTAATAACTGCCCTTCCACCACATTTAGCTATGCATTATTTCTAAATTCTGAAAAGTCTAACCGACCTCATGCCTCTAAAAAGAATAAAATAATTTTTCCCTTCGTCTTTCTTATATTTAATAATAATTAAAATTGTAATATAAATAATATATTTTATTTTACTCTTCGATTTTAAAATAAAATCTAAAACTTAAGTTATAAGATATGTCTAAATAAGATTTGTTTTGTTTTCGTTCGTGATTCATTTATTTTGGAGATCCTTAAATCGTCTTAACCTATAAAACTTAAACAAATAAAACCCTTACATTGGTACTAAATCCTACAGTAAATATATATACACGCGGGTGTATCTTCTTCCTGACCTAGTTAGTAGTTAACGCAAGTTTCTATTAAATAAAGTAATTACTTACGTAATATTGAAATATAAAGGAAACTCTCTGTACATCTAATCGTTAAAATATTATAGGAAATTTGCATTTATATTACAGCTATGTTTTTGTCATTTTCCATCATTGTGTGTCGGTAATAAGGTCATTTTTTCCACACTCTTTTATATAATATTTAGTTTCTTTGGTAGGCTATAGATTGAACTAAATCCCCAGATGTAGGTAATAGCAGATTGGCTATGTCAGCATACTGTGCCTTCTCAATTATAAAAATGTTAAGGTGGGATCGTAGTCAGCCATGCTCAAACATCCTGTCTTATTTTCGTCTTTATTCAAAATTCATTTAATGATTTTGACTTCTGTTTGCTGGAGGACACCGATAAAGCTTTGAAAAGTAGCAGGATAATACCTCAGAATCAAAAATGTTCGTATATTTATACTTAAAAATGAACTTGTTTTTTAAATATTTGTTGTAAATATATTTTTTTACTTTTCATTATTAAGGAAAATTATATTAATATTCAGAAAAAATGTGTAGTTATTAAGTATTTCGTTTTTGAGTACTTTTAAAATTAAATTTTGTTTACTTACTTTGCGGCTTTTTTAAATAAGAAGAGTGTAAATATTATTGATTTTAAGCTATTTCTGCTATTTTAGAAACCATGTTCTACAGCAAACGGGAATTCCATTTATTAAACAAGACATTGGAGTAACTTGTAGATAATAATAAATGTTAGTTTATAATAATATTTACATATTTATAACCTTTTTCCACAATACAAATTCACTTTGTCACCAAAATGTAAATGCCACTGCAACAGGGACTAGAACCTGAAACCCCCAGATAAATAAAAACGAAAATGAAACCGAGTGTTTTGGCATACTAATTGACTGCGTCCCCACCTTAAAGGTGCTCGCTATTATGAAATGATAATAATAAGAGAATTTTTTTTTGAGATAATATTCATTAAATAATTATTATAAAATACGAAACATATTTCTATTTTTAAGCGATTTCGAAAATAAGTTGATATATTAGCTTTTAGATCGTATTGGTCTCTGTTTATTCCACCATTTTATGAAAAATTCTATTCATTTTCTAGATTCAAAACGTTATTTTTTACGAATATACATTCCTCTTATAGTATCGATCTTTGTGTAGATTAAATAAATACTAGGTATTTGTAAACTCATTCTTAAATGATTTCCAAGGTCTGGGAAAGTAACGTAGGCTAAATAACTCACTGACTGGAAAAGTTATCTGGACATGATGCTTTCAATAAATCGCCACAAAAATATTTTCTATTTTTGTTTCTACAGGGAAAGGATGTAAACAAAATTGTATTGAATTTCATATTTATATAACGAACGCGTAAAGTATAGTAAGTAAATAATTTTATTCTACCAATCAGTACTTTATTTAAAAACGAACATCGTGAAGTAGGTATAAAAATTAGATTAATTTGTTTGCTTCAAACTTCTGCGAAACATTTTATAATGTTATTAAATCAATTATTGGTTAGCCTGTTTCTTTCCATTCCTTTCTGCACAGATACACATTGAACACTCTTACCCCACAGCGTTTACCACGACGACGACAGTTTTTTTACTCTTTATTTTCAAGGTTACATGTATTAACATGTTCTAATCGCGCAAGCGTTAATAAAATTGGTCGGGACGCGAGACCGGTTTTTAATAATTTTCTTCCCCTGAAGTCGTACAACTATATAGAAAGTTTTCAGTTTTATTAATAACAGATGACAGTGTATTATGTTCGTATAGTTAATAAGAAATATAATAGTTCTTTCTCGAACTTACGTACTATAATTTACGTAATGAAAAATCCAATGTTACTCCGAGAGTATGGGGCATTGTTCGATCTTGTCTCGTATATGTAATCCTGAAACCTTTAAGGATTACTCACTAGTTCCTAATAGGATTATACCTACGTCACAAATAGGTACGTGCGGGTACTACTTCCATAACGCCTACGAAGAGAAAGTTTCCACTACAAAAGTTGCAGTCTTTTATCGACAGTCAATTATTTGTACTAGATAGTCCCCCGTGAGAAATTTTCGTCGGATTAACTGAAAATGGAAAATGGAATATTAAATCACAATAGATTTTTAAAATATTGTTAACGGGGCTTGAGATTTATAAAGATTTTTTTCACAACACCGCTATTGAAAATTCTATTTTCGGTACCTGTTTAGCGGGTTGAAACTGAGCGTTTTCATCCCTAGGGATGACAATTTTCAGGTCAGTTCTCTTTGTTTTTTAACGTTGTTAAGAGGGAGACAAAATGATTGGATCCGCATATAATTTTCGAAAACGTCAAATTAAGAAGGAGATAGAGCGATATTGAATCCGCATATAATATTCATAAACGTCAAAATGACAGACATAACCCCACATAAATCTGACAGATCTAATATTTTTGCGACCTTTTTGCACGCCCAAATTCTAGGTACCTCAAATAGATTTGTCAATAGAGTTATTGTGAAAAATAATATGCAATTACTCGGTATGAAACTTGGCGTTTGCAACACGGTTAGTTGCATGCCCTCGTACCTCGGGCAGCAAACTTCGCACTGGTTGCAAACGCCAAGTTTCTTACCTTGTAATGCACAATACTATGAAATGCTGCGCTGTTGTTTTGATGACGTTGTCATCACTTCTCTTAATAATCGGATAAGATTTTTCTGAATGATTACACTGTTTTTTTTTATTTTCGAGCAACCGTAGAAGAAAAGAAAGTCTTGACTTTTTCAATATGTATATATGTACATCGTTTGAAATAAATTATATCTCTCTCTCTCTCTCTCTCTCTCTCTCTCTCTCTATCTCTTGTAATAGTGAACAAAATCTAATTCGAGATTTATTCTAAATTTTAAACTTGGGGTTTTTAGGTGATTTTGGAGGATTTTTTATTTTCCCCCTATTCCTTCGAGTAATGTAGTAGTTTACTGATGAACGTAAATCGAAATATGCGATTTTGTCGAGAACTGCTTCAGCAATTTTGTTTGCTGGAAAAACAGAATAAGAATAGTAGCCTAATGTCGAAAATCAAAATTTACGTAAATAAAGGGCACGCGCTCACCGCCTCTCCAGCGGGGTACATAATATTGTGCTTACAAAATGTGACTCATAATTAATAGAGCAAATTAAGTCGAAAATATAGCGTCAAAGGTTTCAGATTCTTTCTGAAAACTCGTGTTACAACTAGCCCCTAGCTCCCTTACATTACTTAGCAATAGGTACTTAAGCGCGTCTTTATATAACATGGATTATTGTTTTGATAAATCCAGTATTAATGCATTGGGCTTGAGAATAGCCAAGCGTATAGCGATGCCGTTGTTTATATGGCGTCTCCACGGCTCCCCTATTACAAGCCCCCAGTTCCTATGTTCTAATTCAAGAACTGGTAGAAGTGTCAATTGGATTTTTAATTTATTATAAAAAAACTAAAAAAATGATTATCTGATTTGGTACTAGGCCTAAAGAACCCTTGGCTGTTAGTGGTTTTAAAAATATCCAATATGTCTGTTTTATGAATTAATATAGTAATAGTAATAATTTTTGTTTTATTTAAAATCGTCAAAACAGTAAAAGGTTACAATTGTTGTACAAGATTTCAGACCTATTGGTCTATAACTCTTACAATGAAAGAATAATGAAATTAATATATTATAATTTGTTATGAGGGAAAAATATACAAAAAAAACCTACACTTTTTGCACTAACATACTATTGATATATTGGGTGTATTTTATATTGTTATATGTTTTAATCTTTTATGTTTGTGTCTTACTTTTACGTCATAATTAGTAATGCTAGATATTAATGAATTAATATATAAATTCTAATTGAATCGCAATTTAAACAAAATAAATAATTATTCGAGAGACAGATACTTGAATGTTGAATCAAACATAGAGTTTTTCATTAGTTGTATGCTTATGTACAATTTTTTATAGTTTCTAGAATTTAAAACTAGAAAAATGTTTGGTGATCTCGATAAGTGAAGTTCGAATTGAACATAGCTTTTAATGAGATTGTCCTCGCATCATCTTTTTAAATAATACGCGGCACGTATTCGATACTGTAGAAGGTACTGATAGTTTAATATTGTGCGTGGTCCCGTGTGACGAAAGCGCCGGGGCGCAGGCGCCGCTATCTGTTCTGGCGGCACCGGGCTTACAGACGCCAACCCCGGCCGCTAGTGTAGCGCTAACAACTAGCAACCAGTCCTCTCTTCTCTTTATCCGACGCCTCCCAAATACGGCTTGCGCGCGATTCTTCAAAAATCTCACACGAAACAATCGTGTTGACTACGGATTAATGTTTTTAATGTTATTGAAACTTTTTAAATTAACAAATGTCTCTTAATGAAGTCGTGATGTTATTTTAAATAATGTTTACACTTTTCAAAATTATATTTGTGATTGTTAATGTGTGATTTTTAAGTGTTAAGTGTGAATTTTCGATTGATCAAATAATTGGATTTCATATCAGATTGTTTTAATATTTAATGTGATAATTATAATAATATATTAGTAAGCCTACGTGAATCCCGATCGGTGTTACCTGTAGCGTTTTTTTTCGAATTGTTTCTTAGGTTTTAATTTGAGAAACAATGATTTTTGAGGATAAATTTTGCGAAAAAAAACTTCTAAGACAATAATTCCCACTTAAAATACAATTTTATTTTGCTGTTATTCGCATGTGTAGATAAGATTCTAGTTTAGAAAACCTTAAATGTTTTTATTTATAAATGTCGATATTTTATTGCGCTAGGCGAAAATTTGAGCAATTTGTCAATTTATAATATTTTTATGTCACATTTTAAATTGTGCCAAAATTTCAAACTGATTTTTGTGTCGCTAGAAAATTCTTAAGTTTTTTTTTTATTTGAGGCTCAAATCACTGTGAACGATACTGTATACAAGTCAATAAAAAGACATGTTTAAAATGTGGATATCCATAACATATACCTAGATATAATATTAATAATAATAATAAATATAAATTATAATAAATCTTTATTAAGACCGAAAGATTGTATAAAAATATATTTTGAATTGAAATCTTTGTAAGGAAGTTTTAACCATTTTTTCATAATATAACCAGATTTATTTTGATGTATTATTTTTTGTGTGAAAAACTGAATAAAAACCGGTGTGGAGCGTATCAAAATGAGCAATCACAAAGCCGCTTTCAATTTAATTTTGTGTAAAAGTATTAACCAAAACAAATTTTTAAATAAATATCTCATTGTTATTATATTCATTCAGATATTTCCAAAATATTGCTTTGAAAGCAAATAAAAAAACGTCCAAACGGTGTAACTTTTATTTCAATAATACTACCTATACTATACTAATAATAAATTTTATTCAAAACCCGTTTGACGTCAGAGACGAAACAAAAAGCGCTTCAAATACAGTTCGCATATTTTGTTTTTAAATTTATAAAATGGCGCCCATAAAAAACTATTCAAAAGTTCAGTTTTCAATTATAAGGAGAAAAGCATTATAATTTCTACTACGCCTTTCTAAGATAAACAGTACCTTGTCTATTACCTATTCTAAATAGAACAGTGCTTGTCAAACTTTTATGATCGCTACCCTGAAGACAATCCTTTTTATCAATCAAGTAACTCGTAAATGTGACTTAAGGCTCATGATCAATAACATAAACGCTTATTAGAAGTTTATTAACAAAATATTTTATATACCGACCAGCTTTTACTTGCATTTCTCGCGTTAATATGTCTTAACAGAAACCTTATTTTAATACCGTTAACGTAGAAGAGTGCCATTCAACATAAATTTCGTGATAATAGGTACAAGAAGATGATTTGTCCTTTGTTAATAGTTAAAGTGCAACACCTTGCATATGCAACTATACATAAGTTGGTAATTACTCTCTAAGGATATGCTTTGAATATTCCGTTTTCTTAAGATGTGAAATAGCGTTTAAATTCACTTTGTTTCTGCATAGCTGCTAGCTATCGTTCTTCGACTCACGAACTCTGAAGCAAATTTTCTTTTGATAAGACTTATTTTTTTACTAAAGCGACTGCAAAGATTGCACAATTAAATTAAAATAATATGACGAATAATTTTAAACTAAGCGTACGCGCTTTGATTGTCTAGATTCATGAGGAGTGATGGAAGCTTTGGAGTGAAGATACGTTTCGCCAACCATGTTGACATCATCAGGAGATGATTAAAATTTTAATGGTTGACGAAACGTACGTCGAGAAATGTTAATCGTTTTGGTGTTTTGTGGCTATCTTTAATATTTTGTATAATAATTGTCTAGATTGAAAATCGCCCTCAAAATACTCTTTAATTATTTTTAAATATGGAGACCGATTTTTTCAATAAAAAACATAATTTAAAAAAATCGGTTCGGGTTTGAGAACAGCCGAGATCGTTGAAATGTGTTTGTTTATATGGTGCAGTTGGTCTATATGGTTGGTCTATAAGTTCTTAGGCTCTAATTTAAAAGCCAATGTTTTTTTTTATTATATATGATCTGTTGGCCTTTGTTAAGCCAATGTTGAATTTTCAGTTCATTATAATAAAAATAATGACAAATGGTACTAGGTAACTGCGGCAGGGTATCAGGCGTCTTGATCCCCGAACAAAATATCCCCGACAAAATATCCCTGACAAAACATTCCCAGACAAAATATCCTAATGACAAAATATCCTCATGATAAAATATCCCCGGACGAAATGTCCCCCATGACAAAATAAACCTGTATAAAATATCTATATGACAAAATATCCTCGTATTAAATGTATTCACAATAGATCGTTCCCTCCACTATTTTTATAATTTTACCACGATTTCCCTGAAAAACAAGTTCCCTAAATTAAATCATTCCCTCAATAATTTATTTAAATAGTTCCCTCAACTATTTAAAATTTCCACGATTTTCCTGAAAAACAAGCTTCCCAATTTAAATCGTTCCCTCAATTCAGCGTTATTTTTTCTATAAATAGATTTAATATCAAACGAATCAGATCGAATTTATTTTTCAAAAATTTCGCAAATTTGTACAAAGAGGGTCTTCTTACTTTTGGCATTTTTAAGAAAAATCAAAAATCTCTCAGATGCTGTTTATATTATTTAAAATTAAAAGTGCGGGGTGTTTGAGTCGATTCAGCGTTATTTTTTCTATAAATAGACTTAATATCAAACGAATCGGGTCGAATTTATTTTTCAATAAATATTCATTGTTAATAATTAACTTGTTCTTATTTAATTTGTTTCTATCAATAAATTTGTTTTTTGTCTTTTTTAATTGGAGATATTTTTTCGTTAGGATATTTCGTTCGGGGATATTTTATCATGGGGATATTTTGTCATGGGAATATTTGGTCCGGGGATATTTTGTCGGAGATAATTTGTCGGGGATATTTTGTTCGGGGATCAAGACGCATGGAACCCTGTGGCAGTCGGTGGGTTCTAATGCGGATGCCGCCCTTCTTGAGAGCTAGATGTACTTATCTGACACTATTTTTTATATTTTTTTCAAATATTACAAAAACCATAAAGAGTAGTTCCGAAATATTTTTGTCTTTTTCTTTTTAGATTATTTATCTAACATTTTTCGATTCCCTGAAACGTGCTGCAATGGGCTCTAGCGTACTGATCCTGTATTCGCCGTTTGTTGATAGCCTTAAAATATGTTCCGACTAAAACAGAAATAGGTAGATTAATATTAAAAAATCTTGTTTTTTGAGTATATGGACAACTAGCGATCGCAATGCTCTGAGATTACACTTCCGGAGAGATTGTGCAGACGCTAATGGCCTCTGTTGTCGAGCGTCTATAATTCACAATTCATTCATTCGGAGAGATTGTTTGCAGTCTGACCGATTCGATTGTAGTATATAAATAAAAATCCGAAGATAAAAAGAATATGAATAAAATAAATCAATAGTAGCAAATTTTCTTGTTTCACGAATGTTCTGTAAAATAAAAAATATTTAACAGTAAAAATCTATTTAATTGCATAGGGACTCTGAAGCAGACATATAAAGTAGTGATTTGTTGGCACTTTTTATCTGATTGCTTTTAAATTTAATTGAATCTGAGATATATTACAGAAAAACACTCATTTTTATATTTGTAGCTATTTTATGTTACTTTTCTTATATCAAACAAAATTTTATGTATTTTGTTATTTAATAAAAATCGTATTTTTAGTGAAATGCATTAACTATTTTAGTACATCCGTAAGAAAAATTCAATGCTTTTAGTGGCATTATTCTTGTGCATTTTTTTGTATTATTTCAATCAAAAAGTACCTATATTTTAGATGTAGAAAGAAAAAAGAATTTTACGAAAATCGAATTCATTAGAAGTACCTATCTACATTTACATATTTTATTGGTTCGACTGGATATCCAGTCCTATAGAATCGCTAAACAATCGTTCGTAACTGAAAAGTTTCACAACAAAATAATTCTCTTTTCATATTTTGAATATGAAAAGCATGGCCATCTTATTTGTTTGTTGATCTACTATAAAGGCCACCTAAAATTATATCTTGATTAGGCAAGCAAACAATTATTTCCGCGCAATTTTTGTTAGAAAACATTTTTTTATCGAAATCTGTACATTTTAGAAAAAAAGTTATTAAGATTTTATTTATATTTCATCACACGGGCAGAAATCAGTCAGAAAATGGTCTCGAATGATTTCTAGGGTGTCAAAACGTGAAGATCTATTAATATCCCGAAAAAGAATGAAAAAGAATTTTCGGACTGTATCCAATACTTCTCTACCATAGTAAGACGTGGGAAGTAAAAAGTGCGGGTGGTGGAGGAAGGTTCATGGAAAGTAAATTGCTTAAGAGGCAAACTTTCCTGTCTTCACTGTTGTTACAAGTTACAACTGCGTATGCAACTATTTCGCATGTAGTTATACTGGGTTAGTAGTTGCAATGCAAATTAACAGTATGTACCTACAAGTAACTAATCCATTTAGTTTATTTATTGTAGATTATAGACGCGTCGACAACTCAGATCATTAGCGTCTTCAACACAACAAATAACATATTTGTGTATTAAAATCCACCAGCCGGCATACACAAACCGACTGGTACGAGCTCGGGTCTCTGGGAGCGCTAATTCCCAAAGAAAATTGGAATGCAATTGCGATAACAACTACATCCCAATGTCCCCTCTGGGGGGAATCCATTTAGTATTTACGATGCCAATGCAAACGCTGCTTTAGATCGTGGGTTTTACTTTTATATTTATGTATACAGGGTGTTCGGATAAGGGGAGCAAAAAATTCAAGGGGTGATTCTACTTGTACTTGAAAAATTAATGCCACAAGTTCATGTAACATTTTTCCAAAAACTCAAAAATGCCGGATTTATAGGGCAACAAAGAATGTTTTTTCCGCCAACTAACCCATAATAATAATGCATGTCACGTAGCTCGATGTTACCATAGTTAATATTATTATTCATCTTATTATTAAACTCAACAATTCACCAAAAACAGCGTCAAATTATTATCTGTCAAAATTAATTTCACGTAAACTTGTTTGCAACGCAAAAAACGCATTTGTTTCCAAATCATGCTTTCTTAATGTTGAAAATGAGCTGAGTTGAGTTTGTATTCATTCAGTGCAAGCAACTTTTTAAAAGTGTTTTTCTCGAAAACAGCTCATTTTATCGTGATGTAAAAAGAGGATCTTTTTTGAAGATTTTTTAATGCCCTTTAATTGTGTCGTCAAAATTCAAACAAAATTTATAGGTTATTATCTGAAGGTCAGAGGCAGTTTAGGCCCTTTGAATTTAGGAGACTTAAGTTAAATTTGGAACACGTATACAAAAAAACATTAGTGATAAGTGTGCCAATTTTGAAGACAATCGGTAAGCTAGCAAAAAAGTTATTAGAAAAAAACGATTTAAAAAAACATTCTTTGTTGCCCTATAAATCCGGTATTTTTTTTTTAGGAAAAATGTTGCATGAACTTGTGGCATTAATTTTTCAAGCAGAATCACCCCCTGAATTTTTTGCTCACCTTATTCGGACACCCTGTATATAGATGAAAACGACTGTACTTTTTCGTTGTAATTTTTAGACATCGTCTTTTTATTAATTAATGTATTTTTGCTATCCTTGGAAGACCTGCAATGTTCGCCCACATTTTCTTGACGACGTGCGTTTGAGGGACCGAGATCTATTATATTAGATATGATTACTTATATATTAAGCAAATCACTGATCAGACATACAAGACTGAAAGACAGCGGTTTTAATAATGCATAGTCATTTTGTTCTTTCGTAACATTTTCGTTATTTCCCTGAAGATCTGCGGCGGGGTAATATGTACAGTACTGGGAAAAACAATAATAATTTCATTATTAGACAGAATCGAAATGGCTTAGGGAACGAGCAAGTAATTACATAACGTATGTTTTCGCTTTTTTTCATAAACCCCACCACCCCCTCTGCTCGTATTACTTAGTATTATAATTTTGTGCTTAATTTGAATTCTAAAAGAGGGCAGTGTAGCCTAGTGAATAGCGTACTTGGTACCGCAGCCTCTAGACTAGACTGTCGTGGGTTCGAATCCTACCTGCGCTCATGGAGGTTTTGTGATGTAATTTAGTTTTAAAAAAGTTTTTATTTAGTGTAATTGAAAGACACTAATGACCTGAGATGTTGACGCGTCTATAATCTACAATAAATATATAATTTGAATTCTAACGAATCAAAAAAAAAATGGCAGTCATTTAATTCCTTAAGATAACAATGTAACGTTACATTATATCAATACCCTACTACCCGTTGATAACATAATATAGTAACGTTGATGTAAACTACCCTCCACCCCACTGCTATGAGAAACGTTACGTAATATTTCAACGTTCCTTTATGTGGAAATTTTTAAACCTATTTTTTTCATATAAGTACGCAAATAAGTTCTTTGAAGTTAAACCTAAAACGAGGCGTATGAAATGTACACAATTCTAAATTTTTAAAAGATTTTTTCCAGAAATATGATTAAAAATATAATTACAGAAGTTAAAAAGATAACGGGAATAAATTTCAGCCATGCCACAACTTTAATATAGAGAGCTATCCAGGTTTTAATTCGTTTTCCATTTTCTGGTTTATTTGTGTAATCATAAATCGTTTATGATTAATTTATAAAACGTATTTATGTTTGTTTAGTAGCCATCGCGACAAATTTATTAACTAATTACACATTGCATTATTCATAAATAATTATGAAAATTAAATAATAATTACATTAAATTTTAATTTACGTAAAAGTTGTGAATTTATTGTAGTAAACACGGCTTTGTATTAATTTATACTTTAGGTTTGTTTTTGTTTAATTATTTTTTTTTATTTGTCAAACTCGACGTAGGTATTACTACAATGATTAATGTTTAATAATACAGAATTCTGTAATTGGTAAGGAATATTTACTTTTGTATTATTTATAAAATCATTTTAAATGTAATTTTGATATTATGGTACAGTGTATATATTTTCCATTAGAATATTAAATATTTTATTAGAGCAAAAGCATATACCGTTTGGCAAGCTTTTTTCGTTATTAGATTACCTTTTTGCTCATCTTTCTGAAGGTCAGTTTTACTGAATATTGCATTAATAGGACTAGCATAACAGTTCATATTATATAATGTAATAGTTTCTTAGCTCAGAAGTTTCGCCTAAATCGTGTAAGTACTGCTATGAATCTTCTTACACCGAAAAAAAAATTTAAAAACTTAAAAAAAGATGTATCGGAAATTTAAATATATCTGTATCGCGGGTACAGTCAGATGACGTGAATACCTTTAAACACAAATAATTGTATTCGCCGTCATGGAAAGAGAGACATCCACTTTTATTTATCTTATAAAATCGAATGTTCGTAAAATATAGAATATATAAAATAATTGTAATTTTATTTTTTCATACTTTAAATTTAAATTACCTATTAAAAATAAAATATTAAAAGCCTTAGGGATTCGAACCTGGGTTTGGCGTCTGTACCTGTCGGTAAACTCGTACTTTTCACCTGTGTTTGAGACCTTACATAGAGACACATGTTGTGTTTTGTTTCACATGTCAACCGCTCCTTCTGTTTCCGTTACGTCTAATATTTCTAAAATGCCACCCCAGTATGAGACATTAGACGTTATTCACGTCAAAAACCTTTTAAAAACCGAACTGTATTTTAAGCTTCGAAATGAGATTATGTTTCTAGAGCAAATATGTTTGAATTTCACACCTAGAAACTTCAAATACCTACCTTGTTATTGAAAGTTTAAGTTAAATCTCTTACTTAATCTATTTATCAATTAAATTGTTATTTTGTCTGTTTGTTTGGGAATTAATCTAAATTTAGAGCATATCTTAAGAAAGCTCTTTAGAATTTAGAAGCTATAATATATTGCATTACTAGAATAGAGAATGGGGTCGTCCCGCGTTTTTTTAGAATTGGAATCTACGTTGCAAATAGATAATAAGTATAACAATTTTTTTGAAAATTTTTGGAAGCTTTTTCCTTGAAGTATGTATTTTTCAATGTAATTTTAAACATAGAATTATCATACAGATATCATAGATAGAGGACGGAAGCCACCCAAAAAAGTTTCGGTGCAAAAGATAGAGATGGAAAATAAAAGTGTTCTTCCATCTTTTTCAATCAAAAATACATGACCATGGTTACAGATGTAAATTAACAATACCTACTATAAATTTTTAAATTCACAAATGCGTCAGAAGACAAGGAAAAGAGAAATTATCCGTTTTAAATCTCTTTTTTCCAACCTGACACTGTCACCTGCAGAGAACAGTTGTGCCTATGACTCCCCTACTCTATCTATGATATCTCTGTGATAATTATACCGCTACGGAAATTATGTCAATTACAGTCAGCCTTCTCTGATTGGCTGGCTGTAGTTGAATGTACTTTCACGCCTACTGATCCATAGATAAATAGAGATAGTACATTGATCTGTCATAAATTGAAAACAAACCATAATATACACCATAGACATATCTCTCTTTATCTTTGCGCGAAAGTGTGTCTGCATCAAGGTTAGTACTCTGGTTTGGCTTTGACGTCATCATAAAATGGCGGCTAAACTCAGCCGTTTGAAATGAACACATTTTTTTAATTCTTGTTTGCAATTAAGAGGAAGGATATAAGAACGAAAAAGTTGGTTTATATTATTTGTTTATGTACGAGAAATAACACACTGTTTAAAATTATCAAATTTTGATACGCGGGACGACCCTATTGAACCCACTCCGTGCGAAGAACAATTATTATACCAGCTAATTTATTAATCAAACAAATTATTACTAGTGTTCTTTTAGTCATTTTAGTAGGCCCGCAGATAACCCTGCAGTTGGTGTCAAAAAAAAACCAGTCATTTTTGAATGCAAATTTGAAGCCACAAGAAATCGATGAAATGCACAAATGTACATTATCTGTTTATTTTTGTATAAATTAGGCCTAAAAATGTTCATTTCAAGAAAAAAAAATTTTTTTTTATTTCATGACGTCAAATATAAGGGTTAACTGGGCCAGTAATTATCAGTGCAATATTTGTTTTGTTGTTTTAACAATAATATATTATTGAAAATCCAATTGATACTTTCACCAGTTATCAAGATGAGTCATGGAAACGCCTTATAAACAACGTCATAGCTACGATTTTGGCTCCACTCAAGCACAACATTTGTCTACGATTTTTGTTAGAAATTAACTTCGAAGGGACGTTTAATATGATTAGAAAAACATCAATAGCAATCTGAAATACGAGAAACAGACCTCTGTAGTGTTGGTAGCAATGAATATTCACCAGACTGTTGGACTGTAATACTTGTGTATAACCGCAATCCTCAATATCAGCGCTTCCTAAACTGAGGTCCGTAAGTATATTCGAGGGTGGTTCACAGATTCATCTTTGGTGTAAGTGCAGGGTAAAGCTATATAGTTCGGTTGCCGTTCGGCAAACAGTGATTCTATAGCCAGCGATCTAAATTCTGGAACGCAAGTTTGTATTAGTAGCCAAAGTTATAAACCCCTTTCGGCAAACAGTGATTCTATAGTTAGCGATCTCGAACGTAGAGACTATACAGTTCGGCCGGCAACCGCCGAAGTGTATAAACGCCGTCCGAGAAACAGTGATATATTGTTTAAACTGCATACTAAAGAAGTATGTATTATATGCCATGGTTACAGTAATTTTTCGACAGATGAATCCAGCGTAAAGAAATTTTACTTCAAAAAAATTAAATGAAGTAAAACTTTATTAGGCTCGTTTTTTTTGTTCGATTACGCATGTCGCGCGTCAAGTTACGTCCATCTATATTGTACGACTGCATACAAGTTACAAGTGTAATGATAGTGGACTAGACTTATCGACAAGCAGCGACGTTATGTTACATAACTATTAGGGTGGGTCAAAAATATCAATTATTTTTTTTTACAAGTGACACGGAAAAATTGGTTGCTAGACACCTTAAAAAAATTCTCACCAAATATGAGCTCTTAATTTTAATAGGAAGATCCTCCGCATCACAGTTTTTTTTTCTCAGTCCAATAGAAAAAAATTCATACCTCATCATTAATTGATTGTACAGAAAAATGTTTTAAGAGAATTTTGTAGGAAATTTAATGCTCTACAAAAAAGGTATCTTATATTTTTTCCGCAAACCTCACCATTTGAAAGATATTGAAGATTTAAGTTTGATTATTTTAAGACAAATTTCATTTTTGTTTATGAATTTTATAACTCGGCAATAAATGACTATTATAAATCTTCAATATCTTTCAAATGGTGAGGTTTGCGGAAAAAATATAAGACACCTTTTTTGTAGAGCATTAAATTTCCTACAAAATTCTCTTAAAACATTTTTCTGTACAATCAATTAATGATGAGGTATGAATTTTTTTCTATTAGACTGAGAAAAAAATAAAAAACTGTGATGCGGAGGATCTTTCTATTAAAATTAAGAGCTCATATTTGGTGAGAATTTTTTTAAGGTGTCTAGCAACCTATTTTTCTGTGTCACTTGTAAAAAAAAATAATTAATTTTTTTGACCCACCCTAATAACTATACTGTATGTCTACATAACTAATATCTTACGTATATTAATCGAGCACATTAAATACCCATTGACCACGATCGATAGAATGAATTGTTACGTTCGTCTCCATACTGATCAGGGTTCAAATTACATTGCTAAAACCACATAAACAAAATTATATACTTTCGGAAATTTCGTGTTAAAAGCATTTAGGGTTATGGCAATCAAGTTTCACTTGCACCGTGGTTTTTTATTAATTGATGTCTGCGACAAATTTGCTTATTTCTAAGGGGTCGATGGGCTGAAAAGTTTTGGAAACGCTGCTCTATATTTAACCGAATCCTCTGCATCACAGGTTTACGAATATCAAGTGTCAAACACATGTTGAGTGTCCGTTACAGTGTAGTCTGTTTACAGTTCAAATGGATTAGCAATGTCCGCGAAAGATTAAATACATTTGTAACCGGTTTCTAAAACTACAGTTACCAATATGCTAACAAACCTTCTCATTAAACTCGTTGACCCATATTTATCAGGAACTGGCTTTTACTCGTGACTTCGGTCAAATTAATATCGTGATTTGAGATTCAGCAAACAATGCAAATATTTATGAATATGAACAGGGCTCAAAATTAATTAAGCGCAACATCAATGTCATATTTCTCGAGTTTTTTTTTTAATGTTCGTCCAGAGGTTGGCCCTGTATACAGGGTGTCCAAGACTTGCGTTGTCGGCCGATATATTAATTTTGGGTGAAGATAGAGAAAAAGTTTAAATACAAAAGTTGTATAAATTTTAATGTTGTATAACCTAAAAATATTTTCAATTATACAGCCTGTCCCATTTAAGCGTGGCAGATCAAAGTGATGTTTTTTTTAACCTAGCACCCTGTTTTTATTTATTTTTTCAATTCTTCATATAAATGTGAATAGAAATTGTAAGGAAAGCCATGCTCGAAAATTCAGTAATTTTTTAGTTATTCAAGTTTTTCAGAAATTTTTGACACATGCAGACCTTTACCTAAAATTCGACATAGCCGAAACAGAAACCTTTATCAAACTGAAATTTTGAGGATCACTAGATAGTAGACGGACAAATCAATGTCTGTTCTAAAAAAATGAATTTATTATACACGGTGTTCAAAATCATCCTACTTCTTTTACCTAACTTCAATCACATGTAACTTTAGATTGTTAAATACAACGAGGTTATTTTTTTGCTGGAATATTATTCTTTAGGATATTTACTAACACTTTTATTAAGGGTTGTCCATACCTAAACCTAATATTTTCGTATTAAAATATTTGGTTTAGGTATGGACAACCCTTAACAAAAGTGTTAGTAAATATCCTAAAGAATACAATTCCAGCAAAAAAATAGCCTCGTTGTATTTAACAATCTAAAGTTACACGTGATTGAAGTTAGGTAAAAGAAGTAGGATTATTTTGAACACCCTGTATAATAAATTAATTTTTTTAAGACAGACATTGATTTGTCCGTCTACTATAATCTAGTGATCCTCAAAATTTCAGTTTGATAAAGATTTCTGTTTCGGCTATGTCGAATTTTAGGTAAAGGTCTGCATGTGTCAAAAATTTCTGAAAAACTTGAATAACTCAAAAATTACTGAATTTCCGAGCA
Organism: Mongoloraphidia duomilia; assembly: GCA_039654895.1. Classification (NCBI taxonomy): domain Eukaryota; kingdom Metazoa; phylum Arthropoda; class Insecta; order Raphidioptera; family Raphidiidae; genus Mongoloraphidia; species Mongoloraphidia duomilia. Next base: position 19,636,620 of record CM077522.1, on the reverse strand, counting down.
TGGCTTCCCTTACAATTTCTATTCACATTTATATGAAGAATCGAAAAAATAAATAAAAACAGGGTGCTAGGTTAAAAAAAACATCACTTTGATCTGCCACGCTTAAATGGGACAGGCTGTATAATTGAAAATATTTTTAGGTTATACAACATTAAAATTTATACAACTTTTGTATTTAAACTTTTTCTCTATCTTCACCCAAAATCAATATATCGGCCGACAACGCAAGTCTTGGACACCCTGTATACACACTGGGACATGTGCGTTGACCACAGTATTACAGAGTCGTGTTATCTAAATATATTACATAATATTATGTCAAAAGGCTTGACTGTGTGGACAACGCATATTAATTACGAAGCTGTATATTAGATCTCACTTTGATGTCAACTCCTACGAACTATCCCCACTTCACTCTACGACAGGCCCGGCTCGACTATAATTACATTAAAATGATGAGTCAACTTTAGAAGTTATTTATATTTGACAAATTGGCTTATGTCGAATTTTAAATTAAACACCACTTTAATATTAAGCCTCACCATTATCCTATCCGTTTTACAACAGACCCAACTGGATTAGATTAAAACAAGGGCAGTATAAAGGTAAAGTTAACTAACCGACACAATTCATATAATACTTTCCGCAAATTCTGTTTTTTTATATCTCAATTTATCGGCTTAAGAATAGTCAAACGTGTAGCAACACCGTTGTTTGTATGGCGTTTCCATGGTTCCTCTATTACAAGCCCCCAGTTCCCAGGTTTTAATACGAAAACCGGTAAAAGTATTTTCAATTTTCTTAGCGGGAAGTTAAAAATCTAATACTCAATAGTCTTCGAAATATGGTTTAATTTAAAAAAAATAGGTATCTATACTATACATAATCAATAACGCATTAAAGTAAATGTAACTGCATTGTGAAACTAAACTTGCTTAGTAATATTATGTAATTTCACATTCAATATTTGACACGACAGGACAGTCTCTTGTTTTACGATATTTTGATAGATTCATTAAAATTTAAAGTTGTAAATAAAAATTTCAAAATTATATAATTTTAAAACTGTTTGAGTAATGGACCTGAGTTTATGGAGTTTTTTTTCTTGTTTTGATCTCTACTAACACCGGTCAAAGCGTAGAAAGGGTCTTTGGTAACATCCTGTAAATTGAACCTTTAACGGTTATTTATATTCGGATTTATAGTGTAATAAAATCAAAACCACATGAATAAGCTTTTTTGCACACACTCACTGCTGTTTTTTTTTTGGTTTCAAAAAATGTAAACCAACAAAATAACAAAATAAGTTTAATGGTTCTGAGTGCTGTAGGTGCAATACTAGCTGAGGTCCTACTCTGCACACCCATTTGTATCTCTTGCACAGGTCTTCTTAACCTAGTTCCTTAGTTGAACACTTTCAGCACTGTCGACATGCATTCAAGTTTTGCAATCATAATCGCTTCACAATCAACTTGTCGCCTTGTGTTCTTTATCGTGTCTGTATTACCAGATACTTGGAAATCCTTGCCGCAGTGTTAATTGAAATTCTGATTAAACAGTATTTTTCTTCAAATAAGAAATTTACTTTTAGATAGTAACGAATATTGTTCATAATATATGATTAAGATAATATCTTTCCACAATACGAATTCACTTGCACTAGCGAATTACAGTTTCCAGAACTATGTTGCCACGAACGTTGCAAAAACGTCCAAAAACTACGTAACGTTTTTTACCCTCCCCTCAGGAGCGGATCCAGCCGCTCTGTTCGGGGGTGGCGTTTTGGGATATAATTATAATTATCATAATCTAAAGCAATAACAAATCTCCGCCTCTGTCCTTTGGCATAACTAACGAAAAAACTCAAGAGGTAGGAATTAGGAGGTAAGAGAAATTTTCTACCTAAAAAAACGTGTAAACAGCTGGACTAGCTTTTTTGTTCCAAGTAAAACTTTTCCTGTTGCCGTGTCTAATTAAAAAAACTATAAAATGTTTTTCTATTTTACTTACTGACAATCGCATCTACTATTTATTAGCTTTGTGTGAATAAAATAATTTTAAATATTTTCACTTGTTCTTAGATCTAAGAATTGGTGAAAATAACAATTGATTTTTAAATTTAGTACCTGTTAATAAATAATTAATTTGGGGTGGCAATCACCACTGACACCACCCTCTGGATCCGCCCCTGCCTCCCCTTCCATGTAACAGCATGTAGACATGCAGTTTGACCCGCTCCTCCCTCTTAAAGGTTACGTAACTTTTCACATTATAAATTATGAATGAAATTTCAGAGAATTTTTATATAAATCTTTTATTCAAATTTTTGGGAATTACTCTGTAAACGTGACGTACTAATAACAGATAACCCACCTTTCTCCCTTGTAACACCATGTAGTCATCCCTCTCTACCCCTCGCGAGCGTTACGTGGTTTTTGGACAACCCCTAAGGAAAAATGTAAACGCCACTTTCAGAGCACTGTGGAGTAACAACTCAATCAGCGTGAATTCGAAGTCTGGGAGTGGATTTAAATTTTTCTTTATATAACCTTGTACGTGTATGGTAACATTTAAACATAGTTGTCTGAAGATTGTAAATTTCCTAATGAAAGTGAATTCGTACTGTGGAAAGGGGTTATAATCATTTATAACGCATTATAAAATAGTGTTTTCTTATGTTAATTAGTTTGTAATTACTTACAAAAATTACATGTTTTCAGGTATAGATAATGTAGGTAGTAAAATGTTTTTATTAAATAACTATTCCCAAACATTATGTCAGTTAATATAATTAGCGACTTATGGCGATAGTAGTCGATGCCGCTTAATTAATTAACTAATTATTAATTCATGTCACATTTGGAAAATCGGTTTTGAGCCTCCATTTTGCAAGGAGCTGTAATACTCTAACACATTTCTAATACACTGCTTTTCGACTTATTTTCTCGTGGAATCTACTATGAAAACCTATTATGACTATTTTTATCTAAAATGCAATAAACAGTCGAATAGAGTATATACATTATACAACTATGTTTTTCGATGCACTGTTTGAATAGTGAAGTTGACTAAAAATCAATTAGCATATATATTAGCAAAATAGAAAATACGTTACTAAACAACCAATCAAAGCTCGCATACTAATGTTGAATAGTTATAATTGTTTGATGCACTGCGCACTGTCATATAATAAAATTATGTTTTGTTTTATGTACTATACATGCATTACACAGATTGTTAGGCTGCGATTAACATAACGGGTGTCCAAAAAGAACCTAGCAGTATTTAAAATTGGGGAGACTGATTTATTGTGATTGCGGAAATAGTATACGTTTTATATTTTAAACTTAAATGGTATCTGAAATTATCATAAAGTAAAATATGCTAATTTGCAATTAAAAGCAAAGTGGTTGACATTGGTCTTCGAATCCGAAGTCGTCCTATGTGGGGTATACGAGAAAAAAATGACAGTTCCCGTAATGTCAATATGTCTGATTTGACTCAAACAAACGTATTTATAAATATCAATGTATGTTAAAGCCCAATCTGACATTGTTGACATAAAAATCTAGCTTGGTTAACTTAAAAATTTACTTTACCTACAAAACTATTCAAACCATCATTTCGTACGAAGTGCTGACACCTACATGTGCTTTGTGATACGGCCAATCAAAACCCACATAGACGTCTGAAGTGCTGACATCTGCATTCGCTCTTAATTGCTAGTCACCATTGACCCATATTTAATTATAGATTTTTATATGACGGTGACCTGTAACAAAATAAACTACAAGGACAGTAAAAATTTCGAAATAAAAATCATAAAAAAATTAAAAAGGATAAGGTCTAGTAGTTTTGAAGTTAATAACATTCAAACTGTTTGAGTTTTTGAGACATCAATACTTTGCATTGTTTTGTTATGAGTTTATATGAGCTGCGCTAAAGAAACAAACAAGTTTAATTAAATTTTAAAATCTCGTGATCAGACATCGTAGCTTTCATAAATTGTATTACATTTTATATAAAGATCAATGATATTATTTAATAATTACCAAGTTCTTTAGAAAACCGGAAACATTTTATATATTAGTATAGACGAGTGTTGGTTTTCATTATTACAATTTATCTTTTTAGTTCAATATTCTTTTTCACTGTTGCAATAACTGAACACAAAATATCACCAAAATATATTTTAGTTCCATTTATCGTGATTTATTTTGAATACGTGCAGTTTTCGAAACGTATAGACTATAGGTAGACCAACACTCATATAAATTAATTTAGAATGGATGTTCCCTCCTGGTCCTGGTACATATTATTATAATTGAATGGTCTGCATATTCATTATTATTTAATATAGTAAAGTCGCAGTGCTGCATCTAGTTTTACATTTGACCGCATCAGACTTAATTAGATAATATGTTTGTTTGAAACTATGCGTCGGTTGTCATGGCAATATATACATTGAGAAAACAAATAAAGTCTCGTAAATATTGGCTACTCGTAACTAAGCTCGTTTTGTATATCAGCTGTTCGTGAGATTTTTTTTGTTATACAGTTCGTTTGATTTCAACCAACATTTTGACATTATAGATGTTAAATGTCTCCATTTGATTTACATTGGAATCAAGTTATATCAAATAGTAGGCTCAGACCATAAAAACTGTGGCAACGTTATTTTTGACAGTAAGTAATATTACAGAAACAACTTTTTTTGAACATAACAAATTTAAAACCGTTACCTGCGTGTTTTTTGAGTATACCCTACTATTTTTTTTAATTTGAATATGGAGTAAAAATATATATGAACACTGTGGTTAGAATAAAAACAAAATAAAATATAGTTACTTCTTACCACAACAGTTTTATTGATGGATGTACATTTCGAAAGCTAAGCTTTCATCTTTAGCGAACACTACATGGTGATGTAGTGTTCGTTGAAGATGAAAGCTTAGCTTTCGAAATGTACATCCATCAATAAAACTGTTGTGGTAAGAAGTAACTATATTTTAATTTGTTTGAATATGGAGATTGCTTACTTTTTTGTATAAGTAACTTCAATTCAATATTAAAATCAAATGGAGTTTAACATGTGAAGTCAGTAATATGTTGATTGAAATCGAACACCCAGTACATACAGTGTAAAAAATTAAGAACTAATACGCAGAAAAATGAACTGAAAGGACTGTGAATTTTTTTTAATGAAAAATCATCAAGTTATTGGGTTATATAAGCTTAGTGCCAATTAATATTTTCAGTTCATATTTTTATATAATTTTAACATAAAAATGAAATTTACATTTTTTCGACTGCTCACATTAGAATGCTAGACACTAATGTCCTCAGCTGTCGAGCGTCTATAAAAACATATTGGTTTTTGTAATAGATGAGCCATGGTAACGTTATGTAAAAAGCGACGTTCAAACGATTTTGTTTGAATCGTAGAAATCTGATAATGTTTTTATTTATTAAACTTTGTTATAATACCTTCACTGTATCATTGCAGCTTTCAATTAAAACTTTCAATAATCTGTTATTTTAGTTTTAAAAGAATCTTTTTACAATAAAAATTCAATCATTTTGTTTGTCTTAAAGAAAATTTCATTTTAAAATAGCAAAATACATATTACTTCTTTTTTTAAATATTCCATTTAATTATTAACCAATTATTTTTAAATAATATTCCTTTTATAAATAAATGACATTAGTTTTGATTAACAGACATTTTATCATCATAAAAAAAATTCTCGAAAATTTTGAAGTTTAAAAAGTTGACATAATCCTACATAAAATCAGTTTTTAAATTAATATAACAAGCACAATTTTATACGAACTTTACATACCTATATGATAATGTCTGAAATTTAAAAACTTCTAAATTTTTTTTATAAATCTGAAATATTCAAATTCAGTACACTTCCGTTTAAAATCCGACTAATATTTTTTCAAATATAATAAAAATCATGTAAATATTTCAAATTAAATATTCTCCCTCACTAACTAAGAAATGAAATAAATTCAGTTTATTTGCTATTTCATTCTTATTATTGCGAAGACATATTTTTAGATAAATTCATGTTCCGATATCAACATAGCTATCTTAAATTAGCACTTAGTTCAAAGTTGAATAGTCCTTCGAGACTAGCACTTGTCATACACTCTGTTTCATTTAATATTAACAACAATTTAAAGCCTCTTGTCCTCCATGATCGAAACTGAGTTATGCTACCGTTAGCAGAACCAGCGAACATACACTGCTCAAATAGTGTTATAATCAAAATACAGAAATCTATAAGAAATTACGGTATTAATATAACTAATTAAGAATATTATTAGTGTATTTGCCATATGGCACATACACTATTGGCGTCGGTCGGATGGTGGGACCTAGGGGTCGGACCAAAATTTCTCGACGTTTCATAGCCTCCTGAACACTTTGGCACCATTTTTAAAAATGTTTATATATATATATATGTGTGTGTGTGTGTGTGTGTGTGTGTGCGTGTGTGTGTGTGTGTGTGTGTGTGTGTGTGTGTGTGTGTACACGATAACTCTCGACAGACTTAATCGATTGAAACGAAATTTGGTACACACATTGGAACCCATCACCGCAAGAAGCCTATTTAAAATGGGCCCGATCGGACCATTTTCAGGGTTGTATTTAGGGGTTCCAAAAAGTTTTTGGGCCCAAAAATATCGAAAAATTTGTCAGAATCGTTTCAAAATTGAAATTTAACTCTTCAGTAAAGATTAAAATGTGCTGCTAAAATTTTAATAAAATCGGCCCGACAGGACCGGACTTTCAAATTTTATGAAAACACTAGTTTGTTGATACGGATTTACTTATGAAAGGGTGTATTTAATTGGGTGTACTGATAAAATCCATGTCTAATATTGAAATTTAGAAAAATTTAATTATTTTAAGGGATGTATTAAGGGGTTAAATTTTTTATTTTGTCAAAAAACAAACTTAAGTTCACATAATAATGCCACAATGCCTGTCTTAGCAAATACACTATATTGTCGGCAGGGTTTGGCACTGCGACCCGAGTTTTTTAATAAATTCTTTACTGCAAATAAATTCACATATTAGTGAATAAACATAATAATATCAGACAAATCGCCGTGATATTTTTTAGAAGGCAACTCGAACCCGAAACTTCCAAATTCGCGTCGGACAAGTTTCCAATTACTCTACAGTGCCAGCAGTAGACAGAGTAATTGGAAGCTTGCCGACGCGAATTTGAGAGTTTCGAGTTCGAGTCCCAACAGTAGCGTTTACATTACCTTCTAAAAAATATCATGGCGATTTGTCTCATATAATTGTGTTTATTCACATATATGTGAATTTATTTGCGGTAAAGGATTTATGAATAATATTCTTAGTCAAATACTGTTATCTGTTTGAAATATATGGTGCTATTCTCAGTGGCGGATTTAGTTTCGATGCCGCCCTAGGCCCTTGCCGATGTGCCACCCTTTTTTTCTATGCTTCAAGATATATTGGTTTAAATTCTTAGTTAATTTTTATTTTTAGTTTTTTATATTATTCTGATGATTCATCAAATTAAATTAGAAAAACAATAAAACAATAAATTTCTTATGAAAAATTGCTTTTATAAGCAAAAATAGTTCTGTGGCTTTTAAAGAAATCCCCAAGAGATTTTTATTGAAGTCCAATATTGATAAATTAGAAAATTAAAAGTATACTTACAATCTAAAAACTAAATTCAATAATAAAATTATCTAATATGATTTACTGAAATTAACTTTTCATACATTAATAACAAAACGAATCCAAGTCAATTATTAATTTCAATTATACTTATATTTTTGCGCCTTCAAAATTCTGTCGTCCTAAGTTTTTGCCGCCCCTAAAATTTTGCCGCCCTAGGCCCGGGCCTTACGGGCCTAGGCGTAAACCCATCACTGGCTATTCTGTAGAGTCAATGTTAGAAAATACAGTGCTGTTAATTTTTTGTCACTTCCAACAAATTTGACATTTCAGAAATGTTATAGTGCTGCACATTCTAACATTGACTAAACAGAATAGTGCCAATAGTGTCCACAGTCTACTGGAGACGGCACGGCAAAACTCTTAATATTACTTAAAACTTAAAACACAAACAAGTGCAATATCGTGTTAAAGATCAAAACGTGATTTCATTCCCACAAATTTAGTGACGGGACCTCAGTCTATAATTTTGTTTTCTTCCGGGTGTTTCAGGGTTTTTGGATATTTATTAATTAGTATGACACGTCCTATAGACAGGCACCGTATTCTAGTACGTCGCTCTGTTTATAAGTGGGCAAAGCTATATAGTTCGGCCGTCGCCTGGCGAGCTGTATGAACGCCGTCCGACTAACAGTGTTATGTTGTTTACACTACACACCGCAGAAGTGGTTGCTTACGCAAAATCTGTATAGATAAATATAAATATATAATTATTATTATATGATTTGTTTTTCAATTTCTTTAATTTTTAATTTAATTTTATGATTCTATTATAATTTTAGGGTGCTTGAAAATAGCCGAGCGTGTAACAGTGCTGTTGTTTACATGGTGTTGCTATGGTTCCTCTATTACAAGTCCCCAGTTCCCGGGTTCTAGCCCGAGAGCTGGTAAAAGTGTCAATTGAATTTTCAATTTATTATTAAAAAAAAATGAATTGGTGTAGGCTCAAATAACCTTAGCTGTTGATAGTCTTTAAAACACAATTTTATAATTTTAGGCTTAAAGAAGCCAACAAAATAGTTGCTGAAACGTTGCTATTATAAAGATTGATTATTCTGACTCACAAATTAACCGGTTTTTCATTTAATTCATTTAATTATAATTCATATGTGAGTGATCAACATGAATTTCAATGATTTGTTTCTCGTTGCTATAGTTACACCGTTCGAGTTAAATATTTAACGCAAACGTTAAACTGCTCGTACTCGCTATACTTCAATTGGGTTTAATCTTTGTTGTTAATGAATGGGACGCAGTGCTCACCTACCCTGTGGAATATTCATGGAGATTGCTACGTCTTAAACACATTTTCGTTCACCTCGTTATCGTCGCTTTCTGTAAGCCAATCTTTCACGCCAATTTGAATTTCAATCTACTCAATTTTATTACAAATTTTAAATGACTTTTTCATATTTTATGTCTTAACTTTTGTAAAATGTTTTATGAGGAGTCATTGAAGTCACATAACTTGTTTTAAAACTACATAACGAGCCTTTTCTCACAATTTAAATTGAAAATTCCCCTGAGGCATAATAACAGACGTAAGCAACCAATTAACATATGGCAATTTATCGACCAAGTTGGAAATCAAACCCATGCTCTTATAAGCTCTAAGTTAATAGATCATATAAAAGGTTCAATTTATTATAATCTAGTTACTAGTAGATTTATCTTCGTATTACTCAGATTAATAGTATATAATAATAATAATAATAAATTTTATTCTGATGACCTTACATAGAGGTATAGAACACGTCATATACAAGAAACATTTATAATATTTAAGAATCGAAAAACTCTTCTAGACTATACAATGTCAAACCACTGAGGTAGTTTTTGAATTTTAATTTGAATTTATCATTTTCCAACAGTTTCAGTTCTTGTGGTATATTGTTAAAAATTTTTATGAAGGAATTTAGCGGACCCTTTAGCATTATATTTAAGTGAGCTTGTGCTATTACTAGATCAGTTTTGTTTCTAGTAATGTAGTTATGATGCAGTACATTATTTGTGAACAAATGCGGATATTTTTTAACAAAAATTGCACATTCTATTACATAAATATCATAAACTGTTAGGATTTTAAGTTTTTGGAATAGTGGCCTACAAGATGTGCGTGGTCCTTCATTACAAATAGCTCTTATTCATCTTTTTTGTGTTTTAAATATAGTAGTTATACTTACTGAACGTCCCCAAAATATAATTCCATACGACAGTCTTGAGTGCACATAGGCATAGTAAATGTTCAGTAAAACTGAACGAGGCACAGTTTTATTCAGCGAACGAATGAGAAATACGTATTTGTTAATTATATTTATAAGATATTCAATATGTTGTTTCCATGATAGGTTGTTATCGATATGGATCCCTAGAAATTTAACAATTTCGGAAAAATGTATTGCCCCGAAGTCAGGTAAAACTAAATTATGATTAAGTGAACCATACTTTCCAAACGTTATATATTGAGTTTTCTCAAGATTCAATTTTAGGCTGTTGTCGTTGAACCATTGGGTTAAGTTTATCAGAGATGCATCCAGTCAGTAATTGTATTGTATAACTAGTGTGCTAAATACATCTTTATACGTCAGGCGCGATGTTTTCAGCACAAGTAGTAGCCGAGCACACACGAGCCTTGGTGAGTGTGCATCGCAGTCGCATGCGAGTGCTGAAAACATCGCACCTGACGCATAAAGATTTAGCACACGCGTTGCACACTATACTTTATATAACACATGCATGGTTTTAGACTTTAATTGAATTAAAAAAACAGTTACATAATGGTTCATTACGCAACTGTTTTTCATTATAGCACTGAAAAGCGTTGCATAATGGATCATTATGTAACTAGTTACATAATGAACCATTATAGCACTGAAAAGCGTTACATAATGGTCACTAGTCAATAAACGGCTATTTAAGGTCCGCAAAACAGATACGAAAAAACACTAAAAGCGTGCATGTGTTATATAAATTAATATATGTACCAGCTTCTTTTCATTGTAGCAAAACTATTTCTTTCGGTAGATTAAATTATTTTGTTATAACTGAACAATTAAATTATTAGGCTTAAAAATAGCCAAAATCGCATACGTTATTATAGATTTTTCCGCAATGTCCGGAATTCTAACACTGTTCGAAATATTCGTAAATGTGATGAAAAAATCACTTCAGTCAAAATATTATCTTAAAAAAATAGCTAATAGCCTAGATCCGCTGTCGCGCATACGCGTGCTAAACTATCTTCTGATAGATAAGAGAGGAAAATTTCGTAAATTTTCTCGGGAAATGCATTTTTTCATCCTTGTAACGTTACGTCAAAACCGGAAGTAACGGGGAAAAAATGTGCGTGCGGATTTGATCATTTAAGAAGGGTCCGTGATTTATAAAAATTATAATTTAAAAAAACTAAAAAACACGCTTTAATGAACTAAAAAGTAAAAAATAATTAATTTTATTGTAACAAAGCGTGGGGTGCTTTGTATCATATTTTCATACTACCCCACGCTTTTTTACAATAAAATTAATTATTTTTTACTTTTTAGTTCATTAAAGCGTGTTTTTTTTAGTTTTTTTAAATTATAATTTATTTTTGCTTTTTAGTCCTGGAGATCCTGGTCAGGATAATGGGACAAACTTATGGAATTATTGTGTTGTCATCGGTCCTTGATAAGTGTGCAAAGTTTCAGTTCAATCTGAAGTTTTTTGCTTTTTTTTTTTTAGTCCTGGAGATCCTGGTCAGGATAATGGGACAAACTTATTGAATTATTGTATTGTCATCGGTCCTTGATAAGTGTGCAAAGTTTAAACTAAATCTGACCGTTTAAAGTTGGTCAAAATCAAGTTCAAAGAAGTCGGTTACAAACTGACAAACCCGCAAGCCCGCAAACAAACATACAAGTGAAGCTAATATAAGCGTGTTAAAATTTTCGATTTTTTCGGAAACGCTAAAAGCAGAAAGGAACATTTTTGAAGCAGGAAAAGGCACAAATCAGCCCACCTATTTTGGTCCGCGCGGCTAATAAAACTGCGGATAATTTCACGGACCCATTTAAGAAGAATCTATTCTTCAAAAAAATGACACCACTAAAAATCCGATGTGAAAAATTCGACTTATGACCAGTCCTCCTATACTTCCCACGTAGTAAATATTTGCAAAAATAAACACTCTTTTTTTATTCTTTGAAAAGCATGGCCCTCTTTTTTGTTTAGTGATCTACTGATGGCTAGCTTAATATAGCAAAAATCATGCTTACCTTGATTTACGTACAATTTTCTTTTTTTAGTAAAATATTTTTTTTCTCGAAAACTATACATTTTAGAGAAAAAAATATTTACATTTTTTCATATTATAACATCTAGAATTCATTTATATTTTTTACCTATGTTAATACGTGACATTGAGAACGTTTTTTTTTTAATATCTCAGGATCCACTGAACCGATTTGACTCAAAATCTAATCAGATCTAAGTTAAAGACTGATAAACACAATAGAACAATCGGCATGGCCGTATATTGTTCCGTTTTTACGATATCGAAGGCGAAAAATTGACCACATACACACACACACACATACAGACATCAGTCAGAAAATGATTTTAAACGATTGCTAGGGTCTCAAAACGTGAAAATCTGTTAAAATCTCGAAATATTTTTTTTCGACTAAATCCATTACTTCCCTACTATAGTGAGGTGGGAAGTAAAAACATACGTGCATTATTGCTGACATTTAAATTAACTCTTTGTAGATATTTTCAAAACAAAAAATAATTTTCTTTGTGATTACAAACGTTTGTTTTCGTACATTATAACTGTTTTATTATAATGTCATTTCGCATGAAAATTCAAGTAGATATTTTATGGTAATGGTAGAAACTTTTCCTTTATGCTAAACTATATTTTCATTGTTTTCTTGTTTTCATAAAGTTACAAATATTCACGAATTTCAAAACACGGTTTGCAAATCATTTTTATTTTCACATATTTTTTTTGTTTTTGAGTAAGTTTTAGTTCTTAGTTTTTGTATTTACTTTTTATTTTGTTGGCGAATACGTTTTGTGTGTTTTTATAATGGCATAATAATTTTTCATTAACGAAGAAAGTTTTTTTTTATTAAGCTAAAACTGATTTAATAAATTGATAACAATAAACTGTGTATTTTTAATAATAGCATTAGTTTTATAGAAGCGTGTTTTTATTGTATTTTTTATTTAAAATACCTCCGGAAGTAAAGCTTTTCTTCTACCGAATGGTTTAAAAATATTACATGAATAATTTATACTCTTAAATTATTTTTTGACCGGAAAAAAACTTTATTATTAATTCATGGAGAAGTTACATATTTTATGACAGCAATATTAGTTCTCGTATATTTGTGAAAGTTTCACTTTCGATAGTTATTTTTGACTTAAAACAAATAATTTTAAAAAATGGTGTGAGAAACGTGTTTTCCTGGTGGAAGAGAAGATTGACTGCTCCAATTCCATAGTTCAGTTCAGAGATAATAGTGATTACTTAGTTACTGACAAGTTTAATGAAGCGTAAAAGCAATGAAACAATGTAAAACATACCCATTCTTAGATTTTCCTATGCACAAAAGCTGTTCCGTTTATATTGCATTGTAAAGTATAAATGTATTAATCGCTGCCTAGAATTTTCGAACTGAACTATAGATAGTATGCATGACATGTTATTTGCGGCTTCATGTTTTAATTATTAATTTGTAGGGCTATCTGGGCCTAGTAGCAATTCGTATTTTGAATTCACTATATTATTTTGTAATAAAAATTTAATAAATCATTGATCATTTACCGGTTCTCAGAATGTAACCTAGGAACTGTGGGTACGTAAAATGAGCTGGGGAAACACTCTGTAATCATCAGCATCCAAATGGTTCTCAAGTCCCTATTTTTCAATCGGCCGAATTGTTGCCAAAAGATAATGGCGCTTATAGAACGACAGCTAGTGACAATGTTTTGGTGTTGTTTATTCAAGGCCTTATTTTTGTGCAGATGTTGAGGGAGGCATATTATAGTGCCCTGAGTAAGGGATTTTGTTAGATAGCGGTATGGGAGGGATGCAGACCGCCCCCAACATGTGACAAAAAAAAAATGGTCACATTTATTATTTCTTCAAGGCTGCAATTGTTTGTATAACTTGTCGGTGACCCAATAATGCCATTATAATATTTGCAGATCGATTATAGTCAGTATTAAAGGGGTGACAGATCACCCTAAACGTGTCATGTACCCGACAAAATTTATATTATTAGTTCAAGGTTCAAATTTTAATATGTTGTTACGGCGACTGTTTTAAGCATATGTTTCAATTTGCAGAACAAAATGTCGGTATTAACCCCCTTACAGAACGATATTAACATGTAGGCGAGTAAGTTTCCCTCTAACGAATACACCGATGTGTATGGTGCATGTGAAACTTCTCAACGCATGTTTAGCATTCGCGAGTCACTGCGAACGCACGTTATGTGTGTCAAACCGTGTCGGTCTTTTAACACCGCTCAAAGGATATGTTAAGCGTTTTCGCTCTCAGCGTGAACCTTATAATTTCAACGCGAATGAACGAAGCGCTCTCAGGCAGTATGCATGCGTGACATTCAAAATTTTTAAAAATAGTCACAACTTGAGTCTTGTCTCTTGAGTCTACAGTCTACACGCATATGCATGCAGATTCGTCGCGACTCAATGCATGCACATTCAAGTCTGTACCCACCTTTAAGTTTATTTTTTGCAACACACTCTATGTCTGCCGCCGTCACGTGACAGTGCATGCACTAGTTTGTTATGTTTCGCGTAATATATGCAACGTAATTTATGTTCACGTATGTAATTTTGATATATTGCAGTTTAATATTTGCATTATGTGGGGTGCCACATATAGTTTCAGATATGATATGTTATATCAGTTATATATGAATACGTTATAACTAAGAATGGAACGCATTTTATAAGGAACGTATTAGGGATTTTTATATGAAAATTACAGTAAAAGTACTTGAAAATTTGAATTAAAAACATACTAATTTAAATTTACTGCGTCTGTTTATCAAACATCAATGAAATGTGCGTAAATGTTAGTGTTAAAATTTAAAGTAGTTAAAATTTAAAAGGTAAAACTTTTTTTATCAGCAAAGACATGACTTATTTAAAATGAGCATGCCAGCGGAACATTTTTTGAACTCGGATTTAACTGTGATGTAATGTTAAGAAATATAAGAAATATATTTTGTAACTTTTCTATTTTTATTTCTTCAGTAATAACTTTACATTTATGATATCCATGTTTTTGTTTAGTTTAGCTAGGTTTCTAAGACTTGATATAAAAGCTCAACTCTGTAATCGTGTAATTGCACAAGTTTACTAAAACATTCATACGTGTTCCTAATAAATTCACCGTCTTAAAAAGCAGGTTTAACTAGTTACCAGAAAAATATTAGTCAACTAGAACAAAGATATCTCATTTAAACGTTTATTGGAAAAAGTTATTTTTGCGCCTATTACAAAATTTACCTAAATTTGAAAAGGCAATTAACTTGATTTATAATTTAATTTAGTGGAAGGATAATTAGCAATTTTTGCACTTTGTACATATTTTTTGTTCCTCTACATAAATTAGTAATTTTTGGCTAAGCAATCTTGAAACGAAAATTTAAGACAAGTGAAAACATAAACGAAATTTGATGATTTTGTTTAGCATAAAAATTGTAATTAGACTCCGAAATATCTTTGATTAGGGCTACCAAGATGAAAAAATGGATTTCCTGAGAAAATTCAGATTTCGCTTTTATCTATCGGACGGTAGTTTAGTATCGAAATTTTTATAAGATGATTTTAAATCAAGAATAAATTTCCGCGAACTCGCAAGCTGTGAAAAATATATTGCCTCATAAAGTATCGTTCTATCTATTTCTAATAAATATTTTGACTGAAATGATTGGTATTTTATTTTTTTCATCGCATTTACAAAAATTCCGAATACGTCAAAATCCGCCTGCATTCCAGATAAAGTGTTAAAATTCCGTAATGTCCGGGAAAATCCGGAGGTATATGGCAACCCTATCTATGGTGAGCGTAATTACATTCAACGTGTACTAAAAATGAGGAGACAGAAGACCTACCCATCCAAAGTATAATTATGACATTTATGGTTACTATACAGCAAATTTTATTACAGTACAAAAATGAGAAACAATCTACCTATTTATCATGATCTTTTGAACCGTTGTTATTGTAAGATATCAGACGTATTCACAGTCTGAGCGAATATTGTGGTTTGCTGCCTGTGGCAGATGAACATTAGAATGCTCCAAAAATAATAGAATGTTAGAATCATACGTACACAGATATTACATGCATTATATTATATAATCGTTAAACTTATGCTCTGTTCTCCAGTACATAAAAACTTTATGACTGGTGCGGTGGGCTCTAATACGGTTAGAGACTTGTGGTGGGGTGAGCGACACAGGAGGCACAGCGCGAATGGAATGCGAATGAACTTGTCGTTACGTAACTGTTACGTTGCTCTCTTGTTTTTGTTTTATGTGAGGTTATGTTAATGTGAATATTTTACCAGACGAATAACAACAAAATAAAAATAACTATGTTGGCTTGTATGAGTTTTTATGCCACTGTAAATTTGCAATTTTTTAAATATGAAAAACTGCAACTTTCAAGGACAGCGAAAATTATGAAAATTGCTAGTTTACTGTAGATACGTTCTTTCTGGAATCTTGATACACGACTGCTCAAATAGACGCTGATTAATTTTTTGAAGTGAAACTTCTTTACACACGGTAGAGTGACTTGGAATCATGTGGCTAAACGTGTAACGGAATGCTGCACCCTTACTCCTCTATGCCGTTGAGCCAATTGTAATTGTAATTGTGTTTTAAAGACCACCAACAGCTAAGGTTATTTGGGCCTAGCACCAATTCATATTTTCAATTCATTATTTTTTTTTTTTTTTAATAATAAATTGAAAATCCAATTGACACTTTTACCAGCTCTCGGGCTAGAACCCGAGAACTGGGGACTTGTAATAGAGGAACCATAGCAACGCCATGTAAAGCCGTTGAGCCAAAGTGGCATGCTGGGACGGAATGGCTGCAGCGACCGTTAATACGTATGGATGTGTGTGTGCGTCTAAAGTTGATGCGACTAGAAGTTTCACTTCTATAGTGTAGTATGTAAAATGTACGGTCTCTTTTTTGATTGTCGAAATGAAAATTTTAAGCGCCGTTTTATTTTTTTAAGTTTATGATTTAAAACTTTTTAATTGCTGATTTTTAATTCGATTTCACTCCACTATTTTTGTTGTTGTTTAAATATTAGTTTTTATAAGCATTATTTTATCTTGTATTTCTATTTTTTTTTTAAATATAAGTAACATAATATATATTTCACAATTTTCTAATTATCATTATTTTAGTGTACCTACCTACCTAACATAACATTTTTATTTCCACCTTGATTGTATTTTTGGTGAATTCCTCTTACGATTTCTACCTAAAATAATAAAAAGTTAATTCGATCAATCAATAAACTGATTAAATTTTCATTTAATTATTTTTTTGCCATACCCACTGCAAAATAGCTACTTTACATGCGTGTATGTATGCATGGAATAAGTGAGTTAACAGGCACGTGTGTTGAAAATGTCTTCAAAACACACTAGTGTGGTAAGTAAATATTTTCCATTGTGATTAATGTTTACTTACTGTGCGTGCGACGAAAATAAACTGTCAAAAATTGTTAAACAAAATACTGAACATGAAGTGAAAAGTAGCTATTTTATATTGCGGGTATAGCAAAAAATACCATATTACATCTCTCGTGCGTAATGGTATGACTCGTGTGACTGTTAAAACTCGCTAAATCGCTGGTTTTAACATACTGTCACTACTCGTCAGTAATATACCTCATTACGACACTATAGAATAACAGTCTACTATTATAATAATTATATGTGTACCAACTTTCCTGTATCCGCAAATATCTAAAAATCAGTGAGCCAATTTATAAATTAATAATTAAAAATTAAAACTTGAGATGGACTATGATTGAACTGTTCAGTGTTAATTTGAATTACCTGTCCATAATAATTGAATTTCAATAACTTTTATGTCAACCTTTCGTGTATCATCGATGATGAATAATTTTTATAATTAAAACCAATGAGTGATGGTTCAGTGAGTGTGTTGTGTTGAACTGCGTTAATATGATGGAACACATACGTCGGACATACCATCCAGTTTGATTCAATCAGTGTTTTACATAACTTGTAACACTAGTTCTGTTGCATTCTACCGTTACAACATGCATCTAACGTAACCAGCTAGTGCGAACTATGCCGGTAGAGTCTGTGTGATGGTGGATCCACTGAAAGTGCTTTGGGTGTTGACCAACAGCACATACCTAGGTAAATATTCAAATATATACAAGGTGTTTTGAAATTCCAGCATCATAGGGAAATTTATATTTTTCTCATCCCTATTAATATAATAAAACTTCAAAGTGAAACGTCTGTTTCTTTACGGATGTGTAAACAATATCTAGCTCTCGCTCCGTGGTACTGGCTTCATAGTAGGTCGAGCGTAAGTCATGTAGATGCGACTGCGTTAGTGTGTGTGTTTGTGTAATTTTTATCTACTTGAAAACAGAGAAAATTATGAGTATTAATTCTGACACCATTTACTGTGGATTTATTGCGTGATAATCACGTCTGAATAATTTGTGTATTAAAAACAATGGTGAACATATTGAGCAAACCTTGTGATCAAAAGTTTTTGTTTTGCATTTTTCAATATTTTTTTCTATGGTGCTGGACTTATGAGATATTCTATAAAAGCAAATTATTTATTTATGTACTCTACAGGAATAAACTCAATTACAAAGTGTCCAGAGAAAAGAAAAATTATTGTTACCATGGTTTTTCAGTGCTAATGACAAACGCCGATGCTTATTTTTGCTTGTTTGTTTAATAAGCAAAAAGATTTGAGACATTTTTTAGATAGATAAAACATTTATTGAACTACATTATGTATACAGGCATTACATAATTTATATAAATACTGGTACCATTTATTTTATTTTTTCAGAAGACTTTGTCTGTTTAAACACACATTTTTTTGTCATGTGGGGAAAACTCGCTAAAAACCCATCCGTCTTAGCAGGAAACGATTTGAGAGATTTTAATTTTTATGACAAACACATAACACATATTAATAATTACAGAAGGACCAACGTTACCTCCTAAATTTTACACCAGGTAAATGTTTAAAAAAGTACAACTGAAAAAAAACGATAAAAAATATTTATTTCTTGTTTACTGCATTATTTTCAGTACGAAACTTCCACTGTTTTGTCAACACGTATTTTTATGTATAAAATGAGATAATGTCAAATTCTCAAACATTTTAAGCATATACCGTTGTGCAAATAAAGCGACAAATATAAAACATAGGTATATATCGTTTTATTTGTTCTCTAAAGCTGGGCGCGTACTGAATCGGTTCATTTCGATTTCGGCAATATACTAGACACAGAACCGATCCAATGAAGTGTGCGGCCTTCGTTTATCCTTTCGTGTTTTCTAAAAGTGCGTTTCATCGCAGCACATATATTTTTAGATTTTCAAAATGTATTTTTGGACTAATTCTAAAGACCCTTTGAGAATAATAAATTATAATTTGCAGAAGGACTAAACTTCTGCAAATAATAATTAATTTATAGTGTTCAATTTATATTACAAAAATACACAAAATAGTGAAAGGGATTGGTTATTCAATCTAATATACTTGATAAATACTAAACTCAGGCTGCAAAATTGCATATATTAACCAAATTTGTAAAATTAAGCCAAGACATTTATTATATTTTGATAACACGTGCGACACTCTCCATTGAAGATAGTTTTCAACAAAAGTCGTCGATCCATTCAAACCCAGTCTTAGATTCTTGGTCATACTCGTGCCAGTAAGTGTGTAATGTTACGCATATTTTCATTGAAGAAGACCTATGTTTCTCTTTCTACCATAATACAATATTTAAGTACTTTTTCATTTTTATCTCCTACATTGGACAGTTATTACTGTGATAGGTGCTATTTTTCATGTGTGATATTTTAAATTTTTATTTTTTTTGTCATTAAGCATACATTACAGAAAATAACCTTTGACGGTGTAAATTATACTTTAATATTGTTGTGTTTAAACTTTGCGCGCTTTGTCTCATTGAAAAATTTTAACGTTTCAAGATCATTGAAGCTCTAGGCTAAACATCAGAAGAACCACTTGAAAATTTTGCAAAGTTTGGTTGGGACTTACATGTTCAATAATTGAGTTGATTTTTAGAGCATAATTTAACTACATATATTTGTATTATCCAATATGTATAATGTGTATATACATCGGAATGTAGCCATCTATAACAGTATTTCATATAATATTGAATATGATTGGTATTAAGTATCTACATATTATAGGCTGTTAACTAGACATAACAAGGAGGTGTATTTACATTGACAATGTGTATATAATAATGTAAATTTATATAAATCGTCATTACATAATATACCGGCATTACGTATTCCTGCTCATTTACATACGGCCTACAGAACTGGGAATATACATATGTTCGCATATATTAAATTGGTTCGTGACGTTTGCTTGCAGCTACAAGTTTACAATACACCTTCAGCTACAGTAATAATAATAATAGTGATCATAGGCACTTTTCAAGACGCTCGCTCTTTCGTGTTGTACAGCGTTCTATTTTTGTTTTTTCCCCCATAAATTTATACGTCTCTCCCAAAACGACCGTTCAAGCCTGATAAAGATATCGTGTTTAACGTTCGTTTATCGTCATTTTGTTACAAGAGACGCTACTCGCATAATTATTGTGCGCTCAGCATATTTTTCCAGTAATTTTTAGGGTTCCGTACATCCGATGAAAAAACGGAACCCTTATAGGATAACTCTCGTGTCTGTCTGTCTGTCACAACTTATTTTCTCCGAATCTACTGGGCGAAAATAGTTGAAATTTGGTACATTTATAGAGTTAGGTGACCCAATCACGGACGTATAGCGTGAATAAAGGAATTCTGATTTGGGGGTTAATTTTGTGAGGCAAATTAGAAAATTAAAAAAAATTTCAAGTAAATCAAGTGTATCAAATGAAAGGGTTCGTTATGGGAAATACAAATATATTTTTTTATAATTTTAAAATACCTATAGTTTAAAAGATATTAAAGATAATATACGAAAATCGAAAATTCCCCCCTTTGTTTCCAAAACTACTGAGCCTTATATTTTACAGGAAAATCTAAGCGAAAATCCTAAGTCTTTAAATTCCCACGGGAAACGGAATAGTACGGAACCCTCTCCACTCGAGTTCGAGTCGCACTTGACCAGTTTTTTACTTTTCAATTTTAATTGAGACAGTGCGAGTAAATGACTTGTGGGATAATGAACCCAACTTTATGAGCACAGGAGTTGATCAAATTAATTATAGCCATTATTTTCTGTATAAGGAACCATCTTGGAAATCGTCAATAAGGTGATTAATGTATAACTGTTACAAAAACTGCAAACTTTCATATGTTTCTGCCTCGAATTACTCGAATTAGAAAGAACCTTCCTATTATGATAGTGTTTTAGCATTTACTCGATTCGATAACTACTAAATTTGTAATTATATATGCTTGTCTGTTTGTTTGACAGCACACAAAAACAGCTTAACTGAAAAAGTAGAAATGAATTATCTTGAAATTATAAAGAAAGGTTACTTTTTTAATGGGAAATCTGATTTCACTGGATTGTTCACACTGTTGTATTTATAAGTGGTTATCTTTCCGCCATTTTGTTTACCAGTGAATGAGTAAAAACGATTTTATCTGTGAAGAGATAGACGCGGTCTCCGTTCCCAACGGGGTTCAGGAACATAGCTATATTATTCTGTAGTACTGTAGTGTTATCCATATATTAGGGCACTATTATAGTGGTATAGTGCATCTGTGACCACAAATCAATGTGATTTATGCCGAATTTCTGATAAAATACCACAGTTTTTTACTCTATTTCTAAAATATGTAGGAAAGTTCTAGCCGCATTCTAACTAAAATTAATTCTTCAAGGCAATGTGACTGGTAGTACTGTTTCTTTCTTTTGCAACTAAAAATGCACAAGCGGATCACTTTTGTAATCCGTTCGCCCAGTAAAAGATAAAATTATATGATATTTTATATCACAAAGAATCTGACATATCGAAATCAACTGTAAAAAACCTCATAATAAGGAGTTTGATATTCCGTAGTTTTTAAATGCACCATCATTACGTAGCTTTTAGGGTTCCGTACCTCAGAATGAAAAAACGGAACGCTTATAGGATCACTTCGTTATCCGTCACGACACGTTTTCTCAGGAACGGCTAGAGGTATCAAGTTGAAATTGATTTCAAATACTAAAATCTACAGCCCCATAGTTCTGTAAAATATTCAAGTTTCTAATTCAATGCTATAAAAAGATCCGGCAAAAGTCACGTATTTTAATACTCATGATTCATCAAAACCTATAAGATAGGTATTTCCCGTTGACCCAGAATCTTGAAATTTTGCATGAACGAAGGTCTCATAGCACAAGTAAAGAAAAAAATCCGAAAATCAATAATTTCTAATTATTCTATGTGGAATTATGAAAATTTTTATTGGAAGAGCAGCCAATTACATAATTGATTCCTGCAAATATCGGAAAAAATCATTTAACAACCATAGTCACAGTCAGGAATCTAACCTGAACTTTTACACTATCGCGGCGATAGTGGAAAAGTTCAGGTCAAATTCCTGACTGTGACTATATGGTTGTTAAAATGATTTTTTCCGATATTTGCAGGAATCAACTATGGAATTGGCTGCTCTTCCAATAAAAATTTTCAGTTGCAAAACAGCCGTATAAATCTATTTAATATATGGAATTATTACACGACAAACTTAATTTTTATTATCCAAGTTTATTGTTTGTCAATTTATTGCCTAGCTCAACAAAGTAATTTTCAAATTATTATAACGGTATACAGAACCCTCGTGGCCCGGCTGCGAGTCCTACTTGCACTTGCCTGATTTCTGATGCAAATCCTCGGTGATATTTGTAAATAATTATGTATAGCCATTCAACATTTACGCAATTCTAAGTAACACGTAAACCACTTAGAAGCTTTTTCACATTTGACGTCGATAAGCTTCTTTGTCTTGTAGCCACAGATATGTGTGTATGCATACCTGCGCTACTGTCTAAATACTAAATGTGAGGTTATGTCGACGAATGGCGCGTTTAGTTGCAACTAACAAAAACAGTACAGAACATACTGTTGAAAATTATGTTTAATGGTAATTTGTAGTAGACAAACCTGTGTGATAAACACTTCGAATAATTCAGTTAGCTCTTTACAACTGTATATACAGGAGTTCGGGTACATATGTAATTGGATTTAATTGTAATTAATAGAATATGCAAGCTTTAATGTCCCCCGACTGCATACAAATGAATAATATTTACACACAAAACATTGTTTATGAGCTAAACAAACAATGGCTTCGGTGATGGTTTGGTTTTTATTTAGGGTAAAATAAACGCTAGTTATTAATTTGTTTTATTAAATACATACAGTAAGCTCTTCCAGGGTTCGTCACCAAAATGATAAAATGGAACCCTATAATGATACTCCGTTGTCGGCCATAGGCCTGTTAAACTTTTAGTCGTAGGAAGTTGCTGATATATTACGCAGGTACAACAGTGGTCGTTTTAAGAAAAAAATGTTGCGTCTGCGGCCAGTAAAGTAAAAAAAAACATTTTTTATTTTGCAATTGACATACCGTTGCAAAGGGCTCACTTGTACGTGTCAGTCTGAATTATGTTTGTTAAAAAATCCTAAAATTACAAGAATGTTTTATACTCATAGAATAACTTCGTATATAATCATTAAGATTCTAGAAACATCATTATTAAACAATATGGATTAGCAATTTCTCATAGCAGTAGGTATTCGTACGGCAGTTTTTCTTATATCAGTTTTATCTTTTCTCCCGAAAGAGTTATATTTAACCTCACACTTTCACTTTGTCTGCTATCTTAACAGTCGCCGGCGGAGTTCTTTCGTTGTATTGTAGTGTTTTTTTCTTTCCTGTGTTTTCTTTGAAAATAACATTTTCTTTTTAATTACTTACATTACATTTTGTATATTCCAAATGAATGCCATTATCTACGATCTTGTTTTAATTTTTCGGTTTAAATTGTAGCTTTTGAACAGATCGGAATCCTTGCTAATAGATGATGGGCTATAGATAAAAGTAAAAAGAAATTATACAATTATTATTATAGGACCAGTATTTTTTTATCTTTAATTAGACCTTGCTAGTGAGAAAATATTAAGGAAACAATTTCATATACAAATATCTGGGCTTGAGTTTAGCTGAGCTCATATGGATGATGCTCACCATCATCATCATGTGACGTTTTCATGGCTCATCTATTACCAATCCCCAAATAATAATAAATTGAAAATAGGAAATGTTAAATTAATAGATTTATACTGCTGAATTGCAATTGAAAATTTTTCGTTGGAAAGCATCCAATTATATAATTGATTCGAAACATATTGGAAAAAATCATTTTACCAGCCATAGTCACAGTCAGGACTCTAACCTGAACCTTTCCACTTTCGCGGCGGAATGAGCTTACATTTACTCAACCGTGACAAGGTTACTAATGTTAGATTAGTAACCTTACTAATCTAACATTCCCCTTATATGCTTCGGAATCAATTGATTTTCACTACTACAATAAATTAACTCTCGCATGTAGTGAAAATCAATTGATTCCGAAGCATATAAGGGGAATGTTAGATTAGTAACCTTGTAACGGTTGAGTAAATGTAAGCTAATTCCGCCGCGAAAGTGGAAAGGTTCAGGTTAGAGCCCTGACTGTAACTATGGTTGGTAAAATGATTTTTTCCAATATGTTTCGAATCAATTATATAATTGGCTGCTTTCCAACGAAAAATTTTCAATAGGAAATGTTGTTTGGCCCATAAAACCGTGGCAGTTCCTTAACTAAAATACAATTTAAAAATAGCCATTAAGAACAGTCCCCAGAAAATTGCTTTTGAATGTAAGCTTAGTAATTTTTCGAGATAAATCAATAAAATTTAGCGCAATATTATACAGTTTAATAATATAAACTTGACCATATATAGAAATACATGTAAAACTATTTAAAATTAAATACAAAGGCACCTCATTTTAAAAGAAACCTTTATATGAAAGTTTATCTAGCACTGTTCAAATTTATCGACCTAAAATCCTAAGAGCTTAAGGTGAAGGAAATTCTGCTGAAGGAAATTTTGCTGAACTCGTTTGCCCTTTTGATTAGCTGATTAATAAATTATTTATTATTATTATATATTTTGAATGTATTGTAGACTGTATACAGGGTGGTGAACGTAAAATCAAACTTTCGCGATTTCCTGCTTGCCTAATTATTTTAGGAAAATTATCTTCAAATAATAGTTTTAGAACATAAAATTCTGCATCTAAATCATTAAACAAAATTAATTTTGCATGCTTTGTAACGGCATAAATTTGATACGAAAATGTCAAAATTACCTCAAAAACAGATAGCGATAATGATTTAGATGCAGAATTTTATGTTCTAAAACTATTATTTGAAGATATTTTTTCTAAAATAATTGGGGGAGCAGGAAATCGCAAAAGTTTGATCTTACGGGTTAAATCCCTATGTGCAGCAGTTACGTTCACCACCCTGTATAACAAAAAATGCCATTTGGACTATTTTTTTTTGTGATGAAAGATCCGAAGGTACCAATATAATAGATATTATCTTGCTTGTTTTAAATAACATTTGCATTATTTTGTGTCCCAAATAATAGCAAATTAAGCATTTTTGCCATACCCACTATAAAATAGTTACTTTACATGCGTGTATGTATGCATGCAATGGGTCAGTTAACATACAGATGTGTTGAAAGTGTTTTCAAAACACACTAGTGTGGAAAATAAAAACATTTCCATAGTGATTTATGTTTAAATTGCTACTGTGCGTGAGCAAACTGCGACATCTCACGGCCTAAAAATATAGAAGTAAAGTTGACGACGCTATAATTAACTGTCAAAATTTTTTGAAAAAACTGAAAATGAAGTGAAAAGTAGCTATTTTATAGTGGGTATGGCAAAAAATACCATATATTTCTCGAGCGTAATGATATTATGACTCGTATGTGATTTTTAAAACGAGCTACTATTATAAGTCTGAATTTTGGATATTTGATTAAATGGTTTAACATCATATCTCTTGATATAATATGATTCAGTGATTATTTGTATTATTATTGTATAATATTGTAATCGGTGCGTAATTAATTTTGTGTTGATAAGTTTAACCCCTGCATATTCTAATTCCCTTACTGATTGGCATTCCTATTCAAAATTCGGTATATAATTACGTAAACACCTGTTCTAATTACATACTACACATAATTAATTGTTTCAGTTCATTAAGTTTCCATAGAGAAAAAATATTTTGAATCAAATATAAATATTAACAGGTTCTCTTTCTCTATGATCTATTTTCATTCAAAATCAAGCCTTCTTGCGTCAACATTATTATACTACATTGTCATTACAGCATTTTTTTGTTTTCTAAGAGCTCTGGGATTAAACAGGTCTTCAATATCCAAATCTAGTTGTGATCAGACAGTTTTATCAGATTGAAGACGTCTGATCATAACGAGATTTGAACTTTGAATTCACAGAGCGTAAACTTCAAACCGAAAACAAAACAATGTTATGGCGACACTATAGTTTGACGCAAGAAGGTACAACAGACATTCGAATCGCCTACTAGATTACTAAACATCGCAAGAGTAGGGACTCGAACAGTCAGAAACCCTGAATGCGCTGATTCTCTCAACATATTGACTTAAGAGAGGATGCTGTATAGTGTACACAAATAATAATAATAATAGAATAGACTCTGTCTACATTTACCACTTTCGATTCCGAAGAATTGTGACCATTGAAGACAAGTGGTTAGTATACTAAGAAGAAATTCGCCGATTCTGTGAAACTTTGAAGTGGTCAGGTGATGGAGGGTGTTCACTGTTCATGTCAGTGGATCAACTAAAAATCTTTTGATATTCGAGTCTTCTTACAATTGCGTTGTTAATTTTATTCCCCACAATGATTTGAGCAGAAGATGTCTACAGAAAATCCGGTACCTCAGATCCGTATGTTAAAATGCGTTTCCTTTTTATCTACTACATAATTTATTGGGACGAACCTTTTGTTAGTTACATATAAACATTCTTTGGCCTAAGCAATATTTGAAGCACGTCCGTACAAAGAACGGGGAAAAAGGCAATCTTCAAAACCGGCAATGTTTTTTTCCATCGTGTGACACACGCAGTCCGATTCAAGGTACGAACATTGTTATGTAAATTAAACTGGTACTTCTGTTGACCGTACAGTGTGTAGGTACAGTCGTTTGTTTCACGCGCTTTTCATTTGTTTCCTCTTGCCTACGCCGTCGTTTATTCTACGCTATGTATAATAGTTCCAGGTGATTGTACTTACTCTTGAGTACAGCTCTCTGTTTAATTTGCATTAATTGTTCTATGGAGTATTTTTTCGCTGTTTTTGGATTGCTGGATAATTAATGCTAGTAATATAAAAAAAATGTTTGCTTCAAATAAAATTCAAACAAATATTTATGGACATGTGCTTATATTTTTACATTGTATAATGGATTTAAGGTTTAAAATTTTCTCATTGAGTTAATTTTTATTTTAAAATTTCATTTTGTTCCTTTTTATCAAACCAAAGGTTGATGAAAAATGCTATACAAAACAAAACACAGAAATGTTGAATGGGAATTCACATTAAAGTTTTTTGTTTAGTTGCGTAGTTTTTATTAACATTGAATTTATTCCCCACTGTGAGGATATAGTACCTTTAATCCAATTAATTTCGCAAGAAAAACATGAAAATTGTTATGTTAATAAATTGTATTTCATTTTCATTTCACTCCACTTTCTAATTTATTGCTTACATAATCTAACGTGAATTTAAAACTTCCTTATATTGCAAAAGTTTCAATAAATTGTTATTTATAATTTATATTATATTGTGTCCACTACTGATCAGAAGTGAGATATAGGACTTTTTTCTGCTCTCTTACACGAGGAAACTTAAATATTGTACGGCTGTAATGGCCATTGCAATTTTTTTTTAGTTTTTCTCAATTATTCCTACCAAATTTTAGAATTGTTTCTTATATACACCACTTGTGAACCCCAGATGAAATAGGAAAAATCAATGAAAAAATGTTCTATTATACATTATTTATTTAAAAATGATTATCATAGACCGTGGATAAGTAAAACCACTGGTACCGAAACCGCGGACACAGGGGCCTACTTTTATTTGTTTTTCGCTTTAATTGAAACAGAACTATGTAATTTCACGGGATATGGTACCGTTATTTGAAGTACGATATATAATCTAGTTACTAGTAGATTATATATCTAGTGTCGTAATGAGGTATTCTACGCACGAGTAGTGAAACTATGTTGAAACGAGCGCAGCGAGTTTTACGTCATACGAGTGATAATAATATAATCAGGCACGAGATACATATGGTATTTTTTGCCATACATCCTATAAAATAGCTGCTTTTCACATCATTTTCAGTATTTTCAAAAATGTTTACACTTGTGCGGGAAAATTACTTTCCCGCATACCGGCCTGTTACGTGATCCATTATAGGCCGGTACCTATACAATATACATGCATGTAAAGTACCTAACTATTTTATAGTGGGTATGACTAAAAAGCTTTTAAAACATTGGAACTGTAGTGTATATTTCAGTATAAAACTAAAACCCTCATAAAAACTAAATGACTTCCCGAAGTTCCAAGATTGAACTCGTTCAACGTATAATACAGCGAGCGGCTGAATCTCTAGTCGCTTCATGACTGAAGTTTAAAGTTTTAATTTTCGTTTAAAGTTATAGAGATATCGCTGACGGCAAATCGCCATAAACTACAACGTTCTTGTCTGTCATGTTTTAACGAAAAAAAACTTGCCATTTTCTATTTAATAAAAATTTTCACTGTATTAGCTTTGCTCCTACAAATATCAAAAACCGTCCGTGGATGTCAGAAGTGCCAAGTTTCATCCCATTAGAATAAAGTGCAAGGTTGGATTGAAATCTCGGCTTTACCCTCCGTACTATTGTAGTTCATAAAAAAAATCAAATATTCTATACATTTTACTTTAACAATTCTACAGTGAAAAGAATTGTAAAGAAAATTATTATAATATACATACAAATATAAAATTTAAAATGACAAAAATAAAATCTTTTTTGATAATATTAATAAATTTCCTTGACGCTTTTTATTATTTACATAGAAAACAATTGCTAACATAAACTTTTACCTTATTATTTAATTCGTAATATAATAGCTTCTGTATTATTACCTTTATTTTGCGTGATTCTAATCCTATAAATATCTTTTTCGTAGAAATTTATATTAATTCATAAGCCGTTTTTTCTGTATTATATCTACTATTTTCATATTAAGGCCCAACATCTTACAAAAATATTATACTACTTGCAGCAACATGCTCCCAATATCGTTTGTGAAAAATTGCAAGCTAAACACCCCACACTTTATTCTTCATTCAAAGTTACTATTCTCGAAGAAGATGCTGACAAGATCAAAGCAGTGGAAATATGGCCGAAAGGCGTCAGAATCAATCAATTTTTTCACCGTGTACCGAAACCCCAAGAAAAAAGGTAGACTTGTATTTCCGTGTGTGTCACCTAAACGTTAGAAGTTTCCGTAATAAAAGTAATGAATTGGGCACGTTGCTGCTATCACTTTGTTTACCGGAGGTCATCTGTTTAACTGAAATGTGGTGTAGTCCGACTGAAATCTCCGTTATAAAATTAGACAATTATATTTTAGCAGCCTTTTATTGTCGCTCGTCTTTAAAAGGGGGTGGAGTTGGAATTTTTATTCGAAATGATCTTAATCACAATGCTCAAGCACTTTCCATAGACTGCATCGATCAATGTTTCGAATTTACTTCAGTCAATATTAAATTGGAAGATGACTGTTTCATTAATGTCATCTGTGTGTATAGAGCACCTGGTGCAGACCTTTCCATTTTTAATAATAAATTAGATATGCTTTTAAATAAAATTTTTAATAAGAAATCTTGTGCTCCTATATTTGTATGCGGTGATTTCAATGTGAATTTTGATATTGAAGTGAATTCTAAGGATGCGTATGACATTCGGAATTTATTCTTATGTTATGGTTTGACCCAACGTATCCACGATTTTACTCGCATCCAGAATGGGAGTAAAACTATTATTGATAATATTTTCTCAAATATATCTAACATTATTGACTCTGAAATTATTTATACGGACTTATCTGATCATTTTATGCAAAGCGTTTCCTTCACATACGTTCAATGCTATGATAATAAAAAACATAACTTGTACATTCAAAAACAAAACTTTCATAATACATTATATATTCAGTGTTTTCAGTATTTCATGTCATTGGAAGACTGGCACATTCTTTATTGTTCCCAAAATGAGAATGCAAGTGATAGATTTTCAATTTTTTTAAAAACTTTTGAATTAATTGTGGATAAAGCATTTCCTATTGATTGTATTAAATGTTCTAAGTCTAAAAAGAAAAAAGCCAATCCTTGGGTAACAGCTGAAATTATAAATCAAGGCTATCTATTAAGAGACCTCCACAAATTGTTCAAATTTACTAACGACAATGAAATACTTGATAGATATAATGAACTGAAAACTGAACATCGCTTATTGGTTAACAATGCAAAAAAAAAATATTATGAAAGTTTGTTTAATAGCTCATCAAATAAGTCAAAATCAGCATGGTCACTAATTAACTCTCAGGTAAACAGGAAACAGAGTAAATCTTATCCAGAGTTTTTTTCTGATGGTCATGGGGAACGCTTCATTTTCAATAATGCAGCTGATAAATTTAACAATTATTTCGTATCATCTGTTTCTGACTTATTAGCTAATGGTAATTCAAATCATCAAATTAATTTCCACATAAAAAATGTTTTTTCACTATTTCTAACACCTATTGATTCTTTAGAAATTATTAGATACATTCACGAAATAGCAGGTAAGAACTCAGCAGGTTCGGATGGGATTCCATGTTCTCTACTTTTGCACGTAGCAGAGTTTATTGCACCTCCTTTATCGAACTTAATAAACCAGTCGTTCGAAGAGGGTTTGTTTCCCTCACTTCTTAAACTGTCAATTGTAGTACCCATTCATAAGAAAGGTGATAGCTCACTCATTAACAATTACAGACCGGTGTCACTTCTGTCAGCATTTTCAAAAATTTATGAAAAAGCTTTTTATTCCAGATTATTACATTTCCTCAACGCTCATAATATTTTATCCAATCGACAGTTCGGCTTCACTAAGGGTTCATCTACTCAGGATGCCCTTATATCAGTGATCAATTATGTAATGGAATCCTTAGAAAAGAGAAAACTCAGTGCATGTATTTTCTTCGATTTGAGTCGAGCTTTTGACACTATCAACCACGATATTTTACTTAATAAATTAGAATCATATGGTATTCGTGGAGTTTCTCTTAATTGGCTGAGTTCTTACCTGTCAGATCGTTCACAAAGCGTGGTGCTTAAAAATGACAGCGGTAGTTTTTATTCCGAACCTCTGGCCACTACAACTGGAGTTCCCCAAGGTAGTAATCTCGGTCCCCTACTGTTCATTTTATTTATTAACGATATTGTAATCAATCTTGGCGCTAACAATTTTACCACACTTTTCGCTGATGACACTTCCGTATCTACCTTTGCACATAATATACCCGAACTTGCACTCAAGCTTAATGATTGTGTAGCTAACATGCAAAAGTTTTGCCACAATAATGGCCTTGTTTTAAATAGCTCCAAGTCATCTTTTCTTCAATTTAGCATTAAGGAGCTGGATCAAAATATTTTATTGAAGTTTAATGGCAAGTCTGTCAAACAATCATCCGAAGAAAAGTTCTTGGGTATATACATAGACTCTAAACTAAATTGGCATAAACATATAAGTATTATTACTGACAAGATGGCCTCCTATTGCTTTATTATTTACCATCTTCGAACATCTCTAGGTGTTGATATTTTAAAAACATTTTACTTCGGTTGTATCCAATCCACTTTGAGTTATGGTATTGTATGTTGGGGTAACTCCACTCGTATTGGCGATATTTTAATTATGCAAAAGCGAATTATTAGACTGATGTCATTCGCAAATTATACAGACTCTTGCCGACCTCTGTTTAAACGTTATCAGATCTTAACAGTTGTTTCTTTATATATTTACAATTGTACAACATATGTCAAGAAAAATATTGATTCATTTGCTAAAGTTAGCGACACCACATTCCATTACCTTCGGAATAAAGACCAACTGGCTATTCCGAAATATAACTTAAATTTAATTGCTAAAGGTCCTAATATTATGCCTCTGAAATTATATAACCATTTGCCGACAAATGTAAAGTCAATAAATAGTTTGACTCGTTTTAAGCGGATCGTCAAGAGTCTGTTACTTGAGCACTCCTTTTATTCAATTAAGGAATTTTTTTCCACAACAATGTAACTTATTGTATCTTTTATGACCTATTCCATACATTTATGTCACAGGAATAAATAAATATTATTATTATTATTATTATTATTATAACTTTGTTGAAAAGGATATTTTTACTTCCCACCTCTACTATGGTAGGGAAGTAATGGATTCAGTCCGAAAACAATATTTCGAGATTTTAACAGATTTTCACGTTTTGAGACCCTAGCAATCGTTTAATATCATTTTCCGACTGATGTCTGTATGTGTGTGTGTGTGTGTGTGTGTATGTGTGTGTGTGTGTATGTGTGTGTGTATGTGGTCAATTTTTCGCCTTCGATATCTTAAGAACGGAACAACATACGGGCATGCCGATTGTTCTATTGTGTTTATCAGCCTTTAACTTAGATCTGATTAGATTTTGAGTCAAATCGGTTCAGTGGATCCTGAGATATTCAAAAAAACGACCTCAATGTCACGTATTAACATAGGTAAAAAAAATATAAATGAATTATAGATGTTATAATATGAAAAAAATGTAAATATTTTTTTTCTCTAAAATGTATAGTTTTCGAGAAAAAAAATATTTTACTAAAAAAAATAAAAATTGTACGTAAATCAAGGTAACCATGATTTTTGCTAAATTATGTTAGCCATCAGTAGATCACCAAACAAAAAAGAGGGCCATGCTTTTTTCAAAGAATAAAAATTAAATTGTGTTTTAAAGACCACCAACAGCTAAGGTTAATTGGGCCTAGTCAAAGAATAAAAAAAAGAGTGTTTATTTTTTGCAAATATTTACTAGGTGGGAAGTATAGGACTGGTCATCAGTCGAATTTTTTTTTTATTTTATTGACATACTAATTGTTTTGTATTAAATTAAAAATTTTAAAATTCGCCGATAACTCTTAGTAATAAATATCTGAAGTAACGTTTAACAATTAATAGTTCTTATTTGACTTGCTGATTTCGCAATTGATAAAATATGAAGAGTTAAATAAACGATTACCGAAAGAAGTTTATTCGCTTCGAATGTGAAATAAAACTATCCAATACTGCTAAATTTTTAGGTGTTCACCTTGATGAACAACTCAGCTGGACACAGCATAAAACACAACTAGCGATAAAACTTAGTCAACAATGTTATGCTATTCGACAACTTAAAAAAATAGTTAGTTTCGGTGTG
Source organism: Mongoloraphidia duomilia (assembly GCA_039654895.1). NCBI lineage: Eukaryota > Metazoa > Arthropoda > Insecta > Raphidioptera > Raphidiidae > Mongoloraphidia > Mongoloraphidia duomilia. The sequence continues at coordinate 19,602,961 of CM077522.1, read as the reverse complement.
GTAAGAAACGCTTACTTTGGGTCGTTTCTCTCACTAGCCAGGTATGGTATACTGTTCTGGGGTAGTACTGACATCTCTAATATATTTATATTACAAAAAAGAATTGTAAGAATTCTAGCCGAGGTCCCACCGCGTACGTCTTGTAGAGGTCTATTTAAGAAATTAAATATTCTTACTATACCATCACTGTACATATATGTCTGTCTATGCTTTCAAAAGGGGCATGCCGACTTAATAAATACTCCTAAAAGATCAAATCTTCATGATTACAACGTAAGGAATAAAGAAAATTTATCTATTAATAAGCATCGCCTAGTCCTTTTTGAGAGGAGCGCCAGACATATGTGTACAGTACTTTATAATAAACTAGCTATAGAAATTAGAAACAAAAACATCACGGCATTTAAGAAAGCTATATTTAAAATATTATTAGAAGGAGAATTTTATTCGGTAAAGGATTTTATAACGTAAGATTTATGATTATTTCTGTAATTGACGTGTCAACCCTGTTAATGTACATTTGACTAATAAATCTATCTATCTAATATAAAAGCTGCCTTCAATCTGTTAACCACCCAAAAAATATTATATTCGTAGTAGTTAACAAATAAAGACGTTTGTTACTATAAAAAAGTAGTTATGATCGATTTGACAAATAAGTGAACACTGAAAATCCTTAGCGTTTAAAATATATAAATTTTTGTACAAAAAAAAAGTTGGGCCTTAAAAATATTCTGTACCTATAATAGGTTGTTGCGTAGCGGATTACGATTCCAAACAAAAAATAAAAGTATCTACCGCCTCTGTAAGCTAAACACAGCCGTATTTTATAAAACTAAATCTTCCTTTTATAAAATATTTTTCATATGCTGGATTTAATCTGCTTTTAGCAGTACAACTTCACAGTGTTACATCAGATTTATGTTTCTTTTTATTTATTTTTACGCATTTTTACAACCAACGATTATTTACAATAATTGAACTTAAACTTTTTCAGAATAGTCTTTAATAAAAATAGTTGTTTCATTTCAAATACAGTAGACCCCCCGCACCCACGTGAGTTTGGTTACAGTCTCCTGCGGATACTTGAATTCGCTGATAGTAGTGAACCAGTTGCGAGCCCCAGATTTTTGAACATATTATGCAACAAGATTGAAACATGTTCTCTTCTATTTTTAGCTTTATAGTTAAAAAATTAAAAAGGCGTCAACAAAGCCGTCTAAGAGGATTTAAACATCTTTCGAGAGCAGCTTGAGCGCCAAGTAAAATTATGCTGTCTGAGTGCCCCAAGCTAATTTCCTTATCAAAGGGTCTCATACCAGGGCTTCATGAACTGGCGGATAAGTGAAACCGCGGATACCGAATCTGCGGGTACGGGAGGTTCACTTTAATAGCAAACGTATAGAATACAGTCGAATCTTAATTATTCGGGATGTTCGGATTCGGCATAACTGAACAATAGTGAACAATGACCATCTCTGATACTTTTATTTATTCGTTCAATATTTTTTTGTTTAATTACGATTTATGCTTCTTAATATGCAGTCCCATCGTATCTAAAGCGCATGCTATAATCCCCCGTGGTCACCTGTCAACATTTTTGATGTGTAACATCTTAGTTGTCGGTATGCGGCATTTTGTGGGACTAATTTGGTGAATGCGACGGAAATGTGTAACAGTAAGTAAGGAGAAGCGCGAGCTATTCAATTTAATATAATATGATTCTATGGTGCGGCCTACAGTTGGCGCTTGTGCTGCAGCGTGTCAACGAGCGCACATATTTTCATAGCGTTTGAAAAGAGAGAGAAGGGGAGAAAGAGAAAGAAGACACAGCTGTGCACCTTTCGTTCTATTAAAATGAAGTTATATATCATTGGCGACTACTGTAAGACTCGCTCAATTTTTGAGGTTATATGTAGCTGTCATCATATTCGAATTTGAATGTTAACATGTTTATCTCTTGAAAATGCCGGGAACATACAGTTTTTTTTTTCTAACCAAAGTAAATACGGGTAAGAAAAATTCCGGGAATGTTTGTAACTGTGGTTGAAAATATTTAAATTAAGCAAATAATAAATAAACTCAGCTCACATATTATTATGAAGTGTTGAACCCTTCTGAACTCTTGTGTTTTTTAATTAAATCAACAATCAGTGAAAACAAATTAAGCCACAACATGTGTACCAACATACACATTCACATGTTGGCAGCAGTGTTTTATAGCGTTACATAATTTTAACACATTTTCATATGTAATTTGAAAATCGCGTAGAATCTAATAAACAAATATTTGCTTAATTCATATTGTGGCGTCGTAGAACAAAAACACAGAAACGTCACGCGTAGCTATCTTTTGGGAATCAAATTTCATTTGGTCAGTTTGCAAACTTATTTAGTTTCACGCCAACGTGGTTGACGTTCAGATAATTGAAGATAGGTTTGCAATATTTAGACTTTTTATGCTATCCAGTTTTATAAATTTTGAATTATAATAGGGGTACTTGCATGGAAAAAGTTTAATATTTAGTAATTGTAGAGAATAAAAGCCACTAAAAAGAGGAAAAAATAAACTACAAAAATTTATTTTTCCATCTTTTTAGTGGCTTTTTTGAAGGAGGATTTTTTTAAAAGTTTTTTATTTGTTAGTTTTTAGTGGCTTCACAATACGTAGTGTGCTCGTTAACAGACTTCTGTCTTGATATTTCATTACTAAACTAAAAATAGAAAATCACTGACCCGATTTTAGTAAAATTTATGTGGAACTACCCTGAAGGTATGCGTTATTAAATAAAACAAGAATAATCAAAATCGGTTCACAAATGCAGGAGATATGAGGTGACATACATACATAAAAAATATATTATAAAAAAATCAGTCGAAATACTGGAGCGATTTAAGTAAAATTTATGTGGGACCACCCTGAAGGTATGCCCTATTAAATAAAGTAAAAATAATCAAAATCAGTTCACAAATGCAGGAGAAATCGATGTACATATATAAAAAAAATAAAAATATGCATCAAAACTCAAATTTGAGAACCTCCTCTTTGTTTGAAGTCGGTTGAAAAGGCCTATTTGATAATGCGCGTAAAAAGGATTCAAAATACTAATTAAAACTCGAGTTGAACAAACATGGCTTCAGTTGTCAAGAGTCTATAATCTAAAATATGTATCTGTCAAGCTGGAAGAAGCCTAAAGTGTGGCTTGTTCTTTAAAAAAAGAAAAGCAGCTGATCGTTCAAATATTGTGGAATGTGTACAAGACACTAACGGATTAGAAGACGAGTAACTGCACATCTACGTTGGGGAAATTCTCACTTATCTCATAAAATAAGCTTTTCTGTGAAGGCGAAGTCACGATCCGTCTTCCTTCAATTTTAATTACCTTTAGTTTTTTGGTTAACTTTAGTTATGTGGTGGAAGTGTCGCGTCAGCCCGTTTCCTCCACCATATTTGCGATAGGAATAATACTTTTATATAAAAGTAATAAAATATATTTTTTATGGAATATTTTATTTATATTCGCGTGAAAAGGAACGAAAAAATAACAATTACTATTTTTAGTGTTCCGTGCCAAAATTGGTATCTAACATGGAACACATGACGTAATCTCCGCTCTGTCGGTCTCAGACGAGGTCTCAGACATTCTTCTCAGAGACATTGACATTGATAATTGAAATTTGGCACAGTTGTACTACGAAAAGTAGAATTTTGATTTTGGGGGAGTGGTTTTAATTTCAAGGCCATCGTGTGTAATATCAAACGAAAGCGTTAAGCGCGAGGTCAAAAATATATACAGTAGAGTCCGTCTATTACGACTCCGTTTATAACGACTAACTGTTTTTAGCGACGTAAATGCAAACTCAAGTTAGGTTTCATATAGACGTACTATGAAAGCGTATCCGTATAGTATGACTCCGGTTTAAGCGACCAACTGCTTTTAGCGACCTAATTTTATAATAATCGTCCGGTTAGAACGAAATTATTACAATACATATTGTTCCTCTGATCTGTAATACACACATATGTGCAATGTTTAATTTTCATTAAAGTTACATAATACATACATACATACATACATATGTAGATATGTATTTGTAAGTGTTAATATAATATTTTGTTTTATTTTCATAGAAATTAATCTATATGTATTATATATGTATTATATTTATATTATATTATATATGTATTATATTTATATTATATTATATATGTATTATATATATTAATCTATATGTATTATAATATAAAAACAAGCTTAAATTATGCGGTCGCTTTGTGCGTCGTCCGGTTAATACGACATAATGTCGCCGGTCCCTTGAAAGTCGTTCTATCCGGATTCTACTGTACTTAATTTATTTTTTAACATTACTATTATTTGTAATATAAATAAAAAATCTAGTCAGCGAAAAATGTTGCATTATGTTTCGAGGGAAATATTAATTATTCGTTTGCACCTGTAGATATGTTCGTGACACGTACCATATAAAGGTGTGAGATAATTTCAGCGCGTTAAATTTGAGTGCAACATTAATTTAAATGTTCATTTAATACTGAGGCTTTAGACTAATTGAACTTAAACCACATCGTCGATAAACTTTGTTCATAAATTTTCTTAAGCCTCATATTAATCCGTGGATTAAATTTGCCAATCTTAAACCTAGACCCTTTACAACATGTATAAATTTAAATACTCGTTTACACAGAAACTAGTATTTTTTTAATAAATAACTTTCAACAGAGTTGAAAGCAAGTAATTTGATTAGAAATTTCAAAGCTATATACTATTTTGAGAAGTTTTAGACTGAACATTGCTTTGTATAATAGGTTGAAGCTAGTAAGACTGATGAAGATATATTGGTTTCTTGGATAGTCAGCGAAACGAATTTTATTTCAATTTTTTTTTAAATATGTCAAATTAAATACACATACTATGTTAATACAATATTACAAAATAAACGTTTCGTGTGGGTAGGCTTCTTCAGTATTTATACATTTTGAGATAATTATTAGAAAAATCTGTGAATGAAAAAATGATACATATTATGTTTTGTATGTAATATTTTCTTTTTTCTAATATAATTTAAAATCGACGGAAGTTGACTAAAAAACGTGTTTTATTTATTTATTTTTATTTATTTATTTATTCAACCAGTAAAATTTACAAACGTAAATCCTATAGAGATAATTATTATACTTATTATGAATACTTGAATGATCATTTTCAAAATCATGTTTATGAACATTTATTGTTAAATAAATAAGTATAATTCCTATTTCAAAATCATATTATACAGATTGCTGTATGTTACATTAGAGACATTTTATTATCCGTATTTCGTATGTAGTGTAAATCGGGGGCCTTGTAATTGGTCATCGCGTCGGTGAGAGAGCCTTCTTAACATTATACTATATTTTTTAGTCATAACTTATAAATTCAAGAGGATTTCAACTAGAATAAGTTGGCAACTTTAATTATTTTCTCTCACTATGATTGAAATGAAGAAAAAGACCATTGCTAGTGACTTTTCGTAAAGCTTTGAAGTTAAGATGGCACTATTTGTTCGAAGACAGTCGACAGTAGTTGCATTGAACTGGAATGGAATGACATTATTTTATATATTCAATTAAAGACGAAAAGATTCTAACAAAATTAGTTTCATTTAGAATAGATACTATGAATTGAGCAAAGTTTAATAAGATTCTAATCACAGTATACTTATTGTAATATACCCTCCAACCTTATTATAACAGAATATGAAGCTTTGTCGATACGGCGGCTGCCTTTAATGATGTTTCAAGAGGTTTTTTTTTAATATCAGCAAGATGCGTATCTGCAAATATAATGAAAGCTTCTTTACGGAATTAAATATTGATGAGTTTGCAGTTTTTGAGGGCATATACCTTACCAACCATGACTTTTTTATATTTAATTCTATTGTTGCATAATTTCTTTGAAATGAAAAACAACATCAGCAAGGTCAGAATTTGGGATATTTGAATTAAACGAATGTCTTACTATTAATAAATTTTTTCGATATATTTATTATTTTTTATTTATTAACGTTGTAACCAACAGGTTTAAAATCGTTTCATTTCATTATACGATTTTGAAAAGGACTACGAGTAAGTATACGTAATAGAATATTGCATTACAAGGGACGAAACACAGCGTTTGAAACAAGGGTGAAGTTCACACGCGATGTAAACGCTGTGTTTCGTTCCGAGTAAATGCATATTATTTTTCAGAGGAACTCTATTGACAATTCGATTTGAGCTACCTGCAATTTGAGCGCGCAAAAAAGCCGCAAAAATATTAGATCTGTCAGATCGATGTGAAATTTAGGTGGGGTTATGTCTGTCATTTTGACGTTTTCGAGTGAATATGAGAATTGAAGTTAGCGCGACTCAATCGCTCTATCTCTCTCTTAACAACGTTAAAAAACAAAGAAAACCGACAACTAAAAAGTTTCAACCTGCTAAACAGGTACCGAAAATCGAATTTTCAATAGAAGCGTTCTAAAAAATAATTTTAAATGGCCCATTTAGTAAATAAACAAGCCGTGAGGTGGGTCGTTTATTAGGACTAAAGTGCGACCCTTGAGGTCCACACGACGAACTTCCCAGTTTCATAAATATTTAATAATAATAATTAAATTAGGTATTACACAGAAAAGTAATCATTTTAATCATTAAAACATAATTATTATTTATTTTTAACAATAATTAAAAAAAAAAAACGGCTGAACCGATTTTTATAAAATTTACGTCGGATTAAAATGACGTTAACACGCCTCGATTGACACCCTTACGAAGTCGATATAATTTTTTATTCGCGAGATATTGTATAAAATCTACTTTTTTGGAGGTTATTTGGTTAAGAAAAAAGAACGGCTGAACCGATTTTGAAAAAATTTCTTTCAGATCATATTTACGTTAATACGCGTCGATTGGCACCCCAACGTAGTCGATATCATTTTTCATTCTCGAGATTTCGTCTTAGAAAGAAATGGACACATACATACGTACGTACGTACGTACGTACACACACACACATACACACACACAGACATATTTCTAAAAGTAGTGTAAAAATAGTGTAGTGACCTTGAAACATAAAAAAAATTTTTCCTTTTTGATTTCGATTTTCGGACCCATTACAATAACTTCCAATGGGAAGTTAACAAGTATTTTCAATGTTAAAATTATATTTTAGATATACCTAAACTCATTAAATGAATTCGAAACTAATAAATCATCTGTGGGTGTTTTTTTCATTCATTTGTAAGTTTTAATTCATTTGATAAATAAACTGTTTGATAGAGAGAGAATTTCTTTTAGGACTTTCAATAAAAACATTGGTATTTTCCGGTAACAGATCAATGAGCATTGACTGTCTAACTTAGCTATGATTTGATTAAATCTGTGCATTTGTTTGCATTTGGCGTCTTCAGAGTCGTTTGAACTTCTCTAATTAGAACGATTTTACGCTTTTAAACATAGGTTTGGCGCCGTTTCAGTTTGAAGGTTTTAGTGTCGGCCATTTTACCTTTTTAAGATCGGCAAGGGAATTATCTCGCCGTCTTCTGCCGTCTTTCCGATATTTATTTTCTTTCTTTTTTTCTTTCCTGTCAGTTACTCTTACGATTGGGACTACTTTGTGTGCAGTCAAGGAATGTTTTAAATCGGAAAAGTGGAAGAACAGCTTAATAGCTACGAAAAAATATAGATATACATTAGCACATTTTTGTTTAAAAATAAAATAGAACTGTATAATATAAATTGACAGTTTTAAATACAAAGCCGTTCTTAAGTTTAAAAAAATCTTATTGTATAGTACCTATGTATTTTAGAACCAATGAATATTTTGTATGTATAATGTTTTCTTGGAAAGCTGTTTTTGTTTCGAGCGAAGTCAAAAATCATCAATTTTCAAACTCATTGTGGAAGAAAAATCGTAAACGGATCTATTACAGCATTTTGACGGGAAAAGTTTCAGCATTAGTTGAGACATTTATTTATTCAATATTTATTTTTTTCGTCAGATTATTTCGCTTACAGAAAACAAATATATGTTTTAGGTACGCCTGTGTTGCCACCTAAACTTTACCTAGATCTAGAAAATTTAGACTGGCGACCCCCGCTTCACAGGAATAAATTAAATAATTTTTGAATTTTTACTGTAAACAAGTCGTAATAGAATTTCTTCAAAAATCATTGTCATTTTTAGTTCATGTATGTATTTTCACTAATTCCGTATTTGATGGACGTTTTCTGACATATTTTGCTGACAGTGTGTATAGGTACAATAAAGTTTAGCTCCTTCGAAACGACTTTCTTAAGGATTATGCGGTTATTTTCCGCATTATTAAGACCGATTTTCCCTTTTCACTACATTCACAGTCTTCATCATCTACTTATTTCAACGTCTACATCGGAAAATTTCAATTTCACAAATTTAATTGCATCATAAATGTCTAAATAATGATGTCACAGATTATAGAAAATTATTACTGATTTTATCTTATTTTGAACTTAAACATTTCCCTCAATTTTCGTCTCGTCAAAGAATTGCAATTTGAGTTCCAAGTTAATTAAACGACGTAATTAAAATATTTGGTTCATTTCCATACAGAAAAGAATCAATATTTGTTTTTGTGGTTTAGAGAATTTTGTAAGCGTTAATCTGCTTATACAGCGTGTAGCAAAATATTCGTTTCATAACCGGAAAAGAGTCAATATAATTAAAATTATAAAGCTAATGATTTGTTAAAAAATGTTACAATCTCACAGCTACTTTTTTGTGTTGCTCTTAGACTTGATCATTTCGTTGCAAAACTAAAATTTACCTGGGCGAAGCCTGGTTGGAAAGCTAGTCACTAACTAACGTGGACTGAACATACAAATGTCATTAGATATAAACTTGATGGTTAATTGGCAAATGATAACTAATAAGCCATTTTCCTGATAGTACCTACTTCTTTCAGTTATCCACGAGAGGCAACATTTGTGGTAGGTACAAACATTATTTATTCCCCATTAGTATCGTGTCATTTTAGTGGTATAACTTAATTATTTAATTAATTTAATGATAATATTAATTTAATAATTAAGTTATACCGCTAAAATGACACAACACTAATGGATAATAAATAATGTTTGTACCTACCACAAGTGCTGCCTCTCGTGGATAATTGAAAAAAGTACTCTCAGGAAAATGGCTCATTACGTATGTATGTATTTATTTTTCCTGTAAAATTTTATATAATGTTTTGTATCGAGTTTTCACGAAAACCCCTAAATATCAATTACTTAAACGGTATTATTGCAAATTAAAAACAATAAATGTTTAAATTATGCACATGATTTGCCTATCAAATGAATGCAGTGCATTCAAATCCGTTTGTTGACTACGAATAATTTGTTTTCCGGTTGCACCACGGGCAGTGCAGATAAATTTGAATTGTTCGTTAGAATCATTATTCATTGTCAATAATCCCATATACCTTATATTTATTTTCCATTGCGCAATTTAAAAATCTGTGTTTAATTATGATTTATTTTACTGTTATGAAATAGATACGACCTACCGCTTACGCGATAATTAATTTTTACAGACAGTAATAATCAAGGCTTTGAATCGATTCTAAAATATCGATTTTATTTGATTTTGACGTGAATGTCTCATACCTGGGGTGGCATTTCAGAAATATTAGATGTAACGGAAACAGAGGAAGTGATTGATATGTGAAACAAAACACAGCGTGTATACTATGTAAGGTATCGGATATAGTAAGCCAGTGTAGCTGTATGGTAAAGTACGAGTCTGCCGACAGGTACAAACACCAAGCCCAAGTTCAAATCCCGAAGGCTTTTATTATTTTATATATATATGTACCTATTGGGTAACAATTTAAAATATAAAAAAATAAAATTACAGTTATTTTTATTTAGATATATATTTTACGAACATTTGATTTTATAGGATAAATAAAAGTGGATGTATTTCTTGCCGTGACGACCAATACAATTATTTGTGTTTAACGGTATTGACGTCATCTGACATATCCATTTTTTATGCTTATTACAATAATTTCTACAGTTCAGAGAAGACATTGATAGTACATTTTTATTTCATACTTTAGTTGGAGTAACCTCAGATGATTACTAAACTTGTCATGACTACAGGACTGATAGAGAAAGAGATAGACAAAGATTGTAGATTATAGACACTCGAAATTTTGATAAAAATGATCTCAAAAAAGCAGTTGTGAATTTTTGTTCAATGCATACATAAAACAAAACGTGATTCCATTCCAAGAACTCCTACAGTTCTAAAAAAAAAATATAACAGAAAAACTGAGTGGTGCGTTAATTTTGTACCGGTGTTTGTTTAATTTAGTTATTTCCTTAGCAAGATCCATTTACTGTACTTTTTCTTTCGTAGAAATATATTCACTTGAAAGAATAGCCGTCCGTATTACCAACGAGGTTCATTGAAAGTTTTCTTGTGTTTATTAAAAATTCATTACAAAGAAAACGTGTAAAGAAACTAATTTCACAGGACGTGTAAAAAAATTACCTGTTCGGTTAAAAAAACTTAAATTTTTAATAAATACGATGATTATTTTGCTTTAATGTGCCAGTAGATGTGAAAGGCCGTTTCTAAACTACTCAGGAATTCGAACAGACACCGAACGGACACCGAACGGACGGACCGAACAGACACCGAACGGGCACCGAACAGACACTGAACGGACACCGAACAGGCATCGAACAGACACCGAACGGACACCGAACAGACACTGAACGGGCACCGAACAGGCATCGAACAGACACCGAACAGGAGGACAGTATAGCCTAGATGTTAGCGTGCTTGGCGCCGCAACCTCTAGACTGGACTGCCGTGGGTTCGAATCCCACCTGCGCTCATGGATGTTTTGTGTTGTTATTTAGTTTTAAGTTAGTTGTTATTTAGTGTAGTTGAAAGACGCTAATGACCTTAGATGTCGACGCGTCTATAATCTACAATAAATAAAAAATAAAAGACACCGAACAGACACCGAACGGGCACCGAACAGACATCGAGCGACACCGAACAGATTCCTGAGTGTGCCATAGAGATTGTGTGAGTTAAAAACGGCCGTTCACATCTACTTGTCCCTTCGTAGTTTATTAATTTTTTGCCATACCCACTATAAAATAGCTGCTTTACGTGCATGTATATATGCATGTAATGGTTCACTTAACAGGTAGGTGTGTTGAAAGTGTTTTCAAACACACTAGTATGGAAAGTAAACAATTTCCATACTAGTGATTTATGTTTATACGCTCTGATCCGCCCGCTATTACTTTTACTACTCACGGCCTACTATAGAGTGAAGTTGGCTACACAAAATGAACTGTCAAAAAATTTTGAAAGTACAAAAAATGAAGTGAAAAGCAGCTATTATATAGTGGGTATGGCAAAAAATACCATAATATATATCTCGTGCGTAACGATATTATGACTCGTTTGATTTTTAAAACTCTCTGTGCTCGTTTTAACATACTGTTAGTAACTCGTCTGTAATATACCCCATTATGACACTAGAAATACAATCTATTATTATAAATCCTTTATTGACACAAGTGATATTTTTCTAAACTCAATAGTTGTAACTTTGATTTTATTAAAATTTAACTTTATAGATCTGGCATTTGTTTTTCTGTGATTAGAATCTGTTCTACAATCTACATAATGTATTAAAAATGTTGACGACATTAGACTGTTCTATAAAAATTATACTATGTAGTGTCAATCTATGGTCATTGTCGAATCAAACTTTCTGACAACGCGTTCTGCAACCCAGCATATTATTAACTTCCCATTGGAAGTTATTGTAATGGGTCCGAAAATCGAAATCAAAATGGAGAAAAAATTTTTATGTTTCAAGGTCACCACACTATTTTTACACTATTTTTAGAAAGATGTCTGTGTGTGTGTGTGTGTACGTACGTACGTACGTATGTGTCCATTTCTTTCTAAGACAAAATCTCGAGAATGAAAAATGATATCGACTAAGTTAAGGTGCCAATCGACGCGTTTTAACGTAAATATGATCTGAAAGAAATTTTTTCAAAATCGGTTCAGCCGTTCTTTTTTCTTAACCAAATAACCTCCAAAAATGTAGATTTTACACAATATCTCGCGAATAAAAAATTATATCGACTTCGTAAGAGCGTCAATCGAGGCGTGTTAACGTCGTTTTGATCCGTCATAAATTTTATAAAAATCGGTTTAGCCGTTTTTTTAAATTATTGTTAAAAATAAATAATAATTATGTTTGAATGATTAAAATGATTGCTTTTCTGTGTAATATCTAATTTAATTATTATTATTAAATATTTATCAAACTGGGAAGTTCGTCGTGTGGACCTCAAGGGTCGCACTTTAGTTCTAATAAACGACCCACCTCACGGCTTGTCTGTTTATGAATTTAAATGGCTATTTCCCGTTACCACCATATTGTATCTCGATTGTTTATTGTTAAGAATAAATTTTAAAACGAATGCATTAACATTGTAAGTTACACCTTTGCGAAATGATGTTGTTATTTTAAAACGAGACTATAAAAGAAATTGTGCAACGTTCAAGTAAAAGCATTTCTCTATATTTTACAGTAAACGTATCTTTGAAACTTGCAACATGGTGCAGCGATGCGAACGTAATTCTGCTCTAACGAGGATTCAGCCTTCAAAGTCTCAGGGATCAATTCTTGAAATTGTCAAAGTCTATCGCACTAGCAGCATCTTTGTTTCACTTGTAGTGCGTTTGATTTTACATCTCACTCGTGCCGACGAGCCTAAAAATAAAAGCTTATGTTTCAAACGTATTTTCAGTTCAAAATATTTACTACCTAGATCGATCGTGTAAATGAGATAAGAAACGTGACATATACGGTTCTATGATAATATAGGAATGAAAGATGTTGACAGAAACTGGATAGTTTGTTGTACCTAATTAGTACACATTTCAGTATTCATGAGGCAAATTAAATGTTATTTTTAGTTATAATTAATCTTTTTAGTACCTTTGTTTTAAATTGTCTAAGTAATAAGTGGTTTAATTCTAAAACAGGTCGAATCAAAAATTTTACAAAAACTAATTCAAATATCTTTTTCATATATGCTATACGAAATTAAACAGGCCAGCACAAAGCTAAAGCCTATTTTTTGCAAAATATACATTTTGTAAGATGACTAATTTTCGAACTTAGCTTTTCATTTATTATACAGGGTGTACCACAGAAAACCGAACATAGGGAAAACTTCATTGTGCAAATTAGTTAGGATCAGTGATTGCTATGCCCTTTTTCACGCTAAAACCATGATAATTAATTTAGTTGAGTTAGCCATGTGTATTCTATCTTTGTCACGCTACCTATTTTGTTTATGTCTTCCCTGTTGCACTCATTTATTTTCTATGTTCTCAATTCTGTGATACACCCTTTATAATCTTGTCTTATAAACTTATAAACAAAGAGATCAAATGATTTTTTAATTAAATAAAAATAAATAGTATTGGTTTTTCATTATCATTTTGAGATATTTTCGGGGTACTTTTTGGTGTATTTTCAAAATATTTTCGGAATTATTTCGAGATATTTTTCGGAATAATTTTGGGCTTATTTTTTTAACAATTTTATGATATTTGTCGAGATAATATGGAGACATTATTCGGAATAAGATATTTTTCTGTTTTATATATTGATTATATTATATATTCAGTCAACATGCATACAAATTCAAACTAAGGCAAGTTATCTCTAAAGTCATTGAATAACATAAAATCAGTAAATGGAGATGCTAAAACTTGCACACAATACACGCTACAGTTGCTGAAACCTACTTTGTTCCAAAGTTGTATGTTTTGTAAAGACGAAAAACTTGGTGCGATAGTTTTGTCGCCTGCTGTGTTTACCTATTGCTGAAAAGACCTGTACTTAGTATCAGATTGTGAACACAAAAGATGTACATTGGTTAGGAACTATACCTATGTTAAACAATGCTTTGCTGTATGTAAATGCCATCATAAGCGTCGACTGCCGGATTACTTACGTGCTGAAGGTCCTTTAAAAATAATAAATGAATATAATATATTTGAAAACATTATTATTAATAAATTCTTATTTCTTAGATATTTACATTTCTTCTTTTGTTATTTTTAAGGCCGCCTATTTCCGGGGTTGGGCTTAATGCAAATTCGTTTTTTTCAAGCAACCAAGCATGTTAAAAAGAATTATTGAAGTTATACTGCTTTATCAAGGGTAGTGGATTGGAATGACCACGACTCAAAAATTAATGTCAATGCTGTAATGTGACAGGCATAAAACGGCTCTAACGATTCCGATTAAATTTACTGAAAAGGAGTTTTGGGGGGCAAAAAATCGATCTAGCTAAGTCTCATTCCAGGAAAAATTCTTTTCCTTAGATTTTATAATTTTAGAAATCAATTTTTTGACGTTTCAAAATATTGTACCTATTATTTTAAGCAGGCTTTGGACACTTATGTGTACATGTTATAATATCCATGGATTTTATCAATAATAATTATTTATTAATTTTAAAAATGCTGAGAGGGGAAAAGCAAAAATGTAAACTTCGACCGTACGCTTATGTGGGTGAGGCACATACCCTTTTTTATTTTTACTTCCCACCTCTACTATGGTAGGGAAGTAATGGATTCAGTCCGAAAACAATATTTCGAGATTTTAACAGATTTTCACGTTTTGAGACCCTAGCAATCGTTTAAGATCATTTTCTGACTGATGTCTGTATGTGTGTGTGTATGTGTGTATGTGTGTATGTGTGTATGTGTGTGTGTATGTGGTCAATTTTTCGCCTTCGATATCTTAAGAACGGAACAACATACGGGCATGCCGATTGTTCTATTGTGTTTATCAGCCTTTAACTTAGATCTGATTAGATTTTGAGTCAAATCGGTTCAGTGGATCCTGAGATATTCAAAAAAACGTCCTCAATGTCACGTATTAACATAGGTAAAAAAAAATATAAATGAATTCTAGATGTTATAATATGAAAAAAATGTAAATATTTTTTTTCTCTAAAATGTATAGTTTTCGAGAAAAAAAATATTTTAGTAAAAAAATAAAAAATTGTACGTAAATCAAGGTAACCATGATTTTTGCTATATTAAGCTAGCCATCAATAGATCACCAAACAAAAAAGAGGGCCATGCTTTTTTCAAAGAATAAAAATTAAATTGTGTTTTAAAGACCACCAACAGCTAAGGTTATTTGGGCCTAGTCAAAGAATAAAAAAAAGAGTGTTTATTTTTTGCAAATATTTACTAGGTGGGAAGTATAGGACTGGTCATCAGTCGAATTTTTATTAATAGAAACAATTATACATTTATATCTTTCATTTCTAAGATACTTTTTCAGAGATTCTAACTCAGTTGAGTTTCAACGGGGACGGTTTAATTTAAAATAATAATGGGATCTCTATTTGCAATTTCGTTTTCTTGCGGGTTTTTCAAGATTTTTTGGTATTTTGTATAGTACCTAGACGGATAGTGACAGTATATGTTAAAACGAGTGATAACGAGTGTCACATGAGTCATAATAGCCTTACGCACAAGATATATATGGTATTTTTTGCCATACCCACTATAAAATAGCTGCTTTTCACTTCATTTTCAGTATTTTCAAAATTTTTTTACTGTTCATTTTGTGTCGCCAACTTCATCCTAGTGAGCAGTAATAGCGGGCGGATCAGAGCGAATAAACATAAATCACTATGGAAATGACTTTCTTTCCCACACTAGTGTGGGAAAAATACATTCCCATACACCGGTCTGTCAAAAACTACTTTAAATGCATACATATATTCATGTAAAGCAGCTATTTTATTTCAAAAATAATGGGTATGGGCATATATCAAAAACACAGTTCCAGAATAGTCGTCTGTCTGTCTCTTTATACCATCATCATTCAAGAACGGCTGGTCCAATTTTCATGAAATTCGGCTACGATCGAGATTACATAAGATTCCTATTAAAACCGACATTAATGCGAGTGAAGACGCGAGTAAAGGCTAGTTAATAATAAATGAGTGAGCAACTCAAGGAAATGTACGAGGTCGACGTTCATGTTATTTACATTAGGTACATAACTTGTTATGCCTTCATCTTGTTACAGTGTTGTTTATTGTTGAAAGCAAATCGGATTTCATAACAAAGTTACATTGTTTGCATTTTGTCGTATCCGCTAATTGGAGGGAGTTGATGCGACTATAATAAAAGTCCTTTTATCATCCGCATTTTTCTCCATAAGTGGATTTGGAGTTCGAATGATCAAATTGTACCTTTATTTATCGAGAGGTTACAGAAATAATTCTTCAGTTGCTATGAAAACCATAACATGAGTCATGACTTCCATGTTCTGAAATTAATTTTCAAATAAACTTTATTTTTCCAAATCTTCATGGTTTCCGGGCTTGTAGGCCGTGGTCCGGTGGTATTTCTACCTGACGTTTCGTCTACAACTGCGGTAGACATTCTCAAAGACGATGTGGCAGCGGTCGAAGTGTCCTCCTTGGCGGCTCACAGGTCAGTGTGTCAGTGACTGGTGTCCTCCCTTCTTTCATGCTCAGTACCAGTGTGTTCTCTGTTCGGTTGTAGTCCATCTCTCCGTAATTGTTCAATTGTCTTGATCCTCAGGAATTTCGGAATGACGGCGGATTCTCGACAGTACAGTAGGAAGGCTAGAGAACTCAGTAGCCCAGCTTTCTTCTTTCGGAGTCCTTCCAGTTTTCGACACATTGTTGACATATTCTCGCCGTAGAGACGTTTTATCCAGGTCTGCAAGCTTTCACGGCTGGCATTGTTCCAAATCTTCCTGGTTTCCGGGCTTGTAGGCCGTGGTACGATGGTATTTCTACCTGACGTTTCGTCTACAATTGCGGTAGACATTCTCAAAGGCGATGTGGCAGTGGTCGAAGTGTCCTTCTTGGCGGCTCACAGATCACTGGTGTCCTCCCTTCTTTTATGCTCAGTACCAGTGTGTTCTCTGTTTATTATGAATAATTTCAGTGGAATTTGCGATAAAGGCCTTAAACTATACTTAGACGGTAGTGTTATAGGCATCAAATTATATACTATTAGACGTGAACGTGCTCTAGCGGTATCTATATATATCGTTGTAGATATTTTTCGGATTCACATGAGCTAGAAGGATAGAGTGTGGTTGTGGCCTTGTAGCCTATCTCTATCCTTTTCTGTATTCAAGCGATTGGCCCTCGGTGTTCGTGATCTCGCCCAAGCCACACATTCATTCTGTCTTTTTCTTTCGGAGGGACACTTTTTAACAACTAGGGCACGTCCAGTGGTATAAGTCGATGGTTAAAGGTTCAAAATTTGCTCAAAATTACGTATAGGTACTTCTAAAACCACTAATCCTAGCACTAAAATCAATAGACCCGAACTTACTGACACAAATTTAAAGAAATCATTTAGATCAGTGAATTTTTGCAGAAGTTATTAAGAAGGAAAGAAAATTCGAGACACATAAACGCACACACACAGACGTTTTTTACTTTTCTTTACGTTTTGAGGGTAGGACAATGAAAATCGTAATGAATTGTAAATTATAGACGCTCGACATATGAGGTCATTAGCGTCAATGGAGAATCTGACCGTATCTCGGACAGGATTTTTCGACACTATCACCACAGTTCTATTTTCTTACAGAACATAAATGTAAATCGTACAATCCTTGCTATAAATTATAATGAATCACTCTGTGTAATCACATACTTGTATAAAACATCTCAATTCTTTACTTTTGTTCCTCATCAAAATAATGAGTTACTTTCTTCATTTTACCTGTGTATATTGTACAAAATAAATAATGGATAATATGCTGGTTCAGTAATATTTTTTTATAATCCTAACAACGTGAAGTTCAATTTTACCCAAAAAAATTTTTAATATCAGATTTAAGAACAGATTTAATAAAATGTTTCTTTTTTCTTCTTATGTACATATAGGTATAAAAAAAAGAAAACAAAAAAACAGTAAATAACGGTTATAAAGTCAAACGTTTGAAAAAAAAATGTCTTCTTAATTAACAGTTTTGAAATTTTTAAGACAGATTTAAAAAAGTTTTTAATAGATGGGTGCTATTATAATATTAATGAATTTTTAGCATAAGTTTTATTGTAATTTTTAAATGTATTATAATTTTAGATTTATTGTAATTTTATATCTGACAAATCCATACAATGTTTGTATTGTCTCTGGAGAATTAATAAACTAAACTAAACTAAACTAAACTTAAATCTACTTGTGTGTATGTCATAAAATTTGTAAAATAGCTATTGCGCGTACTGTAATAACAAATTTATGAGCAAATTAAAATACATATTTAATATTAATTCTATTTTGTGACTGGAATTGGTTTTGAACGATTCTTAAATTTTGGACATTCGTTTTGTCGGAATTATCTTCACCTAAAATAAGTTTTGTATAAATGTTCTGATTCAGTCTATATATAAATTATCTCTTAAAGAAAATATGCAGAAGTAGTAAAATAATTGCGTTTTTTAATTGGATATTAAAAATAATCTTCCATTTTTTATGAAACATCAAACACAGGTTTATGTATTTTATAAAAAAAATTCCCATATAAAAATAACGTATTGACAACTTTTATCTTTTTAAAATTCTATCACAAAATGACTTTTAGAGCTGGAACACATTTTGCTAATTAATTTGTTAATAATGTTTTAATCTTTTTTAAAAGTTAGAATTCATTTATTTTTTCAGTGATAAAAAAAAATAAATTGACAATTTCTATACTGTAACTTATTTATAACAACTTACTTATAAGGAATTACAAGAAACAGCAAAATTTCGTTCATCAAAACTGTAATTTAAAGTTTTAACCATGAATTTAATTACATACATTAAATTACATTTGGAACCAGATTAATTAATTAATTATTAATTGAAAATGATTCGTTTTAGCCGTTTATTCGCAGTAGCCTTGATTGTTACAAAGAAGTTAATTACGCATTTTAGCCAAATATCTTCACCATATAACTTATAAGTTGACAAATACACAGTGAGTCATTAATTCCCATAATTATACATCAGGAGCTTAGAGGCAAAATTGTTTACGCCCTATTTAATGTTTGAAGTATTTTAAAAAATTCATAATTCTTAAAATATGAAATATGCAAAATTATTTCGTAGCTGATATTTCAGTTTTTTCACTGGATATTTTACTTTTTATTTAATTTTCCTAAAAAGTGCTTGTTCAATTTTTTTCCCTTGCCTCATTTTGCCTTTTAAATCTCAACGCTTCACTGGGAATACAGTGAATTTCACTTAAGACGCAACATATAAGCGAATTTTGTTTACCTGGAATTGTTATGAAAAACAAACACATCACTATCTATATTTTAATTTAAAAAAAAATGAATAATTACAGCAATTTTTTTAAAATTAAATATTGTCAGTAATGTATGTTTTTGTTCAGTGGATGTTTTAAGGTAGTTGTCGTGCTATGGGCATAGTGTCACAAAATTCTAAATTTTCGTATAGTCATTAAGGATACTATAATACAAATACCATTAAAATTTGAAGTTGATTGACCATCTCTAACTCTACTATCTTTTCCATATACTAATTATGTAACTACAGCAGGTTAAGGCCATTAAACCACCTTTAAACATAATAATTTTTCAGTACATTCCATTATGCAAAGTTTTCTGTAGGATTTGGTGTTTGACATGATAGCCTTAATAATGGCTTTTTGAAGCCATGATGGCTCATCAGCAAATTTCCAGTGCCTCAACCTAGCGTATAAATCGTCTTGGTAATATTAAATCTGTTTGGTATTTTTATTTTTTATCAATTAAAAAATGACTAATGAGATAATATCACAACGATTTATCAATTTTTTACATTCCTGGAGCAGTACTAAACAGGACTATTGTGTAAAAGACACACATATTTCTTAACGCATAATATAATATGACAGATTTATAAAAAAAAATGTCAATCAGAAACTTTTCAAATTCTACAGGTAACATTTCTGTGAGAAACCGACCATGCATAAATGACGTTGTTTTTCAGATACCAAGTGGAGATGGTTTGAAAAGACAATTTGTTTTTATCTTAAGCTAGCCTTGTTCTTATTATAAAACATACCTTTTAGTGTATGTTTTACTTTAGACATCAAAGCATTGAGGTCTGCTGAGATTACATCAAAGTATTTTACTTTAAGGATCGCGTGTTTCATTTTCGTCAATTCATTCATATCTCATGTCAAAATAAACAGATTTACATGACAAACAAGTTAAACGACTTCATATGTTATGTCTGAAAAGAAAGCAGATGTTTTAATTTTATAACAAGACGATTATTTGAATAAAATTACATTTACAAAATTACACAAAAACTCCTGGTGTGCAGAGAGGCCATAGAAATACAAAAACACAAACAGAATTTCAACTGAAAAGATGAAGGCCTCAATCTCAGTAAAACCTGGACACCAGCTGCACTCCGACATGCAAAACCAATGACCAATCGTACAAGGACGGAATACGACCGAGTAGAGAACTCACCCCTACCACTATACACTACGCAATTGACCAATTACGGAGAGGCGGACTACGACCGAACTGAGAACACACTGGTACTGAGCATAAAAGAAGGGAGGACACCAGTCACTGACACACTGACCTGTGAGCTGCCAAGGAGGACACTTCGACCGCTGCCACATCGTCTTTGAGAATGTCTACCGCAGTTGTAGACGAAACGTCAGGACCACGGCCTTTAAGCACGGAAACCATGAAGATTACACAAAAACTGTTCTGAACGTTGGTACCTAAGTTGATTTTTCATAGTCCAGTCAACTCTCTATGAATAACTTTTTAGCAAGTAATCGTCCTTTCGAAGATATCATCATTTATTAACAATCTAGGCGGAGTTTAACACACACATGCACAAGGGAAAAAATAAAGTATGACGATTTTACAGTATACGGGTTACAAGAGGTAATTCCTGTACTTGTAGCTCTTAGAATCAAAATTAATGGAAAAATCATTCCTAGCAACCGTATGCTAGGCCTAGGGAGAGCTGTCAAATCCTGAAGATAATCAAAAACACTTTGAAACGTTAGTCTACAATGGACGTAATATAATTTTTTTTTTATCGGAGATTCTGTCTAAATATTTTTTTGCCCGAAAACTCTCAGCTTTCTCTTCACCGATTTTTTTTTTTTTTTTTGATAATCATATAACTTTCTAGACTCTAGAGTTGCCAGCTCTACTTTGTTTTGCCATTTTTTTAATGTTAAATTATCTATCTTTTGCTTTTGCCACGTCATCAAAAGGTAGACGCGGCGAGTTTATAATAAAAAAACACAATATTTTAAGTGACTAGGTACAACGCAATTTATATTTATATAAGTTCAAAAAACCAATTAATAAAATAAACTTCAAACAAAATTCCGCCGAACAAACGCCTCTAATCAAATGGAACGTGAAGTCAAAATAATTCTTGAATTGCTCCGTGTAGCCTGTAATTATTCAAATTGTTAATTAGCCTTGTACAAAACCGATGTGCCGACCAATAAGCGTTTACAGCGCTCACCGCTAACTTACTGCAGTACTGTTCAGATAAGACATGATTTCACCCGCTAGTGAACGTATTATATTAATGCAAATGTACCCACAAACCACCTCAATTACATTATTATATAACATATTTAACAGCGCTTTAAAGCTTATAAAGTTATATAAAGGAACGCCTGCAGTGAAAGATATTATTCAATGACATTGAATCATTCACTGTACTCGTATATATATTTCGGATCGGATCGACTCGGATTGGCTCGATAGTCGATACACTTCGGCTTGTGAGAAAGTTTCTGAAAAATCAAAAACCTTTTCTATGTATAGTTGTATTGATTTTTACTTCTCACCTCTACTATCATGGTAGGGAAGTAATGGATTTAGTCCGAAAAAAATATTTCGAGATTTTAACAGATCTTCACGTTTTGAGACCCTAGCAATCGTTTAAGATCATTTTCTGACTGATGTCTGTATGTGTGTGTATGTGGTCAATTTTTCGCCTTCGATATCGTAAAAACGGAACAACATACGGCCATGCCGATTGCTCTATTGTGTTTATCAGCCTTTAAGCTTAAATCTGATTAGATTTTGAGTCAAATCGGTTCAGTGGATCCTGAGATATTGAAAAAAACGTTCTCAATGTCACGTATTAAGATAGGTAAAAAAAATATAAATGAATTCTAGATGTTATAATATGAAAAAAATGTAAATATTTTTTTTCTCTAAAATGTATAGTTTTCGAGAAAAAAAATATTTTAATAAAAAAATCAAGGTAACCATGATTTTTGCTATATTACTAGCCATCAGTATATCACCAAACAAAAAAGAGGGCCATGCTTTTTTCAAAGAATAAAAAAAGAGTGTTTATTTTTTGCCAATATTTACAAGGTGGGAAGTATAGGACTGGTCATCAGTCGAATTTTTTATTTAGTTACTAGCGGACCGGTCCGGCTTCGCACGGGTGTTATGAATTTATAATTTATTAACGTCGCTCGTTCGCCCCAGTTATTACAATCTATATCTTAAGACTTAAAGCGAAGTTTCACCTATCGAACAGTAAAAAAAATTGAAATCGATTTAGTAATTTCTGAGATTACACCTGATTTTCACCCTGACGAAGCCGGGCTTGCTATAGACTATAAACTATATACCAAACAATCATTTGAATAATTATATAATTTATGATATTTTAATATAAATCAGACATACTTATGATTTAAAAATATCATTTTAGGACGTTAATCAGATCATCCTGTCGTGTGAGCCAACCTTTCATAATCAAACCATATACAAATGTCCACATCGTTGACTCCCAAAACCAAACTGATCTATTCAAATAATAGCGGCTCGTTAATACTCTGCTTGACCGGTTCAGTTTGTGGTCTCATTCAGCCAATCCTAAATGTAAATGTGTCATTTACCATAGATATAAG
Organism: Mongoloraphidia duomilia; assembly: GCA_039654895.1. Classification (NCBI taxonomy): domain Eukaryota; kingdom Metazoa; phylum Arthropoda; class Insecta; order Raphidioptera; family Raphidiidae; genus Mongoloraphidia; species Mongoloraphidia duomilia. Next base: position 19,579,885 of record CM077522.1, on the reverse strand, counting down.
AATACATCTATGCATTTACCATAGTCCATTATCCTATTTCTAATCATTATATTGGTTGATGCATTTTGTGTGTGTTTGGTCTCCAAGCCACGTTATGATAATAATTTGTAAATAAATGATAAATACCCTTTTGTTCCGTCGTGTAGCTTCTTTTGTAATTTATTTATTACGCGTTTCGGCAACGAGTTGCGATATTCTTAAAACAACTTTATCTGAAGACGGCAACCCGTTGCCGAAACGCTTAATAAATAAATTACAAAAGAAGCTGCACGACGTAACAAAAAGGTATCCATCATTAATTTACTAATTATTATCATTTTATTGGTTTGAGAATAGCCGAACGTATTTATAATCTGAGGTTTCAGAGGTTTTTCTATTACAAGCCCCCAGTTCCCAAGTTTAAATCTGAAAACTGGTAGAAGTATCAATTTCATTCCCAGTATAATTTGCGAATAATATTTATTTTTGCTAATTACTGACGCGAGTGTTAAATGCTCGTCTTAAATGCTATGCTTAGAATTCTCTGAAATTACATACGATCAATAATTATCACGTGAGCAACCCATGCTCTGTTACGTGCAGCTGCTGCCTGACTAGAGATGCACAAGATATCTGATTGGTTGTTTGAAAATCAAAACGTGAGGTCTTGTTATCTGCAGTCGGTTGTTCGGTTGTACACAAGGCAAACAGAAGGTTCAAAGTTTTAACAGGAGCGTCTTGCCTTACGGGAGAAAACGACCGTCTTATGAGCGCCTTTATTGAATGATTTATGTCATTTTATGGAACTGAAAACATAAACAAAATAAAGTACTAAATCTTGGTATTTATAAAAATGGTAACTAATAAAATGATGCGTCAACAAATGCCTTTGTGAATTTTTTTTCCATTTTATTTACTTCAAAAATTTTAAAATAAAATACAGTTGTATAATATATCACAGATGACCATACTAAATTCATCAGTACAATTGTACTGACACTGGCAACACTAGATCATATCAATAAAAAATGGTGGAACCTTTGGTGTAAAGATACGAAATGTTACAATTACCACAAAACACCAAACCATAACAAACACTCTCGACGTACGTTTCGCCAACCAAGTTGGCATCATCAGGAGATGATTAAAACTAGATCATATAATATTCTCTGTCTCTACTACTCCATATGTGCCGTAGTGTAGGTACATATCCCGCGACTAAAGCGACATATACATTTTAATAGAACTGAGATTGTTTTAAGTGTGTAGGATCAGAACCACTCTTATGTTTTGAATCAACTATAACTCACACATACTTATTTCAAGCTTTTGAATTCTGCTAACAGATTCGACGGTCATTTCTGGCCTTCAAAAAGTGGGTCGCGCATTAGTACAGCCACAACATATTTGTATATATGTCATCTGTGGTTTAAATTTCATTTTGTATTGTGCCTATACTTTATTTTTCCTTTTATTATTTTCTTTCTCAAATAAATACATTCATATTGAATATGTTTTAGCACATCCCTACACGGCCTTCTGCTGTGTTGAGTTTAAGCGACCAATCAGATGCTCAGATCACGCAGTTTTATTGCTATATCGATTCATGGGATAGACTTTAGTCCCGATTGTGAATAATTTCTACGACTTCGATTATGATAATGCAGAAACCAACCGAAGCAGAATCATAAAATACCTACTGAAAATTAGTGTCCGGTATATACAATAATAAAGAAAATAAAATGAGATGATGAATATTGAATAATAACCATTTATTTCAAAATATTTAGCTGTAGCACTTTCAAACGTATACACAGAGATAAAGATAGAAATGTAGAATCAAAGTATATTTGATTATGTGTGGGTGTGTGTGTGTGTGTGATGGTGAAGGGGGAAGAAGGAAGTGAAGAAGTAGTGGAAGCAGTCGAAGGAAGGTCCGTACAAGAATTTAATTATCTCTCTACATGTTGTTAATTAATACACGACTTAATTAAATGAAATGTTGAGTTCAAATTGCCATCATACAGTGTGTTCAGAGCACAGATTATAATACAAAATGTTGTGAACACTCTATACATATTGTTTAAATCCAGGGTTTTCTGGGTCTAGCATCAATTTGTTCTTCCAGTTGACTGCGATTTCTAAAAAAAAAAATCGACCGTGTGGTTTACACTACACACTACAGAAGTGAAACTTCTAGATACATCAGTCATTACGAAAACTAATAGTATAATAATAGTAGATCTTAAATTAGAACGAGAGGAACTGAGGGTTTCTAACAGATTTTGTTAACCCTTCAGTCGCGATTCATCAGGTCTTTTCGTTAGCCATTCAGTTGCATAAATCTAATTCACTCTACCGTGCGTAAAGAAAATTCACTTTAATAAATTGAAGAACTAGATTCTAGTGGATAATACTAGATCTTAAATTAGAACGTAGGACAGATAAACTATATGGTAACTCAACGGAATTCCAACGATCTAGCAATTTTTGAAAAATCTTGAGTAGACAATATCGTTTCGTTTAGTAGTTTTGGTTAGTGATGCGCGATACGAGATGTTTTAGTCGATTGTCTCGATTGTTCAAACATCTCGATGACTCTCGATGGTTGTCACTTGGACTCGATTGTTGTTGTTTCATAGTTCGCCGAGACCGAGTCGCATAGTACTAAATCGTACACTGTCAAGAACCACATAATATATACAATCGTTCATCACTCAATAACTGTGGTCGAGTCTATGGTCGATTGTGCAGTAATATCGCGTAATACGAATTCAAGGATGAAGAAGATCACAGAGTAGTGAGTACCGACTGAGCAGTGAACAATCAACGAGTCGCGTGAACGTCAGTCAACTAGCATGTAACCTTATATATGTATTCTCATTCACTGCTACTGCTATAACCTATGTGGCAAATAATCGACTTGAACAATCGCACGTTTCGATTGTAAAATCAAACTCCAAGTCGATTGTGGACTCGATTGTTATTATGAACGATTACAATTGTTTCGATTGTAAAAACATCTCGTAATCGCCCATCTCTAGTTTTGGTGCGAAGCGTTTGTTTTTTGGTCGGGTGTTAATAAATTCAACCCTGATTCATTATGCACGTGTTAATAATTCTGGATTGTTTGTCAGTCAAATTAATAGACTTAAATAGATTAAATATGTTACCTGAATTACTATCACCTAAATATGCCCAATATAGGTCATAAAACAAAAACAACAATTAAAGGGTAGAATCGTCGGAATTCAATTAAAGTGAATTGGACGAACCAGAAACGATCTTCCATTACAAAAGGGATGCGTTACCTTAATGTGTCTACCCAGTAATAATTAATGTATTCGTCATTACAGGCCATTATCCCTTGTTAAAAGTTTCACGAGAATTGTGTACTGTGTCCTCACCAATCGTATGTCGAGTTGGTAGCAGGGTTGTCATTTTTTCAATTTTGAAAACTGAACACAGATATAATAGGTGTACAGTGCATCTTAGTGTATACAGTAAATAATGTAATAAAGAACATGAAATAATATGAAAACATCCTATTTGAGAAGTTCAGTGTTGCCACTTCTTTATTTAAATAAAATATTGATCAATTCAAATTGACGTTTATTTTGTACTAGCTGCCCGGTACGCCTTTGCCCATGTAAATTTAATTTTTCTAATATATAATATAAATTATTTTTAAATCTTATATATGATTTTAAATTTATTTAAAACTTGGAGAAGCTTCGCTTCCTATTGTGGACCTCGGCGTTACGGTCTTGCCTCAAAAGTACACAAGTGTGCAAAATTTCAACTCAATCGGTTAACGAGAAGTCAGTGAAAATTCGATCACAAGATTTTATTGTTAGTTATCTAGTTAATTAGTTAGGTAGTTGGTTAGGTAGCAGTCAAACTAAATAAAAGCGTTTAAAGAAGTGCGATTTTTACCCGATTTATAGCCTACGTCCTAAAGCAAAGTATCACTTATCGAACAGTGAAAAAAATTTTGAAAGCGGTCCAGTCGTTTTCCAATTTACTTCTTACAAACAAACAAACTCACACTCTCTCTTTATAAATATTAGTATAGATAATTTTCCTCGAATGTGTATCACTGGTCATGAACGAATTTATTTTCGAAAAATTCATTTAAAACTGTTCCAATTTTCTAGGTATCATATAAAATACTTTTTTGCCATACCCACTATAAAATAGCTACTTTCGATGTATATCTAGCAGCCTTTAATAAGTCATTTAATAGGCCGGTGTACGGAAAGTGTTTTACTTACCGCACTAGGGCGGCAAGTAAACGGTTGCCATAGCAACTTCTATTTATTCGCTCTATGCGCCTGTCATTTATTACTCACCAACTTCACGGCGTACTGTAGAAGTAAAAATGGCGACGCAAATGAACTGTCAAATTTTTTTGAAAATGAAATGAAAAGTAAGTAGGTATTTTGTAGTGGGTATATGGCAAAAAATACCATATATGTATATCCGGTGTGACTAAAAACTCGCTATCGCTCGTTTTTACATACTATCATTACTCGTCGTAACTCGTAATATTGTCCATTACACATCTAGATATACAATCTACAAAAAAGCCGTAAAAACCCGCAAGGAATTGAAAAGAAACTCCGTTACAGTTTTATATATTGATACTTTCTAATTTTGTTTCCTTCCTCAGCTGCACGGTACGATAAAATGAATAAAGATTAGTTATTTTTCTCCTTCAGGTTGGTAACCGGGAGGTGGGCTCGAGTACGGATATTATAATGGTATACATATTTTTGTCGAGCCGTGCAAATCCTCGCTTAATCGTAGTGGCTGTTCATCTGCGTTTATCTTACAACATTGTAGTCATATAAATTTAAACCGTTTCTGCATAGTTTCACATATACCCCGCTCTTCCGGAAACAAATCATTTTTATATCCTCATTTCCATGCATATCTACGTTGCGCATGCGCTCTGCGTTAAACTGTTAGACGTTAAAGGAATGCCTTTACAGTTCGTGCTCTTTTAAATTACACATCTTTTTTTATACACATTACTTCGGAATCTCTAACTACTTACATAACAATAAATCAAATTCTTATTTTATATTTTTTGACGTCACTGCAGTGGGTCATTTTAATCTAAAGCCTGTTTTAAATAAGAAAAAAAATGATGATCAAACCTTATACTAATTGTACAAAATATAAATTTTAGTCGCAAAGCAGGTAAGATTTTATAGTGCTTTTTGATGGGACTCTCGCCCCGCGGTATGAACTTCATGGGAGTTCGCGACCGTCAGACGTAAGTCATGTAGATGTGACTGCGTATACTGTCCGAGCATCAGACGTAAGTCATGTAGACGTCACTGCATATACTGTACGCCCAGCTGCTCACACACACATTTGTTACATAATATATACATTTGCAAGTGTAGTGAAACCAATATGAGCCTACATGTTTACACATCAACTCTCGTGGGTACTGTATCACTCACACTTTTTAGTGTATTTGCCATAGAATATGGCACATACACTATTGGCGTCGGTCGGATGGCGGGACCTAGGGGTCGGACCAAAATTTCTCGACGTTTCATGCCCCCCTGAACAGTTTGCCACCATTTTTAAAAATGTTTATATATATGTATATATATATATTTATTTTATTTATTTATAATAATACTCAACAGGACAAAATAGTCCCAATTAGAGAGTATAAAAAAAATTGTACACAAGAAGAAAAAAAAAAGATACAAAATAATTTATACAACCATAGATACTTAATAATAACTGGAATGCATAATTATTAGTTACAGCGAAATTTACATATTACAAGAATATTACAATAAATGGGGAGCAACGAACTATATGAGATCTTTCACAATACTGGAGAAACTAGAAAAGTTATCAGCAAAAAAGTCCAAATTGGGATTTGTGCTAAGAACATTATTAATTAATTTACACATACTTAATATAGGGGAATTATCATGTGACACTGTTCTAGCAAACGGTACATGAAACATAATGTTGCGGTTTCTAGTTTTTAAAGTAGGCACTTTGATTGCAAATTCATCTATTAAGTTATGAAATAATTTATAAATAAACATAATTAAAGCATAATTGCGTCTACTCTCCAACGACTTAACTTCAAAAAACTTTAACAAGTCGCTATAAGGAGTATACGTTGGATATTGACGTGTTAATTTAATATATGTGTGTGTGTACACGATAACTCTCGACAGACTTAATCGATTTAAACGAAATTTGGTACACACATTGGAACCCATCACCGCATGAAGCCTATTTAAAATGGGCCCGATCGGACCATTTTCAAGGTTGTATTTAAGGGTTCCAAAAAGTTTTTGGGCCCAAAAATACCGAAAAAATTGTCAGAATCGTTTCAAAATTGAAATTTAACCCTTTAGTAACGATTAAAATAGGCTGCTAAAATTTTAATAAAATCGGCCCGATAGGACCGGACTTACAAATTTTATGAAAACACTAATTTGCGGATAGTGCTTTACTTACTGAAGGGTGTATTTAATTTGGTACCGAGGTTGCATTGATAAAAATATTGAAATTAAGAAAAAAAATATTATTTTAAGGGATGTATTAAGGGGTTAAATTTTTTATTTTGTTCAAAAACAAACTTAAGTTCACATAATAAAGCCACAATGCCAGTATTAGCAAATACACTATATTGTCGGCAGGGTTTTGGCACTGCGACCCGAGTTTTTTTTAATTGTAATCTCATTTTCTTGGTTTTTTTTTTGGGGTATTTTTTATATCTAGACTGAAGAACTCGTTTATGAAATGTTCGTATGTTTGTACCAGTACCTAAAAAGCGGTTGACCCGATTTTAATGAAATGTTAGTACTCTATCAACTGGTACTAGGGTTACCAGGTGGCCGGGATTTCTGGGAATGTCCCGGAATTCGTTGGTTTGTCCCGTGTCCCAAAATGTAAGTCTTCTATCCCGGAAATGCATAAGTTCAACGAATTTGTGCTCGCGATCGCAAGAAACGACACTAAGTTACATGCTAAGTAGTACTTATTTATTTAGCACTATCTGCAATTTCTGTACATATTATATCTTTTTTTACTTGTATTTAATTGTATTTTTCGAACTTACCCTATGTCGGTAAAGACACAAATTGGGAACAATAAACTGAATTTTTAAAGATTCACACGAAATTAAGCGTGATTTACACACTCAGAAGCGCGTGCCACATCTCACCGTGTATAATGGTGTGTGATAAATGAATAAAATTAGACAAGTCTAATGATAAATACAAAATAATAAAACATTTTTTTCACAATAACTCCCCCCCTGAAATAAATTGCCTTCGCCTTAGAAATGCCCCAAAAATCTTGGTTTTTGATCTGGCAACCTTAGCTGGTACCCACTATTTAGTTTTTACCTGCTTAAGCTCCGATTAAGATAGGATTCCCGTTCTAACAGACACTAACGGCGGCTTTAATACTAGTTTGTTTGTAAACTTGTCAAAGCATTAATAGCTTTTCTATACGAATTCTGTGTACGATACACGTACAGAAAGATACAGCTAGACTTTACAGTTTGTTTATCTTAGAACAATTATTTAGCTTTTGTGTTCTCTTTTTTCCGTACGTCTAGCTATCTATTTTTTTATTCGTTCTCTTTTCTGTGAATACAGCACAAAAAAGTTTAATCCGCAGTTATATACCACTTTTAGACCGAGAGCTAGTGACAATTTTCAGGTGTTATTTATTCAAGGCCTTATTTTTGTGAAGATGTTGAGGGAGGCATATTAAAGTGCCCTGAGTAAGGAATTTTGCTAGATAGCAGTATGAGAGGGATACAGACCGCCTCCAACATGTAACAAAAAAAAAATGGTCACAATTATTATTGCTTCAAGGCTGAAATTGTTTGTATAGCTTGTCGGTGAACCCAATAATGCCATTATAATAGTTGCAGATCGATTGGTCGGTTTTAAAAGGGTGGCAGATCACCCTAAACGTGTCATGTACCCGACGAAATTTATATTATTAGTTCAAGGTTAAAATTTTAATATGTTGTTACGGCGACTGTTTTAAGCATATATTTCAATTTGCAGAACAAAATGTCGGTATTAGCCCCCTTGCAGAACGATATAAACACCTAGGCGAGCAAGCGAGGGGGTTAATACTGATATTTTGTTCTGCAAATTGAAATATATGCTTAAAACAATCGCCGTAACAACATATTAAAATTTGAACCTTGAACTAATAATATAAATTTCGTCGGGTACATGACATGTTTAGGGTTTAGGGTGATCTGCCACCCTTTTAATACCGAACAATTGATCTGCAAATATTATAATGGCATTATTGGGTTCACTGACAAGCTATACAAACAATACTTGAAGCAATAATAATATGCCTCCCTCAACATCTTCACAAAAATAAGGCCTTGAATAAATAACACCTAAAAATTATCATTACCTCTCGGTCTATTTCTTGTACAGGTGCTAAATGAGAAAATACATTTAAACTAGCTTTCCGGTCCGGTTTCTCCCGGGTAGATTTTGATTTAGCAACGAAATAATCAAGAGTATAACCTCAGTCGTATATCACTTAACTGTATCTCTGATACTACGTTACGTTCATTTATGACTGATAAAATTATTGTAAGCTGACTGCTTAGAATGCAAGATTTAATATTCTTGCAAACCTGTTAGCATCATTCGATAAAAGTGTTTATATTTTTTGAGTTGAAAACATTTCCTTAAGGGCATTCAACTGTGACAAAGTATAACTATAAAATGTTTTCTCGTTTTCCGTCTCATTTGAAATGTCGTCATTTTTATAATATCTTCTTTTTAGATCTCTCTTTTCGCTTTATATTCCAATAGGCATTTGTTCAATGCCAGTTCAATATTAATTTCCTACATCATGTCCTTATCTCACATTGGAATGTCGGGTTTTCTCGCGTCAAGATAAAAATGTTCTTCTTTATCGGTGGAAATAAATACTCCAATGGAATAGGATATTCTACAGGTTGAATCACAAAAGTTACCTCATAGAAATATGTAGGATTATTATTTAAGAATAATTGATATATGTCCACCCTTTAGATTTTCGAACCAAACTGGTAAATAAATACAAATTTTAATCTACAATAGAACATATATTATAGTTCCATATCATCGCGAACTTTGGGTAGTTTATACTGTTAGAATTGCTTTGTTGCTAAGTATGATAAGGAAATTTTTTGGAAAACGCAGCCAAATTACATATTTATAATCATAATTTTTATCAACCTCTGTCACAGTCGGGATTCAAACCCGAACATTTCCACTTTCGCGGCGGAATAAGCTATCAATTACTCAAACATGACACGAGTAATAATCAAATTTATTTCTAATATAAACAAATAAGCGAACAAATTCCAGTCCACTTAGACTTATTTGTTTATATTAGAAATAAATTTGATAATTAATCGTGTCACGGTTGAGTAATTGATAGCTCATTCCACCGCGAAAGTGGAAAGTTTTGGGTTTGAATCTCATCTGTGACATAGGTTGATAAAAATTATGATTTTTTCTAATATTTCAAATATAATATGTAATTTGGCTGCGTTTTCCAATAAATTTCCGTATACAAATAACTCAATTTTATATATGATTATTGATTATTATAGGTATTGATTTTAGTTATTATAGCGTATGAGATTTGAACGCTATTTTAACGTAATAATTACGCATATAACTTCAAAAGCGAACGAATAATAGCTATATAAATAGGCTAAGGATATTACACGTCTGTCGTTTGATATAGTAATTAGAGTGATTTTACGATAACTTAATTACTATTTTATTAATTACAAGTGAGTGTTTGTGTTTTGTTATAACGAGTATAGATGTAATCACATCTGACGTTGAAGATAATGTTTGCGTAACGCGTGCGTACATTAACGCAATTAATAAACCATTTTATGAAATGTAATTATGCGTCAAGATTTTGAATATCACTTGGAAACTTTATAGCTGTGACGTATCTTACTCTGCCGTACTACACTTTTAAAACTATGACTAAGTTAACAGTTCAACGTAATATTACGTAATTAAAGGCAAGCAAAGCATATTATACGATGTGATTAGAAAATATGTTTTCTAAATTTGACAAATTAACAAATCTAATTTTTTTGAAGAGGCTTGTTCGTGTTTATATTGTTTTTTCAAGCATAATGTGATGTAGTATTTTTTTAATGTTTTTCTTTTTTACTTCTCATCCCAACATAGTGATAGGAAAGTAATGGATTCAGTCCGAATATTTTTTTTTAGTTCTGAATAGATTTTGAGCAGATCCTGAGATATTTGAAGAAATGTTTTCGAAGTCACGTATAGGTGAAAAAAATATAAATTAATTCTAGAATATAAAATATGAAATAAATTTTAATAACAATGTTTCCTCCAGGGGGAACATTGGAATCTAGTTGTTCTCGCAATTGCAATCCAATATTCTTTGGGAATTGGCGTTCCCAGGAGCCCGAGCTCGTACCAGTCGGTTTGTGTATGCCGGCTGGCAGATTCTAATACACAAATGGATTATTAATTGTTGTGTTGAAGACGCTAATGACCTAAGTTGTCGACGCGTCTATAATCTACAATGATAATAATAATAATAACAATGTTTTTTCTAAACTGTACAGATTTCGAGAAAAAAAATTCTAAAAAAAATTATCTGTCCATAATCAAGATTTCAGTGATTTTAGTTGGTTAAACAAAAATATGACCATGCATTAATTTACATTAGAAATATAAAAAGAAAATTGTTTTGTTGAGAAAATTTTCAGTTTTGTGAGAGTTACGGACCATTGTTCACTAGGTGGGAAGTATGGGACTGGTTCTTGAGTTGAATTTTTTTTAAGACCACCGATAATATGTTTAGTTTCGTATGATTGTTTTTTTTATTGTGTGCTTTTAAAGACCACCAACAGCTAAGGTTATTTGGGCCTAGCACCAATTCATATTTTCAATTCATTATTTTTTTTTTAATAATAAATTGAAAATCCAATAGAGGAACCATAGTAACACCATGTAAACAACAGCATTGCTACACGCTCGGCTATTCTCAAGACCTTTTTTTTTATTTAATCAGAATTAAATCCAATAAAATAAAATTGATACTGCTCTGAGAACTGATGAAGAACGGCTTCAAAATGTAACCCCAGAAATAGTCTTCGACACCCCAATTCCTTTGTTAACAGACCCACCATCTTGTTTTTGGGTTCCTATGTATCAGGATAAGGCGGTTAGATACCTAAATAAATCACTTTTTGAACTATAAAAGTTTCGTTACAAGCGCCATTTAAACAACGGAATTTCTAAGAACAGATGAAAACGCCAATTAAAAAACGAATGCGTACCTATATTTGACACTTTCAATCCAAACACACTGTTCGCTTTCCTCCCTGCCAAGTCATTATGATTGCGAATAATTTGATCTAGTCCTCAAAGAAAATGAGGAATTGCATTATTTAATGTTTAAATTTTAATTTTCACTATATACTGCTGCTGAAGAAGCGGCGCGTTATGAATAATGTAAAGTTTTTCGTTTTGAAAATGTTACTCACTTTAAACGGAAAAAATACTTTAATTAACGGCAGCTAATTTTATAAACGCAACAAAGAAGAAAGAAGGAACTTTATTTTAATATTTTTCAATGAAGGAAATTTACATTTAAAAATAGCGGTGTCTAAATGCGATTCTTTTAATTGAAAAGTCCGCCGTAATTGTGTTATTCTGAGTATAACTTTTGAACAGTTTAAATCAGAGAAATACAACATAATCCTTTGTTGGACGGATATATAATATTTTTAAAAATGTGCTTAAATTTAAATATTCGTGAACGAATTCACGCTTTATTGATTTTGTCTGTACGTATATAAAACTTTTGTATTAATTCCATTGAAATGCAAAGCTCGCGAATTTAATTTTGCTAACGTTTTGATTCAGACCCTTGCAAATTCATACGTTTGGTTTGATTGGTTCATAACTATACGGTCCTTCCAAACAAAACGGTCAAGTGCGTGTGGAACTCACGCTACGAGGGTTCCGTACTGTTACAACAATTAAATTAGGTAGACATATTCTGTGAAAATTTTAACCGGTTACATGTTACGGTTCCAAAGATACAGCATTAAAAGGTTTTTTCATTTTTTGTGTGGGGATCCCCTTTAATTTTTACTTTTTGAGATTTTTGGATTTTTCCCATTGCTTGTGCTGCGAGACTTTGCTTTTTGTCAAATTTCATGATTCTAGGTCAACGGGAAGTACTCTTTAGGTTTTTGATGAGTGAGTTTGCAAATATCAAAATATGTATAGGAACCCTTGAATTTTACTTTTTGTGATTTTCGGATTTTTCCCTTTACTTGTCCTGCGAGACCTTGCTTTTTGCCAAATTTCATGATTCTAGGTGAACGGGAAGTACCCTATAGGTTTTTGTTGAGTGAGATTGCGAATATCAAAATAGGTAATAGGATTCCCTTTATTTTTTACTTTTTGTGATTTTCGGATTTTCCCCTTTACTTGTGCTGCGAGATCTTGCTTTTTGCCAAATTTTATGATTCTAGGTCAACGGGAAGTACCCTATAGGTTTTTGATGAGTTGACAAAATGACCGTATCTTTTGATTGCGTTGACCTTGAAGCTTAAATTCTTTCAACTTTAAGGGAGCGTCGACCTTAGTACTTCGTATAAATTTCAACATGATATCTGTATCCGTTCCTGAAAAAATGGGTCTTGAAAGACGGACACCCAGCCAGCCAGCCTGACGGACAAAAGAGTAATCCTATAAGGGTTCTGTTTTTTCTTATTGAGATACGGAACCCTAAAAATCAACCCAATCATTTATTTATAAGCCTTCCAGTGGACGCTTTATTTTTTATTTTATTTCTCGCAACATTGGAAATAGACAGTAGTGCTGGTCACAATTTATTAGCTTTTATAGTCGAATTCGAAAATTCAAGTCAGTGATTCATACATAATATAGTTACTAACAAGCTTTATAAAGCGAAAAGCAATGAAAAATGTAAAACACACCCGTTCCACGAGTAAAAATCGTGCCGCTTATATTGCATTATGAAGTAGGTATAAGTGTATTAGTCACTACCTATTATTTTAGAACTGAACTACATCTAAATGTAATCACCAGCGTACCTACGTTTCAAAACTAAATACCGACACAAAAACGAGAGACCAAGGCTTCGTGAAATTTGTTTACTAACACTATTTATTAAAAAATAGTATATATAATTTTAATTCTTTTTTATATTAGTAAATATTTATAGTTCTTCTCTTTTTTGGGTCAATATAAATAAAAAAAAAATTAATTAAAAACCAATTTTGAACACATTTCAAATTGAGTCCAACATAGTTCGATACCCGATGAACAGTTTGAGTGGTTGTGTTCTCTAACAATTGAGAGTATGCCTTTCAACTTAATAGAATTTATCGCGCAAAAAAGCTTCGAGAAAAACATTAGCTAGAGTTTTTTAAAACAAGTTTTGACGAACAGGAATTATGAGATATAATTTATACTAAATGTAATTAAATTTGGTTTTATAAATGTATATTTTACTTTTGTTTGTTTATTTCTTTACACGCTTATATTGTTATTTTTGGGTTATGTTTTGTTTGAGATTAATACAACTCAATATAAAAATGAAAAAAAAGCCAAAAACCTTATAAATTCATATTTTCCTTTCTAAAGCTTTTAATATTTTTTTTCAAGTAGTTTTAATTTAAACAGAAGCATATTTATTTCACTTAACAGATTATTAAAAATTATTTATTACCTTCATTACGTATATAAAACGATATCATTTTTGTAATCCTATGAAAAAAAGGATATATAAAGAAAAACTAGGTACCTATTTATTATTTATTCAAACAACCAGGCATTTGAAAAATGGCTCACATTTCGTTAAATGAAAATAAATGTTTTGTTTGGAATATTTGCATTTCAAATACGTACATTCTCATTTCTCCATTTGTTTTTTTATGAAAGTGAGGTTATGTTTATTAACAGAATGAATTGTTGGAATATTGTGAGTGTTTTTCCGTGGAGAGACACGTTTTCCCGGTTAAGACAATTCGAGGCTGCTCTTATATAAGATCGATACTTCCTTCCTTGTGGAGTTTTCCATGTTTACAGTAGATTTAAGAAGGCAAGGTAGGCCGTTGTATAGGTTAATCCCTCAGTATTTATAAAGTGTTTGAACACCTTAAGCTTTATGTCTTTTTTTCTTATTTCGGTTAAGACATAAAAATAAAGTAAAGATGTTTTGAATTTTTTTTTATAGAAAATTCAGTAAATGTGTATCTATAAACGATGAATGTAGATTTATTGATCAATATTTTATTAGTAATAAGTCATAACAACATTTTGTTTTTATCACTTAATCAGAGTCAGAAAACACAATGTTGTGATGATCAAATGAAACAACAATAAATTACATACATTTTAAAGAAATATCACTGTGGCTTTATTTGTCAATAATAATGAACGGTCTTTATCGCAATTTTTCCTTCCTATTAAAAGCAAAATTAAACTGAAATATTGTTAACATCAAAAAAAAAATGTTTCCCTTAGTTCTATTTTACTAGTCGATATTTACTGACAATTGTACCTAAAATTTTCTGATTTTTTTCTGAAACAAATTTTAATTTGTCCCAAATCAATAGAGGTCAAAAAGTACTCAAGTGTATGTATGGACAGTGGTAGAAGACAGGAAAAATCTCATTGCATCCAACTCAACTAAAGTCTCGTTGATACTAAACAGTTGCGCGCTCTCTTTCCTTATTCCCTTTCTACATTTATATATTCGTCCTCTATGCTAGCGTTGAATATTTAACGCAAAAGTTTCGAACTCGCATAAGAAGTTACACGTCAAAAATCTGGTATTTTTAGGCCTGCGCAATACTAATGCTGTAGGTTTCTGAACACATTGTCAGAAAATCTAGTTTGGTGATTGCACATGTTTCTCCATAAGAAAAGCACTGTAGAGTTTCAAATCGACCCTACTTGAAAAAAAAAATTGATCGATTGAAACAATTGTTACTGATATTATTTTTTATTCACGACATTACCAATATAAGCTATCTTCTACACATTCAATTCACGCCAAACAAAACGTCCACACACGCCGCGCCATTGCCGTCAACACCGTACCCTCTGCCACCCGCTACGCCGCGCGATACCTGCCTGATAGTCGAGCCGCCGAGGTGTGTGTGTAGTTCTAGTTATCGCCGCTAGAGAAGCATATATGCCTTGCTGCAAATGTCTATGATTCTACGTCATTGAACCTTCATCGATAGTACAATAGTCGTCCACCCTGACTAAAGCGTCACTACATTTTATTCGTTTGACACAATTTTTTTTAAATTGTGTATATACGTATGTAACATAGTTTTTTGTACAATTGTTATTTGAAACAACATTTAGCTTGAAAAACGATCTTTTTCTATATTTTTTTGTGGATACAATCTAATGTTCTGCATAGCAAAAAGTTTGGCAACGATTGCAATTGGAATTATATGATCACAATCTAAAGTCCTTGTCAAATCAAATTTTTTGACAGTGCGTTCTGCAACCCAGCATTAGACTCTAAACACGAGCTTATTGCTCCTCTGCAATGATCCGCAACAGTTTGTGGATTACAAAAGGATCACAATCGCAAACAATACAACGTGAATCCCTGAAAAGTGTGCAATATATTCTAGATGGATGACAACCCACGTGACACTGGGATTGAGTAAGATCAACGGGCGATGTTTGAAAAGACAAAGAACGGTGGAGGAAAGGAGGATCACAGTGGCTAATCTAATACCGACCACAGACTCGAACGGAACACAGAGAGCATTTAATGAACAATGAAACCATATTTCTTGATTTTGTGCGACTGTACAAAGAACCTCCGCTGGCACATGATTGTACCATCATGCTGCTGTAAGCATGATTCACAATCAAGATCCATATTGGAAACGTTGCAGTCTATTAACGGGTATATTAGCCTAAGAACTGGTGACAATTTTCAGTGATTATTTTTTTAAGGCTTTCTTTTTGTGAAGACGATGAGGGAGGCATATTAAAGTACCCTGAGTAAGGTTTTTGCTAGATAGCGGTATGGGAGGGATGCGGAATGCCCCCAACAAGTAAAAAAATAGTGTCCACAATTATTATTGCTTCAAGGGTGAAACTGTTTGTATTGCTTGTCACGTCAGACGCTGCTGGATTCAACCAAAAGAGTTGCCATGAAAATAAAGCAAATGCCAGAAATCGTTTTCACACTGAACGCATCACGACCAGTCCCATTATGACTGGCTGTGTCTCAACCGGTAGGATTTTTTATCTGTTTTGTTCAATCAAGCTGTCAAAAAATGATTTTTTTAATGGATGTGGAAAAATTGATAGAATTAGTACAGAGTAATGATGCGAAGAATAATTCCAAGCATCACAAACATCAGATTGTCAATTAAATCAAGAAATGTGGTTGAATGATTCGAAAACAGGTCTTCTAATTTTTACGGAATGAATCCAAAATATGTTTTTTGTCGCCTCATTAATAACTTCGTTGTTGTCAACGTAAAATTAGAACTTGAACTAGTACATGTATCTTTAACCAATCCTGTCACAGACCCGTAGAATTTTGACGTATTCAGTGCGAAACCTATTGGCTGACGCAACTTGATAGGACTTCACTTGACTGGACGTGACTACACTGGACTGGCTTGGTGCGAAATGCCCCTTATTGTTATGAATAATTTTGAAAAGTCAAATTTGTTTTTTGTCTGAGTGGCCGCCATAGAGGTTTATGATGCAGTCGGTATATATTGTACGAGAGGTAATGTGATTCGACCTTAATGGCGTCACGCGGTAAACTGTGGATGCATTAGCCAGAGCACACTTCGGAATGATAAAGACGTTATTATACGGTGGATGGCGGCTATGGTTTGGGTACCTAACAATATTTATAGTCGCGTAACAAAGGTAGGTCAAACACTCAAGGTGAAAAGGTGAAATCATTCCTCTAAGCTATGCTGTGATCCCGTTCCACTTGGGGTTAAAGAGATACAGGGTTCAACATTAACTTTTAAGACCGTTCTATCTAACCAGATTTATGGTTATATGCTCTTAACTTTATATCAACCATGTATATTTAATATAAGGTTACAATCATTATATTCTATATAGGTTATTATGCTAACCATGCATATTTTAATTAAAATTAATTTTAACATTTTATGATCAATATTAAACTCACATTGCAGTTTTTACACAGTCCGCAATAAGCCATCTTTGGAGAACTGGTCGGCCGTTTCTCAGAAATTAGTATTTTGGATAAATATTCCAGATTTGATTGTTCTACAGTCTTACACACTGTCTAATAGTTACAACGCAAAAATGAGTATTGGTATTTTATACTCGAGCCACTAAGTAGGTACTATTAGATAATAATAATAATTGTTTTTGTCATACCCACTACAAAATAGCTGCTTTCCGTGCATGTACGCCGGCGTATATTGGGTCATTTAATTTAGGCAGGCGTGCCGAAAATATTTTCATAACATAATTAGTGCGGTAAGTAAACGGTTCCTATAGTAATTTATGTTTGTTCGCTCTATCCGCCTGCTAATATATACGTACTCACGGCCTGTTGTAAATATAAAGATGGCGACGCAAATGAAACTACTGAAATTGAAGTGCAAAGTAAGTATTTTGTAGTGAGTATGGCAAAAAATACCTTAATATATATTTCGTGCGTAATAGTATTATGACTCATGTGACTGTCACTACTCGTCAGTAATATACCCCATTACGAATCTAGGTATACAATCTACTATTGTAACCCCTTTCCACAATACAAAATCAATTTCAGTAAAGAATTACAGTTTCCAGACAACTATGTTGCCATGAAAATTGCAAAGCTATATAAGAAAATAATTTAAATACCTAATAAGAATAATTAGAAATACCTTGTATTTTTGGTGTGCGTCTTGTGACTTCATATGTTGTTAACACGACTCGTTTCAGCAACGAATTGCCATCTTCAGGTGTGGTTCACACCTGAAGATGGCAACTCGTTGCTGAAACGCGTCGTGTTAACAACACATGAAGTCACAAGACGGACACCAAAAATACAAGGTATTTCTAATACTTCTTATTATTCATACAGTGACTTGGAGACCTAACACTCTAAAAATGTATCAAATAATTTAAACACCACTTTTTTATATCACTTATATTAAATAAAACAAAAATTATGTATAAGCAAATAAATAAACAAACACTCAAAACCCGTAGGCTAGTTGAGGTATTTATTATAATTAGAACTACGAGTATTTACATTCACACACTTGGATAATGTAATGAGGAAAAATGATGAAATAATTTTGTTGAAATCAAAGCAAAATCTATGTCTACGTTGAATTTTGATTTTATTTAAAAAAAAAGGTATTTCATTATTTTTCGCGTTTTTAATCAAATATCCACATTTATTTTATTAACATTATTGCATGCAAAAAACATTTCTGACATTTTTCATCCCAAAAATGCTGACATTAATAATTCTTTTTAATGAATAAAAACGCATAAATGTTTGCACTTTTGTTTTGATGTTAGTTTTGAAATATTAGCCTTTCATAATATTTCATTCACGCAGAATATCCATTTAATATTATTGCTGTAAAAAATGGAGCCCGTCAGTAAGTTGTCACCTTGCCATTATTTAGATTTCTCTGTGGGTGCTTCGAAAGCTGGGATTGCATATTATAAATGATGGCCACGTCGCGAAATTTATTCGTTGCACTTCGTACATCCGTTTGCTAATTGACCGGAAATCCCGTTTATCCCAAATGGGGGCGACATTCATTATTCTAGGTAATCGACAAGCTTCAGTGTACAGCTGATCCGAAAATATCATAAATAGTTTGAGAACAAAATATGAAGTTAAAAGCTTGTAAAAAGTTATATGGGAACATCCCGGCATCTTCCTGAACACAAGGGAATCGAAATCATTCAAATCGGTGCAGCCATTCCTGCGTATAATCGGGTACATACGTTTAAAAAAATACATACAGAACGAATTGATAACCTTCTTTTTTTTGAAGTCAGTTAATTCAATAATACCATATAAGGTCCAGGGAACCTCAGCACAAATTAGAAAATCTGTGCATTTTCACGACAATTTCCGCAAAAAAATTGGTGTTTACTTATTTAGATGGTTTTTTCTTCTAACCTTTTTTTACAACCTGTAAAAGTTCCTCAAAATAGTTCTCTAAATAGAAAACAAAATTGAAGAAAAATAGTTGCGTGGTCTGAAGTCTGAAATCTATTGTAGTTTTTTGAGTAGAGGTTATGTGAGCGTGATATTTAAGGATTAAAAATTGGATAAAAAAACATTTTAAATCTACAAATTTTAAAAACCATTTTTTGATTTGATTTAAGTCTTTTTCGAAAGCTATCTGTTGAATTTTTTTGGACCCTTTCCGCTATTTTTTCGAACACAGTTTTTTGATCATTTTTGTAAGGGTTATTTTTTAATTTTTGTAGGATCATTTTCTCAATTTACAATTTACAATAATTTACAGGAAAAAAATAATCTGGAGAAAAATTACAAGACATTACACTGCTGTTAAAATGTTTCAATTTTGGATGACGCAAGTTTTTATGATTTCTGGAACATCTTTATAAATCAGCAATCAGAGCCCGGATTTGAAGATACCCTCCGGCTCCAACCAGAAGGACACAAGTTATGTCACTAACAGCTGACTGTGACGCGACGTACGAACTATTAGCTTTGAATACTTCCCCTTGCTTCCACCCATTTCTGATCGTGTTAAATTCATTCAGCTTAGAGTTGGAACTGTTTTGTATTATTTTTATTCGCTACTTTAACAGCTTCAACTTTATAGGGTCTATAAAAACATACATATTAACTCTTTTCCACGATAAAAAAAACTCACTAAAACTAAAAAAAACCGCCGCTGCTGCTTGAATGCATTATAAAAATGTTCTGATTTTTACTGAAATTTTATTACTTACATTTGCTGACATCAGGTTACCTAAACAGTTGATAGGTTCATATTGTAAATTATAGATGCGCGATTTCAGATTTTTAAGTTTGGTGAATGAATTTTGTTCGATTCGTTGTTCACGACGCGACGCTTGTGTAGTAGAAAGGTATGTAGACCGGCAGCAGTGCCGTCATTTTTCATCACAACAAAAAAGATTACTAATGTAATTCACCGAAGATTTCAATCATTTTTTTATTATTAACCATTTCAGCAAAAATAGGATATTTTACTTTTTAACCACATGTAATATTTCCTTTAAATTTTCACTATATCAGGTGCATAAAGAAGTTACCTGATCCGTTGAAAAGGGTACGTTGGGAAATTAAAGGTCGCCAGTCAATTTCCTGGTTTAGTTGGGGATTGCTGTGATATTTGTGTGGAACGGTTAAGAGAGAAAACCTCACAAAATCTCAAGTAAAATAGAAGGCACAATAATTACACGAATCTCTCGACAGGAGGCAGCAGGGAGCAAGGGAAGTCCCTCGCCACATCCTGCTCTCTCTCTGGAAATCGAATCCGGTGCGTCTCGAACCCTCTGACCACTCGAAATGGCTTAATAATTTAACAGTATGGTTTATTTCATCGTTATTTTAAAGTAGGAATACAGAGAGACCAAAAAAGTCTTTAATTTCACTTGCCGGCGCATTTTACATTTTCGTACTACATACTACGGGTTACAATTCCTACTTAAATTTATCCGTCCTAGGACCATCTGACGTGGATATTTAAAAAATCTATTTAGGTTGCCATTTTTTCAAGATGGCCGCACAAGCAGCACACCAAGTTCGAAAATATATCCAAAAATCAAAACTACCTGACCTTTTGCAGCCAAAGTCCTTTTTTCTTCTCCAGTAACTGGACTAACTAGTTGTGTAATAAATAGAAAATATAAATTGAGATTAAGCTTAGACCAATTTAGGAGTTGGGGGCCTTAAAAATTAGTGTTGCCGTCTAGACAAGACCAAACTTTCAAAGTCTTGTCTTGTCTTGAAATATCAAGACAAGACTTCACTTAAGTCTTGTCTTGAAATATCAAGACTTCACTAAGTCTAAGTCTAAATTAACAAACTCTTGTCTTGTCTAATATCAAGACTCTAGATTATTTTCAAGAGTCTAAATTAGTAGTAGTAGGTAAAGTAAACCTTTACATACTACTACTTAGTTTATCTAGACTCTTGAAAATTGTCTAGAGTTTTGGCAAGAGTCTTGATCTAGATTAAGCAGGTCTTGTCTTGTCTTGAAAATGTCTAGACAAGACTTTTATAAGTCTTGTCTTGATAATCTAGACAAGACAAGAGTCTAGAAAGTCTAGATCTAGACGGCAGCACTATTAAAAATAGATTCACTTGTTATTTGATGTCAATATAAACTCGACAGGAAATGTCAGAAACTTGTCTGATATTTTGCTTTGCGAACTCACTGGGACACTGTATAGAAGCTGTTGGTTTTTTTTTATATAGACGTTAAGCATTATCGATTGGCGGCTATTACACAATATTTTATGTGTTTGTAAAGACAAGACTGCACTATATGCTGGTTTTGAATGGGTACCAGTTTGCTATCAATGAATATTTGCGATTAGGATTTTCGTTGGGAAATTGGGTTTTTTTTATTGCGTAATAAAAGCTAAATGCTTTTTCTACACACACGGAGTGAGAGCTCTGAATATACAAACAATTTTTATAGATTATGGGTTTATTTCGTTTAACAACTGTACTTGAGCCCGTGAACTCCAGATTAGTGCGATGTATTCTGTATTTTTATATGTTTACCTTTTGATCATCAATGTATAACTTATTTTACATTATTACTATTTTTAGGTTCGCAATATTTTATGTCCTTATTTTCTAACTTAGCGCATTTTTAGTGTATTTGCCATAATATGGCACATACACTATTGGCGTCGGTCGGATGGCGGGACCTAGGGGTCGGACCAAAATTTCTCGACGTTTCATAGCCTCCTGAACACTTTGGCACCATTTTTGAAAATGTTTATATATATATGTATGTATATATTTATATATATATATATATTTATATATATATATATTTATATATATATATATATATATTTATATATATATATATGTGTGTGTACACGATAACTCTCGACAGACTTAATCGATTGAAACGAAATTTGGTACACACATTGGAACCCATCACCGCAAGAAGCCTATTTAAAATGGGCCCGATCGGACCATTTTCAGGGTTGTATTTAGGGGTTCCAAAAAGTTTTTGGGCCCAAAAATACC
The DNA here is from genome assembly GCA_039654895.1 of Mongoloraphidia duomilia. Taxonomy (NCBI): domain Eukaryota; kingdom Metazoa; phylum Arthropoda; class Insecta; order Raphidioptera; family Raphidiidae; genus Mongoloraphidia; species Mongoloraphidia duomilia. The sequence goes on along the minus strand of CM077522.1, from coordinate 19,557,580 downwards.
GAAAAATTTGTCAGAATCGTTTCAAAATTGAAATTTAACTCTTTAGTAAAGATTAAAATGTGCTGCTAAAATTTTAATAAAATCGGCCCGACAGGACCGGACTTTCAAATTTTATGAAAACACTAGTTTGTTGATACGAATTTACTTATGGAAGGGTGTATTTAATTGGGTGTACTGATAAAATCCATGTCTAATATTAAAATTTAGAAAAATTTAATTATTTTAAGGGATGTATTAAGGGGTTAAATTTTTTATTTTGTCAAAAAACAAACTTAAGTTTACATAATAATGCCACAATACCTGTATTAGCAAATACACTATATTGTCGGCAGAGTTTTGGCACTGCGACCCGAGTTTTTTTAAATATTATATGAGTTTACAGTGTCAAAATACGCATGATCTTTACTCTTGAATGAATGATTGTAAATTATAGATGATCGACAATTGAGATTGTAAGCGTCTATTCAAAAAGTAAAACAAAAATAAAATGGAAACATGTAAAATCATGTTTATGAATTTTCCTGCTTCCCTATATATTTTGGTGAAAAAAAAAAACAAATACAAAATTTGTTCATAATTAAAAACTCTACCTGACACGTATGTTTGCAAATTACCAATATGCAGCTTTTAATTACAAAATAATTATTAAAAGGAACTGTAGTTAAGTTTAAATTAAAAATATTTTATCCGAATAGCCATGATTTTGTTTAAGTCATGGCTATTCGGATAAAATATTTTTATTTTAAACTTAATCACAGCTCCTTAATAATTATTTTGTAATTAAAAGCTGCATATTGGTAATCTGCAAACTTACGTATCAGATAGAGTTTTTAATTATGAACAAATTTTGCATTTGTTTTTTTTCACCAAAATATATAGGGAAGCAGGAAAATTCATAAACATGATTTTACATGTAAAATCCCTATTACTCGCAAAGCAAATCAGCATCCGGTATAAAACAATATGGGAACAAAAATTGTACATAAATACAGCTATGCAAAAAACTATATGCATACATAATTTATTTAAAAAACGTTAACTGGTGTTGAATTATCAAATTATACATTTTTGTTTGTTAACTAACAGTTTTTGACATTGCAATAAAACGACAGTGTTTTTTTTATATATATTATGTAAATAAAAATTGTAGTGTTAAATTCGAACATACGTTTTTAGTGTTATTTGGTTGTTACGTACTTGACAGGGGTTGTCGTTCACGGGAAGTTCTATAAATTATCGTGATATATCAAAAATAGCAGCAGCAGTACGTGAGCGGAGCCGCGGGTACAGCTAGTTATTACATAAAATGCCAGAAATTAATTAGTACAATATGAATGTTTTCCTCTTTTTCATGCATTCTCCTTTGATTTCCGGTTCACTGTTTTAAATTTTATCAAAGCGTTGCGTAAAACACCAATACAAGAGATCGATAAGTCGTATATTTAGTCGACTGAATCGATTGCTAAGTAGTCGAAACTTGTGCGACATACGCTAATGAAATCGATCTGCAAGACATAGGATAGATCTCAGCTGTTAGCCTATAAAAAGTTTATTGTAGTAACGAATGTAGGTTGCTGTGCCTTCGTAGAAAGTGTAATATGCCATAAAGATAGATATTGTAAATTCTAGAGGCTCGACAACAAAATATTAATATAATTTTATTTGTTACAGGTGAGTGTGTTCAGCAACTAACACGTTCGGAACTTTGCTGCAGTACAGGGTGAGTCTATACCAAAAGTTTGATACCGGTTATCCGAGCCACACTGTATTCGTTTGCACAGTGAAACGTTAACAAAACTCTAACTAGTTTTGACAGAATTACACAAATGCGTTGTGACAAATTACAAATCTGCGTATAATCAAAATACTACTTTAAAGTGAACGAAATTAAATTTGTTTTGATTCAATTAGGTAATTGTGATTACACTGTGTTTGATTGAATACAAATCTAGATTATATTTCACTCTCAGTATTGTTACCTCATTGTTTTGACACAAATTTAGTAGACAATAGACATATTTTATTTCATTTAAATTTAAGATATTATTAAATGAAACTTTTTAGCCTAATTTTTTTAGTTCGGTTACGCATGTCGATCATGTCACGTCACGTCCAATCAAAGAATCGCGTATATATCCGAACACTATTGCAGAACACCTCGTCATCCCAAACAGACATACGACGGGATGCGTGGCGTAAGGAGTATCGCAGCTGCCTTGTACGCAGCAGGTCGCTGGTTCGAACCCGGGCGGCATCAATAATTTTAGTTTCTTTTTTTAACGATTCTATATTCCACTTGGTATTTATTTATATATTTTTCTATTTTAATTATATTTTCTCTATTTTTATTTTAACATTTTACTATCATATTATATAGAGTCAAACTTAGAGGGGTTTGTACTTTTAGCTTTGCACAACTTTAAACCACGTAAACAAAATTATATACCTACCTTCAGCGATTTCGGGTTAAAAGCATTTAGGGTTATGTCAAAGAGTTTCACTTGCACCGTAGTTTCATGTCACGCTCGGCGCAACGGATCTGAATGAAATTTTGCATGCAGTTAATTTATAACCCGGACTAACACACACGCGATACTTTTTATACCGGTCGATGCAGTAGTTTCCCAAGGATCCACCTATTTCATGGTTTGTTCATGTTCGACTATATCACAATGAAATTGACTGCCCCTCAAAACTTAAAAATTGCAATCATTCAGCCGGTTCTTCCTGAAATCACCATGCCTTGCGTTTTCCGCCTATATGGTGTCACAGAATAACTATTCCTAATAATTATTAATTAATTCAACAATGAATTTAATCCACAAGACATCCACTTAGGTAGTGAATAGTATTTCTTAACATATCAGTCAGCATATTATGCCATCATGATTGTTAAACGTCAAACGATTGTTATAAGATATACAGGAAAAAATCAGAAGTCACTGTCGGGACTTGAACCCGGAATTCCCAGTTTCCGGCTGGTTGAGTTGCCACTTACTCACACAGTGCCCCTAAAGTGAAATCTGTTCCTTCCCCATATATACCTATTTCAATACTAAATCACATCTCATGCGAGAGCCGATTTATTTTTAAGTTACAACCGAAACTTAGTATTGAAATAGGTATATATGGGGAAGGAACAGATTTCACTTTCGGGGCACTGTGTGAGTAAGTGGCAACTCAACCATGAGCCGGAAACTGGGAATTTCGGGTTCAAGTCCCGACAGTGGCTTCTGATTTTTTCCTTATATATCTTATATAAATCGTTTGACGTTTAACAATCATGATGGCATAATATGCTGACTGATATGTTACTATTCACTACCTAGTGGATGCCTTGTGGATTAAATTCATTGTTAAATTAATTAATAATTATTATATTGTTGTCCACAATTACCTAACTCATATATTGTTATTTAACTATTCCTAATTTTCAGAAATGATAGAGGCCACTTAAATAAACATTTGTTATTAACAAACTAGTGTCCGGAAATAAATGCATCAAAATTTATAAAAATTGTTCGAAATTACGACCACCATTTTCGATACACAAGTTATAACGATGTGTAATCGACTGCCGAATTCTTCGAAATAACTGCGGACGTTTACGAATATTTCGGGACACTAGTTTAATAATAAAACATGTTTATTTAAGTTTCCTCTACCATTTCTGAAAATTAGGATTAGTTATTCTGTGACACTCTGTATAATACATTTTTTGAAGTGCTCCTATACAAATAATTAGATAGGATACTAAACTAACATTATTTTATAATATGATGCCTGTATAGATGGGAAAACACAATTCTAGAATATTTGTCTGTTTGTACCGACATAACTCGGGAACGGCTGGTCCGATTTTTATGAAAGCATAACATGGTGTTTAATATTCGACTACGATCGGGTTTAGATGAGATTCCTATCAAAACTGCGTTAAGGGGAGTGAATCTACGAGCAAAAACTAGTTGACTAATAAAATTTCAGTTGTATTTGCATAATATTATAACATAGCGAAGCTATGGTATTGGAGCTAACAAACGTTTCGGTTTGTTAAATGGGTTCTTTTTTCCTTGTTCATATACTGTATTAGGGGACGTAGGGCTAATCATAGAGAGATGCATTGCAAATTCTAATTTAGCTTATGTGTATGTAACGAACGATATCGCGTTATATAGATATTCCCCACATTACCCCCACATATGTACTGTTCAAACAGCGTTGTGTAGATACAGATGATCCGATAAAATATATGACCTTAAAGTGACAAACTTTTAAATGAAAGGAGAGTATATGTACTTAAGTCAGCATTTTCTTAATTTTGTATACTTAAGTCTATTATTGGCAATTTAGTGATTAAATCAAATTCAATTATTTTAAGTTAAAAAAAATTAATTATTTAATAAAAAAAAAAAAAAACCCGACTGCGTAAAAATCGAACTTAAAAGATGGAAACAAGATGAAATGATAACATGCAGTCGGAGGCATACATGACAAGTTGAACAGAAATATCTGATGCCACCGACTGCATTTTATCATTTGATTTTGATCTTGTTTCCATCTTTTAAGTTCGATTTTTACGCAGTCGGGTTTTTTGTTTTTTTAAATAATTTATTTTTTGCCTTCCTCTTAGTTGAATCTACTCATCAAGTATTTTCATTTGATACCCCACACAAAATATTTTACCGATTTTTTGCCTACTGACAAAATGGCGTCTAGCGTTCGCCATACTGAATTTTACGTGACGTCTTACACGCTATTTGAAATCTTCTCAACGAAACCTTTCTTTTGTTACCCATATCAATGTTATTTAGAAGGAAAATTTCTTTTGCATTCTGACAAAATGGCGTCTAGCGTCCGCCATATCTGTAGACACCTCATTTTTCAAAATCCGTCAAGCCATTTAGGCTACAGAGCGTGCCAAATAAATAGACATACATACAGATTATTTCATTACATACACTCGAATAATAAAAACATTACCCTCCTTCTGGGGCAGTCAGGTAAAAATGGATTGTTTAATCGGGCCACTGTAGAGTAAATGATAACTCAGCCGCCGCGATAGTGGAATGTTCAGGTTTGAGTCCCGACAGTGACACAGATTTGAAAATGAATTTTTCTAGTAGGTATTGCTTTGTAACGTTACGTCATTCGATGGGTGTTCCTAACAGTAATGCTAACTTAATTAGAGCATTCTTTTGTATTTATTAATTTCGTGTGAATCTTTAAGTCATAACTATATGACATAAAAAATAGTTTCAAAAAATGTTTTAACACATTCGATTATACGAAATCCGTGTAAAAAATGTTCTTCTTTCGTTTACGAATCGATCTGATTTCATTTGAACGGGCTATAATTCTGTGGATGTATATTTTAACATGACTTTTTAAATTTATATTATTTTATTTTGTTTACCTTGTTCAATCTATCGTAATTTTGGAGTAAATAAAATTATTATTATTATAAACTAAAAACATTATTTTTTAATGTTCGCTCCCCTCTGGCGCTAAAATTTAAAAAAAAATAAGGCTTCGTGGTGCACCTAGATCTTTAAAAGAATAAAAAACGCGAAATTGGGAGTTCCGGGTTCGAGCCCAGGCGGTGAATTTACATTTTTCTTATGTAGCCTTCTATAATAATAAGTGCACGAATAATGTCGTCTGATGTTCTTGTTAATTTCACTAAAATAGTGAATTGGTACAGTAAGGAAATAATAATTGATTGTTAATCTCATTGTTTTTTGTGTATTAAGATGCTTATTTGAGACTAGACCCCCCCTGTATACAAGGAATGCATAGATAATGTGAGATATATAATACATTACGCATATATTTAATACGTATTAACGCCTACGTTAGTACAAAGTTTGTTACTCACCAGAAAGTAGATACAGACAAGTAGGTACCTAACTTATGCGTACAGAACCTCATTCTCAACCTCCTTGCTTCAATGCCCACAGACATTGGGAACGTCAAATGGAGGTTTTATCTCTGCGATTTTCTTTGATGTTGGTACGTCGATCACTGAAGATGACATTTTAACTTAAATGAAAATTGACTGACTGACAAATTCCTAAATTGAATTACTTCTCAGATAGATTAAATAATTATAACACTCATATTAATTAAACCGGGGATTACAAGAACACGTTTAATACAAAAAAATTATGCCCATCTGTGGCTCCTTTCTTTTTTTAGTTAATCGATATATACAGCCATAGTTCTCGTGGCCATCCTTGGCGACAATTAACTAACATTATAAAACTCCTTAATTTTCTTGAAGACAGCAAATTGGCTCACCTCATTTAGTAAAAGCTGAAATAAATCAATAATCTACTCATTAACGTAACGTGTAAAAAATAACAATATAAAAAATAAAACAACTTTGTACTTACCTGATTACTAAGTTATAATACTAAAATAAGTGGAACTAATTAAACCAAAGTTTAAATTTACACTTCGGCGCATGTAGCCTACTTTCTATATGCGTCTATTAAAAAAAGGCTTGTGTCGCGGCACACACGCCCGAAGTGAAACTTCTTATGTATCAATAATATAAAAATCAATTATAGATAGACAGATAGAAGATTTATTTGTCCCAGCTATATAAAGATTGACAAAACGTCAAAATACAATGATAATATAAAATATGTCATGTTACATTAATGTTCAAAAAATCTTTAAAAATATATAGACAAAATTTCCATTAGATGTTTTTTGACAATTAATGGCTAGGAGTACTTATACACTGTGCGTCGTGCGAAGTTAGAAGTCGAATGACCCCGCGAAAAGAGGAGGACCAGAACTGGCCTTCGAATACATCTAAGTATATTATAATATATAACACACTCATTCGAAACATTCTTTCCCGTTACACATTTTTGTATAGACATTCTTCATTTCATCGAGCTAGCATTTTACCCTCAAATCGTCGAGACAGTGGCGCCACATAATAAGATTCACTTGCCGGCAGTACACTCTCGCCGAACGATGCCGAGACTACCCGAACGCGAGAGTGTACTGATAGCGCTCGACCGGCCTCGTAGCGCCCTGTCTCGCCTCGGGAGCGGTCCCTATAAAGTTGTTTTTTTTACCGCGAGTCAAAGGAAACGAGCGGCGAGTGCGAGCGCAGTCAGTACACTCTCGTATTTAACTCCGTAGTTTATATTGTGGAATTGAGTAGTTTAAATGACAACTGAAGCTGAGCCACCTCGAGTGTGTACATACACACATTCGTAGACGCTCGCTTTACCTAATCTCTCTGCGGGATCTCCTGCGAGCAAGTTCGGCGAGAGTGTACTGCAGGCAACGTGAATGATTTGTGAATTATAGACGCTCGACAACAAGGGTCATTAGCGTCTGTGCAGGCAACGTGTACACAAACGAGTTTAGTGCCCAGCGAGTTCATAATCTATTTTTAAAGAAAGCGTTACACCACAGGCAGGTGACAGATTCTATTGTGCTGTGTGAGTTCATATTTTATCACTCGGAGCTCTCCCCACTACTCCTACTGCGCATATCAGCCATCTTGCAGCAGATATCTTCTCTAAACAATAATACTCTGCGTCACTCGTTGTTTGATTTTAAAATGACTACAGCTTTTTGTCGCATCGTCTATTTTCCATATTTCATTACATTCAGCACAAGGAAAGCCTATGCTATAGAATTTAGATCACAGAACCGAATTTTATGTGAAATTTGATTATTTTGAGTACGGTCCTGAACAGATTACATGCTAGTTGTAACGTACGCTCTGGTAATTGCTTTAGAGTATAGCGTGTATGTTGTCTGATTAAATAGAAACGGAGATGCGCTCCGCCACGGAAAATCGGGTTTAATAAAGTACTGTGCAGTTTACGTCTGATGTTATTTATGTTGCATACAGAGTGTGTCAAATAATAAAATAGAGCTTGAAATAAAATAAATGCATAAATGGACTAAAAATAAAAAAAAACTATTTAATTTAGGTTCATAATTATAAAAGCATGGGTCCTAAACTCTATGACCCACGCTTTTATAATTATAAACCTAAATTTAATATTATGTTCTTTCTCATTTGTACATTTATGCAAGACTATTGAAAATAAAAGTGATTTAGCTAAAAACATTTTTTATTAATTTTATTTTTTACTTCTTAGTTTCTAATTACAAGATTTGATTGTTAGTTATATCTGTGAAACTAAAAAGAATCGTTTAAAAAAATACTATTTTGTACCTATGTAAACATGCGATGTAAACAATCTAAGCTATATTTCTATGTCAAGCCTTGACGTCACATGTTTTTTTTATCACATCGCATGATTTCTTTTAAAGTACGATTTGTACCCGGACGAAGCCGGGCAGATCAGCTAGTTACCATAATACTGTATTGTCATCGGAACTACATAAAAGCCGGGCAGATCAGCTAGTTACCATAATACTGTATTGTCATCGGAACTACATAAGTGTGCAAAATTTTAACTCAATCGGTTAACGGGAAGTGAATGAAAATTCGATTACAATATTTGATTGAAACTAATTTAAAAGCATTTAAAAAGACGGACAAGTCCGACTAGAACTCGCGCTTGGAGAGTTTTGTATCGTTATAATAACAATTTTAGAGTATCGCAATCGATCGCAATTAAAATGAAAAGATTGTAAAATGAATTTCTAGAAATCTAAGAGCACTTCTCGTAATGTAATGTATGTATCATTACGCAACTAGATACACAATCTACTATTATGTATTCCACTCAACTTATTGGTGGTAATATCTCATTAATGATACATCGGATCAAAAAATGTCTGGACTTTTCAGCTCAGGATTGTTTCCTCTATTTCACTGTGACCGTGCAGGGTGGTCGATCTGAGACACTCTCTATAAGCATATATCTAGATGTTCCCAGTTCAACAATAGTGGAGAATGTCAACAGTCGTTATTATACGCAATGTTTTGTGACACCGACTTTATAAATACGAGCTTTAAATTGCCGGTTATGTAAAGATCTGCAAATGGTTTTTCTCGGAAACAGTGCTTTTATTAAAAACAGTTGGCACAATTTCAATCGTTTGTTTCCAGTGACTAAAAACGAACCAAAGTTTCGTTTTAATGTCTTAAATTGAACTGCTATTTTTCAGTTTAACTTGTTCCATTCATTAAATCCTTTCTCGTTTAATGTTTAAGTTAATTGATGTCATATTTAATCGGCAGGTGGTAGTTTTCCCACTCCTGTTGTTTATTGGAAAGTTTATTCTCAGGCTAAAGTTTTGGCAGTCTGTGATTTATTGTATAACTACACCATGTCGAAATTAATGATGTGTACGTATACTATTTCGATTTGATAAAAAAACATTACATAAATATAATTCTAGTTAAAAAAAATCGCTTAATCATTTTATTCCATAAAATAATTAGCTTTTCGTGTTCGATGTACAAAAACAAACCTAGCCGAACTTAAAATTAACAAATTTCTAATAATCTAAGGGCATTAATACACTTTTAATTGAACGAATATTAGCATTTTTACACAGAGCTCTAAAATAAGATTTATATTAGGCAGAGCTGTTACTGACTCTGTTTGGGATGCTTTTACTGTCGTAAAATAGGTAGACCAAAAATTAAGAATAACAATCATGAGATAAGCAATCTAAGAGAGACTCTCTTCTTATACCGAAAGTTCTGGAACACTGAAGAAGTACCAATATTAAAGTAATAGAGCTCTAATTAGTATATTATAGTAATAATAAACATTTGAACTTAACAGTGGTAAATCCATCCTGAGGTGAAGTGGACAAGAGCGGTAAACAATGAACACGAGTTTTTATTGCCAAGTGCATGTTAAAAGTTATTGAACAAACATATTGTAGTATAAAGATCTTTTTGATCTGATTTATTAATATCGTAGATCTTCATATAAAATTAATAATAAATAAATAAAACACAACAAAATTTGATTTAATCAAGACGAGTCTAAAATAGGTCTGATCACAACGAAATTATAATTTTGAATTACTTGTTTGTTTCAAAAGCGTAGCTAATAGAAACTGCCAAAACAAAACAATGTTGTGTCGACAATGTAGAGTATTATGTTGACTCAAAATGACACAACATAACACCCCCCTTCGCATGGGAAAATTACAAATGAAAGTGGCCAGTTTTCAAAACTAACTGCAAAACCCACAGGAAGGAACCAAAGAATAGATATATAGTTTATTACGCATTAGTAACTACATACTAGTGTTTGTTATGATAAAAAAAATTAATATATCATGGTGATCTTTGTCTGAGAACTATAGATGGACAGCTAGGCACGTTGTAGAAGGCGTGACAAAAGCAGGAGTCCACTAATGAAGTTCGTGAAGACGTAATATCAATGAAGTAAAATAAGTCTACGAATTGATGAAAAATAATGGTAAATAATAATTAAATCAGCTGAACATCATTCTGCTTTGAGCTTGCGTAAAAAAAAAAATTGTTGAACATAATTCTGCTGAAAAGACAAAAAGTATCAATTCGATGCAGATGATCAAACACAGGGAGAACAGGTAATATCCTGGAAGTGTACAAACATATATAGGAGTGTATCGACCTCAGCAGGAGTAACCTGAAAGAATATAACGAATAAGAACTAGTTGTTCACTTCGTAAAAAATGACGGTAGCATGTCGCTAATCCGTTGCACGGAGGAAAATAAGGCAGCAAACCCATGTCTGAATCAAAAAAGTAAATATTTGATAGACAAAATAAAAAATGTTAAATACTGAATAATTATAAATACCAAATATCAAAATTCGTAGTGTTAGTGCAATTAGTGCAAATATAGATTTGAGTTGTTTGATATAATGTTGTGAAATGTAATGTGAATGATTATAAATATATGTTAAAAGATCATAAAAAGCATAAAATTATTAAAAAATATAAATGTCAAAATTAAAAAATTATCAATAAAGTAAGTTACTATGGATAATAATCTGAAAAAGTAACTTAGGAAAATAAGTAAATAAATTTATTGTACTTAAAAATAAATGAAGCGTTTGCGAAAAAATAATTAAAAAATGTCACTTTTTATCCGTTTTTCCAATAAAATTCTCCATTTGAATGTATTATTTATGTTTCTTCTAAAGCTTTGTCCATGATACAATATTTTGAAAAAAAATTGTATAAGTAGTGCTCACTTGTCAGGGGTCACCAATTATAAAGATCTTTTTGACTTGAATTAATATTATTGTAGATCTTCATATAAAATTAATAATAAATAAATAAAACACAACAAAATTTGATTTAATCAAGACGAGTCTAAAATAGGTCTGATCACAACGAAATTATAATTTTGAATTACTTGTTTGTTTCAAAAGCGTAGCTAATAGAAACTGCCAAAACAAAACAATGTTGTGTCGACAATGTAGAGTATTATGTTGACTCAAAATGACACAACAGTAGCATTTGTCAGTGTTCGTGTTGCTTTTACAATGTCATTTCCTCGGTAATTAATTTTATGACTGAACTTTAACTTCTGGTCGGAATACGTAACAAATGACGATCGTGCATCCATCTAATGTTTTATTGTGCACTTAAAACAGTTGGTCTGTAAAATGGCAACTGCGGACTTTTGACTAAGTAGCAATGTACTAAATCTATTGAATCAGGAACACATGGAGTACGAAGAGGTTTGTGGAATAGCAATAAATTACAGTAAAGTAAAATCGGTCAAAATCTGGTGGGATGTTCTTAATGACTGATCATCTAAATACATAATTAGTTAGAAGTTTTAATTAATGAGAATTTTATCAATTCGATATAAGTCGGCGCCAATCGGCACCGGTCGGTAATCTGAATCTGACCACCTGCTTTCACTCTACAGATACCCTTAGTCCACTCCTGCAGGCAACCATACAAAAGTTAAACAAAGCAGGGAAGTTGATTAAAACTCGTACTCGTTTTTTTAAAACACGAAACAAAATTTATCAAACTTATACAAATACATAGATATTATTTGTAGTTCGTTCTTTGTTTTGTTTGATGTAGGTACATAATGATATGTACATTGGCAACACTGCATTGTAGTAGGTACATAACATACTGATAGGTACCTACCAAACAGTACGTGAATGAATTCTCTAACACGGCAGTACATTAGTGTCTTGTGGGAACTGAAATGCACGTATTGCTTGACCCAAAACAACCTATATTTGGTTAGCAATGATTAACAAACAATAGGTATACGACCTTGTAAAAATATAAAAACATTTCTGTATTTGTTGCTTTTCATTAAAAACTAAAGCAATTTAAATTTAATAAATTTATTTGAAAGTAGTTATTCATTTCTTGTTTAATTAACACCCTGAATGAAATATTCTGTCAATGGTTCATTGAAAGTTTTTTTTTTAAATATGTATTGTGTTCATGAGAAATATATTGAGAAAAAAAATGCCATTGTAATAAAGAAGAATCTAATTTTATGAAAAAGTTATTAGCTAAAAATATGAACATTTTTATTGTACCTTCTGGCAAATTACCAAATGGACAAGCAGTTAAGTTTAAAACGGTTATCTAAAAAGTCTTCTCTTTTACCGTTGAGTGAAGGAAAAATCCTTCAGTCAACGCTTTTACAGTCAGCTGCATCGACGGCGGATTTTAGTTTATCAATAAACTACCTTTATTTGAAGGAGTAGGGAGGAATCTCCTAAAAACTCATTTTAAAATATGGTTTCGATCCAGGTTTTACAACTCGCTAAATCCGTCGAAATCTCGAAGTAGATATACTTATTTTTTCGCCATTACAAAACTGTCTTGCTGGGTTGCAGAAAGCGTTGTCAGAAAATCTGATTTGACAATAAATTTAGATTGTGATTGCAAACATTTCTCTAATAGAAAAGCTTTGTATCGAATTTCAAATCGATCTTGCTAAAAAAAATAATTGATCGATTGAAACGATATTTTTTAAACTGTGTATACATGTAAAAATATTTTTTTACGAGTATGTACAATTTCCACTTTGAAACAACATTTTTGTATGCATATTGATCAAAATTTAGCTTGAAAAGCGATCTTTTCCTATGTATTATATCAATCATTTGTTTTCTGAGTACAATCTAATGTTCTACATGACAGAGTCTGACAACGACATTAGACGGTTTCTGCATGTATAAAAACTATAATTATATTATCACAATCTAAATTTATTGGCAAATCAAATTTTCTGACAAGTGACAATGCTTTCTGCAACCCAGTATCAGTCTTATAGTAGCTCAAAAGTAAATAAACGGCCAAGTGCGTGTCGAGGTACGCAAAGGGTATAGGGTTCCGTACTATGTAAGTTATGCTAAACCTACAATTTTGATAAAATAAATAAAATAAAAAAACATTCATTATCTACTCCAAAGACCCTTTTTAACGACACCCACAAGAATAGTTACAAAAAAAAATTTTTTTGCCCCCGTTTGCATGTATAATTTTAAATAAAAAACACATTAATTCTCAAAAGGTCCTTTTCAACGATATCCCACAATAATACGTACAAAAAATATTTTTTGCCCCCCGTTTGCGTGTATGGGCGCCCTACTTAAATAAACTTTTGTTATTCTCTCCGTCTTTGGACCGCGGTAATCTAACTAATCTAACTAATATTATAAATGTGAAAGTTTGGATGGATGGATGGATGGATGGATGGATGGATGGATGGATGGATGGATGGATGTATGGATGTTTGTTACTCAATCACGCCAGAACGGCTGAACGGATCTGGATGAAATTTGGTACAGAGATAGATTATAGTCTGGAATAGCACATAGGCTACTTTTTATCCCGGAAAAATGTACGGTTTCCGTGGGATAGTTTTGTTTTTGTTTTTCATTGAGCAAGGGATCGATATGATTTTTTGCATAGTGGTAGTTTAGGGGTCAGAGAATGTTATAGGCTAATTTTTATCCCGGAAAAATGTACGGTTCTCGTGGGATAGAGTTGTTTTTTTTTATCTCTGGAACTACTAAACCGATTCTAAAAATTTTTTCACTAATAGAAAGCTACGCGGGGGGGGGGAGAATCTCGAGGGGGGATAACAAATTAGGGGGGAAGGTTCTCGCGGGGGGATAATAAATTAGGGGGGAAGATTTTTGCAGGGGATAACAAATTAGGGGTGGAGATTCTCGCGGGGGGATAACAAATTAGGGGGGAGATTCTCGCGGGGTGATAACAAATTAGGGGGGGAAGATTCTCTCGGGGGGGATAACAAATTAGGGGGGAGATTCTCGCGGTGGGATAAAAAATTAGGGGGGGGAGATTCTCGCGCTGGGATAGAAAATTAGGGGGGGATTCTTGCGCTCGGATAACAAATTAGGGGGGGAGAATCTCGCGGTGGGATAACAAATTAGGTGGGGAGATTCTCGCGGTGGGATAACAAATTAGGGGGGAAGGTTCTCACGGGAGGATAACAAATTAGGGGGGGAATTCTCGCGGGGGGGTAACAAATTAGGAGGTACGTTTCTCGCGGGGGGATAACAAGTTAGGGGGGATTCTCGAGGTGGGATAACAAATTAGGGGGGAAGGTTCTCGCGGGGGGATAACAAATTTTGCACAGGAGTTCCTTATATAGGTATCGTAGATGAGCAATAATGTATTAATAAAATTCGAGCGAACGAGCGAAGCGAGTGAGTTATGTATTATAAAATTCGAGCGAATAAACACGTCCAGCCCGGCTTCGCTTCGCAGGAGGAGAATTTCTCGCGGGGGAGATAATAAATTCTAAATCGTAAAATACGTGGGCGAAGCCACGGGTAACGGCTAGTACATAATATGTGCGAATTTCAAATTCTGCCTCATTTTGTTTAGAATTTAGAGGCCTGTGATAGACAGAAGGACGGACGGACATCGTCGGCACAACAATAGGGTTCTTTTCTGGTACGGAACCCTAAAAACTATTTAATAAAATATAGGTAATTTTTGTAATACTTACAAAATAAATAACGATGTGATTTTTTTATAAAAGGTAATTATGTAGTTGTAAACTAATAGTACATACAAATGTGTAAGTAGTGATACTATTAGAGATTTGAAATCACAACGACTTTTGTAACGCGTGCAGTTTTCAATTTAAATAATTAAACTGTGTAAACTTTTTTAATTCCGTTAAAATCCGCACATTCATTCGTTACAAATGCCCAAAGCTTTTCATTATAAAAACAAAACGTAAAGCGGATTTCTCTCAACACCTGATTGGCTGTTCGCGTAAACCGAAAGTAAGTGAAATCATGTACCTAATCGACGAAAATCAAGCCAGTCAATTTAACTGTTATTGATTGATTTGGACCATTTAATTTTCGACTGAAATATGTATCCAGTGTCACAAGACTAAATAGCCTATGTACATTTTTTAGTGATTTTAACTGCAATACAAAATGGTAAGTAATATCATTTCCTTGTCGGTGTGTGGGTCATCCAGAATGTATTTTTCGCATGCATCAAAATAGTAATTTATGCTACATGTGGGATAAGTAGCAAATAATCTGACAGTCGTGTTTTGCGACATGAGCGTAAGGTTTATGGTGTGATTGTCGCAACTCGCCTAACGGCTCGTTGCGACAAACCACACTCGTCTTCATACGAATGCCTCATAAACCTTACAGCGAATGTCGTAATCACGACTGTCATATTTGCTACTTATCCCACCTGTAGCATACAATACTTTTTACAACTACTGCTCTGACTTTGAGAGAAATAGGGTAGAAGTACCGTTTTTGGCCACCTTTGCACCGTTTTGGACAGTTTAAATTTGAGTTAATTTATAAAAAATTGCAATATTAAAATGATTTTTTATTGAATTTTCATTTTTTTACACCTAATTTAATTACTATACATGAACGATAAAAAGTAAATTATTATCGCGACATTAGATGGCGTTTCAGTAGTCTCTAGTAAAGTGAAAAAGATAGAGTGAGTTAAGTTTAAGTACAGATTGTGTTCGTGAGGTTATATTTCTATAGTAGTATAGTTTAGGCGGAATCCGTGCAGTTACGTGATATATAACCGAACATGTGCGTTTATGAAACACATATAGTCAAGTATGCGATTATTGTGTATTTCGGAGATGACATACAGCGCTCGAAAAGTCAACTTCCAGAGCAGGCGTTGTAAAAAATAATTTGCTCACACGAGTGTCGCGAAATTCATTTGTTAACATACCGATTTAAATCTAAATAAATTGGTAAAAACGATATAAATAAAATGGTCTTTTTGTTAAAGCTGCACACAGAACCGGGTAGTCGACTTTTCATTAAACTATAACATGACCTTAAGGTTGATTCAATTTAGAATTTAGGCTAAATACTCTTTTAGGTTTTTATTTGTTTGTGATGATGGATGGGGGTATCAATTACCTCGATATTTTTAACTTCCCACTGGAAGTTATTGTAATGGGTCCGAAAATCGAAATCAAAAAGGAAAAAAAATTTTATGTTTCAAGGTCACTACACTATTTTTACACTACTTTTAGAAAGATGTCTGTGTGTGTGTGTGTGTGTGTGTGTGTGTGTACATACGTACGTACGTACGTACGTATGTGTCCATTTCTTTCTAAGACGAAATCTCGAGAACGAAAAATGATATCGACTACGTTAGGGTGCCAATCGACGCGTATTAACGTAAATATGATCTGAAAGAAATTTTTTCAAAATCGGTTCAGCCGTTCTTTTTTCTTAACCAAATAACCTCCAAAAAAGTAGATTTTACACAATATCTCGCGAATAAAAAATATATTTTGATCCGACATAAATTTTATAAAAATCGGTTCAGCCGTTTTTTTTTTTTTTAAATTATTGATGTTTTAATGATTGAAATGATTACTTTTCATTAAACTATAACATGACCTTAAGGTTGATTCAATTTAGAATTTAGGCTAAATACTCTTTTAGGTTTTTATTTGTTTGTGATGATGGATGGGGGTATCAATTACCTCGATATTTTTTTCAAATGTTTTTAAAACAACTGATCAGAATCAAATGTTTCTGTAGCTTTTACTTAAATTGCTTTCGTAAATTAAAATGTTTTTTGTTATGTGATGTTCTATTTTTTTAATTGCCTGCTACGCAGTATTGTAGTCAATGTAGATGTCAAATGCTTGGAAAAAATTGTGAAAAATCCCCAGTTTTAAGAAAATAATGCTACTCAATAAATCTCCACGTTTAACCAACAAATGTTTGTTTTTTATCAATGTTATAAAAAGAACCTTTATAAATGTTTATCACAAAAATATTAAAATTAATTATTTTAAAGATGCCTAAAAATTATGGGATCATTCAGTATTTAGGTATTTGTAAAAATTAATGGTATAAACCTGTTTTTTTTCTATAATTGATTACGTAATTAGTTGAAATGTTACCATATCTCTTAAATTTGTGAAACATCGAAAGTTTCATATGTAAATATGAAAATCCCTAGAGCTAGGCACTTTACTTCCAGTGCAACAACACTACTCTATAAGGCCGTTAGTTAACAATTCAGACGACGTACATAATATATTGATTCATTCATTAGGGAATTGCCTTGCAGCCATTAGTTGATAGGTCCGACTAGAACCTTGTTAGAAGGTAATATTACCCTTATGTTATATAATATTCCAACTAGCTCACGAGGAATACAACGACAAAGATAAAAACAAAAATGAATTCATAAAAAAGACCTAAAAAATGTACATTTTATATGCGATTTCAAAAAGTCAATTAAATTTTTATTTTTCGTCCTAGTGTACGAGTTACGTAATTCTAGACTTGTCATTTGTTTCATAATCTCTAAACGTGAGTTTAATAGGTGGTACGTTACACTGGCACCTTTTTAAATGTTCATTTCTATGTGGTACGAATCTGTCCTATTTTCTGCCAGTTTGATCAAACATCTGGAAACTGGTTAGTTAACGTAAGAATTATAATTTAGTTTATAATTTCTGCAGTCGGTAACACATTGAATTTTATATGAAACTGGCTGTTCCCGTGATATCATTTCTCGTGGAAGTTTGGATTTGTTTAGGCAGGTTACTATTTAAGAGCCAATTATCTGTTTATAGCCTCCTTGTCAATTAACTGTTGCAATTTCCGTTATTCGAGTTCTACTACGGCACCGTAGATGGCGCCTTATTAGATCCCACTGTGTTTGCATTAGATTCCGAATCGCCTGCGAAACGACTCAGAAACGATCCGAATCGTCCTGCAAAACGACTCAGAAACGACTTATCGCTTCACGGAATCCAATACTTACATCCCTGGTCATCATCATTTCTTCAGAACCCTTTGAGATATACTACGATGAAAAAAAGACTAAGTTACTCTCAGGATTACTATCGGTAACTTTGTCAATTTCATGTCAATAACTCCCGTAGTTATTGAGTTAAATCCATTCTTACAGACAGACAAAAAATTAGATTTGGTTTAGTAATCGAGAATCCAAACGGAAAAGTATTTAAAATCTGAAAATTGGAAAATTACAGACACACTTCTATTTTATTTATCTGTATTGATATAGTCATTCAATCTATAACGAACTACCGCACTCAATACGAATTATTCCTACCGGCAAAACAGACAACAGACAAATAACAAAATGGCTACTGCTGGAGACCAATAGGCAATTAATATACAACCTTCTTTATTTGTGATACTTTGGGGGTTGATGGCTCAATGTTGTAACTGACCATGGGGAATGGCGTGGGATTTGCGATTTTCGTTGATAAGGAGAAGTGGGTTCTTTTGGGATGCGGCGTCAAAACTTGATCTGTAGTGGTGGGTGCTTGACTGTGTATGAGTGTATGTATGTGCAATTGTTGGATGCGAGTTAATGTGCAGATGGAATGTTAGAAAGGAGTGATGAGGATTGAATGGTGTTTTGGGGTGTACGTGAATAGGTGTTCTTATTGGGATTCTTGGGGAAAAGATGTATGTGTGATTGAAAGAGTTTGAGTGAGTGTTGTTAAAAGTTGTGATTGATGGCATATTTGTGTATAAAACTGAATATCCAGATAGAATGAGTGTTTTGTAATCTTTCTCCCGACACAGAGATTTTATTCCAGTGGGAGAAAGTATATTCCATATTATTGATTTGTTTTTTTTTGTGTATCACTGAAAAGAGACAATGATTGGTTCTCATTTGTTTTGAGCTTCCTTTGTTTTTAATGGATACATTTGTATAATTTCACGTATGTTTTTTCCAGTGATTTTTTTGTTAAATATTATTATATATAATTATTATAGCCATGTATTCTTTTTTCTTTTTCGGAATAAATTATTATTATTATTTTGTGACATTTTAAAGTACATCGTGTTTGAATATTTATGTAATTGTAAGGTTTACTTTTGTTACATAGTGTAATCCTGGCTTTGTTGCCTCTCACTGAAGCTGTTCGGAACGAAGAACATTTAACGTGTTGTTTATAACATAATTGGTTACCGTGTTAATGAAACTGAGAAGTGTAGATAGTCTTTGTCAGAATTAGTGTTGATTCCTTGACTTCCTACAGTTTCTTCAAACATGTTAATTGTCTACACGTGTCAAATATCGTCTTGTTATTAAAGACGTTGTTTTCTGCTTGTATCCGTTTCCTTTTTAACGTATTTTGTTAAGTTATGCTTTTGTACTATTTTAAAGAAATCTATTTAATTTAAACTCTTAAATATAGAGAACATAATAGAGCTATTACATCAAGATTAAAAACGTATTTCAATGATTTCGTAGCAAAATATAGGTATAATAACTAATGTATGTTTATATATTTTATGAAACATTGTTCTTCAAAATGGTGGACTAATTTAAATAAGCGATTGGGTTTTTACATGTCGGATATTTATTTTGAGCTCATCTAGTTTCTTGTCTCAGTAAACGATTATAAACTTAATCAAATTTTTATGTTTACAAAAGCTATCCTCAAGTCTTAAACAAAATCAGATATAAATCCGTTAATAATTAGTTCTTATTCGGATTTGTTGTTGGATATTTCTTTTAAGTTTCTGGATTTAACAGTAAACATTAGATTTTGTGTAGATATTGATAATCTACAAATTGCATCTAAAATATGCGTTACAATTCAGCGGGTCCAGTGGTTAGCGTCGCGGTCTCTGGATCAGACTATCACTACTCGTCCGTAATAATAATAAAAATTCTTTATTAAAAAAAAATTAATAAATTTTTTTGTTAACAACGTTTTTTTAATCTAGATTTGAATTTATCATACATTTTTATGTTACGTACATTTCTTCCGGCACTTTATTATAATATATTCGAATCATGGCATTGCGAACACCATCGCGAGCAACGCTTAGATGTGATTGATTTGTTTTTATTAAAATCCTTTTTATTTCTGATTTTTATATTTATGTGACTGTACATTAATTTCAAAAAGGCTTGAATATTTTTACTTCCCACATCTACTATGGTAGGGAAGTAATGCATTTAGTCAGAAAAAAATATTTCGAGATTTTAACAGATCTTCACGTTTTGAGACCCTATAGCAATCGTTTAAGATCATTTTCTGACTGATGTCTGTATGTATGCGTATGTGTGTGTATGCGCATGTGTGTGTATGTGTGTGTGTGTGTGGTCAGTTTTTCGCCTTCGATATCGTAAAAACGGAACAACATACGGTCATGCCGATTATTCTATTGTATTTATCAGCATTTAACTTAGATCTGACTAGATTTTGAGTCAAATCGGTTCAGTGGATCCTGAGATATTAAAAAAACGTTCTCAATGTCACGTATTAATATAGGTAAAAAAAAATATAAATGAATTCTAGATGGTATAATATGAAAAAAATGTAAATATTTTTTTTCTCTAAAATGTATAGTTTTCGAGAAAAAAAATATTTTACTAAAAAAAGAAAATTGTACGTAAATCAAGGTAACCATGATTTTTTCTATTAGTCCAGTTAATGCACGTTTTCCCTAGCAATTCTACCAAACAGCACCGATTAGCACCAAAATTTGGCTGTAGGTTCTACTTACCATCTACTTCAAAGTTGTCAATGTGCCGAGGGTCGCTTTTACCCTGGGGGTGGACGCCACCCCTTCTCGGGGATGAAACATTTTTTAATGAAAATAAGTATGGGAATGGATAGATTTACTAATTCTAAGCAACTGTTGTTCTATAAAGTTTTTACTGAAAGTGAATACTTTTCGACTTATTCGAGTGTGGAAACGTCAATTTTTCAACAAAAAAAACCACGTTTTCAGGCGGTTTTTCATGAATAATTCTGAAAATAAGTATTTTATGAAAAAAATCATTCGGAGTAAAAATGTAGCTTATAAAAAACAAAAAAAAATACTGAGTTTAAAATATCAGTAGACCCAAGACTAACGGAGTAATAGCTTGTTAAAGGTTGGTTCTTCTTCATCAAACGCCAAAATCGAAAGTTTCAACGTGAAATATCCAAAAAACAATGCATTTTTCGGGGGAAAACTATAACTTTTTTTGAAGTGCTTGAAAAACCTTTTATTATTTTTTTTTACGGAAGTTCCTAGTATCAAAATTAAGCGAGTTATGACAAAAACAAAATTGGTTCCTATTTTTTTGGTGGCAAAAAAATGTGAAAATCACCCCCTAATTGCCACCCCAATTGAAAATGATCGTTACCACTTTACAATTTACTTTATTTATGTACTTGTAATATGCCCTATGAGTTTGACCGGTTTAAAGTGCTTAGTTTTGAAAAAATTCGACCTTGAAGTGAAGAGAGATTATTGCAAGTTTGCAAAAAATTGCCTTTCTTTCCAAATAACTCTAAAACTATGAAAGATACGCAAAATTTTGAAGAGTTAAAAATTATAGGTCTTTTTTTTTCTGAAATTTTTATTTTTTTTTCTTTTTCTATACGATAAAAATTGAGTAAGATATGGCCGTTTCAAGTTTGCATATGTTCGCGAATAGTAACGTTTTCAAGCTCTTTCAGCTCAAACCTTTTAAAAAATAAGAGCTTAAAAAAAATTAGTTTACATCAGCTTATAGCTCTTGAAAAAACCTACAAAAGGTTTTTTGTTGAGCTTGATAGCTCAAAAACTAAGCGAGTTATGGTAAAAATACCCAATCACAAATTTCTACAGTTATCAAAACACGTATATTACAACACTGATTCCTTCATCTTTTCACACATTATGAGACATTCACGCACATACACACACAAACACACGCACACACAAACACACGCACACACAAACACACGCACACACAAACACACAAACACACGCATACACAAACACACGCACACACACAAACACACGCGCGCACGGACACACACACACACACACACACACTGAGTACAAAAACGGTCTAGTACAAGAGGAAAAGAGATGGCTGATGAAACTCGAATGAGGATAAAGAAGAAAATGATTTTTAATTATGTTTTTTGATTTTTTTGTGTTTTTTATATCAAAAAATATATTTATTTTTTTAATTAAAAACTTAAGATCCATAATAAATAAAATTTTTATTTTTCCTATTTTTTAAATCAAATTTTAATCAGTAGGGGTTGTTTTAATAGGGGTTGTTTTTATAAGGGTTCCAACTTGTAATTCGTGATGTAATGATAATTTCCATCGATTAAACGCTTGAATCTACAATTCTACAATTATTTTCGAATAGGGGTAGTTTACACCCATAAAAAATAAAAAGCGACCCTCGACACATTGACAACTTTGAAATATAGAGTAAGCAGAACCCAAATCCAAATTTTGGTGCAAATTGGTGCTGTTTGGCAGAATTGCCAGGTTTGCCCGTTTTTTCCGTGCAAATACTGGACTATACAGTGTGTCCACAGACTCATCCTCAACATGGGGATCTCCGTTGTTATGGGAGATAGAGATTTAGTTAAATGAGACAAAATGTGCAGAATCTCTAGTACTACTACCCTGCGTAGTCAAACTTTCCATATTTTGCTTGGTTCGCGACCGACAGTTGAAAAACGAGATTTACCCATTTTCGTTTTTTGTTTATAACTCGCTTATTAAGTAAGTTAGAAAAAAAATATTTTCACTTTCTTTAGGCCCTTTTTTATGAAGATTTCAAATCTCTTTTCACATTTTTGTTTACTTTTATAGTTTTAGAGATACGTGTATTAACTTTGTTTTTTTAAATACACGTCAAAGATGGCCATGACACCATTCGAAAGAGATTTTTTTTCTCTTTAATTTGATATGAGGGTTGATGGATTTATTTTCAAAAATAACAGAGTTATACGTAAAATACTGATTTTTAATAGTAGGCTATGCTAAATTAATTGATAAAACAACAGAAGGCTTAGCAAACAGTTGAAATTCGCGTAGGCTTAGTAAACGGCTGTTTTGTTTTAGCTGTCAAAGTGTAGTTTGTTGCTAATTTGTTAGTTTACTAAGTGATTTATTAAATTTACTTTTGTTATCATGGAACCATTTTGTAACAATGAAAAATTTGATATGTTATCTTGTTACATTCTATGTCACAAAAATTCGACCAGAGCTGCAGAAATGTACTTCGATCAGTATCCAGAACGAAGACAACCACCATTCGTCTATTTACAGAAACTACGAGTAAATTTAATAAACTATGGATCATTTAAAAAGCCGTTTACTAAGTCAACGCCAATAAGTGAAAAAGACAAAACTACTGTTTTACGATCATTTGTTGAAAATTGCTTATTTTTCATTGTTACAAAATGGTTCCATGATAACAAAAGTAAATTTAATAAATCACTTAGTAAACTGGCAAATTAGCAACAAACTACACTTTGACAGCTAAAACAAAACAGCCGTTTACTAAGCCTACGCGAATTTCAACTGTTTGCTAAGCCTTCTGTTGTTTTATCAATTAATTTAGCATAGCCTACTATTAAAAATGAGTGTTTTACGTATAATTCTGTTATTTTTGAAAATAAATCCATCAACCCTCATATCAAATTAAAGAGAAAAAAAATCTCTTTCGAATGGTGTCATGGCCATCTTTGACGTGTATTTAAAAAAACAAAGTTAATATACGTATCTCTAAAACTATAAAAGTAAGTAAAAATATGAAAGGAGATTTGAAATCTTCATAAAAAAGGGCCTTAAGAAAGTGAAAATATTTTTTTTCTAACTTACTTAATAAGCGAGTTATAAACAAAAAACGAAAATGGGTAAATCTCGTTTTTCAACTGTCGGTCGCGAACCAAGCAAAATATGGAACGTTTGACTACGCAGGGTAGGAGTACGGGAGATTCTGCACATTTTGTCTCATTTAACCAAATCTCTATCCCCCATAACAACGGAGATCCCCATGTTGAGGATGAGTCTGTGGACACACTGTATATTACTAGTCATCAGTAGATCACCAAACAAAAAAGAGAGCCATGCTTTTTTTCAAAGAATAAAAAAAGAGTGTTTTTGCAAATATTTACTAGGTGGGAAGTATAGGACTGGTCATCAGTCGAATTTTTTAATAAAGCAAGTGCAGTCTAAAATATAATATTGATCTTGAAGTGTTAATATGCCTCATTACACCACTAGATATACAATCTTGAAGTGTTAATATGCCTCATTACACCACTAGATATACAATCTACTATTAATTTATAGAGAAAAAATCATTTAAATCTCTGGAAACAGTAATTAAATAATTACTAGAAATATTTTTGTTGTGTTTTAAGCGTGCTAAACTGTTATCCGGACTTGAAAAAAACGAGCTGTGATATTTTTTGGTACGCAACATTAAGCAATAAAGAGAATTCACAAATATTTGTCATTTTATAGCAGAGTATAGGTACGTTTAGCTGTGAGTTATTTTAGTATTTACTGACACACTGAGAGATTAAATAAAAAAAATGTTTTATCTCGTTTAACAATTTTATCAACAGTGCTGCCCTCTTTTATCGCCCGAGTACACGCGGTTGTCCATAGTCTCCTATACTCCGAACATCCTATTCTTCGGGGTTTTGTTCCTAAAGTGGCAGTTTGTATAATTGAACATCTTCTCAAAGCAAACTCATGCCGGGTTAAAACGTTGTCGGAAAAATTGAGTCGATAATACATAGTAACCATTTTTTTTTTCAATGTAGGTTCTGAAAATTTCTAAATTAACGGCGAAAGAATTTTTTAAATATCTTTACAAACAACCGAGTTATGTCACTTAAAAGTTCAAATTTGAGAAATCCTCTCGCCTAGCGGATGATGTCACGCGGCACACTGCGAGCCACGATCGCATGAGATTTTATAGAAACGATTGATTTCTGTTGACAAGAGTAGTCGACGCCGATAAGTGACAGAAAATATTATAGTATATCTACATGTAAGTAAAAAAATAGCTAATACTACAATACTGCGTGACGTCATAGACTTAGTCAAATGGAATTTATCTAATTAAAGTTTTTTTAGACGTCTATAATCGAAATTTTGTATTAGATAGAACATAAAATGGACGAAATAATGAACATTGAAAAATTATACAGCTGCCATTGAAACTTGAAATGACTATTTCACATATTTATTTGAATGAACTACACGAATGGTAATTACGTAACTAATAGGTACAAATGTAATACAAATGTCACCTTTTCAATATGATACAATCATTGAAACATTTGCGTTTCAAATTTAGTAGCTGCGAGTAATTTGAGTGTAAATTAGTGAATAGAAGAGTGAAAATGTTTAATTAATATTATTGAAGACATTATTATTAATAATATAATGTACCTTCATCGTAAATTGTGACTTACTCTAGTTATTCTTTTGTGATGTTTTGGGTTTACATATCAATTTTTTGAACGCAAAGAAATTTGGATTTTGTAAATTAATCATTTGGTCATGATATAATTATTTTTGTAAATTATCGTTTTTACGGACTTAACCGAGGATACGAAAAATTGGCTTAGTGATAGGGTCTACATTATTAAGTTTTTACATAACTCTGCAGTGTGTTAAGAGAAAGGTAGATGGTAGATTATAAACGCTTGACAACTGGGGTTATTAGCGTTCATAGTGATAAGAAGCTACTACAATGACATGCATTATATAATAATTTTGGTAAGTTTCTGATTATTTAATTATATTATAATATTTTTTTTATTATTATTCTCCTTAGGTAATTTCTATGACGTTTCAAGGTGATAAAAAAATCACAAAATTTCGTTCAAACATTAATAAAATATCCGATGAATTCTCTATAATTTAAAAATAGGACAAAACTCCAAAATTCATGAATTTAATAGTAAATTGAAAGTTTGATAATCTAAAATCGTATAGGTACCTATACCTCTTCTTTTGGAAAATTTTAAAAAACCAACTGTAGTAAAGAACGGTTTAATTAATAAGTGATTTTTCTTTGAAATACACCTTTTCAGTTCTTTGCTTGTTATAAATTGCAATAGGCAGTTGGTTCGTTTTAAAATTTACAAAAAAAACCAGATGTCTAATTATCTTACCTTTACCATAAAAATTAATAGCTATTATCGACATTAAAATTATAACATGAACAAAATTTACCGGCTTTATATTGATTTGAAGCATCAAAAACATGCTGCATTTGAGTTTTACTTAATTTAGTGTTGTTTTCGCTTGATTTGCTTTAGTTTAGAAACCCACAGAATGGGCTATTGTTGACTGCCAGCCCATGCCGCGTCCCTTTGCGGCACTTTTTGTGACGCGAAATGCAATTATCCAGACTGCTTTGCAGGTTTATCGTGTTTTGTATATCTCTGTGTCCCATCCTTTTTCTGCTCACTTCAACATCACATGTGTGTGGGTGTGTGTATGTGTGTGTTTGCCAACGGTTAGGATGGAGTTTAGGTCCTTCCACGGCAACGGCACGTCCTCTGTCTTCGATTCTCCGCAGCAAGATTCCTAACCAAAATATGATTTTGACATATTATTATGTGTTGACGGAACGCTTGTTAGTTCGATACTATCATTGGTCAATATACGAAAAATGTAACCAACGAATATTTAACTAGAAACTCACAAATAGTTTATTTTTTTTATTTTTTTCTAAACTAAGTACTAATATAGGGACTTTCAATAAGAATGTCCTATCGTTCAACGTGAATGAAAAATATATGAATGAAATAATATTCTTAAGGTTTTTTTTTGAAGTAAAACTCTTTAGACGGCACTGGCTCGCCGATTTGAGGACTAAAATGCTGGGAATGCAACGGAAGTGTTATCACGCGCGTGACCAATAGCAATGCTATAAATAAATCAATTTTAATCAAAGCCGGTAGTAAATAAGTAAATCTCATGATTCATTCTGATCCATTAATTTTGTCCCATACACCTTACTTGCTCACATAGTACTGTATAATATATTGTTGTTTTACTTAGATCGTGTATGCCGCGACACATGTCTTTTTTATTTTGAAGTAGGCACATTTGATGGCATTATGTATGGAGAACCATTTCGGATAAATGGCCGCTACGTCGTCTTTTGGTGAAGTGTACCCGGGCTGTCCAATTTTCAGTGACAGTCTCACATAAAGTGTCAGTAGTTTTCGGAGAAGTGCCTGGAACCTAAGGGCTTGTAATAAACGAGGCATAGAAACGGCAGCATCCTTATGAGCTACTATGAAATAGTAACGAAACGTAAAAAAATAGTGTTTTTGCGTCTGTGCATAGTGAGTCATGCTATAAAATGATGATGATGAGTCCGCGCCCCGCAGTTGAAATTGTGATCGTGCTGTCAACGCATATAATACGTTAAAAGCATATTTGCCTGCAGAATAATACGCAGACTGATAGCGAAAACACGCCCCCAGCGCCACTAGGCTCAGAGCTTCAGTTGAGGTAATGAGGGAAACGAGTATGTTAGTTTTAACGGTAAATATAACCGTAAAGAATTTTTTTTTAAAATGGTGTGTCTTCAATATACCATTTAAAGAATATTATGTGACAGATTGTGTTAATAACGATAATTAATGCTAACAGTTAATAAAATGTCAGATCCATGTGAAATTTATGTGACGTTTTCGAATTTTTTATGCGGATTGAAGTTGGCGCGACTCAATTGCTCTATCTCCCTCTTAACAACGTTAAAAACAGAAAAAACCAACATCTGAAAATTTTCATCAATATAGGGTTGCAGTTTCAACCCGCTAAACGGGTACCTACCTAAAATCGAATTTTCAATAGCGGCGTTGTGAAAAATATTATGAACCAGTGCTGCTAATCCTAGCAGAGATAACATTTAAAAAATCACATTTTCATTTAATTTTTTGTAGGTAATATTTTTTTAACATTATTTTAGAAAATTATTATGCCATGTCCATTTACAGATAAAATGAAATACATGTTACGTGCTACAATACTTAAAATTAAAAGAAATGGAAGAGAAAAAGAATAAGAACTGCTCGACCCTAAATAAGTTTCAAACCATATACCTACCTATACAAAGTACAAACATAAATTATTGTCCTGGTTGGCATGCTTGGCGCCGCAACCTCTAGACTGGACTGCCGTGGGTTCGAATCCCACCTGCGCTCATGGATGTTTTGTGATGTTATTTAGTTTTAAGTTAGTTGTTATTTAGCGTAGTTGAAAGACGCTAATGACCTTAGATGTCGACGCGTCTATAATCTACAATAAATAAAAAATTATTGTCCATATTTAATTTTAGATTTATAATTTGTGGATATAATATGACACCAAAAAAGTCAATATCGTATTAAGAAATATATAAATAATGATAAATAACTTATATAAAATATCCAAGTTTGAATTTAAAATTTTGAAGACTAAACATTTTGTTGTTAGCTTAATGTAATATTCTTGCGTATTTATTCAGCGGTTGGCTTTTGACGTGATTAGTATTCAGGATTTGTTTTGCACATAATGAACGAATTATCTGCCCCACCTTTGCCTTTTACGTAATACACTAGCTGGCTTTAGTAATTTCCTTAAATATTCTGTTTGACGTTTATTCATTTAGTTGTTCTTTACTGAACCTGCCGTTTATCATTTAACATTTTCACTAGATTATGTAAGGAAACCATTTCAAATGTAGGTACAACGTGAACCTGAATTTAGAGATGATCTTTTAAAATAATATTTTTGATTTAATAAACTTATAAAGACTTATATATAAAAATCATAATTAAGATAAAAAGTTCGACTCGGGAATTTAAAATTTATTTATTTCACGGTTATTTAAAATACTTCGTTTTTTGTGCTTATATTTGTAAAGGCGAGTTTACACTGTGCGAGCTAACGTGCGAGTTGAAAAGGCCAGTGTTTTCATAAACAGATCGTTCCGAGTTACTGTCTCTGCAAGGTGGTCAGTTACAGCATGCGAGTTACTTAAAAAAAAATTCACAGATTTCGCAATCCTTGCAACCATCGAGGACATTGGAAATGATAACAGCATATATGAAACATAATTAACTGTTTATTATACACACAATATTTATCAATACACTGTTTAGTTTTGTCAGGAATAACCCTATTATTCTTCTGTTATATACGCGTTCACTTTTGCTTGATTACTTAACTCTTAAATGGATTTTTCTACAGTATTTATTAACATTTGCTCAAAAATAACACCGCAGATCGTCGCAAATACCTCTTAATTAACTAGACATGATATAAAACACATTTCAAAAAAATTGCACTTGTTCAATTTTGCATGATTGCTCCTCACTTGATCGCGACACCGTTGTCTTTTGACCTTGAACGAAAACTCGTAACTCTGCCCCCATATACGAACATAAGCATTTCCAATGTTAAAATTTGATTTTACTGGCCACTTGCCTTCCTCCACCGCATATTAGGCCAGTAGTTCACATCGTACTCACTCAGTTTGAACGCAGAGTAGTAATTGGCTAGACAGTTAAATAGATTGATTTATCACATCTCGATACACTTTTGAAGACCTGCAAGCCAGGAAACTGGTCGATGAGAGTACAATTACTGACCAAGTGTAAACAGCCGAGAGGCTGACTATTTTATTTCCCCACTGTCTACTGACCAGTCCAGAAACTCGCACTGTGTAAACTCGCCTTATAAGACTAGTACTGTCATTTGTACTTGTTTAAAAAATGATTGTTATTTTTTTAGAAATTTTTCAAATATAGCTGTATAAGAATTTTCTGACAAAAAGACGATTTGATAATTCAAACTCTTTTTAAGATTATTAGTCTTTGCAAATTTCGATTGATTCTTTTGGTAAAAATTATTGTACATGTCACATGTGAATGATTCTTATTTTATTAGGGGAAATACAACTGTTTTAGTAAATATTGATCAAATACTTTATTTAAGGATGGTAAATGACGTAATATGAACCTTTGAAACACCCAACAGTTGTAATTTGAAACGTTCGTGAATTTAAACGGAATCAGGTATATTACGATTCCCCCTATGAGGTCTTCTTTAACAGCTCCATAATGGGTTGACTATTACATCCCCATTAGCATACTGGAACAAGGCTCCGCAGTGTCAACAACATCAAGTGAAACGATTGAATTAAATTTTATAATATAATTAAAACCGTAATTATTTTACGTAATACAGCTGTATAACAATTATTATCACATTAGCTAAACTACAATGTATAGGACGTGTTGTAGATTATAGTAGGATCTGGTGAGACTAAAAGCTCGATCTGCACAGTGCTTCTGGTAGCTTAAACTCAGGGCTTCCACTACTGGAGATTCTTCATTTTAAATTAAGAATATTTTCTTTAAATGTTCCCAATTTTGGCTACTTAATTTTAGACAATTTGAGAAATTTCACAACGCATTGATTTCTTTTTAAACTCGACCAAAAAAGAGAAGTCTTCTGTCTGTCTGTCTGTCGATTTTGTTAATAGGGTTCGTTCGCGTTAGTGTTGGTTTTTTTATACCGTTACTAACAGACAAGAATTCTTCTTTTTAGTTATCATACAGAATACTAATTGAAACTACTGAAAAACATGTAATTGATAAGAGGTTCTACTTACTATATGATTACAGATAAATAAGACATTGCAGTTGAAGGCGTTGCTGTCATAGCTCGGTAGTAAAATAATTTATAGAAATACATATATTTACTGTATACGTATTATACTGATCTTAATATTATTAATCATTTTAGTTTAGAACAATTTTGATTTAAGTGTTCTCTGAGTTGAATGTGTCGAAATAGTTGTAACATGTTAGGTGGCTTTGTTTCACGAGAGTTTAATTAATATTAAGCTGGTCAATACATTGCACGCTTTAACTGTTTACCGGAGCCTCGGGGAATCCCTTCCCTTTTCGACATCGATCCTCGTCAGTGTAGCATTGCAGGATTATCTATGCATACAGTGAACACGTCACGTATGGAGCAGTTCAATTATTCTTACATAATGTGTGTTTGTGAGGTCTGGTTAGGGAAATCAATTTCAATTATTGTGCACCAATTTATAATCTCACCAATACGTCCTAAAAATAAAATTGTAACGGGACCTTGATCAGAACGTATTTCCAGAGATTTGTCTGTCTGTTTTTTTTGTACTGGCATCACAGCATAAACGGTGAACGTATATGGCATATACACTCTGAGGTATCACCTCTCAAAGATGCATAAAGACTGAAGATGATAAATTTCGCTTCTACAAGGAAGCAGCAAAAACTGCTGAAACATACCCTTGACGCGTGTGAAGCAGTTTTCTCCAAAAGGCTGCAACACCTGAACAAGCCATTTGTATGGAGCATGCTGATGAAGTGAGAAGGGCAGCCTCTGGGAAGGTAGTAAGATTTATCAAAAGCCTTCTATCCCGAATGAGCATAAGTACTAGGGGATTCACAAAAGATGTTTTAGGTCGGAGTAAACGCGAGGCACTACGATGCCTTAACGACACTTGTAATTCTAATCTAACCTATAACTAATCTAATGTAGTACTTTTTACCTGCTACACTTGGGTTTGATGAATCTGAGGGTAAAATTGACATTCACATGAGCGACGCCGCGGGAAGAGCTAATTTAAAATAAAATATAGGTGTTAAAATAATTTCAAAATAATTGTAGTTTGGATGTTAATTATAGTATTTCTTCTACTTGTAATCTAGAAAAAGAATTGAAAATAGATAAGATAGATAGATAGATGGTTTATTGGTGTTTACATTTACAGTTTACACAAGTCAGAACACTACATACCTACATTTGAAAATTTATAGAATTATTTTTAAATTATTCCTTTATTGATTAAAATCTTTATTATAAGAAGATACTTTTTTATCCATGTTTTAAATCAATCAAAGTACAAAACAATAAAATAAAATTAAAAATGTTTTATCCAAAAATTCCTTGATGCAATAAAAACTATTTTTATAAGATAATTTTTTATCTGTTCCTTAAACTGTTTTACTGGCAAATCTCTAACAGACTGTGGTAGAAAGGATATACGTCGTCCCCAATGAACGTACGTACTCAACGTTATAGTATAATTTTTTTTTCTTTTTTCAAAATGCCTTTTGTATGTTTTTACCTCTTTTCTTTTGAATCCCACAAAAAAAGGGAAATTTCGTTTCATTTGGGAATATTGGATGCATATGTTTCGTGTATCCATGCTGAGAGAATACTCAGTGTATAACTGCAGAGGGGGGCGTGGATTGAGGGAGGGACTTTAACAGAGTGCGTTGTTTGGAACATAGCGAACACGGATTTCACATCTGATAGACGGATATCCCGGTGGCCGACGCCACCGTGTCGACGCTGTAAATATTTGAAAAGGGTTTCCGCCATCTGGACTGACACCGTTTTGTTCTGTTTTACATTCGGAAAATTAAATAAAATTGTTACGAGGGACGGGTTGACGATAACTTGACACAATCAGGAAAACCTTTTGTATTGTTTACGTGTTATCTGTACTGCGTCTAACTTGTTCTCTGTCTGTTGCGTACAAAATGGTAATCCTTTCTTCTTTATCTTTCGTACGGCAATTTATAATAAATCTTTGTCAATTCACTTGCTATATAACCGAACAAGCAGCGTAGTAGAATATTAGACTCGTGTTCAGAGGGTTTAAGTTCAAATCTTGAAGAAGGCATAATATGTGACGGAGAGCTGGCGACGGTTTTTCGCAAGTGTCTACGTAAGGCAAAATAATATAAAAAATACCTGGTATACGTATTTGAGAATCTGTAAGTCTGGCAGCCTTTCTCTCTTGTGTTATAGGTGCCAGGTAGAATTTAGACAGGTAAAATATGAATTTAATGCAACACTGTTTTTATTCTAAATATATTAATGAGTAATAATTTAGAATACCTACATAAAATAACATTGCCTGCTCGATTGGTTATTGTTATCATATCGTCAGACTTGATTAATGATTGTAATTAAATTTTTTTTTCATGTATCTACTTAAGGTCTATCATTTTTTTTATATATTATGTCTGACCAAACTGTTTTGCGAACACTTCGAAAAAAAATATTGAACATCCACTATTTCTGATAAGAAAAGCAATTTTCTGGTTTTACTAAATTCTTTCGAAAACCAGTTTTCACATTTTAGAAAATATTTTAATGTTTGTAGTTTTTTCAGCCGGATATGATTGAATTAATGATGTAATAATAGATGGGTTCAAAAGCTGTACAAAATGAAAATAATTTTCAGTCACAAAAGGCACATTGCTATGAGAAAATTTATTGAAAGAGAAAATCGTTAGCCAGTACTTGACATTTTAATTTTCATGTTTTAATTTAAATTTGTATATAGCATCCCTATATTGTTTGTGTAAATTCATACATTTTTGCGTTAAAATTAACTTTGTTTTACGTCAGTGTTGTTTTTGGCAGTTTTAAAATTTTCAATTTTTATCGGTCCTCAAAAGTAATTAATATTTCTATATATATTTTTTTAATTTCTAAAAAATGCTTTTTTTCAACTACGCAGTTAAAAATGTTTTTACGTTTTATAAAGAGGGTATTCGTTATTAGTATTTGACAGACTGTTATTTAATATATTTTTACCATTAGAATGATTTCAACCCAAAATATTTTACTATTGTTTGAGTCAAAATAACATCATAACATGAAATTAATTTTTTGATTGTAAGGATTTTAATAGTCAAAGTTGTCAATTAGCGAGGTTGGCATTCGGAGATTTTTCCGTTGATTTTGAATTTCAAAAAAATTGTAGTTAAAACTATATATATATATATGTCACTCCGAAAAACAGTGAAACAAATTTCAAAATTGCAGTTCATTTGTTTCTGAAATTAGCGTGGATAAACAAACAAACTAGCCAGCAAACTTTACTTCTTTATAATATACTAGCCGTTACCCGTGGCTTCGCCCACGTATTTTACGATTTATAATTTAGCCAAGTAAGTTTAGTCAAGTAAGTTTATTTTATTTATCGATCGAGATTGAAATTGCTTGGAATCAAGGGTTTTTTAAAAAATTTTATTATACAATACAATGTACCTACTTCAACCTATAAGAAAACAAAAAATATAATTAACTTCACTACAAATATCTGGGTGACCGAGCTCTGCTCGGATGAGATCAATAAAAATAGTAAGTACTTACTGTGAGAAATTGATTTTGTATTATTTTCTCAGAATATTATTCCGAAACGATTAACTGTCAGAATATTTTGACACAAAGTAGTTTGTTTTTTCCAAAGCCTACTCACCATACGACACTGTTTTATAACGTCAAAAAACTGTTTTTTAAAATTTTTTTAATACCTACATTACTCACTCGCTTCGCTCGTTCGCTCAAATTTTTTTAATACATTACTCACTCGCTTCGCTCGTTCGTTTGAATATTAATAATATACAATACTCACTCGCTTCGCTCGTTCGCTCGAATTTTATTTATACATTACTCACTCGCTTCGCTCCTTCGCTCGAATATTAATAATATATTACATTTGTTATCCCCCGCGAGAATCTCCCCCCCCCCTAATTTGTTATCCCCCCGCGAGAATCTCCTCACCTAATTTGTTATCCCCCCGCGAGAATCACCCCCCTAATTTGTTATCCCCCCGCGAGAATCTTCCCCCTAATTTGTTATCCTCCGCGAGAATTCCTCCCCTGCGTAGCTTTCTTTTAGTGAAAGCGTTTTTAGAATCGGTTTAGTAGTTCCAGAGATAAAACAAAAATAAATCTATCCCACGGGAACCGTACATTTTTCCGGGATAAAAAGTAGCCTATAACATTCTCTGACCCCTAAACTACCACTATGCAAAAAATCATGTCGATCCCTTGCTTTGTGAAAAGCAAAAACAGAACTATCCCACGGGAGCCGTACATTTTTCCGGGATAAAAAGTAGCCTATGTGCTATTCCAAACTATAATCTATCTCTGTGCCAAATTTCATCCAGATCCGTTCAGCCGTTCTGGCGTGATTGAGTAACAAACATCCATACATCCATCCAAACTTTCACATTTATAATATTAGTTAGATTAGATTAGATTAGATACTATATAGCAGGGGATGACGAACCTTTTCAAATCTACGTGCCAATTTTTTTCAAAAAATGTTTGATGCGGCCAAGACGTTCCAACATGTATTTAAAGAAATTTAGTAGACAAAAAAATGTTCAAACGTAGAAGAAAAGAATTAATAGCTTCCCAAGTTGTTGTAAAGAGTCCGATTTTGCAAATGAAAAATGTTGACGTATCTCCACGTTTCAAAGTCCCTAGAGTTCGAATCCATCGTGTTTAGAGAAATGTCTGTGTATGCGTGTGTACGTACGTTCGTGAACTTTATTCGTCTCGCATATATCGAGAACAAAGAATGATATCGACTCCGGACCAATTTTATTCGACGCATAATTGCTTAATAACACCTGATAAGGTTTGCACAAAATTTGAATTGGCGGTTGTAAAATGTTAACCTGTATTGCAAATAGTTAATCTACGTTAGACTGGTCTCTAATCTCTAAGGGTACCCAATGGGAAGTTTAGCAGTGTGGTTTTACCCACACACCAAGCCTCTTTTTTCGATAATGCATTGAGTGCATTGCAACTTTCGTGGACTTATCGTGTCAATGACATAACATATGTTATTTGAATGATAGTCAAATTTTTTCGACAGCATCTAACATTATTTTTAATTATTTTGTACCTCAAAAAATGCCGTCGCGTGCTACGTATGCCACGCGTGCCATAGGTTCGCCAGCTCTCCTATATAGCATAGTTAGATAAATTACTGATGTAGTACTTGAATTATCGTTTATAATGTGATATTAAAATTAACTTTTTAAAATGATTTTATTTAATGAAATTTGATATTTGGAAATTAATATACCAGATTAAGGAAAGTTGATAATTGTAAAAATTACTTCAATGAAATGTTTTTTCGCTTTAAAAATTGCTTGGTTTTTCCTCTTTGGATTTTTTTATTCTTCTTGTTTTGTAATCGATCTCAGGATTTCAGTCCATTGTGTTTTATTTATACAAAGTTGTAGTGACCTTTTTCGTTTTCACTGTGACTTATTGACATGCAAAACATTCAGTGGAATGCAAGTAATGTACGAAGTGCGTTGAAAATGAAAAAAGTTTAGTTTTATTGTGAGTCAGTTGGCAACGGAAGTACGTTAATGTTTTTGTTTCCGGTGCAAAGACGTGAGTTTAGTGAGGTTGAAATTAATACACAAAACCGAATACGCTGCCAGCATTAAACTCTCCTTAGCAACATAGAAAACTTTTTTTATAATCGGTTCACACGGTGCCGTTACTATTTTTAGACTGAAAACTTTGCAGTTACAGTAGAACCTCGACTATACGAGCTATTGTGAACTGACCGAATCGAAAAACGCGGATAATACGGATTTTTTAAGAATTTAAAAAATGACTAAAATATATGTATGTGATAAAATAAACATTTACTCATTGAAATTAGTGATGAGCAAAAGGTAGACCAAAACCACCGTGGCCGTGGTTTTGCAATTTACACCCTTTATAATAATTTATGACATTATTTACACGTATTTAGTAGTTTTTTAAACAATCAAAAATTGGTAGGTAGCTTTTAATATCTATATTATTTACATCCGATTTAATGCTTTGTCCAGCTGTGGCCTTGATCTTGCAAGAGGTGCAAGACCAGCAAGACCGATTTTCCACATCACTAATTTAAATATTTTTGGCATTAATCATACAAAAGCAATTTCATTGCTCGGATAACCCGGGTTCTTACGCGCAGAGGCTTGGTTAATACCCCGAGAAAAAAATGTTTCCTCGGTAAATTGTGAACTCTGATGAAATGGGCTCGGTTAAACCGAATTCTACTGTATTTAAAACTGATATACTTATCTAAGCCCGTTTACATTCGCAAGTAAGACCTGTGTATGCTTTAAGATTTTTATGACCGCCAACTCCTAAAGTTATAATAAGTACGTTTATAACGTCCGTTTCTTGACATGAGGTCATTACAAAACGCCACTCACACGATTACTGTCTTTCATTTAGCACTTTCCCCTTATTTTCTATATTTTCACACTTCAACTTAGTTAACAGCAATGTGCGAGTGAAGGAATAATTTATAATAAATTCGGATAAGACAGGCAACTTTGTGAGCATGGTTTAATTGCAATTAATGAGATGACCATTTTGTACGCTGGCAAAAATTATGTAGGTATATAAGAAGTAGTCGAAATGTATCCACCCTGCACAATAAAAGTAAATATTAATGCTTTTTTGTGTTGTAAATAAAATATATTTTCTGGTGTGATTTTGTCAAGTATTTTTAGGTCGTTAGCGTAAAACTTTGCAAGGCATTAAACATTCATAGGGCTATTAAATACGAGTTAGGAAAATATCAAGTCTTGGTCGGACATCAAATAATCGTTTTATATATCCCCAACACTAGATGGCACTACACAAACTATAGAACGTGTGAAAATGTTGTTAGCAAAGAAAAAGAACTTATTTTTTTTTGTAAAACGTGTTCAAAGCACGCCTCCTGTTTTTCAGTGCTGGGGCGAGAGATTTTCTTTCCACTTTTGTCGAGAAAACCACGATAAATCTTTGCCTTTTGACTGTGAAAATGTTTCTCTACATTTCTGCTATGAAAAAGTGTTTTTCATACATATTTGATTTGTATAGGTGTCGATTCTGTTTACCGATTTTCAAATAGTTATGAATAATTTATAATTGTGTGCTCGTGCAGATTTACTGAATTGTTTATTACTGTTGTAGAGCTGCAAATAGAACCGAACGTACCTAATATATCACGGATTTACTAAAGGAAACATGTTTTCATTGCTGTTCTTTTTTTTTTATAAAAAATAAATCACCTTCAAAATTTATTGACATTGTCAGTGTGAAAATAGACCAATGACTTGGCATCTTTATGACGTCATTAAATCAATAAATTGGTCCACTTTCCATTTACTTCGCACAATGGAGTGAGGTTTCTTGCAGCGTAAATGCAAACACCTACGTTAAAAGAACTGTTTTCTATAGAAAACATTTTGCTCTTCCGTGAAGCTCTGCACAACGAGGCACGACAAAGCGGAACTGGACACCAATCTTTAATATTTTTAAAATTAATTAACAACAGTTACAGATTTAAATCGTGTCCATAATTATTTTATTCCTTTACATTGTAGTAACTGTGTTCGTTTACGTTTTTGTCATTTTATTAATATATCAAACAAATAATTCTTTTGTATTGTTTTATAGACTGTATGTTTGGTTTTCCTTTCAATCTTTATTTATGATGCGATGGGTTCATTCACTCTCATATTTGTGAAGAATCTGCTTTTGTTTGCTTTTTAATATCACTGGAAACAATAACGAATCTCGTTTCTTTTGTACTGTCATTCTAGAACGGGACAATTCTTAGTGTCCATCATGATGTAACATCGGTCATTCTATCTAGACGGCCAAATGCTATTTTGATAAATTCGTCTCTTCGTGTCTTGCACAGCATTCCTATCTATACACTAATCCAGCGTTACCAGAATGGTACTTTGGTATTTGTTGCGTTTTGTACCTAATAGTTGCAGATTTACCTAGTGGCGAAAGGTACAAAGCCAGGAAAAACAAGGTAGACTTGAAATATAAAAAAAATATTTTTTTTCTCTATATTACCTGAGTATAATAACTTTTCTTGAGCCAGTTGGGGACAAATAGGGGACTATTTGATGAAAATCGTGGGATGTTGAGCAAAGGTTGAAATAAAACCCTGCTTCTTTTAATTAATACAGGGTTTTATTTCAACCTTTGCTCAACATCCCACGATTTTCATCAAATTGTGAGATGTTGAACAAAGGTTGAAATAAAACCCTGCTTCTTTTAATTAATACAGGGTTTTATTTCAACCTTTGTTCAACATCTCACAATTTCTATCACATACAGAGGTCATAGGGGACTATCAAACTCCCTTTTTTATGAGATAATTTCCTGCGGAATTTTTATAATAAAGGGAATTAATAATTAATCAATATGCTTAGATTCCTACACCGCAATTAAATTCACTTGTCTCACTCTAACAAAGAACCTAAAACTTGAAGTTAAGTTACTATACAGATTACAGATACTTTTAATTTTTTACGACCGATACTTAAATAATCGAAACGATTGACGGGAAAAACATATAGTTAGAGAATATGACGTATCCAAACAAACTTCCATCATAGCTTTATTTCATAAACGGCACCCTTCCAAAATGTTCATTGTTTAGAATTAGTTCAATAGAAGAATAAAACCATCAAAATGTGAAATGATGCTAGCGCATACGGTTTTTTTCACGAGGTGACTATGCTTTGCGCTATACCGAGAACACGAGATGAAGGTTCATTCATCTCTGATGTCACATTTCGTCGTAGAACGATGATTTCCTTTCTTCCACTTCCATATCTTAGAGACCACAACACTTCACGATACCCATTTCTAGGGCCGTAGCTAGGTCGTGACGATCGTTGGGGAGTACGGAGTGGACACAAGCAGGGGATAAAAATTATAGTTTAAATACACAGGCTTTAAATGATCTGTCTTATATAATACTATTTTTTTTCATAAGCCCAATTCTTTTTTATTACGCGAAATTGCACAAAGCGATGCTTTTAGGAACATAATATATTTACAAATAAGCAAATTCAAATCAATATTTATTTGTAAATAATAAGTAAATAATTATATAATTTACAAAACGTCATAGGAAGTAAGTGTGCATATAAAACTTTAATTAAAATTTGTCACAACGTAAACAATTCATTGACCGAATAAAAGATTTTATTAATAAGAATTTTTTTAAGTTAGTCCTTTTACTATCTATATGTTTTTATTTCCTTCAATTCTGGTGGTAAACAGTTAAAAAGTTTTGGACCCCTAATTGAAGGAAATTTAGCAGTTAATTCAAGTCGGTGTTTATTTATAATATATATGTCATATGGTCTTCGCGTGTTGGTTAGCATGGCGTAACGTTACAACGTAGTATTTGAAACCTCTGTCATCGTCGGGATTGAAACACGAAACTTTCACCATAAAATAGAAATAATTATATACCTAATAGACTAAGATTCAGGTAATAATTAAGAAATGGCAAAATTTCATCTTAGATTCACCCATGACATTAGCATTCGTATGTGAGTAGGTTCATAGCTAACATTACCCTAATTTAAAAATCAATTCTCGCCTAATGTAAAATATTACTTACAATTTGCTTTTCAATGGAAATAATTGATTGTCTAATCGTGTCGCCATAGAGTAAATGATAACTCAGCCACCGCGATAGTGGAAGTTTCGGCTTAGAGTCCTGACGGTTACATAGGTTTAAAATGAATTTTTCTAGTATTGCATTTATTTGTTTTTAATAGTATGCGAATACTTATTAAACCGCACGAACAATTTAACTAATAATATATATACCGCGTTATAAGAGAAACCAACTGTACAAAAGAAAAAACTGTTGAAATAACATAGACCGCGGGGTTACAGATTATAATTCTATTCTGTGCCTATATAGGTAAGAATATCCATTCGAAAGTGTTAGGTAATCTAGTTTTATTACGCTCTAACGTTTTGGGCTTTTCAACATCTTCCACAACACCACTGTCTGGCCCTCTGGCTGTTAATGTATGTATGTGTGTGTGTGGTTTGACCTCATTGTGTTGCGGATGCAAGCGATGGACCGCACACAATCATCCATCCAGTTTAGCACAGCTTTATAAGCCACTAACCTCCAGGGCGGTTCCGGTTTCCGGAACATTCTCTCGTTCCAACTGAGTTATGTTACTGAACATACTTCTGTGTACGATATCAATGATTTGAGAATTCACTTCGATCTGTCATCAATCCTAACTTTATTGTCAGCTCCCTTCCTGGTTATTGTTTACTGGAGACATCGAGTATATTATTATTAGAGTCCGGATTGTCAAGTCTCTTAAATAATAGCAACTCGTATACCATCGTATGAAGATTAGTTAACTATTTACTGAACGGTTCGGTCGGCAGCGTTTTGTCATGTCAAACGCATTATGTATTGTACACGCCGCTTACCATAAATAAGGGACTGGTGACACTATTATCCGGTCCCAGCAAATCCCAACAGTGATTAAAATCATAGCTTGCCGGATGGTGGTTTATGTAGTTCGGTTGTTGCTGACCGAAATTTAAGACTTGACCATTACGTTCCAAATATACTCTTAGACAAAAAATAAATTAATACTTATTAATGTATGAAATAGTAAACGCCTTTGTCGGTAATTTCGTTTTGTTGAGTTTTTATGTAGACGCGAAAACATGTTTCTAGCATTTTTGCCTGTCTATTTGCAGGACTCGGAAACGACTAGCGAGATTTTGATTAAGCTTCAACTGGTACCCAAACTCAAAGAATAGAGTAATTTTTATCAGGCTACTCTATAGGGTTAAAATATGTTTCCTGTCCACATTAACGCGAGCGAAGCCGGTGGTAAAAGCTAGTTGTGAGTATACAATTTATGCGTAAGATTGCCATTAAAAATAATGCTACTTTATTTACAACAAAATTGCCCAGTTCAGTATTTTAAAGGACAGTAAGGAAGTCTAAACGAAGGGATCATAAATAAGGGTTCAGGTGATATCCGAAAGTTAGATCAATTGATAGATAGTATTAACTGTTTGTTAACATACATACAGTGTAATGGGTTACACATAAACGCATTCATAGCGTGTAGTAAATGTATACAATGTGCAAAAGGTAAACCCGAACATAGGCATAATAACATTGAGAACATTTTACAATTTTGTAGTAAGCTATGTGCAATCAGATCTAATGTAAATATGCTGTGGATTACAAAGAGAAAAATGTAGTACAGTGAACTGTTTAAACAATTTTCCATAACAACGGTTAACTATATTAAGAGTAGCTCAGAACTCACCAAATAAAAAAAACAAAACAAATCATCTACTACATATTTATATTGGGTCTTATGGCCCATAGCCTACCACAAAATTGTAAATGTTCTCAATGTTATTTTCCCTATGTTCGGGTCTACCGTTTACATACTGTATACGGTAGCTGTAATGTTGACTTGTAACTAACCCAGTACATAGAAATATAGGCATTGTGTTAGGCACAGGGGTCTTTAACAATAAACAGCGAGCTCTGGTTGAGCCTTCTCATGATGTATTGTGTTTTATCCTTTTCCGCCGCCCCGTTCACTTTACACGTATGTGTATGTATACTTATGCATTGCCAGGGTTGAGGTTATGTTGTCTTACCAACTCATGCAGACATAATACTGAACCTATTAGTTATCACTGAACTCATCAAATTTAGATGTACCGAAAGG
Organism: Mongoloraphidia duomilia; assembly: GCA_039654895.1. Taxonomy (NCBI): domain Eukaryota; kingdom Metazoa; phylum Arthropoda; class Insecta; order Raphidioptera; family Raphidiidae; genus Mongoloraphidia; species Mongoloraphidia duomilia. Next base: position 19,514,953 of record CM077522.1, on the reverse strand, counting down.
TGTCCGCCGCGGTGTAGCATTTACTAGACTGGTCTATAATAGGTTGTAGCCTTCGTAGTGCCGGACATGTATAGCTCCTGCAGGAACCATGTTCTCTCTCGGAAACATTTTCTATCTTTCCCTAGAACGCACCTCAGCATTTCTATCCTCCAGCATATTATATAGTTCGATTTCATTCACGAGGACAAAGTGGTGTAACGGTTAGCGTAGCGGCCTTTAGATCACACTGTCGTGGGTTCGAATCCCGCCTCCGCTCATGGATGTTTTGTGATGTCATTTAGTTTTAAGTGAGTTGTTATTTGATGTAAACAAGACGCTAATGACCTAAGTTGTCGACGCGTCTATAATTTACAATAAATAAAAAAAGTTCGATTTCATCAACAGAATACAGATGTGCCACACACAAGGGTCAAAGTATTCGATCGTTCACGAATACACGAATGCGCGTACATGACAAATTCGGGTATACTCGACGTTTTAGACTCTACAAAATAGCGTCAAAAAAATTGGGAATTAGTACAGTAATCCATCCGATAGCGGATACGGCATTGCCTGTAAAATCGACATACTGAGTACGCAGTATTGGCTAGCAGAAGATTGCCACTAGTGCTCCATTTGGTTGGGTTGCTGTAGATAGAACAATTTGTGAGTTGTGACCATGGGGGAGGGTAGTACCATAGAATGCATTGAAGCACCACTATTGGGTATATGCACTGTCTTGTAAGAATGACTCACGACACAGAAGATCCGTGCAAAACATTTTGATGTGCCTATGTGAGGATGAAAGTGGCGGGGATTTCAATAGTTCCACAAGGACGCTCTGGGGAAGGGGTAATTACCACCATCCTCACCCTTGTAAAACCGTCCTTGGTTGTGACTTCTCTTAATAATAAGTAGTCGTAGACTTAAAAACTTTCAAAATCGTCTCTTATGATTGGGTTGTTGACAGTATTAACCATTTAGTTTATTTGTAGCAAATTAGCATATCTTTTCCCATTAAGAAAGTTTGGAGAATGAAATGATATTGAACTCGATAAATATTTCCCATGTATCGCTACCTAACGTTATTTCAGAATTCCTTTGTTGTATTTTGTTGGAATGAGGTTTTTATCCTAGTGATGCGAGGAATTGCTACCTTTGCAAAAACAAATAGAAAATCGGCACTTTTTTCAAATATGCGTAATTTTATTTCAGACCCGAGAGTTTACCTTACAAAATGAAATAGTTTGAATACGATTTTTGGAATATAAAGGCAATAAAAATAAGTTTAAATTAACCTATAAAAGATGTCGAGGGATTCGGAGAAATGAAAGTCGTATTTACACTACGCTTACTGAAGCTTACTTGGGACATATACGACAATCCCTATTCTCATGTTGTTAGATACATTCATAGGTGGAAATCTGACTCTTGTATACCAGTGCTTTCAAAAATCTAAATCAATAAGAGTACCCAAAAAGAAACTTTACATATAACCAGCCATAAACTAAATAGGATACTTGCATGAAACTTTTTTTTATGCAGAAGTAAAATAACTTATGTCAACTCAAAAATCCGAGAAAGCATATCGATCAAAATATGGCACTTCAACTTTAATAACTGTGTGCTTCACGAATCGTTCGATGGTTCTCAAATTTTAAGAGGTTCTTTCAAATTGACGTTCTGCATTTTACACTGACAAAAGTAGATAATTACTAATAAGAGGTCTCATCAGTTTTTCAATCGCTAAGAGCGCTAGTGGCAATATTCTGCTAAGTTATACTTATACCGCATACTCATAGTGCATTAAAAATAGATGAAGAAGTGAAACATCATGGGTAAACATTTGTAACCAACTAATCATTAAACAGAAAGAGGCGTTTCGATCGAGTTTCTCCCTCAACGCATTCGTACCGACACTACCCGCCAGCCAATCGGTTTCGGTTCCCCGCTAGCAGTTCATTTTCTTTTGACGGCGTCGTTTTCCGTCAGTTTTTTTTTTTCGTTGCGCTGTTGAACGAAATTACTCTCATCGTTGCTAAAGAAGTTTTACTTCAAAAATACATAAACAGTATGTCGAATTTTACAGTCAGCGCCATTTGTAGGATGGGTTACTATACTAATTTTCAAATTTTTAAATGTTATTCTAAATATCGGTCATAATGGTGTATTAAACAGACTCAGTTTTTAAACTGCTGGTACGAACACATACAAACATATATAAAGGCAAGGGCTCCTTGCCTATTGTTCTGTGCGATATTGTGTACACTAACATACTTCCATCACTTCCACACGCCTACGTGGCACAACCTCTTCCCTCCGGGCTGCGTTCCATGATTTCAGACCATACACACACGTGTTACATACTACATGCACTCTTCGAACATTGAGACTTGAGGAAGAAGCTTATCACGATTTTTTCATTCGGAAAATATGGAAAGAAATATTAATCACATTGTCGACATTTTAATTTTTTCTGTACAATGAGAAAATAAATTTTCATTCAGCACTGGAGATTGGATTAAAAAAAATAGTAATAATAAAACATATTGTAAAGTCCAATTTATCGACATAATGTCATAGCAGATGCCACTGTCACCATTAATCTTCCAGTTACCACTTTTCTCGTTTTTTTTTAATTTTTAAACTTCAACATTTTTATTAATTGCACAATGCGATTGAAGGAATTACAGGAAATTAGGATGAAGTAGGCAACTTTGTGAGCACAAGAATTAGATAAGCTATCAACCATGACCTTAATTAATAAGATAACTATCTAGATATTTTTCTGAGGAAATAATGGAAAACTTCAACCAGATGACTGGTATAGAAATTATTCAGCGATGAGGTAAAAGTCCTATATATTTTATAACTTCTCTCCTGAAATTCGAACCCGCAGTTCCTTTCGAATGTCAACCACAACACTACTCACTCGAAGTGACCACCATATTGAAAAATCCCTAGGGCTAATCCTATTTAGTTCTCATTGGTTAGGAGAAAAATATTATGTTTATTTACATCGGTGAATATAGATGAATTCAAATATACGGCTCGAAAAAATGTATTTTACTAAAAGTCAGTTACTTTAATTTACACTTTTAGTTCTGCTCGAATTTCGATAGCTTAGCTTCGAATCTGAATACTTTACGATAAAAAACTCATTCCTCATTTTTTTGTTCGAAGGTGTAAGCACAACGTAACATAGGCTATGGAAAGTTAAGAAGGATCTCTTCTGTTATTCATATACAATATTATATTGTATAGTGTATACCTACAGTGTACATAGGATATGGAATACCAGTCATTCATATCTATTGATTTTTATATACATTGTATTTTGACAGGTTTCGTACAATTTTTACACCACATCTAGTTTACAGAAGTTCTCCGTGAATGAAATGATGAAAGGAAATAAATGAATCCTTGCCGCAAAATAAATAAAAATACTTTTCTTTTTTTTATGAAAAAATATTTTCGATCACACACGAAAGCATTTTGGATTGATTTATATGATTTGAAACTTACTTTTTTTCTTATATAGAGCCTTGTAGGCAACGTTAATGGCAATATAGCTGTCTGGAAACTGTAATGAAGGTGAATTCGTATTGTGGAAAGGGCTTATGAAAGTTTATTATTATTGACTAACATTTATTGTTATACACAAGTACCTATTTATTATTTATAACTTTCGACATTTTTCGCTGTAACATGACACTTTAATAATTCTGAAGGCCCCATTCAACTGCGAACAAATGGCGCAACAGATGATGTTCTGCAGCAAACATTTGGTATAGTATTTGAAATTAAACTCACAACGAGTGGTGTTGCCACGTTGCGCAACTGATTGTACCCAGTATGGGCTTTGCGCGACTAAATTGTGCAATAAATTCCGGTTCTTTTGATAAGTGTAACTAGAAGGTAGTGTTTTAAAATGACGAATTTTATAAATAATTCACCAAAAGTAGTAAGGTACTTTAGTAAATATATTAATTATAGTTTAATGGTGAAATCAACTGAAGTTCTTCGAGAAGATATGCGTGGCTAAAAAGAAGTCTTTTCTTTAACCACTCTTTCATCCGGACTCTCTACTTCCTGTTTCTTTTTTTGACGCAACTGCAATTATTATAGCTAAACACTCTGCGCCGCTATATCCGACATGTTTCCTAAGTACATGACAAAAACAACTAAAGTTTGAATAATATTGCTCATAGTGTATGGGTTCTAGTTTGCACAACAACATGTTGTGCAACTTCAGTTTGCTCAATTTGTTCGCAGGTGTATGGGACATATTATGATAAAATAAAATATAATCCTTGAACCGAGCCTTGAACCTTTGGTTCCATTTTTACTAATGTGTGGAAATCCAAATTCGATTCAAGGACCTACTGAGATATTAAAACGGTCATGACAAGGTGTGTGGTCTTAACCGGTTTTTATATTATGTTATTATTTTCTTGTAAAGTTGATACCTATTTGATCATTTCTGTTTCTTATTTTATCTAAAAAAAGTTAATGATTACTTTATTGCATGTGATAAAATAAATAACCATGAGACTAATCGAAGGCAGTTCAGAATTATTAAACATGCAATATTATAATCATGTTTTGTCAAAAGTAAATAATTGACTTCCACGGACACATTTATTTTTCGATACAATATTGTTTTCATAAATAAAACTAATTTATGGTTGATTGTCACATTTTTATTTTTATCTTCTTTTTAAGAATGCTTATCTTCCTATTTGTTTTGTTGTGTTTTTAGAAATGGTTTACAGTTCATATTACATAATACACGACATATGAATGTGTGATAGTTGACAATCGTTTTGAGAGTCCGAGCTAGGCATTATTTTTGGAATTATTGGAATCATCCCGTCGTTCAATTCGTTGGAATATTTTGTTTAATTTGGCGTCCTGTAGACTCTATTCACCCTAAAAGTTTGACAAGAACTTTCCGTTACACCCAATATTTCTATGGGATGTAGTGCTGCAATAATCTGAGAGACCTGTTAACTATGACCTAGATAATAAATTATAATACGTGCGCTTTAGGTCACGGCACGCGTAATATTATCATATCACTGACTACGTTATTATATAATATTATGCACCCTGTGAGTGTCATGTAATGCATGTAGTGCAACAGGGGAACATACCGCAAAAATGACTCTACACACCCTTCTATTTTATTTATAAAAGGGCTGTGTAAAACATTCCTTCCTCCCACCATTTACACCAACCGTAAAAACTTCAATTGATTTGGTAGCGACGCATATAAAAATGTGTGAAATAGACAAAAATTAAACGAATTAAGCAGTGCAAATTCTAGATAGATATTGAAAACTATAAATGCTCGCCAACAGAAGTCATAAGAATCTTATTGTCCATATGTTCTAATATAAGAAAATATCAATTAGATTTCCATTTATGTCTTAATAGTTGCCAAACAATTTCGAATCATATTTCAGTTTATTATTATTTTCTTTGAAGGAAAACGAGATATAAAGCAAACAACAATATTTATTTGCAAAAATCTTTAATACCTACCTCAAAAATTTAAAATTAGTTTTTCCATACTCACTGTCTAAACTCAAAACAATTTCGTTATTCTGTAATATTATTTATATATAAATTTTTTTTAAAAAATTATTGATATTTATGTGATCATCACAAAATAAATTTATATTCGAAATGGAAGAAGAGAATCTGTAATGCCTTTTAACAGTAACCGGATGCGTAATTGGGTTTTTAAGTGAATTTTTTTTTTTACTTAAATGGAAGGACCACATACAAGTTTTATAGCAAAACTGTTTTTATTTAATTTTTTTGCTTACTAATTAAAAAGTTATATTTAAATAAAAATTAATTTTTTAACTCAGTTCCGATAACGCGCCGAAAGAATCCGAACGCGTGTGACGTCATTATGTTATCTATGGTCTTTGTATCCATGGTTACCAAGTTAAAAATTTATTATTTTTGATAGTATGTGTAATACATATACACAAATACCAACAAATGCAGACACATTTTAACATAACGACGTCACAAACATTCCTGGCGCGTTTTGAAGTCACGTGATATTTTTTAAATTTTTATACATTTTAATTAATTTTTAGTAATTTATCTATAGCTTTAAAAAAATTTTTCTTTTCGATTTTCAATATTATTTATGTTAAATTATTAGAAAAAATTAAAAAATTAATAATTTTTTTTAAACTTAAATACCTAATTCCATATTATACTATTGTACAGCACCCAACTGTTCTGTATAGCAGTATGATTGGTAAAAGTCAAACGTTACTATTTCTACTCCAAAACATACTGCGATACAGAGCGATTTGACGCTATACATCGCATTCGTTATTCACATTAGTCATTACTTCGTTGCCTTCATGCGAGTTTAACATAAGAACAGTGAAATAGCTATGATACGCGATGGATAAATATTTAAATAATATCAAAAGCCTATTAAAATCCTATAAAAAGTTTTAGTAATTAATTTGGCGCCGAATTTAAAATTTTATTATTTTCCTCTTTTTAGTGGCATTTTTGAAGATTTTTTTTTGTTGAATAGTTTTTTATTTTTTACTTTTCTTTAGTTAATTTTTATTTTCTTATAAAATTTTCATAATAAAATAATAAAAAATATTGACGTGTTGTTTTAGTTTGATATTTATACTCATATTTTCTGTTGTAACTTGTAAGTTCTGTATCGTGGTATGTTTTGGAGCAGAAATAGAAGCGTTTGACTTTTACCAATCATACTGCTATACAGAACTGTTAGGTGCTGTACAATAGTATAGTATGGAATTACGCACGTAGCGTTTTGTCATCCTTTATCGGGCAGTTATCGCACCATCACAGTCATGTTTATCTATCTACATGCATGGTAATTAGAACAGCTCCATGCCGTCATACTGTCGTAGCCGCTCTGTGTGCAGCTGGGCAGAGTTTATCGGCTCAACATTTTATGACGGGTTTATATGTACCCGTAATTGAAGTAGTTGACATTAAAATACATAACCTTTTCCGGAAAAAAACAAGACTTTTTAGTCGTGATTCTGACAGGTGACTTTTTATTTACTCTATACAAGTTTATTTTTTGATTAAGATTTTAATATCTTTTAATATTATACGATTACTACTTACTTTTTTTTAAAGATTTCTGATAATATATCAAGTGGTTTTTTGATATCAGGTAGACAAATTATTTGTAAGTTTGTACGCATCGTTTATAACTTCATGATAATATTAATTATGCAGAATTTTCGTACAGCATTAGTTACGTAACAGCAGGCTGGTTTAAACATTATTTTTAATAAACGCTAACGAAAAATGCGCTATTTCCCCGAGGCCCAATAAAATGTACGTAATTAATTAAAGAGGCAGTTTGTGTGTTCTACTATGTACACCTTTATAGCTGTCCTTATTATCTGCGCAAAGTTCGTTATTGCACCTGGGTTTGTAGAAACAACTTACTGCTAACGCTAGCTGCTGGCGTCTTTGTTATGATCTAGGATTGTGTTAAAATTAGAAGATACAAGGCGTGGCTTCGTCTGTACAAAAAAGCGAATGTTAGCTCACGTAGGCTGATATACAAGCGACTAGGCCCTGCAGTCAAGGTTGTATCTCATCTTGATGTCGTTTGACACACACCTAAACGAACGTAACAACTAACAAATGAACTCTGTACTATGATAGCGATTAAAAAACGGGCAAATTTGTATGTGGAAAATGTTCAAACACATATTCTTCAAGGCTGGCATTAATGTTCACAAAATCAGAATAAAAACTTCAGGTAAGGCTTGTAATCTAATTCTTTTTATAAAAGTCGATCAATTTTTTGACATTTCAAAATAAACTTAATTTAATATTATTATTTGAGATAAGTATTAGGATGTTCAAAATTTATACATATACAATAACAGTGTTCTTGAGAAATTGGAATAGAAAAATAAAGTTTAATTAAGTTTTATTTTGAAATGTCAAAAAATTATTTACAAAAATTACCTTCGGTAGAATCCTACGTACCGAAGGTAATTTTTCCAGTCGAAGCCGAAGCTGAAGAACTGTATAAAGTAAAAAAATGCACTTTTTCTTAGAGATAAAATATTTATTTTTACAAAGTAGCATTTTATTTTATACTAGGTAGTAGTCATATTTACCCGGCGCTGGCCGGGAATAGTAACCCCCTTTATGCTAGAATATTCAAATATACCCTAAACCTTCCAACACGTTTTATCTCGATATTCGTGAAAATCGGTTGAATAGTTTCTAGACGAAGCCACATCCTAGCCGCTTCCAATTATATTATTACTGTAGCACAGTTGCGTTTTAGTACTTATACGAAAGATTAATTTTGTTTTTATGAATTTTGTGGTTTTGGTTTATCGATTTCAACGTTATTTGGAATTACTTTTTAATATTCTTTTTTTTAAATTGTTTGCTGCGAAAAAACTAAAATATTATGCTCCTTCTGTAATTAAGAAATGAGACACGACTTTTTTAACTTTCCAATTATAATATGTATTGTTAAAAAATATTTTAGTTTTTTTAATTATGGTAAGAAAACTTACATCAATGCTGTAAAATAATCAGAGATATTATATGTGAACTATTGATTAGTATATGAATTTTGTATACTATATATGACCAATAAATTGAAACCGATAAACCGCCATTCTAAATTTAATATTAATTCAAAGTAATTAATTAATAATTTATACATATGACCGAGCTTAATGACTTGTATTTGTGTCTCAACAGGGCTTATATAGTTGTTTTGAAAATCAAATAGTCATTAACTCATGTTTGTTTTTAGTGTACACAAATTGTCCACTAAAAAAAAAGACGGGATAGGCTGTGTCTTCTACACGGCCGTGGATGTTTTTGGCGTAAATACGTCAAAACTACTGAATCGATTTAAGTAAAATATTAACTTCATCGAAGAATTTTCTCCTCGCGATGTGTTTCAGTTATTGTTTGGCCACCATTTTAAAATCAGTCGCCATTTTATTTTTTTGTCCTATAAAACTCAAATATCAATCCGTAAACATTCTAAACCCAACGGCGTCGAAATTTTGCAAATCGGTCAACCCCTCGAGAAGTTATGGCTGAATCTTTGCAAACTTTCTGAGCACCACTGCCTGAAATATAATATGTATATTCACGTCAAAATTGTCGGAACAACTGTGACGAATGACGATGCCCTTTTTCATGATTTTTTATAACCCTCCAAATTTTTGTTCGAGTTTTACCTTTCGACTTTTTTTTTATCAAGATCACAATTTGTATGGAAAAAATTCTACTAACGTAAACAAATCGGAATTTTGGATATTTGGAAATTACATTTTGATATCGCTACAGAGATGATGGTTATTGTTAAGAACACGTTTGAACGAAATAACAATTTAGAATTGAGTTAATTATTTTGTGAAGATTGTTTTAATAACAATTAAATCTTCCGGCGTAGCTAAAGAATATAATTTAGATAACAATAAAGAAAGAGAGAAATTATTTAGCAAATTTGTTGCTATATCTTTTTGCGAAATTATAATTAATAAATTTGAGGGCATATTAAAAACAACTTAATTCCATTTCAGTAGCGCTAAATACCTACCTACTGCTTTTATTTGTGAGTATTTTCAGCAGTAATCCATAATAAAACCTTAAAACATTTATTCTAAATTAATATAATATATGAAATTGTAAGTCAGAAGGGAATTTGAATGTTAATATTTATTTCCCATTTCATGTACATATAATTATTTTGAATTGCTTACTGAACCCAAATGCTGCGCAACAACTGAATGTTTTGAATGAATATACTTATAGCTATTCAAAGCTAACTTTCTAAGGAGTGAGTAGTTTAATATTACACACATTGCGCAGATTATATTTTGATCACATACAGAGTGGTTATCGCGTCTGCCACTCATATGATTTTAACATGTAATTTCTTATATTCCTGCTTCCCAGTTTATTTTAGGCAAAAACCCCTTTAAACAAAAGTTTTAGGGCATATATAAAAGTCTGCATCTAAATCAATAAACAAAATTATTTTTCCATTTAACGGAAGACATTCACGTATCTTTCTTACCGTGTTCACAGATGATGCGCTAATTAGGCAATAGTCTATCTTTATCGGTTGTCACTGACTGCTGCTGGCTAGGTGTCAGGACACGATATGCGTGCGCAACCATATTTTTTCTCTCTTTTACTTGCAGAAAAAACAATAACGATCTCTCGCTCTTATTTCGGAGATAGGTCCATGTCGAAAATGACTTTAGCCATGGGAAATAAAATGATGTTTTATCAGTCACAATAATTTCTAATCTTTCGTAAGTTTATTTATTTTTCCTTTCAAGGGGTTTTATAAATTTAACACTGACAATTAGTAATGACGAAAGATTAGAAATTATTCTAACAGATAAAACGTCATAATTTTATTTAAGTTCCACGGCTATCGATAAGGTCATTTTCGACATTTTTATATCTAATTTCTACCGTTATAAAGCGTTCAGAATTAATTTTGTTTATTGATTTAGATACCGAATTATATGCCCTAAAATTTTTTCAAGGGTTTTTGCCTTTAATAAATAGGGAAGCAGGAAATTACGGAAGTATGATTTTACATGTTAAAATTCTATGATCGACAGGCGCGGTCATCGTTCTGTAGAGAGAAACAAATAGATATAACAACAAAGATTAATAATATTTAAAAGAGTTTTGCTGCTTCATATTAGCATAAGACGAATTATACAGGCTGTTTAAAAATGATATCGACAAACTTCGGGAGGTAATTTTAAGGGAAAAAGTCCCTATGGACGAGGGGACGAAAACGCTTTGTTATGAATTTTTTACGGATTATTTATACTTATTTACAGCTCCGTAACAAAGCGTTTTCGGACCCCCGTTATAGGTATCGCCTCCCGAAGTTTATTTGATTGTCATTTTATACACATTATCATTGCAGAGGGCTGTAATTTCATAACAAAACGTTTGAAGACCCCAGTCCATATAGGTTTTTTTTAAAATGAACTAAGGAATCACCTACCGAAGTTTGTCGGCATCATTTTGAAACATCCTGTATAAGTTGAAATTTTATTATGTTTTGTTTAAAATGTAAAACAAATTAAACGTCTCCACATCCAGTTTCAAATTAGAAGGATTTGAGTAATTTTCGTTTTGAAACATTAATATTTGCCTTCTGAAAAGACAGGTAGATAACTTCGCGACAATACTGATACTGTTATCATAGTCTTATAAATGGTAGTAACAGCACCGATTAAGAATTTCAAAATGAATTTGTTCTCAAAATCCACGACATTAGTTCTATAGAGCATCATGCATATGTACAAAAGTTCGTTGATAAATTATTGCTAATGACGTTCTATAATCCACAATAAATAAATAAAAAGTAGTATAATCCTATAAAACGGTGACTATGAGTTCAGTGCTAACAAATTATATTAACACAACCATCCAATAAATTTCAAATTTTAGTATCCAATTTATTTCTTTACACAATTTACAAATTTAAGTTATTAATAAAAGAGCCAAATGAAGCGCGAAAAAATGTTTAATAATGAAAGTTCGAAGTGAATATAGGTACAAGAGCGTTAAGGTTGGCACTTTTGAAAAAGTTTAATTCTGTTAGCCGAACTCGTTTCCCTTCTGACACGACATATCGTTAAGTGAAAGTAAGTTTACTTCCTGTTGACTCTCTCAGCTGAGTATTGGCAGTATATAATGCTTTTCATTGCAACAACTTTGCTCCCTTTTTTTATTCAAGCGAAATAAATTCCTACTCTTAACAGTTCGCTTCAACATTCCTGGGTATTTTAGGCCGATATAATAGATCCGCAGCTAAGAAATTTTGCTGAAACCTTTACATCTCTAAAACCCATATTTTTTTTAATGATTCATGAAGAATATAGGAACGAAGAAAAATGTGTTCTGAGTTTTTACAATGTTGATTAAAATAAAATATAAAAAAAATGACAAGGGGCACAGTAATTATGATTGTGTCGCAACCGAAGACGTAGGAACTACTTCTAATTGTCAATAAATATTAACATGACATACATGATACAACAAACTGTGGTAGTTACGTCACACATTTTTTGTAACAGATTTTTGTCACACATTTTTTGTAACGCATTTTTCGTCTCGCATCATTTTATCCTCGCCGGGAAAGACGTAGTTCTGCGTCAAAAAACTTTTTAAGACAAGCTTTTATATTACCAGAAAATCTACTTGTAAATGTATTACTTTTTTTCGCTCAAATAGTAGGTGGTGATTCAGAAGCACCCCCTTCGAAGAAGAAAAAAAATTCAGGTCGTGTTTCTTGAACAACATGCTACAACTTAAGCAAAAAAAAATGTATTTCAATATTTTGTTTTAGCTATAATAGAAGAGACCTGTTTTGCCTCTGGTGATTGCGTAATAAAAACTGATCATTGTCTTTTTGAAATTATTTCCAAAGTACATTTTAAGTATTTAAAATTAACTGTGTTCCGTATTTATGTTTAATGATAAATTGAGAATTAATTATGTGTTTGTATTTTCAGTTACCAAGTTTATCCGCATTGGCATAGCCGACAAGAACGACAATCCACCGTACTTCGACAAGGCGCTGTATGAAGCAGAAGTGGACGAAAATGAAGACATTCAACACACCGTTCTCACCGTCACCGCCAAAGATCATGATGAATGTAAGTACACCTTTCAATTTTCTATCTATGCTTCATTTGAGATTAATCGAAAATTATCATATTCTAAATAGCTCTTTACGATTGTATTACGAGGGCAGTATAGCCTAGATGGTAGCGTGCTTGGCGCCGCAACCTCTAGACTGCACTGCCGTGGGTTCGAATCCCACCTGCGCTCATGGATGTTTTGTGATGTTATTTAGTTTTAAGTTAGTTGTTATTTAGTGTAGTTGAAAGACGCTAATGACCTTAGATGTCGACGCGTCTATAATCTACAATAAATAAAAAAAAATAAAACGATTGTATTACAATAACAGATGAAAATTGATATCGGTTATTATGTTATCAAGTTTATAAATTCAATTTTGATACTGAAATGGCTCTTCACGATTGTATTACAATTACAGATGAAAATTAACGTCGGTTATTATACTATCAAGTTCAAATTCAATTTTGATACTGGGCTAGTTCAGGCATATATGTCGAAATCCGCGCGGATGCAAACCGCACGGAGCTTATTTACATTAGCGTAAGCATATTCGTTCATACATTCCCGCGCGAATTGTTAATCCGCCCGGCTGCCGCTACTCGACCGCCGGAAAATAGAACTGTGCGGAGTCCGCGCGGTCCTATTACTATGGCGTGCTCTGACGGCGCGACGTTCAGTTGCTTTGCGGAGGCCGTGCATTTCGGACGCGTGAACAAATACAAACATATTACTTCTTATAGACTTCTATCTTTTAAATTAGATGTATGTAACCTCCTGCATATCCGTATGCTCACCGCGTCTGTCTGAACTCAGTGTATTTTTACGTGGTTCAAAACACGCGATCGATCGCAAACGCATGGATTCTCCCGTGTCTGAACGGGCCTTTAAACGATAATTATTATCAGTTACATTATAACCATAATAATTATATCAATAATGCGTTACAAGTCTTCATGGTTTCCGGGCTTGTAGGCCGTGGTCCGGTGGTATTTCTACCTGACGTTTCGTCTACAACTGCGGTAGACATTCTCAAAGGCGATGTGGCAGCGGTCGAAGTGTCCTCCTTGGCGGCTCACAGATCAGTGTCTGTGAGCCGCCAAGGAGGACACTTCGACCGCTGCCACATCGCCATTTAGAATGTCTACCGGAGTTGTAGACGAAACGTCAGGTAGAAATACCACCGGACCACGGCCTACAAGCCCGGAAACCATGAAGACTTGGAACAATGCCGGCCGTGAAAGCTTGCACACTTGGATAATAATGCGTTAGGTTTGAAATCTACGTTTGTTATGCGCATGTACATATTTAATTATTACTATGAAAAGATTATTATCAATACTGATCGGCGTCAGAAATCAGCTTGCGTTGTGTTTCTATCCTTAAATCAGGACTGGCTCCTGGGTGGTTTGAATAGTATTTCTTGAAACGGCGCTATAATACCTATATAAAATAAAAAGAAAAAAATATCGTAACACTCAAATACGGCTTAGAACGAGGAGACGTCACAATATTTTACACCACTTTAAAAAAAATCCGTTTAATGTTAGTTTCGTGGCGTTACGTCATGACAGGCATCACTCAACTTATTTTTAATTTGTATCTTTTTCCTGTTACGTATTGACAGTAAATATAATGTAAATGAAATGATAAGAAAATTGGGCTAATGCTGATAAGGTGTAGAAAATTTTGGAAAATCCTAGAAATCAATAATGCATTTTATATTCGTTTCTCGACATTATGTCAGAACAGGCATCACACTCTCACACACACACACACACACTATTACCATCTTAAATTTGCATTGTTCCATTTTATTTTGAGATTAATATACAATACTAACTTGTACCTGCGACTTAAACAATATCATACAATATAAATTTAAAGCTTCTATGTCATTTCGTAAAGTAAATAATTAAAAAAATCTTTGACTATGTTCTTTTGTTTTAAAAAGTTTTTTTTCATAAAAAAGTTATTCAGTACTTATGTGGAAAAATTCTTTGTATATTGATTGATATAAATCGTTACGTGTCTTTTTCTGTTTTTCTATACGTTTATTAATTATCTTTGAAAATTTATTCTGAACATTTGCACGTTTGTGTACTAACAAGGTATTTTTGACTACTGGCACATAAAAGATACTTTCAAGATTTTTAATTGAAACGCGTTCATATAACATAAATTCATATTGACAAAAAACAAACAGCTGAGAATCGCTAATGAGACTGGAAAATAGGCAGAGACATCGAATTATTTTTTCTCGGAAATCCATTAAAAACTTGAATATAAAAGATTGTATTAATATGCAGTGGTAATTTCGACATCGAAAAAAAACTTGAATAAAAATAGACGTATTGATTTATGTTAACAATAATAATAGTGAAGAAAGGAAACAAAATACCAGAAATATTAACAGGCCTGTAGATCACGTGATTTCTTTAAGTCCACAGCAGCCAGGATTATTTGGACGTTATAGTACCAATTCATATTTTCAATTTATTATTTTATACATTGAATATCCAATTGATACTTTTACCAGTAGTCGGATTAGAACCTGGGAACTGAGGGCGTGTAATAGAGCAGCCACGAAAACGACTTTCTTTTTAATTTTAAAGCTGCATGCAGGGAGCGTCCATATTAAGGCTGCAGGACTTGATTCAGTTTTCATAACTTAACAGGACGCTAATGACCTAAGTTGTCGACGCGTCTATAATTTACAATAAATAAAATAAACATAACTTAACATGTTTTTAGCCCGCAATCCACAGAAAGAGGAGTTAGATGTTTGGATTGTATATCTGTCTATTTGTAGCATCATAACTCTCCGCTAATGACCTCTGTTGTCTGTTGTCGAGCGTCTATAATATACAATTATAACTCTCTAATGGGTGGACTGATTTTGATTCGGTTTTCTTTATACAACAGTCCAACAGAGCATTTTGCAGAAAGTTTGCAGGATGCAAAAAAAACTATTGAAACGCAAATTACACTTTCAATATAAAATGATAAAATATGGCTACCATTTTTTATTTCGTTCATATTTTTAATTTTTGAAATACTTTGAGTAATACTTATACTACATCATGTGTATCAGGATGCCTGCATAACTAAAACAATAGAGAATAGAAGTAGGTATTTGTAAAATTCTTCTTGTTCTCACATTATATAGAGCAGGCTAACCCTCTAGAGAGTGAAGGAATGTTGATAGATTCCGTAGTATAAAGCTTTTTGTTTGTCAGTGTATTATTCCATTTTACGTCACGTTTAGTTTTCTATCGGAGATTGCTTTATTCACAATCATAACACAAAGCCAGCATATTCACGTTGAAAACTTGAGAACGTTAGAGTTCGATATATTCCTAAATATTTAAACATTTCTGAAGAATCGTTTGATGGACTCTACTATTTTTCCGACCAAGAAATAATTCAGGAAAGTGTGACAGAAATCTTAAAATATGTCTTGGATTTTGTTTGTTTATAATTATTAAGGAACGTGCCTGAAGATTGCATGTATAATTAAAGACAATAGTCGATTACATTAGCTTAAATATTGTTAAATTATTAAGAATGAAAAATGTCTAATGGATACGACGGAGCCGTTCCAACTCCACGATTTTAGTGTTGTTTGATTTGTCTTTATTAAAACTTTAAATTCATTAATTTAATTCAGACGCTAATGACCTCAGTTGTCGAGCGTCTATAATTCACAATTCATTTATTCATTAATTTAATTTCACTTAAGTTAACACTATTCACTCAAAGTCCAACACACGATTGAACGAATAAACATCCAATTAGATTTATTTTATTTCAGAGTCAAAAACTTATTTTTGCAACTACAAGGTTTAAAAAAATATCATTTTTATAAAACTTTCTTTTAAACACGAGTAGACTGTTATAAAAAGTATATTGTTCTGGTTGTAAAACACTAAGTTGTAGCATATATCGCTTCTGAGTATGCTCTGATTTTCCAAAAAAACAATAAAGCTCTTCCTATTTACGTGTCAAACATCGTACCAAAATTTGATCATTTTAGTCGTTTGACCGGAATCATTTTGAAAGTGCCACAGAGTGACAGACTAAGATAATATTTGTAACAACGTTTTATGAATTCTGGAGACATCAACAAATTGATATTTTTTTTATGAAGTTGGAATGGTAAAACATCACTTGGAACGCGATAGTTCTGTTAGACTACGCAAACGTGTACCTCCTTCGATAAACTGGTTCGCTGTTATCTTTGTTTCTCGAATAGGTGCATAGAAGTAGAATAGAGAATTGTCTGTAATGTGAATATCTGTATCCCAGCTTCCGAACAACACAGATAGACATACGCACGGACAAACAGCACAAGCAATACAACAAGCCTTCTAGCCCACACCATGCAGTAGCATCTTTATTTCAACTAGAGCACCTCGCGTCTCCTTTTTTCTCTGTGTATTGAATAGAATATTTTAGTACCTTATATCACAATCTGTCACGTATAGAGCAGGCCGTGAAGAAGAATGATCCTCTGCTTGAAACACGCCAGAGTCGATGATGAATTGCCTTCAAGCTTCAAGGTTTTAAGGTTCTTTTATTTGCTGTTTAAAAACTTTAATCTCTTCTCTATTCTGTAATCCTTGTATCTCAAATCACCTGAACAACCTAACGAAGAATTTTCCTTCACTTTTTAAAGGTTTTTTTATTTACTGTTCATGAAGCCTGTCTAGTCTATATTATATGCAATCATACAGAATGCGTTGCAAACTTCTAGAAAGAAATTGCTACTTCTAGATTCTTTTAAATCTATAAGTTGAGAAACGTTGATCTATACTTTTCATTTCAATTATGAAATTGTTGTACTGCTTAAATTACCAGATATTATTGAAAAAACTTTGGAAAACTTGGAATTGCCTACTAGTCTTTCAACATTTTTCATAGTGAATAATCTTTTGTTTCCTATATTTTCTCAAAATGGTTTAAGAATGTTGGAGAATTAGAGTAAATTGCCTGTTGTCTCAGATTTCTAATTTCCATGTGGAATAAAACCAAATTTATAATCTCCGAATTTAGTTTTTGCTTGCTGATTTAAAATTTAAGATTATAACGTTGGGGCAATAATAGTTTTTTCTATAACTTTTATTCACTTATAAGCCCACCTTAAAACAAACAAGCCTATTATCTGTAGGCTGTAACCAGTCTGTCAACTTTTATTATTGCTATTTCAACTCAATGAAATTAGGTACAAGTGTAAGTACAAAGCACTAATTAAATCCTTAGCATTTAATTTTAAATTAAAATTAATTGCCCACTAGATTTAAACGTTGCGATATTCTTGCGAAATTTAATTGCTTATGAAAAAAATGGTCCTTTTGATCATTTTTAATTCTAAATTACACAAAAAAAAATACTACTTGTGTGTAAACTTCCATTAGTTGATAATAAAGTCTGTATAATTCATAAACCGTCTGTATAAATTCAACGAAACCTTTAGATAGTTATTTTTAATTTCATTACTCATTAAAATCCTTTGATAAAGAGAAAACTTGATTACATAGCGCAATATTGATCCGGTGTATAAATATAAACAATATGAATATCCAGTAGATGCAGATTTAAACTAATCACATTGGAGACGTAAAATAAAGTGCAATAAATGCTTCTTATATTTACAAAAGAACGTGCATCCCGGAGTCCCGGAGAGTCTCACGCGAATGCAATAATATATAAGGTGTTCATAAAGCTTTTATAGACAATTTCGGTTTTTAATATAGTAATTAAACGAGAAATGTGTTTTGTTTGGATTCTTGGAACACTAAAATAAAGGATTTAAAAACTCGAGAGTTTTGAACCAAACACTTGTTCAGTAAACAAAAGTTCAATTATTTATTGGCACAGATTTAATTCAACAAACATATTTTATTTGAAATCTAAATTCTTTGGGGATATAGAGTTAAAATTCTTAAAGCTAAACGTTGGAGGTAAAGAACTAAAGAATTTTGTCCTCATTGAATTATAAAACTAATCTTATAAAAAAGACTAGAGACAGGTGGTTAAACTTGCTACTCCAAGCTGTGTAACGTGATGGTCCTCTATGCGTGGCACGCCAGGCGGCGCTGTCATCTGTCGATGATATTGCGCCGGCTGTTTTCGCCGTATTTCGTGTGAACTGAAGTGAAGATAAATGCGGAAATGGTTAGGTTTTATTTTCTAATTCAGAGACAGTGAAAACTACAGAACAAATGCTTGCACAATGTCGCATAACGCATGCTATCGAGGAATGCCATGATGTGCGACCATAGACCTATGTATGACGTATTTCGTCCTACCCTTACCAGTTGAGTTTGTTCTCCTGAGTCGCTAGTCTTCGTGCTTATAAAACAACAATTATTAATTTTTTAATCGCAACGTAGAAAAACAAACATTTCCAAAGATATTTTTGGAACATGTGATTTTAAATTGAGTAGCTTCTTAGAACGTTCTGTATAAATCGGTTTTTATTCTGCACATTAAAATTCTACCGTTTTAAATTAAAGCTTTTTGTCACATTGTTCGGATTGCTAGCTGCTGTTACCAGTTACACTGGGTGCAAGCAGTGCTCTACACTAATGCACTGACACTTTAATTCATACAATCGTTCTAACGAATGCTCACATGCATTACCATCATTGGGAAAGCATGTACACTTCGCTGTCGTAATTTTATTGCATTTCAATTTTCATTACGATTCGAACAAATCTTACCGGAAGTAAGCGATTTCAGTATCGGTTAAAGTCGTGCTTTGTTTTAATAACCGTTTTAGTAAGGTCGATTTCTAGAATGACGTTTTTAATCAAATTAAAGTTTAGTAAATTTTATTTATTTCTTTAATGTCAAGAAAAAATATGCTTCGCCATAATGCTCGTACAGCTCTCCAAAGACATAATATAAGGTACCAAAAATGTGTTCGTGCCGCTGACTTGAAGCGTTAAAGAACAGTGAAAGTTTTTTGATGGGTTAAGTAATAGTAAATTGTATATCTAGTGGCGTAATGAGGTATATTACCGACGAGTAGGTAAGTGACAGTATGTTAAAACGAGCGATAAGTTTTAACAGTTACACGAGTCATAATATAATTGTGCACGAGATATAATGTAGTATTTTTTGTCCTACCCCCTATAAAATATCTGCATAATATGTCTTCAATTTCAGTATTTTCAAAAATTTTGACAGTTCACTTGTGTAGCAAACGTAAGGGATGCAAGGTTAAAATAACACATGTATGGTATTGATCGCAGTATTGGGCAATGCTGCATAGCATAAACGGAATTGAATGCACACATATGCAAGGGACAAACACGGACAGACCCTAATATCTTTTGTAGGCATATCTCATTAATTATGTACATAACATGCAATAATAATATATGATTTATGAGATCAACTAATAGAGGAAACGTAACGAACTAGAGGACGTAGCCCCCTGGCAGTTGAACCGCTGAAAACTAAAATTGTTCACAAAACTATTTTAATAAAAACGCTATATTATTTCCGTTTGTAAAATCGAAGGTAAATAAAAATAGCAGAGTACCTACATCTTTATGCTAGAGTTTGGTTTGTTAATTTCCATTTACAGAGAATGTAAAATTTTCGAATATAATTTTGTGGCTAAATGATGAAGCCGCTTATGTCGAAATTGTGGTATAATAACTGCCTCATCCAGTTTATTTAATAATACAGTTATCTACAATTAAGGCCTCCAATATCGGATCATCCTTAATTCCGGAACTGGTTTCGATATTTGATTGGGCGATCGCCTAGGACGCCGAACCCGGAGGGGTGGCGGAAGGCTAGATTTTTTTTGTATCACGAATCAAAATCGTTAACAAAGTCAAAAGTGTACAACCCGCAGGTTGTTTTACCCTATTAACACATATTATATTATAGTTAGTCACACCATGATCTATTTAATTTTTGCAAAAAGCTATTCTAATAGCTATTAAATCACTTACGAGACGCGCTCATAACTCTAAATATTACTTATACATTGTTTTAACACGAGTTAAAGACATATAGTGGACTATATTAATATTTGATATACAGAATTTTTATAAAGCTTAAGTATGTGTGCATTTATATGAAACATCCATTTGGTATGACGTACCATAATGCTGCAACATGGGAAAAATTCATTTTTCAAACCTATATGTCACTGTAGGGATTCTAACCCTAAACTTTCCACTGTCGCGGCGGACTGAGTTAACAATTACTCGCACAGTAACACATTTTCGAATGACTATTTTCCTTTGAAGCATTCTGTCACTGAAAAACCACCACATGCGAGAGTCGATTATTAACTAAGGTGCTTTATAAGCGTAAATATTACTGTTATTGAGTGTTTCTTAACAGTAGATAATAATCTAAAGAGATTTTGTCAGTCTCCATAAAGGCTCTAGATTAATCAAATTACTAAAACAAATAAAAATCTGCCATTGGAAAAAAATATTTTTGTGGGGGAGGCTTTTAAAAAAATCCCTCCCGAAACGTCAGACTCGCTAAGACCGGCCCTATCCACAGCTCTTTACACTTTCTAGGAGGAACTAGTCATACCATCTCATATACTAATCCATCTTTAAAATTTAGTCAAAATCGAACAGACAATAATTTTTGAAGTGAAACTTATATGGAGCCACTGCTTTGATGATTTGAAGGGTAAAATTCTCGATGAGACAGAAAATGCTGCTTGGGAAAGAATATTTGGAATGCATCCCCTCTTCTCCACGAGGTCTGTGTTATGACTAATGTTTTATAGTGTAGTCTGTAAGTACATTCGAACGGCAGTCGTGACGATTGTGATTGGTCGGACCGTGGTGCGGCTTCGCCTACCGGTACATATATATAGCTTGAAACAGCTAGTGGCAACTCTGAACTCATTCGACTTCTGGCTTTTTCCTGACGCACAGTGTACAAGTGCTCCTAACCCTAATTGATTTTTTATATTATTCATACATAAGAAGTTTCACTTCGGTCGTGTGTGTGAAAACGTGTAAGTTCATCAAAAACTCAAAAAATTGAATTTTGTACGACCACAAGTGACAAGACCTTCTCTGTGTACCTATTCCGTGAATGGAAAAGTAAAAATCAACATGAGCGATTTTCTCTCTGGGTCACATAATTTTAATGTGGAGTTTTAATTTCACAGAAGCAATTTAAATAAGGGAAATTTTATTTTCAGGATGCTGTAATCACCAAGAATTATTTGGTTAATAATATTTCAGCCTTGAATATAATTAATGTTTTAAGTTGTAAAGCAGAATTTTGACTATATAATATATAGTGTACGGAAGTCATAGAAGTAAAACAAACTTTATATCTATGCCTACAAATCAAAGTAGTTTATGTCGCATTTTTGAGTAGAGAGCACTGAAATAGAGTAATGCTGGTATGTGTAGCACTGCCGCGTTGCTAGTGAGCCGAGACAGACAGATCTAATGCCCATATTCATAGATAACCCTTAAGGTAAGTGATAAGGGTCCCTTCGCTGAGGGTCGCTTGAGTGCTGAGGGCACCTTATTCAAAGGAGCATTTCATAGTCATTTCCTTGAGTGAGGGAAGAATTATAGTAAACCTCTATGATTTTTTCCTTTAGAACAGTTGGTCATACTGCAGACCGATTGTGTTTAGTTGTCATTTTTGATATAAATGCGTGTTTTTAGCCACGATTATTAATTTTCGTCAAACGATGGAATACCAACGGTTAACAATACATCTATTACAACTCCTTTGCTGAATCGATATCTTTTCGAAAATTCATTTTCTTCGTAAAATTCAAAAGGATTTTCAAGATCGCGTATATATCTCTTTTTTAAACGTTCTACTTTCATTACTACTATCGTACAATAATTCGTCCAAATCGTCCATTTTTATAATCTTTATTTTACGTAATATTACACTGTTTACACAGAGAATGCAGGATAGGTTAGCAGAATAATAATAATGATTACCTACGTCTATTTGCTTCTTTGTCTAAATAAAGACGCACATACTTTTTCGACACTTAAGGGACATACTACCCACCCTTAAGATGAGGGTGATGTAAGGGCCCTTACAGACGTCAATTTTGATTATGAAACGCATATTCGATTTGAGGGTAGAGTTAAGTGTCCCGAGCCAACTGTGATCGCGTTCAGCTTGTCCCCTCAGCTGTTACCTGCCGGAACGCCTGACGGTGATTTGAACAACCGTGTTGGCGTCTTATCAACTTACCCCTTGGGCCCGGCAGCACGCCACTGCAGTGAAATTACGGTCGTGTTCGACCGGACATGGGCTTTCACCACACCTCTAATTGATTGATTTCGGGATGCCAGGACAATTAAGTGTCCACTTATTGCTACTTTTACTCACTTATTCTTACTTTTACTCACTTCGCTAATTGTGGGGCGTACAGTGTCGTTGTGGTGAATGGTGTCGTGTTAGATAGCAAACGGAATCTGTACCTTCGCTTGATTGCTCAGAGCCAAGGGTCAAGATCCCATTTACTACCCCTAATTGGTTGTGTATGAGTGTAACCCACCAGACACAAGGCCGGAACTATGATCCAGATGGATTACAATCGTGTGAAGTGTACTAGATGTGTGCCGGATTACTGGACTGCCACACCAAAATGGTTGCTCAGTATTGGCGAACCGCCCAGCAATTCGGATGTGGGAAAGTGTAGTATGTGTTGGCGTAATGTAAGGTGTGAGTTTGTGCGGCTGAAATAAGTAAAGCTACTCATCAAAACAAGTAAGTCAATTCAAACAACTTCTAATATAATTTATTCAGTATCAAAACGAATTTTACAGTTATCGTATAATTGTCAATTTATACCTGAATGGAAAAGGTTCATGAACTAAATAACTATAGTATAAAAAACTACCCGGTTCGATAAGTTTTGAATTTAAGTTTCTAATAAACGTTTAACCTATAATCAACATTTTATCTCTAGCTAGTTTAAAACCGCTGATTTGAATTAGATTTTCTAATTCAAACTTATTGAAATTATCATATTAATATTATTTATTTATTTATTCAATCAATATTTAGCGTACCTTTATTTAATCTGTATTATCATACTTTTAAGCGCTTTGGCTTTTATTTTGATTTATTATTATTATAATGCCATTATTATCGTTGCTAAATCAACATAGATTCATTTACATTTCGTGATGCCTAAATCAATTTCATTGCATTCCATTATTGGAGATAATTTTATTGACTGATAAAATTATTATCTTAATTTAAAAATACCACATACTTTATAAGCTGAATCGCCGTACGGGGATTAGTCCGGTACTCTGTATTTAGAGTTGTTTATATTTTAATTTTCCAGGATCTAATGACTAAAAATGAGCGTGTTTGCCCTTTTTATAGGGTCGGTTTTCCCGGCAATTTGACTAGCCAAATCACGTGACGTCGAGTCAGCTAGTGTACGTCGCGTCGAAGCGACGTAGCGCTACTTTCCAACCCTATATCAGCCCGTTCATTGTGACTGTTATTTACCTACGTTCAAACATTTAATATTTCAACCCTATTGTGTGCTGATGGCCGTACAATACAACAGACTGAGTTACTTGTCATGATTGTCAATTGACTTGTCTGAAATTATTTACATATCGAAAATTACCTATCGGTCTTGTATAATCTCACGGTGTCTGTCTATTGTTGATGTCGAGTCAAGCGATTTTCGTCCGTCAGGAGCTACCGTTTGTCCCCCCCTCAACATCTTTATCTACACTTCTCTCCTGCCGTTGACATATCTATGTTTTGTTACTAAGCCAACATCTGATTTTATTCGGCTGATGACCTTGTCCTATTTTATTTACAAATTTAAACAATGTTTCCCTATTGTCGATACGCCGGTTCAATGGCCTTTATTTAAATTAGGTACCGTATTGTCGTTACTTCATTACTATATTTTTTATTACGATGACTACACGAAGGAATGTATATGACTCAAATAATCCGTGAATAGGTCGTCTCTGCACACCTTACTACTTAAGGGTTAACTATGAATACGGCCGTAAGTGGGCTACTAACGAGGGTAGTGAATTGGAATGACCTCGAGTCAAAAATTACCGACTCAAAAATTAATGAAACGCTGTAATGTAACGCTGACAAGGATAAAACGACTCTAACGTTTTGGATGAAATTTACTGAAAAAGGAGAACAACTGAATCACTACAACTACAATGTTAAAAGTTTAATGGTGTAATTTTATAGATATGGCTGTTAATTTTTTGTCATTTTCTAACAAATTTATAAACATGACATGTAAATTGAGACAAAAATTTAACAGCGCTGCAAATTGGCCATACAGAATAGCATCATAAATCAGCATTTTAATTTTATTTCAGTAACATTCTAACATAAGCCACTGTACCTTGCGACCATACAGATAAAGTTTATATAGTTCTTTTAATTCCCGTATAATTTGTCATCAGTCATCGTCCTTGTTTTTTTTCACATAGTTTCTGTATATGTAAGCTCTTAAACCCCTCTGGGGAACTTTTATTTTGCCCATTAAAAGATAATTTGGTGAATATTCATGTGCCAGTCGTCTGTTGTATTTTATAACGCCCACTTTTTATATTTTCATATTAATTATTCAATTATGTTAAAAACGTAGAGTTTTGCTTTTGCCAAATGTCTCTATTAAAAAGTTGCTCCGTTTCTTTTTCTTTATGTGTTTGTTTGCTTAATTACACTCCTTTTTTTATATTTGTAATTCTTATTATTTTTTATCTGTAGTGAAGAATGCTTGATTTAAACTGCTCAAAAGTGAACATTTTTATTGTCTTTTTTATTTATTGTGTATATTTATTTTATTAAAGTCACTAGCAAATATAGGCTGATCTTTTAAACCTCAACACAGAGATTATAGGAGATTGTATACCTAGATGCTTAATGAGGCATATAACTGACGAGTAGTGACAGTATGTTTAACAGTCACACGAGTCATAATATCATTACGCACGAAACATATATGATATTTTTTAACATTTTGCTACTTGTCACTTCCTTTTTAGTATTTTCAAAAAATGCTGACAGTTCATTTGCGTCGCCAACTTCACATTTATACCAGGCAATGAGTAGGTAACAAGTAAATTCATTCTCCAGGTTTGTAAGGACCGACATTTTAAGTTGTAAAAATTTTTTTTTTAATTTGTTAGCTTTTAGTGAAATAAAAATATGTGTGTATATTTTCCGGCGATATTTCACTTTTCCTTCTAATTAAATATTAAGAATGAATCAGCTAGCTTTCAGTGTTGGTGTGTTGGAGCATTGAAGCATGTGTTGTAACTCATTACAATTTACAGCGCTGACTTTTTCGTCTGATAAGGCAGCTTTTCTATTTGCCCCCGTAGTTAATGTGTACATGCTAAAGCCTCTAACACACAGTTGTAGTTCTTTAATTTATAAATATTTTTTTTTTAAGAAATGAATTTGTTTAAATAATATTTATTTTGCTTAGTACTGATTATGTTTTTTACAAAAATAGTGAAGAAAGTGTTAACAGGCGTACGTTAAAAAAATTTTAGTTTGCCGATATTTTAGAACAAATTCCTAGACACCGAAGGTAGAACTACCTTCGGTGTCTAGGAATTTCAGTAGATGTTAAAAATAGCAGAATAATTGTAGAAACATCATGAATGTAAAACGTTACAACTACATCTTACTTCGCCCGAGTGCTATAAATTTATGATTCATTAATACATTACTGCAAATTATCATCTTCCTTGTGAATCAATTTATCCAATCGTGCAAAAACCGGAACAAAATCCGTTCAGTTGTTACGGAGAAAATCGGACACAGACATACGGACAGACAGACGCGGCGGGGGACTCTAATTTAAAATACGTATTGATGATTGGAGTGTAAAATAATAGTGAACGTTCGTTTTTCACTTTTTTGTACAGATGCATGCAGTATTTTAAGATGCGCAGTATTATATATTTTGTCCTTATCGGCTACCTTTAAACCCCGTAAATTATGTTTTATTAGAGTCCATTATCCGTATTTTATGTGTAGTGTCAATCGAAAGGATATATTTGATCGTCAGTGAGAAAACCTTCTTAATAATATCTAGTGACTACCCTCCAGTCCAAGACAAGACAAGACTTCACTTAGATAAAAAAAAACTCTTGTCTTGTCTAACATCAAGACTCTAGATTATTTTCAAGAGTCTAGATTAACCGAGTGGTTTACTTTACCTACTACTACTTAGTTTATCTAGACCCTTGAAAATTGTCTAGAGTTTTGGTAAGAGTCTTGATCTAGATAGAGCGAGTTCTTGTCTTTTCTTGAAAATTTCTAGACAAGACTTTTGCAAGTCTTGTCTTAAAAATCGTTAGTGAGAGAACCTTCTTAATAATATTTAGTGACTACCCTCCAGTGCTAGTGTTGCCGTCTAGACAAGACAAGACTTTCAGTCTTGTCTTGTCTTGTCTTGTCTTGAAATATCAAGACAAGACTTCACATAGATTAAAAAACTCTTGTCTTGTCTAACATCAAGACTCTAAATTATTTTCAAGAGTCTAGATTAACCGAGTGGTTTACTTTACCTACTACTACTTAGTTTATCTAGACTCTTGAAAATTGTCTAGAGTTTTGGCAAGAGTCTTGATCTAGATAGAGCAAGTCTTGTCTTGTCTTGAAAATTTCTAGACAAGACTTTTGCAAGTCTTGTCTTGAAAATCTAGACAAGACAAGACAAGAGTTTAGAAAGTCTAAATCTAGACGACAACACTATCCAGTGCAGCTAAAGCGTGATCGATGTATTTATTTTTTTAGTTTATATTCAGCTTTACAAACCACTTAGAGAAAACGAGTAATTTAAGTGAAGAGAGAGAGAGAGAAAACACTTGCATTCCACTATTATACAGAAAACATTTACAGCTCTAAACTATAACAACCTTCTTAATGTGTTTGCTTAAAATAATCATAACAACATCTCATTTCTGACTTGAATTGAATTCATAAAACCTCTACCTCCCTCATTTAGTAAACCTTCTCCTTTCGATTTCATCTTCAAATAAATTGATGTTTGATTTTGGTGTTTAGCATTTATGTTATCAGTTGAAAGTATTAAAGGGAAATTATTGAAGAGCACGATTATTATTTGTAAAGATAAATGTGTATAATATATTATAATATATTGTGTTCGTTTTACACTGTCAAATAGCATATTATAGAAACAAACACGCCTAGGTGCATCCTTTAAGAATAAATTACAAATAGTCAAGGAACACCAGACAGGTAATTTTGATGAAATCAAACAATCCGTCGAAATATTTTTAATAAACAATTCGTTTTATTCAATATCAAAATTTTAACCTTTTTTTTGACAATGTATGTACTACTTCTGAAAGTAATAATAGATTGACAATAATAGATAAATATTATAGTAGATTATAGACGCTCGACATCTGAGATCATTAGCGTGCGATATGCAATAATTTATATGCTATGTACTTATGCTTATCTTTGATTTGATATCAAAACGGACTCTCTAAGGTCAAAATTAAGTTAGAGAGGTCTAAATAGTGAACGTCTGTTTTTCAAAAAATAATTCTGTATGTCTCTTGTAATACTATTAAACCATTTTATTATCGATATTTTGTGTGTAGTGTTAATCGGAAAAATATATTTGGTAGTCATAGAGAGATCTCTCTTAACATGTAAATATTTTAATTATTGTTTGTAACGTGAGAGATTGAGTATGGCTGATGCACTGTACTACCTCCAAGCGTGTGAGATTTCAAATCATCCTCGAGCGGATTTCGTGATCGCTATTCGTTTTACGCTTCAACTAATAGTTAGCTTATTGAAGATTAGGTTAGGTACGCCGTTATACAAAAAAACCCTTCTTTACTTCTCTCGACTCTCATCGTTCGCTCGAACTTTTTTGTACCAGGTCATTTTAAATTAATTGCGTTTACCTTATGTTTCAAACTTAAATATGCATACCCACTCTATGTTTCCAGAAATCGGAAGAAACTTCACATCAGTTCTACTGAATATTTCAGACTGTTTCAGATATTTAATTATTTATTCAGCCGAGCCCTGGTTTAACATTATTTTTCTAACTTTCGCATCGCTGTTCTGACACTTTTTTATCCAGTGGATACTTTTACCGTTATGTATTCCGATATCTTCTATATAAAAAAAATGATAGCTATAAGGTCCGTCGATGTGCGCGCATCACGTAAAAACCAGTAGACAGATTTTAATGAAACTTTGCAGAACTATACGTTATAGGCTGGCTCTTTATCTCCAATAAAAATTATCACGATATTCCTATTTAATATCAAGCTAATAAAGTTTGAGCATCACAGGTCACTCGTTACTACTTGTGCCCGGGTGTCGTGCATATATTATATCATAAAAACAGCACTGCGTCCATGAGTTTCGGCAAGCGATACAAGTAGCGTATGTGTTTCGTATGCATAAGGTTATTGGTTTAAATCCAGTTGGCTCCGTGAAATTTTTCTTTTTTTTCATATTTGTTTATATATTTTTTTAATTTTTTTATATTGTTTCATTGACATTAATTATAATTTTATTATTGTTCTATCATGAATAGTGACTTCAGTCAAGAAATTTCATGAAGGAAAGCTGAACCAAATAGCTTTTCAAAATAAATTTTAATCAAAATGCAAGAAAAATGTTGTTACGAAGTGGAAATTGTATAAAAAAGTATATTAGACATGTATGCATAATTTGGGCTTGAGAATAGCCGAGCGTGTAGCAATGCTGTTGTTTACATGGCGTTGCTATGGTTCCTCTATTACAAGTCCCTAGTTCCCGGGTTCTAGCCCGAGAGCTCCTCTGTGTCTATTTACCTACCATTAGTCTTTGCAAATAGATACAGTTTCTCAACCGTTCGATAACGAAATTTTTGAAACAAAACTTATTTCCTAACATCAACATTAAAACGTATTTGGGTTTAGAAATATCCATTATATATGTAAATATATTCTATCTGCTGTTGTTGTTAGTAAACAACTCGATAACATTACCTCTAGAAACTAATCTTAATAATTTACTGCATTTAATATTAGTTGTGAAGGAACTTTATGAAGCCTTTGGCAGTTTCTAAAGAAAAAATATATTAAATTTAGGTCTGTTCATCATCAGTAACGCTTATATTATGTGTGTTCAAAATAACAAACTTACTGTGCATGCGTCGTACAGTTTATTTACTGATGCTGAAACAAGTGCGTAACTTTCTGTTAGGTACAAAGTTATTCAGTATTTTTTCTAACCAAGCTAATTTTATTTAGTCTCACTAGTCTTTCATATAGAGTAAGTTTGAATAACGTACCGAGCAACTTTACAAGTTGTTAGTGTATTTGCCATATGGCACATACACTATTGGCGTCGGTCGGATGGCGGGACCTAGGGGTCGGACCAAAATTTCTCGACGTTTCATACCCCCCTGAACAGTTTGCCACCATTTTTGAAAATGTTTATGTATATATGTATATTAATATATATATATTTATATATATGTATATATATATATATATATATATATATATATATATATTGTATATGTATATGTATATATATATATATACAGGGTGAGTTCGACCACCCGTATCAGTCGTTTTTTTCGAAAACGGTTAGTCGTAGAGAGTTGTGTCGAAAATTTGTATTATAAAAGCCCTAATAAAGAATCGAATGGTGATAATTTTTTTTTCCGGCAAGGTCGGCTTCCCTATTAGTTTGCTCCAGAACTCCGGAATTATAAATGTAACGATAGGTCGAAAGTGGTATTGTTGAAAAGATCTTTAAAAAATAAGCAAGTTTTGTAGGAAATTTTTTTTTATTACTGCCACCCCTGTACATTTCTATAAGTATAAATATAAATTATTATATGTTCAAAACTCCGGAGTTTCAGAAAGCACGATAGGTTGAAAGTGTAGCTGTTGAAAAGCTCTTTAAAAAATAGGCAAGTTTTGTAGGAAAAATTATTTAATTACTGCCACTCCTGTTAAGTAACAATCGTTTGAAATTATTAAATCAAAATTTCATAATAACGATCGAAGTCGGCATTAAAAATCTAGCAACCTTAGACATTGTTACAAGTGTTCAAACTGTCTTCCATTTACTCTTTAATACATACTACTGAGCTCTTCTGGTTATACTATGAGTGTACTTCTTCACTGTTTAATGATCGATAGATAGGTAACTAGATTTTAAATGCGAACTTTTAAAAAGTTCGTTATTATGACATTTTAATTTAGTAATTTCAAACAAATATTACTTAACAAGGGTGGCAGTAATAAAAAAAAAATCCGTACAAAACTTGCTTATTTTTTAAAGATCTTTTCAACAATACCACTTTCGACCTATCGTTACATTTATAATTCCGGAGTTCTGGACATTCTGGAGCAAACTAATAGGGAAGCCGACATTCCCGGAAAAAAAACTATCACCATTCGATTCTTTATTAGGGCTTTTATGATACAAATTTTTGACACAACTCTCTACGACTAACCGTTTTTGAAAAAAACGACTGATACGGGTGGTCGAACTCACCTTGTATATATATATATATATATATATATATATATATATATATATATATATATATATATATATATATATATATATGTGTGTGTGTGTGTGTACACGATAACTCTCGACAGACTTAATCGATTTAAACGAAATTTGGTACACACATTGGAACCCATCACCGCACGAAGCCTATTTAAAATGGGCCCGATCGGACCATTTTCAGGGTTGTATTTAGGGGTTCCAAAAAGTTTTTGGGCCCTAAAATAGCGAAAAATTTGTCAGAATCGTTTCAAAATTGAAATTTAACTCTTTAGTAAAGATTAAAATGTGCTGCTAAAATTTTAATAAAATCGGCCCGATAGGACCGGACTTTCAAATTTTATGAAAACACTAGTTTGTTGATACGGATTTACTTATGGAAGGGTGTATTTAATTGGGTGTACTAATAAAATCCATGTCTAATATTGAAATTTAGAAAAATTTAATTATTTTAAGGGATGTATTAAGGGGTTAAATTTTTTATTTTGTCAAAAAACAAACTTAAGTTCACATAATAATGCCACAATGCCTGTATTAGCAAATACACTATATTGTCGGCAGGGATTGGCACTGCGACCCGAGTTTTTTTTGTATTAATGTTGCTATGCAAACAAGCAAACAGTTGCAACTAATCCAATACATAGTTTGAAACATTTGAACAGCAACTGAAAAGATATATTTTGACAGCTCCGTGTGCCAAAATAAAGTATTGGAGTCGTTTATTTCAGTTTCAGGGAGTATTACGTTCAGTAATAAACATAAAATTTCATACGGCGGTCGTAATGTAATATCGATAACGAGCTATAGAGCTATACTGAGAGCTATGTACACACGTCATATAGAGTAGGCAACTCGTATTAACTTTACGGAAAGCGTTGGCTTTATGTGTTCGGGGCTTGGAGAAATGTTGCTCTCTTTACACCAAGGCCGTTCCTAGGGTAGTCAGCGCCCATGTACAAGTTTACAATATTATTGCCTCCCCCCTCAGTTTAAGTAATTTCTATTCTATATAGTAAATTAAGTAAAAAAAATTAATATATTAATATTATATATGCTGCTTAACTTACTCTAACTAACAATCAGAATTTTTTAAATATCTATTAAAATATATTATTTTTGTTTATTATTTTTCATAAACTGCTTTCCTCCACATAAATAATACATATTATAAAAATTAGAGGATAGTGTGGTCGAGTGGTTAACTTCGCGACCTCTGGATCAGACTGTCGTGGATTCGAATCCCGCCTCCGCTCATGGATGTTTTGTGATGTCATTTAGTTTTAAATTAATTGTTATTTAATGTAATCAAGACGTTAATGAACTAAGTTGTCGACGCGTCTATAATTTACAATAAATAAATGAATAATTTTATGTTATATTTCATATTAAATTTTTATTATATATTTGTTATTTTTTCTCGGCGTTTATTTGGCACTCTTTCTTGTTGGCGCCCGTGTGCGCCCCCACTGCACACCCAGCACGAACGACCCTGCTTCAAACGAACGAATTAAAAAAAAACAGGAAGGAGAGCTAGTTACCTCGCGGTGAGCAGAAAATGTATACCAAATTAATACATATTTTTAAAATAAAAATATATTGAAGTGAGCTATATAAAGACATCCATATCGTTTTAAAACAAAAAAACAAAATAAAGCAAAAGTGACAGTACTGAATTTGTTAAATATTGACCCAAATACATAATTCTTTAAAATTATTGTCAATATCTCAACGTAAATTATTTCATTTTATGTTTTGAATCGAATAGTTGGTAGTAATTTCCCATCCTTGATTGTGTGATAGGTGTGGCGCGCTACCCATTGCATAGCGAGAATTTACAATATCGTTTTCGATATACGCCTTGTATTTTCATTGTAATGTCGATTAATACAATTTCCGCTTTCTCTTTTGAATAAGGAGTATAACAGGATGTGCTGCATGCTACATCAGTATTAATCGACTGATAGCCGAGAAATAATGAGTGCTAACATAAGACGCCCAATTACACTAGGCGTGTTCAACAACACTCTTCGGTCGCACGTCAATTTTTTTAAAAGATTGTTATTTTTGTTCTTTATTCAAAATCTTATGTAACAGTTAAAAATATGATGAGCGTTATTTTTTACAGATATAAATTTTTTTCATATAGGTATTTATTAAAAAAATATGTTTTTTAAAAGTTGGTGCCTGATATTAATTTTCAGCAGATGTAGAAATATTTTTTTTATATTTTAAAAAATTTAATTAGTTAATCAATATTACGTTTAAAATTTCTTTCGACACCTTTTGTTGCATCTATTATTATTATTAACAACCAGAGTTATCTAGACATAATATCAAATCATATTTTCAATTGATAACTTGTCAGTTTAAAATAATATTCAGCTAGCATTTTATTAATCCAACATCCGCACCAAATTACATAAACCCCTCAATAAATAGTTCACTAACTAGATTTTTTATAAATTTTATAAGTCCAGCCCTGTCTCTTCGATTTTGATAAAATTTCAGGTGTACGTTTTAATCTTTATTAAAGTATTTTGAACCAATTCAGGTAATTTCTTCGGTATTTTTGGGCTCAAATTTTTTTCAACCCCTTATAAATACAACCTTTAAAATAGTTCGATTGCGAGATAAATACACTAAGAAGTGACTATATTCAGTCAACTGTAATGACCTAATAATGCTGTAAGGACTGTAAAGTCAACCATTCTAAAGTGTAAACTACACAATATACATGCATCAGCTTCATTTGTTACTGTCGTTTCAAATCTGTTAACAAATAAGCTTAGTAAACTATAACAATACTATGATAACAAAAGATTGTGTATTGCATATTGCATTCATTTGTTAAATGACTGCAACATCGTCAGTTGTTATTGCATGGCGCTTTTGTTTATAGACAATAAAAAGGTAACTGCAATCCAGATTTACATTTTTACCGTTATTTTGTCGCGTTTACACTTTACGTACCTAAACATTGCATGATAGTGTGGAAGTTTTGTGTCTTTTCCTCTTTTAATACTTTATGCGTCGTGTAAGATTACAAAAGATGTGTGTTCATCTCTGTATCACATTCATTGTAAAATCGTCAGTTGCTATTGCAAACCGTTCCGAAATTGGATTATGTATGCGTCATGTAGGTAAGGTATCAAAAGATTGTATTGCATCGCATTTATCAAACAATTGCAACATGTCAGTTGTTTTGCTTTACGCTTTTGTTTATGCACAATATAAGGGTGCCTGCAACTCCGATTCACATTTTTTGTTATTCTATCGCATTCACTTATTAAACAATTGCATATCATTTTTAATTAAAATTTCACCTTGCCAAAGTGAAATTACGTTTTTTAATACTTGGCTTGTATTTTAATAATATATGCTTAGTGCTTTGTGATGTGGGATAACAAAAGATGTGAGCATCGCACTCATTTGTTTAATATTATTACAATATCGTCAGTTGTTTTTGCAACAAACTTTTGTTTATACTATATACCGTATAAATGTGACTGACACTGATTTTTTTATGGTGTTCACTTATTAAACAACTAGCCGTTACCCGTGGCTTCGCCCACGCATTTTTTGATTTATGATTTTTTATCCCGCCCCGCGAGAAATTCTTCTCCTGCTAAGCGAAGCCGGGCTGGTGGTGTTTATTCGCTCGGATTTTATTAATACATTATTCACTCGCTTCGATCGTTCGCTCGAATATTAATAATACATTACTCACTCGCTTCCCTCGTTCGCTCGAATTTTATTAATACATTATTGCTCACCTACGTTATATAAGGAACTCCTGTGCAAAATTTCATGCTTCTAACTTAAAAAGTTACGAATTTCCATACAAACTTTCATCCCCTATTTAACCCCCTTAGGTGATGAAATTTCAAAAATCCTTTCTTATTGCTCACCTACGTAATATAAGGAACTCATGTGCAAAATGTCATGCTTCTAACTTCAAAAATGACGAACTTCCATACAAATTTTCATCCCCTTTTTAGCCCCTTTAGGGGATGAATTTTCAAAAAAAACTTTCTTAGTGGTTACCTACGTTTTATAAGAAACTCCTGTGCGAAATTTCATGCTTCTAACTTCAAAAATGACGAATTTCCATACAAACTTTCATCCTCTATTTAACCCCCTTAGGGAATGAATTTCGAAAAATCCTTTCTTAGTGGGTGCCTACGTCACAAAAGGAACCTATTGTCTAAATTTCAAGTTTATATCTTCAGCGGTTTGACCTGGGCGTTGTCTGTCAGTCAGTAACGGAACTGTTTTATATATATGTTACGCTTAAAGATCGAAAACGCTCAGTGAGCGGAAAAATAGCTCACAACGCGTTGTGGTCACAGTAAAACATCCACATGGCGAAATTCGTGTTATGGCTCTAATGAAAACGCGCACGACGCGTTGTGGCAATCACAGAAAGACCAAACAGCGAAATTCGTGTCGTGGCTGACATGCTATTCGATCTCAACGCGTTGTGGCAATGAAGAAAAGACATGACGCGTTCTGAGCATTCATTGTTTTAACCATATCACGACGGACAGATTAATAAATTGCAAAGCATATATTGATTTTATCGGAAAATTGAAGAGGGGAAATTTTTTAGAGTAACTAATTAGGAATAAAACAAAAAAAAGTCGTCTGATTTCAGACATTGGTTAAGGAGGTATTAGCGTTTTCCGTAAGGCTTGCAAAATTATATTCAAAAGGGGGTGGCGGGGGAAGCACAAGGGGGATAACCGGGGACTTTTGTAAAAATACATGTCTAAAGGTTCTACCATCTGTGAAAAATCCAGCTCCTTTGGAATTATTTGCGACATCGGGTGTTTTTTTCCTTTCATTTCCTGGCCTATAAGTAATAAATTACTGAACACAAAATATTAATCATTTGTAAATTACTTATAATTCATTTAAAATAATTAGGGATTTTAATCTGTCCGTCGTGATATGGTTAAAACAATGAATGCTCAGAACGCGTCATGGCTTTTCTTCATTGCCACAACGCGTTGAGATCGAATAGGATGTCAGCCACGACACGAATTTCGCTATTTGGTCTTTCTGTGATTGCCACAACGCGTCGTGCGCGTTTTCATTAGAGCCATAACACGAATTTCGCCATGTGGATGTTTTACTGTGACCACAACGCGTTGTGAGCTATTTTTCCGCTCACTGAGCGTTTTCGATCTTTGAGCGTAACATATATATAGAAGATAATTGCTTAATATATTTTTTTAAATTTTTGTAAGTTGTATTATGAATTTTTTTAATGCTGTGCTTGTATTTCAATAATATACGCCTTGTAAGAATGCAACCTCAACGCAAAACGGAAACTGGATGTGTTAAAAAAAATGTTATCGAAAGATTTACTGTGAACTTTTTATTCGAGGTGAACTTTTTCTTGCGATGAAAATTATTTTATTTATATGTAATGACTTCGTGACAGTTTTTTAACTGTTAGAGAAACCATAATTTCACAAAAAAAAGTTTTATCTGTTGTTGTACTCAAGATTTATTTACTAGGCAGAAAGTTTTCATGACGACGGAAGAAAAAGTTTAAATACTGGTGTCGTCATACTAACTCAATGAGTGAGCGCGTAGATATACATCAACAGAGTTTTAATAAAGGCGTTGTTAGGTTAGGTTGAGTTGAGAGCTTCATTTATATTATTGGACGTACGTGCAAGCGTTTTTAGGGTAAGCGCCGATGGACTATTTTGGTGTTCAAAATGAAATATGATGGCCGATTTGGCAATGCCTCTTGTACATACAAGATACATATTACAAATTTTGCAAGAATGATAAATAACGTTTCATTATTAGAAAGTTAGACAGTGTCGTGGAATATATTGCATCAATCAATAATTGTAAATTTTCTTGACGTTTCCATTGCTCGTCTATCATAAATAGAGATGCACCGATTGCAAATTTAGTCGACTTCCTAATATCACTAATCACAAATCCCCAGTGTCAAGGTTCTAATATTAACACAAGACATCAAGTTTTTTTCCAATTTATTGTTATAAAATAATACATTGAAAATATTGATTAGTATAACTAGGTCCAGATAACCCTGACAGATAATCAATTCGAGGCGTATAATTTTACAATTTTTTTATTCCATTTATATGTATTATTATATAACTTTTTTAACGATTAAAAAATGACAAATTTTAGTACCTACGAATTGTGTCGACAACAATAAAGTAGATAAGTTCTACTTATTAGTGTATTTGCCATATGGCACATACACTATTGGCGTCGGTCGGATGGCGGGACCTAGGGGTCGGACCAAAATTTCTCGACGTTTCATAGCCTCCTGAACACTTTGGCACCATTTTTGGAAATGTTTATATATATATGTATATATATATATGTGTATATATATTTTCATATATATATGTGTGTGTGTGTGTGTTCGCGGCATAACTCTCAAAATACTTAATTGATTTGAACGAAATTTGGTAGACACGTTGGAATCCATCACCGCACGGAACCTATTTAAAATGGGCCCAATCGGACCATTTTAAGGGTAGTTTTTAGGGGTTGAAAAAAGTTTTTGGGCCCAAAAATACCGAAAAAAATCTCAGAATTGTTTCAAAATTGGAATTTAACCTTTTAGTAGAGATTAAAATGTGTTGCGAAAATTTTAACAAAATCGGCACGACAGGACCGGACTTAAAAATTTTATGAAAACACTAGTTTACGGATAGTGATTTATTTACTGACGGGTGTATTTAATTTGGTACAGAGGTTGCATTGATAATAATATTGAAATTAGGAAAAAAAAATTTTTTTAAGGGATGTATTAAGGGGTTAAATTTTTCATTTTGTCCAAAAACAAACTTAAGTTCACATAATAAAGCCACAAGGCCTGTATTAGCAAATACACTATATTGTCGGCAGGGTTTTGGCACTGCGACCCGAGTTTTTTTTAATATTTATTTCACCCATGAACCCTCCCGAAATTCTCCGGTTTAAAGTTTAGCCGGGTACTAAATCAAATTTTTATTAAAAAAAGAGGTTGCCAACATGCGTAACAAAAACTTTTTAACTAACATTCGAAATGAAAGGTATCACAAGATCTCCCCCGATATAATTAATAATTATTTCAGACGTTAAATGTTATTATACAGGGTGGTGAACGTAACTGCTGCACATAGGGATTTAACCCGTAAAATCAAACTTTCGCGATTTCCTGCTTCCCTAATTATTTTAGAAAAAATATCTTCAAATAATAGTTTTAGAACATAAAATTCTGCATCTAAATCATTAAACAAAATTAATTTTGCATGATTTGTAACGGCAAAAATTTGATATGAAAATGTCAAAATTACCTCAAAAACAGATAGCGATAGCCATGGAACAAAATGATGACGTTTTAGCTGTCAGAATAATTTCTAATCATTTTGTTCAAGTTCCATGGCTATCGCTATCTGTTTTTGAGGTAATTTTGACATTTTCATATCAAAATTCTGCCGTTATAAAGCATGCAAAATTAATTTTGTTTAATGATTTAGATGCAGAATTTTATGTTCTAAAACTTTTATTCGAAGATATTTTTCCTAAAATAATTTGGGAAGCAGGAAATCGCTAAAGTTTGATTTTACAGATTAAATCCCTATTACCCGCAAAGCAATTCAGCACCCTGTATAATTGTGTTAACGTGGTTTTGATTATGTATCTTAAACCCTGATCAGTATAGAGACAAACGTAAGAATCCAGATTCTATCGATCATTGTCAATGGGTATTTAATATGCTGCTCGACTAATATACGTACGATATTAGTTATGTAAATGTACAGTATATAGTTATGAAACATAACGTTGCTACTTTTCGATGAGTAGTGGGCTGGTCGACTATCATCTCACTTGTATGCTGTCGAACAATATAAATGGACGTGACTTGACGCGCGATATGCGTAATCGAACGGAAAAAAACGAGACAAAAGTTTTTACTCAAAAAGAATTTAAATAGATTATAGGATATAAAGAAGCTATGATATTTATTTTTTTAAATAACTTTTAGGGTGCGGTAGAGCTTTAAACCACGCAAGACTACAGTGATCGTCTCTCAGCTTTTGCTGCGTCCCCTCGCTGCAGAACACTAACCACTTGAGCCGAACAACGCTCATCCCCGTAGGCTTCAACCCCTGTAACCACCGACAACCCCCATAAATCTCAGCTCGATAACGTATTGTGTGTATACTAACTTTAGATAGGTTAACCTGTAATACATGCTTGCTATTCTATTATATAAGACGTTAGCTTAAATCTGTGGTTTATATGGCTATTATTCATTTTAACTTAGAAATACCCAGTTCTGATAAATACCTTCCGGTGAGCGCGTTGTTCATCCAGTAATTTATTTTTTGCTTCAATAGCAAGAAACGGTACGGCTTTTCACCGGTTTTTATGTACCCTCTCATTAAATAATCATTACTAACAACACGTTGAACGAAGAGGACAGTGTGGTCCAGTGGTTAGCGTCGCGACTTCTGGATTAGACTGTCGTGGGTTTGAATCCCGCCTCCGCTCATGGATGTTTTGTGATGTCATTTAGTTTTAAGTGAGTTGTTATTTAATGTAATGAAGACGCTAATGACCTAAGTTGTCGACGAGTCTATAATTTACAATAAATAAAATAAACGCGTTGAACGAAAGAAACTTATAAACCTTTATTATCTCGCAGAAACAATGAAACGTCTCACCATTAATTTTGAATTAAAAAAAAAACTGCTAAACCGATTTAAGAAAAAAATTATAAGGGACGAAAAAATTATAAGGGACGAATCCGACATCTTCCTGAATACAATGAAGTCAAAATTTTTCAAATCGGTGCAATCATTCCCTAGTAATCGGCGGACATGCATTAAAAAATAAATACATACTAATCGAATTGGGAACCTCCGCCTTTTTTTAACTCGGTTAAAAGTAAAGAAATGTTTTTATACTAGAAGATTATGGCATCTTCAACTATAGTTTATAGTTAGAGGAAAAATTAATGATTTGAAATACACCTGAATCCTCCACTAGCTCGTGAGTAATGCTCCCCTGGGGAAATTTTCTACTGACGTTCATGTTTTTTTATTGGCGTTGTAAGTTAATACAGGGATACATAAAACAATGATTAATTTTTTGTTATATAATGTTTGTTTTTTTTTTTTTGAAAATTCTTTGAAGAAAATTTAATCTGCTGTATTATATTATAAGATTTCTTTGATGTTATGAACAAATTAATCGTATTTGAATTACAAGCGATTATTTCAATAATAATATTATGTTACATCGACAGATCATCTCTGTTTTGTGGTGTAAATCTAAACTATTCTTACGGAATTGTGCGTTTACTTTGAAATCATAGATCTCTATATACTAACTAGATAGCTAATGTCCCCTAATTTGTGGGCAACCAACTCCGCTTAAAAGGACGCCATAACTAAATACATATGGGAAATTATTAGTAAAAAAGCCATCAAACTTATTAGCGACGAAATATATTTACTATATCTAAGTGTTGCCCAGAAAATTATGCATCGTACATCATCATAAGGTTCTCAGTTCGTAGACGCATACTTCTACTTTTTCCTATCTTTAGCTAGTTTCCTCATTTCGCTTACCCTAGATTCTAGAACATCCTACATATTTTACTACCTGCGAACAATATTCTAAACGCGGCCTCCCCGCTCCTCTTTCTTTTCCTGTTTCTGCCTCTAGAATATCTAGCTATATAACTAGACTATCGTGCCTGATTAAATGTCCTACAAATCTATCCCTCCTTTTTTGTATTATTTTCCATAAACTTCTCTTTTCCGCGATTTGATTTAGTACCTCTTCGTTCTTGATTTTGTCCGTCCAGTTTATCTTCAGCATTCGCTTATAGCACCACATTTCGAAAGCGTCTACCTTTTTCTTGTCTGCCTCTTCTATGGTCCATGTTTTGCTTCTATCGGGTGGTGAACTGCTCAGGTGTATATAGGGATTTAACACGTAAAATCATAAATATGCAGTTTCCTGCTCTCCTGATTTTTTTAGAACAAAAATTCATTAAACTAAAAGTAATCACTGTTAAATTATCTACATGATATGTCACTTAGTTACAACGAAAATAATTTTTATATAGCGTGGTTACAAAAAATGCATATTTTTGACCTTTTGACTATTATTAATTTGTCAGAAAAAATTATTCTTGATAAAAATTTATTTATGCTCTAAAATCTAAAAGGAGATAATTAGAATCGATATAACTCTTCTCGTGTACAGGGAGGATCTGAAAGTTTGATTTGGTCTAAGAATAGAAAGATCTAGTTGACACAAGTTTAAACGGATTGAAACCAAATTTCAAACTTAAGGTTTTTAGGGGATTCCTCAAGTAGATTTTTCTCATTTCCTCCCTACTCCCTTAAACAGGGGTAGTTTATTGATGTACAAAAATAGAAAATTGCGATATTCTCCCATTCTGAATTTTTACAAAACAAATGAATGAAGGCGTATTGTACAGTTATTAATGACGTAACGATTTATGAAATATAATGGAAATCGTTTGAACCGTTTTCGAGAATATTGCAATTTTCTATTTTTGTTCGTTAATAAACTACCCTTATTTAGGGGAGTAGGAAAGAAATAAGAAAAATCTACTTGAGGAATCCCCTAAAAACCTTAAGTTTTAAATTTGGTTTCAATCTGTTCAAAGGTGTGTCAACTAGGTCTTTCTATTCTTAGACCAAATCAAACTTTCAGATCCTCCCTGTACACGAGAAGAGCTATATCGATTCTAATTATCTCCTTTTAGGTTTTAGAGCATAAACAAACTTTTATCAAGAATAATTTTTTCTGACAAATTAATAATAGTCAAAAGGTCAAAAATATGCATTTTTTGTAGCTACACTGTATAAAAATTATTTTCGTTGTA
Source organism: Mongoloraphidia duomilia (assembly GCA_039654895.1). Classification (NCBI taxonomy): domain Eukaryota; kingdom Metazoa; phylum Arthropoda; class Insecta; order Raphidioptera; family Raphidiidae; genus Mongoloraphidia; species Mongoloraphidia duomilia. The sequence goes on along the minus strand of CM077522.1, from coordinate 19,472,799 downwards.
ACTAAGTGACATATCATGTAGATAATTTAACAGTGATCATTTTCAGTTTAATGAAATTTTCCTCTAAAAAAATCAGGAGAGCAGGAAACTGCATATTTATGATTTTACATGTTAAATCCCTATATACATCTGAGCAGTTCACCACCCGGTATATATATATACCCGAACGGTACAAAAGTAATACTTTTTCAATTTTCAAAACAAGTATTAATTTTTTTATTAAAACGGACTTTTTAAAATACGACCGAATTTTTATTTTGCCGCAACAGTTTTATTTTTGTAATATTTTATACTGATTTTAGTTGACATGTCTCGATTTTCCAGATAAATAATCTATTTAAATAAACAATGCTGCTGAATGTTATGCATTTAATGAGAAAATGTTTCTGTCAAATTTCAATGAACTACTAATTTTCCAAGAATTCGGTGTACATACTTTCTTGTTTAGAATTTTTCAGAAATTTTCAAAATTCTTGGACCATTTGTGGCTAATAATGTACCGTTTTTCTTTCTAGATTTTTTCTAGACGAATTCCATTTTTCTCTGCTTTTATTATTCAGAAGTCTCGACTTTTTTCATTTTCCGTTTAACCTATGTATGCAGTAATTTCGGTTTTGATTTTTTTTGTACTTTTATTGAAATAAATAAGAGAATAATTAATATTTTAATAAAAGACTTAGTCTAGACCCATGGGCACATGTTTAGTATGTAGCCTCCATGCAGCGCTGGCGAATAATAATATAATAATAATAATAAAGACTCTTTATTACAGGCGGAGTTCAGCTACGGCTGCCCTTCCACTCAACCATTAAAATTCTACAATTTAAAAAATGCATTTAAAAGTACATGTAAGATAAAGATACAATATATAGTTGAACATTTCTACAGTGCAGATATATAAAAAAAGAATATTAAGTGCTTTCTCTACTTGGCTCAATTTTGATAAAGCAGAAGGAATAAGTATCAACTATCTAGTTATAATATAGAAATCAGTACTTAGAGTGAAATGTTACATCATTTTCATTGTCTTTTTTATGTTTTCCCCAGCCCTCTTGTTATTCTAACGCGGCAACAATATATTTTGTAGCCTGAGGCCACCAACCTGAAAATCAAAAATCACCTACATATTCCTGTATACACAATACACACAAAGTATTGTGATATAGTATCCAGTGAAATTGTTTTTACAAAAAAATAATAATAATAGACTTTGCAAAGTGCTTTTCTATGGTGGGTACCTATTTCTATTTTAAAATTTAATCCAACGAATATATTATATGTATTTTGAATAATAATAAAACACAAGGTTTTTTTTTTTAAAAAAACCTTGTGTTTTATTATTATTCAAAATGTTTAATATTAATTTACATCAAGTAAGCACCCATTCTATAATATATTTATTATATGTATATATATTATTGTTATATTTTATTTTTTTAACACGCTTTTATTAGCTTCACTTGTATGTTTGCTTGTCAGTTTGTAACCGACTTCTTTGAACTTGATTTTGACCAACTTTGAACGGTCAGATTTAGTTTAAACGTTGTCGACTTATCAAGGACCGACGACAATACAATAATTCAATAAGTTTGTCCCATTATCCTGACCAGGATCTCAGGGACTAAAAAAAAAGCAAAAAACTTAAGATTGAACTGAAACTTTGCACACTTATCAAGGACCGATGACAATACAATAATTCAATAAGTTTGTCCCATTATCCTGACCAGGATCTCCAGGACTAAAAAAAAAGCAAAAAACTTCAGATTGAACAGAAACTTTGCACACTTATCAAGGACCGATGACAATACAATAATTCCATAAGTTTGTCCCATTATCCTGACCAGGATGTCAGGGACTAAAAAAAAAAGCAAAAAACTTAAGATTGAACTGAAACTTTGCACACTTATCAAGGACCGATGACAATACAATAATTCAATAAGTTTGTCCCATTATCCTGACCAGGATCTCCAGGACTATAAAAAAAGCAAAAAACTTCAGATTGAACAGAAACTTTGCACACTTATCAAGGACCGATGACAATACAATAATTCCATAAGTTTGTCCCATTATCCTGACCAGGATCTTCAGGACTAAAAAGCAAAAATAAATTATAATTTAAAAAAACTAAAAAACACGCTTTAATGAACTAAAAAGTAAAAAATAATTAATTTTATTGTAAAAAAGCGTGGGGTAGTATGAAAATATGATACAAAGCACCCCACGCTTTTTTACAATAAAATTAATTATTTTTTACTTTTTAGTTCATTAAAGCGTGTTTTTTAGTTTTTTTTAAATTATAATTTATACCTAATGTAGAAACGAGCAAACATTTTCTTACATGATACAATTTAATTAAACTTGAAGTATTCAATTTTTTAGAAACGTTTCAAGATTTTTTGTTTGAGTTAACAATTAATAAAATTTTAATCGTTTTTATAATGTAAAAAAACCGCTGTATGTTGTTAAAATTTGCTCACACAAGGAATCCTGATTTATTTTAACAATAGTGATATTTTAATTAGTTTTTTTACTTCCCACCTCTACTATGGCAGGGAAGTAATGGATTTAGTCCGAAAAAAATATTTCGAGATTTTAACAGATCTTCACGTTTTGATACCCTACAAATCGTTTAAGACCATTTTCTGACTAATGTCTGTTATGTGTGTGTGGTCAATTTTTCGCCATCGATATCGTAAAAACTAACCAATATACTGCCATGCCGTTTGTTATGTTGTATTTGTCAGCCTTTAACTTAGATCTGATTAGATTTTGAGCCAAATCGGTTAAGTGGATCCTGAGATATTAAAAAAACGTTCTCAATATCACATTTTAACATAAGTAAAAAAAATATATATGAATTCTAGATGTTATAATATGAAAAAAATCTCAATTTTCCTTCTCTAAAATGTTATAGTTTTCGAGAAAAAACATATTTTACTAAAAAAAAATTGTACGAAAATCAAGGTAACCATGATTTTTGCTATAAGCTAGCAGTAGATCAATAAACAAATAAAATTGCCATGCTTTTTTTCAAAGAATAAAAAAAGAGTGTTTTTTTCTTGCAAATATATTATGCTGTGTGTCTTCCCTGCATAGCTACTTGCCGCGCACTGCCAGAATGAGATAGACAATACAAATTTGTACGTTGAGGTACTTGAAGGTCATTGTATTCGTTACCACGATAATTTTTAGTTATTTATTGTTTACTAGGTGGGAAGTATAGGACTGGTCATCAGTCGAATTTTTTTATACGGAAATACCCGTCCATACACCATACTAAACCCGTTCCTATACCACCATCATTCAAAACATACAAAAACGATTAAACTAAATTTTACTGTGTAACCTTTGAGTACTGCATAAGAAGTTACATTTCCTCGGAGTGTCACGACACACTTTTTTAATATTGTGTAGTAAATGTACAATCCATAAAGACGGATCTTTGTTCCTAACAGTTTATATTGTATTTTATCGGGTATATTTAATGGAAGTGTCATTTGCATATATGTTCGGTGTAACAAGCGAATACGATTATATTAGTTCAGATGTTTTTAACAAAACACAGTGTGTTATAACTACGAAAGAAAAATAACTATTGTAGTTTGATGTATTTACATATTGACATTTCAAGTACTACGTCAACTTACTGAAGTACATTTGTTGGTTGTTGGTTAAAAATGAAATAAAAGACTCCCAGGAAAACTTTCGAAATAAATTTGTTTCTACCATTTTGTTTGGAGTTTAAATCTTTATCAAGAATTATAATGAAGAACGCGTTCTAAATCGACTTCACTTTTTGGGTATGTTGTACGACACTAAAGATGTTTTCAGATTTTTGGCTGTCTGTCTTTTCTGTCAGCATTACTCGGAAACGGCTCAACCTATTTTGATCAAACTTGCTACACTGTCTACTGATGAATAAACTTCTGTAGGGTATATTATAAAATAGATTCGGTCGATTTTATATTATACATTAGTAGATTGTATATCTAGTGGCGTAATGAGGTATAGTACTGACGAGTAGTGACAGTATGTTAAAACGAGCGTCGCAGTAGGTTTTGACAGTCACGAGTGTCATAATATCATTACGCACGAGTATATATATTATATTATGATATTTTTGGTCCTACCCCCTATAAAACAGCTTCTTTGTCTTCATTTTCAGTATTTCCAAAATTTTTGAAATTTCATTTGTGTAGCAAACTTCACTTCTAATAGTAGACTAAGAGTATAGCAGTCGCACGCACACTCAGTACTAATTCCTATTTGATTGGTTAACGCTCCTGCTACTTTCCCGAACACCGGCCTGTATACAATATACATGCATGTAAAGCAGCTAATTTATAGGGGGTTGAACTTAAACAAAACACAATGTTTCAAATTATTTACACTGAAGATCTTATAAGTAAAACGTTGTGTTTTATTTAATGTTAAAATGCATTGTGTAAAATAGTTTTTTTCCGACTACGATCGATTTAAGATAACAGTATATTCTAAATTTAATTCATTGTCCTACTTCTATCTGTATTGGAATTTTAACTCCCAACACGAAAAGTAAAGATCGCGATTTTAATATACAAATTCTTGCAAACTATATACGACAATTTACCTTACGAATTTCTGCAGAACTTTAATCCAAATCTTGTTGCTGGTGGTAGTGATAAAATATTATTGTTTTCACGCGACATGACTAAAATATTGCGCTGTTAAAACAGCGTGCCGTCTATAGTTATATTTAACCATGGATAAATAATAACATCCGGTGATCGTAAAGTACGTGTCGTAAATAACATAACATTACACAAGACGGCGTCGAGAGGCTGTAAGGTGTGATAATATTGTGTAAACAGGTGTGAAGACGGGACTAGCATCCTCGGTGCCTTGCCTTGGAGTTACTAACAACTCCACGCATGCGAACGCAAATATTTGTGGTAGAAACGTTTTGTTATTGACATAGAAACATTGTTTCACAATGGGTTAGCTACCAAATTATTATATTGTTAAACACTGTCGTATCTTCTGTTTATTTATTAACTACACAAAATAACCAATAACTACTGCGTTCCGAAGGTACAAAAAATATTAGTTATAATAAAATAATAAGAACACCTTGGTTATAATGAATGGATAAAGTAACAACAGGATACAAGGCTTATAATTTAAAAATAGTTATTCACTAATCATTTTTAATGGCCAACGTTTCGGCAAACATTTTTTGCCTTCCTCAGGACAAAAAATGTTTGCCGAAACGTTGGCCATTAAAAATGATTAGTGAATAACTGTTTTTAAATTATAAGCCTTGTATCCTGTTGTTACTTTATCCAAAAAATATTAGTTATGTAAATATTAAACAATAAATATCAATAATAATAATATATCTATACTATAATTAGCTAATGAATTTTGTAAAATTTTGTAAAAAACTCGATACTGAATAGATTTGAAAACTTCTTGCACTGTTTAAATTTTTTATCTGCAAAAAACTGTTTTATAGTCAAATCGCAATGTCACCAAAAATGACGTTTACTTACATTTTTATTGCAATCGCTGAACTTTTGTGAGATTATTGGGGGGGATAGGAGATCATAAATTCAGATTGTTGACCTCACACGAAGAACGGAAGTGCCACCATTTTGATAAAGAAAGGTTAGAGTTTTTTTTAGTATCTCGCAAACCATTTGTACTACATCATGTTTCCCACTATTTTATCCGGCTCGAAGTCCTCTACATTTTTGGTACCTTGTAATTTTTTTTAAATAAACATTTTTGTAAATAAGAGCGCGAAATCGTATTTTTGCTCCGATTTTATTTCTTTTAATTTTCACCTTTCGGTAATTTATGTGATAAAATATCAATAAACTATCGTTCGTGGAATTAAATAATGTGCAAATATTTATCTAAACGTTAAATATAGCCTATATTATGCAACTCGTCAGAACAAAATAACACCGTGCAATTTTGAACGTAACTCAAATATTATTGCATATTTTTTTACGTTGAATAAATTTACACCATTCATTGTAACACAATGAAATATTGGCACCAAATTTATTAATATACAAAAAAAAAAAGGATCCCGACTGGAATTTGTTTTAGAATTTTTTTTAACTTATACCCGAAAATTCCAATATCCGTTACTCTACAGTGGCGACAGCAAAACAATTATCTTTTATTTTATAATTTTAAGATATCAGTCCCACTTCGGTCGCGTTTACAAACAGCATCACTGCTACGAATTATATCTTTTGTTGCTTTGAAATGTAAATAAAAAATGCAGTTTGTCAACAATCAGTGAAGCTTTGATACCCAAAAGACCGACTTGATGGCTTTCTGTGAATCCCTCATTTCATTATTATCTTTATATGGAAGGCACTGCGGTACGGAAGGTATGCGCTAATATATATAGCTTAGGTTGCTTATAAAGTTTAGCTAAACATAAACATAGTTACAGTAAAACAGGAATATAATATATATTGCTGTGTATTAATATTGATATCCTTGCGAAGAAAAACCACACCTGCTCGTGTTCATATTTAATATTAACTCTTTTGCTAGTGTTAATGTTTTGACGGGAATCTTAACCTACTTCCTATTGGGATCTATCAAATGGGAGGGGCTTTAAAACATGGCGGAGTTAAGGAAAAAATTTCAATAGTCTAAAACAATATGAATAAATTCATAAATACAGTCTCTTCACATTTCATTAGAAGAAATAATTTGCTGTAAAATAAGTTTTACAGGGCAATAACTAATAGTGTTTAATGCCATGCTATTAGAAAAAGTCGCGGATTTCATTTTCGATGAACTTTTTATTTATTTTACTTGTTTTATTTTTGTAATAAGCAATTTCACGATAAATTCATCCATGAGCGAGGCGGGATTCGAACCCACGACAGCTTGCTCCAAAGTTCAATTACATCAATTACACCAAGCTGTCCTCAAAAGGATTGTAGATTATAAACGCTCGACAAATGAGAATGAGATAAAAAAAATTACAAAGTGATATTTCCGTTTTTATTTTGTACGGTGATTAAACTTTATACCTACTCGATACCTACTTAATTGAGATAGAGTTGGGGGAAAAATGCTGGTTTAATTTCCTCTCCACTGAAATTCCATAACTGGTGTTTTACATTCATAAACTCTTTGTTTTAACAGTACTAAAACCATAACCTATCAAAATAAAAATTATTTGAATTTTCAAATGCCACCGACTGTTTGTAGAAGCAAAGCTATTATCGTACTTTGAATTGAAAATAACTGACGATGACATAATTAGATTTTATGACTGTTCATCTCGTTTTCAATCGACATATTATTTTATTTTCAATCAGTTTACTTTTAAAAGCTTCCATGAAACTTTTCTTATTGTGGAAAACAAGTACCTATATAAATTATAATTTTATTTTCAGTTTCTACGGTGCGACTAATATTAATCAGCTAGTTGTAATTTCGCTAATATTCCCCTGTCACCAGATAACGCATAATTTTTTAAAGCTAACTCTTCTAATGTTTTCTAAGGGCAATATTTTATTATTATTTTTTGAGTTATAGATTTAATCTTGAATTTGATAAATTTCACATTAATCGGTTTACAAACGAGCAGAGTAGACACTCGAACTTTCCGTTAGCAGCTAATGTATAAATTGGACAAATAAACAAAAATCTAAAGTTGTATATTTTATTAAAATATTCCTGTGAGATACAAAATGAAGTTGCAATTTAGATACTTAATTATGTTTACTATCTGTGAGTGTGGTGGCGTATGTCCGCAGCAAAGAAAAGCGAGCTTTGACGAAAAGTTACTTTTCCACATGACGAGCATCATTAGTAATAAAGTATATATACTTATTATTTTAGCAAAGCAATTTTCTTATATATGTTTCTTTTTAATTTGATGTAAAAATAGAAAAGAGTACAAGTTCGCACAAAAAATGTTATCAACAAAAGTGCACGCATGTGTATTGAAGTTTAGATAAGATAAAAAGATTTATTAAACTAATTGTTATATACAGGTGTTTACATAATTATATTAGTGCTGGTACCAAAAAACCACCCAGGACATCTATTGTTTCATAATTTATATTTACATAATGTTATAGACGCTAATGACCTCTGTTGTCGAGCATCTATAATCCACAATTCATTCATTCACATAATGTTATACTTGTTTAAACTCTTGTTTTTATTTATATGGGAAAAACTCGTAAAAAACCCATCCTACGTAAAAAAACCATCCTACGTAAAAAAAACCATCCTACTTATTGAAGTTTACTTACCTGATTGATAAATGGGCTTTTTGATCAACACGTTCACAGAAAAATAAATGGATTTATTTTGTGTTACGACTTTCAACCTTAAATCTAGATTTATGAATGTCAAATGTTTTCAACTATATGGAGATCTCAATCTATTGACATTCATAAATCTAGATTTAAGACTGAAATTCGTACCAGAAACCCAGCATAAGAAAACAGAACTCGTTGTGTTCAAACTTGTCAACTAGGCTTACATTCATTTATTTTTCTGTGAACCCAGCGTTAGTTTATAATGCGAGGCGATTAAAAAACCAGATTGCTGTTTCTAGCGGTCTACATATGAGGATTAAAATCTTTCCATCTGACATTATTAAATTAAGCGTTTGGTTACATTTTTGGCTTGAGACAGGCACTGGGATTATTATAGATACATGGCTTTATATGGCACAAACAAAATTGACGAAATTATTTAATTTTGCGCAAGAAACGTGCCATAACCATGTAAGAATTTTTTTAACCAACTTCAAAAAAAGGAGGTGGTTCTCAATTCGGTTGTATTTTTTTTTTTTTATGTTTATTACCTCAGAAATCCGTCATTTATAAACCGATTTGGATTTTTTTTTTTATTTGAAAGGATATACTTTCAGATTGGTCCCATAGAAATTTCATCAAAATCGGTTCATTAGTTCGGCTGATTTTAATAAAAGTTAGTAACGGCGTGTGATTCCTTAAAGTAAATGTCACTTTTTGACACATCAGACAGCGTAAGAAAGTCGGTTTAATAAAAGTGAGTAACGGCGTGTGATTCCTTTAACGTAAATGTCACTTTTTGGCACTAAAAAGTAAAAAATAAAAAACTTTTTAACCAAAAAAAAACCTCCTTCAAAAAGCCACTAAAAAGAGGAAAATAATGAAATTTTGAGGTCTGCGCCAATTTAGTAAAATATGAAGTTGGTTAAAAAGAAGATATTAATCACTATACAATACTTTTTAATCGATTTCATATTTTATTAAATTGGCGCAGACCTCAAAATTTAATTATTTTCCTCTTTTTAGTGGCTTTTTGAAGGAGTTTTTTTTTTGTTAAAAAGTTTTTTTTAAATAAAATTACGAACAAGAAAACCCCTCGGTTGAAAATTTATATTAGAAATCGTGTCCATTCGCAGGATAGTGGACAATATATTTTATTTATTAAATTAAAGGTACGACGTTTCGTTTATACATATATTTAAACGTCGTACATTTAATTTAATAAATAAAATATTTTGTCCACTATCCTGCGATTTTTTTTTCTTAATTTTATTATTACGAACAAGCTTTTTAAATTTAATTAATATATCTAGTGGTAATATTGGAATAACCTATGTTTGAAATTTCGTGTAAATTTAATTTAATTATTCAAAATTATAAATGCAACTAAAAATGGAAGCAAAAGAAATAAAGAATGAAGAAAATTTTATTTTTAAATTTTTTAAATTATCGAAAATTAGTTAAACTAAACTGTAAATTGTATGAATACATTCATGAAGTATATTACTGACGAGTAGTCATAATATCATTACGTACTAGATATATATGGTATTTTATGCCATACCCACCATAAAATAGCTACTTTTCACTTCATTTTCAGTATTTTCATTAAATTTTAACAGTTCATTTGCGTCGCCAACTTCAAATTTATAGCTGCAGGTCATGAGTAGGTAATAGCGGGTGGATCAGAGCGAATAAATATAAATCACTATGGAAATTGCTGATTTACCGTACTATAGTGTGTTAAACCTTTTCAACACACCTGCCTGTTAACTGACCTATTCCATGCATACATATACGCATGTAAAGTAACTATTTTATAGTAGGTAGGGCAAAAAATCAAATTTTGATTTTCAAGCATTTGACAACACTTCAAGTGTATTACCACTTTCGGATCGCTGTGTATATATTATCTATATTTTAAAAAAAATGTGCTCATTTGGGAAATCATTACGTTAAACTATCACATTTTAAAAGCCATGATCAATCCCACCACTGGGAATTAATAACTCTAAGCCACTAACGTTTCTTTCTGAAGACACACAATTATTCTTCGACGCAAAATATATAATTCATATCCAATTTTTCAATTTTGCTTTTTTATGTTGGCAATACAAATGCGGAACATTATAAGTTATGCTGGTGCTTGGTATTTATGTGGCACATACTGTAATTAAATCTTTTTATTTAAATATAATTTTTGTGGTCTATAACTGTGATAAAAATTTAAATATAATAAAAATTTATAGCATATACGAGTATATCCATATATTTAAAACGTAAAGCATTTTTTTTCTCCGAGAACTTTCAGCGACTTCTGATTGACCGATTTTGGTAATTTTTTCTTAAATTAATCGTGTAAATCTACAGATTTGAAAGGTCTGGTTTATTTTCCCATTTTAGAGTTCATTAGCCAAATGGCAAAAACGGAACCCTTATAATTTCGTCCTGTCTGTCTGTCTGTTTGTCCGTCCGTCCGTCTCTCCGTATGTCACAGCCATGACTTTACTCGGAAATAATTGGGGACTATATAGATGAATCACACATGTGAGAAATTTCAAATACGGTATATTAACAATGAGATAAACAATCAATATGATTAATTCCCTACACCATAACTAAATACATAAGAATATCAGACGACATTATCGCCATGATATTTATATAGAAGGCCATCTATATAAATATCATGGCGATAATGTCGTCTGATATTCTTATGTATTTAGTTACGGTCTAGGGAATTAATCATATTGATTGTTTATCTCATATATAGATGAAATTTGGAAGGTAGGTGTCTTCTATGAATTGCTATACAATGGTGTAGTGAAATTACGAAAAAAAATAAGGGGTGGCACTCCTGAGGGATAGATCATCATAAAGCTAGGGTACTTCCAATCGAGCTAGAGGTTTAAAATTTAGAACATATATAGATAGTGTTTCAGGTGATAATTACGAAAAAAATAAAGTCAATGCAAATTCAACATGGCGTACTAAAAATCCAGCATGGCGGATTATGACACGAAATAAAATTTAGGGTATTTACAATTGAGCTAGACTCTAGAGAATTGAAATTTGGAACATAGATAGTGTTTAAGGTGATAATTACGAGAAAAATCAAAAATCATTAAAAATCCAACATGACGGATACGTTCTTCCCGACTACGTGCGTGACTGTGCGTGATCAGACACGCACTTTTAATGTTGATTTCATCTAGATATAAACTTTGCCTCGTCAACGACTTTTGACAAATAGCTAGTTATAAAAATTAATAACAAAAATTATTTCACATTCTAAAATGAAGATTATTTAATTTCAGACGGTTAGTAAAAATGACTCCGGTCTTTTTAATTAAAATCTCAAAGGGATTGGATAAAATAACTGGCATTTTTTACTGTGGTTTTTATATTATAACAAGCTGATCTAAACCACGCATGCATTTGCGCACTAACCTAGAAATAATGGTCTAGTCCACATAATACAGGGTTCACATCACGCGCTTGTGTTTGTGTTATGGTGGCTAATGTACGTGTTGCCACTGCGTGAACGTTCGCTAAAGCTGCATTGCCACGATTAGGAGAATACAATATCGATCCCTAATACACTAATATAGTATATATTGCATTACAATGGACGAAACACTCCATTTGCAATTATGAAGTTTCACACGCGTTGCATTCTCTGTGTTTCGTTCCGGGTAAATGCATCTGTCAAATCCATGTGAAATTTATGTGGGGTTATGTTTGTCATTTTGACGTTTTCGAGTATTATATGCGACTTGAAGTTGGCGCGCGACTCAATAACTCTACCTCTTTCTTAACAACGTTGGAAACAAGAGAAAATCGACAATAGAAAATTTTCATTCCTAGGGTTGAAACTCTCAGTTTCAACCCGCTAAACCGAAAATCGAACTTTCGATAGTGGCGTTGTGAAAAAGTACATTACTGGAATTTGACATATAAAATGTGTTTTTGGCTTTGGCAAGTTCTGAACTGCTAAAGCCCTTGTTGGCAATACAAATTTCTTTGGATACAACTACGTGTTCAGTGTTTGTTGGTCAAATTCTCAGTCTCTTTAGATTGTTTGACTTTAAATCTAGCAGTTCCAGGTTTCTAGTAGTTGTTTGAAATCTAAAACTGCTGGAACCAAATTCAAACAGTCCGAGAATTTGACCAACAAACACGCAGTTGTGTCCGAAGAGTTCTGTATTGCCAACAAGCGCTTTAGCAGTTCAAAACCAGTACAGAACTTGCCAATAATGTCGGTAGGACATCTGGTCACAAAATCTAAATTTCACCAAAACGGATGTATTTATAAACATCGCAAATCGATATAGTGTATTTTTACAGAAATTAAAAGCCCGTCCTTCAGAGTTAATTCGGCCTAATTCCAATTCATACTTTTCATTTTTGCCGCTAGCCTGGCCCAGCATTGATATATGTCACATGTACCCCCCATGTGAGATCCCAATATACCTACTAATAACGTCAAACGGTCAATGGTGCAGTGAGTAGTTACGAGTGAGACGATTCTACTGCCATCTATTTAACAGTCGGTAACTAAAATGTGAATATTTAAACTTTTCTGGAAAAACTTTTTTAGTTCTTTTTAGTTTATGAAAGTCCTTTGAACCTGACGGAATCCTGAAGTAAAAATTAAATATTCAAAGGCGATCAGGTCTTCAGCAGGTCGGACTACCGAAACAACAATTCAATATCAATTTCGCTGGACATTGTTTTTGAAATTACCTTCGCACCTTCCTTGCCAGAGTTGAAGCAAAACTAAACCCTAACCTGAAGACGAAAACCGACAATACCCCACCACCACTTTATCCGACGTCAGGGAACCTGATGCTCAGTGTTGTCAACTCTGGGGGAAATTCGCTAAATATAGGGGATTCTGAACTGTCCTTGGCGACAATTTTTTTTTTGGGATTAGCAACATGTTTAGATACGTTTTTAAAATAATCGGGGAATATTTGGAGACTTTCACAATTAGTAAATTATAACATAAAATTGATGATCGTACGAAATACAAATCGTAATCAATATCAGAACCAAAGCTTAAGTGCTTTATACTGCCAGTATAAAGTATTTAAAAAAGTTTAAATCAATAAACGAAACGTACTTTTAAAAAAACTGTCTATTTTATTATTTACTGTCCACTTACCTGCGAATTTACTACTTTAATTATTTAAATATGGACACGATATCTACTAAATAATAATATGAGCAAATATAGTAAAAATCTATGCTTAAAATTAAGTCGTTTCTAAGCCTGAACCTGATAGTTTGAAAAGTCACGTTTAAACAAATGCTCCATTAATTATCTGGTTTTCTTCAGGTTTAAAGCCTGACCGGCCAAACCTGATAGTGTGAAAGAATTCGAGTTTGTATTTATATATTTTCCCATGTTGTACTTCTTTCGTATCGTCTCGGGGTATCGTTTTTATCTGTGGACCCGCAGCTTTAGCCAGTAGTATTGTATTCTGAATATTAAAACAGTGTGCGCAGCTCGCTAGCTGAAGCAACCCACTCTCATAAAAATATGGAGACAGTAAAACACGAATTTGAAATGAGAACAAAAATGAACAAAAGTAATAGAAAAACATGGAGTCTGTTTTCTACACTATATGTAACTTCATTTTCACCGGTGTAGCTCTTTTTAATACGTTTTCACTTCGTTTGAATTTAAGAAAAATATTTAAAAAAAGGTAAGCCGACTTCTAAAAAGAAATGAAAATGCCTGTATAAAATAATTTTACTCTTGGTTTCCCTATCTACATTCAATAGTCAGAAATCGGCGCAATTATTTCTTTGTAATTGTAAGACTGAGGACAATATTAGCATTCTGATTGCATTTTGGAAACCGGTTGAAAAAACATTTTTTAAGTCAAATAATTTTAAAAATATATATGAGCACTGTGGTTGGAATAAAAACAAAATAAAATATAGTTACTTCTTACCACAACAGTTTTATTGATGGATGTACATTTCGAAAGCTAAGCTTTCATCTTCAGCGAACACTGTAGTGTTCACTGAAGATGAAAATCCATCAATAAAACTGTTGTGGTAAGAAGTAACTATATTTTATTTTGTTTTCAAATAATTTTGTTCATTTGTTCATTCAAATCGGATCATCCGTTTATAAATTGTATCGTTTAAAGAAGTCGCCCGGATTATGTCTGATAATATGACTAGTCTAAGGTCCTTTCTCATATAATTCTAAACAATATGCCAAAGTTTAATCCAAATCGGTTCTATACTTCATGAGTAGTTCTCCGATTTTTTTTGCCCGGTACCCTCCTTAGGGGTTGTAGATTTTCTCATACAAACTTCAACACCCCGTTGCACCCCTCCTTAAAGGTTTTCTTAAAAACCCTAAAATACGTGTTTTATAATTTGTTTTGAAGAGTATTTATACCTAGTTTCAAGTTGATATACGCAAAGAATACGATTTTCTATACCTACAAAAATTTTCACTTCATTTCACCCTATTAGAAAAATCCTTTCTTAATGCACCTCTACACCCTCTAATAAACATATCTTCCAAATTTCATGATTTTTCTTTTCTATCTTCAGTGCTTAATAGACTGTGCGTTGTCAGTCAGTCAGTCAGTCAGTCACGGAACTGTTTTATATATATATAGATAAAGTAACTATAAGATTACGGGTAGTTGTCGGATATCGGTTATTATCGTAAAAAGGGGTATGTGCTTCGGGTACCCGATTGCAAAAAATTACAGGTTTCGTAATTCCTACTAAAAACTGCAAGTTTCAAAGCATCTTGTTTCTACAACAAATAAAATTTATATTCAAGTGTGTTTAATAGAGACAATGCTTACAAAAGCAGAAAGAAAATTTTATAATAAATTTGAAGCTACAAAGGGAACACATTATTACATAAAATAGCAACAACTTTTAACCACCATGAAATACGTTGTAAGCTTTTGTAGTAATTGTTTAAATATAAATAATTACCTACATAGATGTATAACTGACGATATCGCGCTTGGGAAAAGGTTTTTGCATAGGGGTTCCATAGTCAACTTGATATTAAGTCAGGTTGGTACGTCTTGTTGATATCATAGGCGGACTTTCAAAATTCTATAACAATAACTTTTTTTATTTAAATTTAAAAAAAATGTAAATGATTACTACTATAAAAGTTAACAATTAGATTAACAATCAATATTGTTATTACTTCCTATACTGTACAAATTCACTATTTTAGTGAAATTAACATAAGGACATCAGACGATATTAATCGCCATAACATGCCCTTATTAATTATTGTAGAAAGGCTACATAAGAAAAATTTTAAATGCACCGCCGGGAATCGAACCCGGAACACCCAATATCGCGTCGGGCAAGTTTTCCAGTTACTCCACGGTGCCCATGGCGTACACTTAATCTTTTCTTATATATAGCACAAATAAACCGCAAGTCCACAAACTGCGAGAGCTAATATTATTTTTATTTTTATAACAACACTACAATGAATGTTGCTTTTCTCAAAATAGGCCGGATATGCCTAGTAATAATTTCAATTATTTGCGAGAAAATTACTTACAGTATCTTATTTAGTTAACAATTAGATTAACAATCAATATTGTTATTACTTCCTATACTGTACAATTTCACTATTTCAGTGAAATTAACATAAGGACATCAGACGATATTAATCGCTATAAAAGTGTTGTCCTAAACCTTACGAACCTCTCCCAGAAATTAAAATACATTTTTGGTTCTGGATTTTACTCACCGAAAAATTATTACAACAAAAGAACACGTCGTTTTGAAAAAAAAACTGCAAGTAAACGGACGACGGTTGTTAATTTCTAAACTTTCCTTACTTAATTGGTAAGGAGATATTTTTTTATACTAAACTCGTGAGAATAAAAGTTAAAAAATTAGACCGCATTTAAATTCCAATATTTAGGCATTTGAATTTTAATTAGGTATTAAAAAATTGTGTAGTTATACCTTGAGAAAATACTGCATTGTTTATGTTTTTGTACTTTCCCATGTATTCTGTAAATTATCTGCTGTTTATCATGAACTGTTAAAAATTAATACAATTAGAAAAATAAAATCTAAGAAACAAGTTTTTTATATTATAATTCTGTTTTTGATCATACTGTTTAAAATATTATATTTAATATGTTTTATGCGTGTGGCTCAATTTACATTTCTTATTTTTGCGATTGTTAATATTTGAGGAATGGTAATAGAATAACTCTTTTTATCCCTTCTCGATATTTCGACAGAATACGTGTTTTTATTGGACATTTTGACGTGAATAACGTCTGTCTCATACTGGGGTGGCATTTTATAATTATTAGATGTAACGGAAATATTCGTAAGTGGTTGACATGTGAAACAAAACAGCATGTATACTATGTTACGGTCTCAGAGACAGTAAGCCTTGCGGTAAATTACAAGTCTAACGACAGGATCAAACGCTAAGCCCAGGTTCGAATTCCGAAGATTTTTAATATTTTTTTTTAATAATGAAAAAGATAAATACAATTTCTTTCCATGACAACAAATACAATTATTTGTGTTTAACTATATTCACGTCATCTGTCAGTATCCGCGGTACAGATATATCCATTTTTATCGCTCCAATCGTGACCCGACTCCACGGAGACTTCGTTCCACCTTCGAGAACGCCTATGGCTTATTTTGTCAAGCATTGTCGTTGAAGCAGCAAAAGTTTTGATATTTATGTTGTACAATATAAAACTTAGTTTTCACCTTGTTAAAATTAGTGCTAGCATCGTCTCTTTTATTATTATTCTCAATGGTATTTTATCCTTTTAGAGGAAGGACCGTTTTTGGTAAACAAAATGTCAAAACTTTCATGTAAATTATGACTTTACCGAAAAATAAAAGTGTTTACTAAAATGTTAAATGCTATACCTGCTTTCTTTCTTTCTTTACAAGTCATTTGTTGAAATTTGTTGTTACACATTTTAAAGAGGAAACTTTTTAATGTTCGTTATGAGATGTTGCTAGATATTTATTTATTTGCTTTTTATTAAAAGTCTTGAATTGATACTATTTTTTTAGTTGATTTCTAAAAACTTTTGTTATAGAAATCAATTAGTGAGAATCTTAATCCAAGTTTTATACGTTTATTTGTATAATAATCATAAAATTATTTGAACTGATCAAAATATACAGTCAAATGTAAATTGGAATATAAGAGGTTTATGTGTGGACAAGCTTAAAAGGACAATTTTTAATATGATTTAACAGATGTAGGTGAGCGCGTGCTCATAAGAACGCTTGATAGTCATGTTTCACATCCAGCTAAACAGTCGACCGACAAAAAATTTCCTGTCGTCGTCGGACCTATAAGACGTTTATAACTATTACTATACAGATAATATTCCTAAACGAATAAAGAATATAAAAAGTTAACTTTACCATGATAATGTTTTTTTAAGTTTTTGTAAAATGAAAATGTAATCATTAATATGTTTATTACTGCGCAGTTTTTAATTACTTCTCTAATTATGTTTTTCTTTTCTTTCAGGTGAGTACCATACTTCTATATTACATATTATGTATGTCTGTAATTTCCCAGTTAAATGGTAAGTTTACAACTTTTAATGACATCTAATAAAATGTTTGTGTTATAAAAATCGTTCTTTAAGAAACATGAAAATTAAAAGCGTATTTTTAAGTGTCAATTAGGACCAAATTTTTGAAACTAATAGCGCTTTCAGCTGGTTACACTTTGTTACACTAGGCCGCACTAGTGTAAATTTTCAGCAAGAACCTTATTTGACTGGTCAGTGTAGACGTAGAGCGCAATGCTACAGTGTATCGTGTTCGGCTGGGCGGCGGTGGGATGCTAGTGTGACCTTCAGTGTTAACTTTTACCACCGTCACAGGGAGGTCGTGTAAAGAAAGTATAACATGACAGCGGTAAAGACAGAGTAATGACCTAAACAAAGAGCGTGTACAGTGTACACTACTCAGCACTGACACGGTGCTAGTGCCACACTCGTGCAAAACTACGCGCCACTAGTGTCAAAAAGTGCATATCAGCTGAAAACGCTATAAGTTTGAATGTCGGCAAAATAGGTTTACTAAGCTCTCACATATCATTTTAAGACACTTTTTCTGTCTATTTTCAAAAATACTTGTTTAACTTTTTGTATGAAAAATAAAACTTGTAACCTAGTAGTTACAAGTCTTATTTACCCATCCGAAATATCCCGTCACCTCACAAGTCAGGTTACCTTCATTCCAATTTTAGATTGGATCTGACCCTAAAATAATATTATGAAGTATTAGAAATACCTTGTATTTATTGATGTCCATCTTGTGACTTCCTGTGTTTTAACACGACGCGTTTCAGCAACGAATTGCTATCTTCAGGTGTGGTTAAATTCTTTTAAATTTTACACATTGAGTATCCGTAACACGTTATAATATCAAGCACATGCGTATTATGTAGTGGGATCCACTACATAATACGCATGTGCTTAATATTATAACGTGTTACGGATACTCAATGTGTAAAATTTAAAAAAATTTAACCACACCTGAAGATAGCAACTCGTTGCTGAAACGCGTCGTGTTAAAACACAGGAAGTCACAAGACGGACATCAAAAAATACAAGGTAGGTACCTATTTCTAATACTTTATAATATTCATATAGTGACTTGGAGACCCAACACTCTAAAAATGTGTCATGTTACTTGCAAGTTTCTTGAAATCAGCCCAGCTGTCTGTTTGATCCCAAACAAACAAACAAACCAACATAATTAGTATATTTTTATAAAGATTTAGATATTTTACTTGTTTTTAAATTTTTATAAATAATAAAGGGTAGCTAAATTATTTATGAAATATATTTTTATACAACTAATTAATATTCCCCTGTTTTTTGTTGCTTTCTTGTTTTGTGATTTTTGCTATGTACCTATAAGCAAAAATGCACTGTATTCGTGTTTTTCTCTTTCCCATAAATAAAAAGCAAGAACGTGGTTGACATTTTGATACTTTTGTATGAGGTATATAAAACTGTAATATACCCTTCTTACACTTTAACCAGCTGAAAAAAAAATGTCGCCAGAAGCCAGTCATTTAAAAACTTACATTATTGTCACGCTTGGTTCTAATCTTGAGATTGCAGTTGTACTTTATACCGGATGATTTTACTTTTGTTTTATTTCCGGTTTCATGTCATTAATATTCTCTCGTTCTAAGAACTAAACCGGAAATGTCGTCATCCGTGAACGATTTATATTATTCATTCAAATTTAACTTCGTTGTAGATTCAAGTTCAGTATGAAATAAATCGATTTAAAAAAATAATTTCTTTCGTATTAATCTGTCTTTAGAATCATTGACATAAAATTATTTCGTTATAAATATGCTGCGATTTCTTTTCTTTTTCTATTTTGACGTGACAACGTCTCACTATACGCAGATAGGGGTACCTATACATGAAAAGCTTACTTGCCCATTCCGAAGCAGAGATGTCGGGACTGAGCTGATATCAAATTTGTGTGACATGATAAAAATATATTATTCCATTAATAAGTTTATATATTATGTTTTAATTAGTATGACTCTTTAGTTTTAACATTTTACAAAAAATAAATATTTTTTTCCTCCGTCCGGTAACCCTAAAGTCCCGCTCTTTTAAAATTTTGCCCCGGAATCTGGCAACCGTACATGACAGTGATATTTAACAATAAAAAATGGTGGAACCTTTGGTGTAAAGATACGAAATGTTACAATTACCACAAAACACCAAACCATAACAAACACTCTCGACGTACGTTTCGCCAACCAAGTTGGCATCATCAGGAGATGATTAAAACTTTTAATCATCTCCTGATGATGCCAACTTGGTTGGCGAAACGTACGTCGAGAGTGTTTGTTATGGTTTGGTGTTTTGTGGTAATTGTAACATTTCGTGTGAGTGATATTTAATTTTCTCCTTAATTACAATTTCATAATTTATACAATTTAACATAAACTGGCATTTAGTAACAACAATTTCCTGCTCAGAATGTATATAGTAATTGAAATAATAAAGCCGGTAATATTTAAGACCTAATGATTCTGTTATTTTCGTAACAAAAGAGATTTAACATTGCTCTGACAGCTCACTTCATGTTAAACATTTCAAATTTTAATTGCGTTACTAAATTAAAATAATTTTCCAGGAAACTCTTCAAATATGATTTAATAAATCCAACATCGTTTGACGTTATAAAACTCTTTTATTTCAAAAACTCTTCTGCACGATATTGTTGCTTTATTTTTTGCACGTGTTATTTTGTTTCATTGTGTTGGCAAGTGTATGCAGAGGCGTTTGTTGGCCTCTTCGATCATTCTGTCAATGTTATTTACATTACACTAGCTTTGAGCCGCTCTGTTTCCTAAACTGTTATCGTGACAGCTACAAAATGGCGAATTCCTACACCGAATGAGATCCATTATAGCGTCTTTATTACTGTACTGTAGAGTGTTGAGTATCGCATTACCCTATTCTTAAAAAACAGGATGAATCATTTTAACCTAATCTTAGTTTTTAAGAAATAATTCCAGGCGATGATTTGAATTAATAAGTAACATTTATTCTAAAATCTAAACAATTCTCGCATGCGTTAAGTTCCAAGTCTTAACATTGTAGTGATTAAAATCAGCTCTCGCATGCAGTGGAATAAAACTGTTACCTTTGCTATATAAGGAAAACTGATGATTTTATCAACCTATGGCCACTGTAGAATAATTGAGAACTCAATCAACGCGAAACTGTGAGTTTCGGGTTTCAATCCCGACGGTGCAAGTGTATAAAAAATTACCTGTATAGCATTGTAAGTTGTAACGTTACGATAACAATGTGTTATAGTAATTCACTTATTACTCCAGTGAATTCGTAATGTAGCAAAGAGGTTACTATTCTTAACAAGAAATTATTAGCTTTTGCCGGTAGATTCGCTTCCGTGCACGTCACTTTTGCTCGCAGATTCACTCACGTATTTAAATATCGGTTTTGACGAGTAAGCTTATAACACGAAAAATATTTATCATTACTGCGCAAGTCCCTGACGTAAAATAGTGATGAAGAGTGCAGAACACAATCGTAAATTTTCCCTTTAAACTGGCGACAAACAGATATATAGTAGTTAAACAGCAAACATAAATTTTAAAAACTTTTTATGTCGTAACCAAAAAATTTCAAAAATTTGTTGAAATATTGAAATGACAGACAGATACTCCAACTGTATTTATAGGAATTATACAGAGTGAGTCGGGAGGAACGCACCAAACTCCGGGAGTGTATTATAGTACCTACACGTAAAAATACTTTTAAAAAACTCAAATGTTGTTATCCGATTTTCAGCTGTTTTTCTGACGATATTCTTCAACGGTAGCTGTAGCCTTCCCATTACAAAAACCATATATGAACATATTCAAGATTTATAAGTATGTGGCACTTTTTTGTAACACTTAAATCGTATACAAACTCGAAAAAAATGTTAAATTACTTTCACAATAAACTGACACTGACACATAACTTGAAAACAAATGAAAATCGAATAACAACATTTGAGGTTTTCAAATTATTTTTTGTCTACAATAGAGTTTGGTGCGTTCCTCCCGACTCATCCTGTATAATGTATATAGATATCCAAATTTGACGTTTTTTAGGGTCGCGTACTGAAACCCTATTACTAAACCTACACCGTCTGTCTGTCTGTCCTACCTTTAAAAGGCTATATCTTTTGAACCATATCAGGCAATTTGTTGAGAAAAAAGAAAAACCAAGAATGAAGTTATGATGCTTACCCTTAATGTGAACAGAATTACGATTATAAACAAATACATACACATATGTATTTGTTTATAATCGTAATTCTGTTCACATTAAGGGTAAGCATCATAACTTCATTCTTGGTTTTTCTTTTTTCTCAACAAATTGTATTCATTTATATATTTAACTCAGGTCCTCTTACGAAACTGTCGACTTTTTAATAAAGAACATTTTTTAAAAAAAAGTATTACACTGGCTTCATTCCCGTCAACCTATTCAAACGTTAATCAAAACAAGCCGTCATCTTAAACATCGATAAAAGATAACCTTACATAAACTAAATCTATAAATTAACACTAAACTATAAAATAACTAAAACTAATCAAGCTTTCGACCTGGATTAGGTCCTCTTCAGAATCAAATTCCGAGCGACCGTTTTGGCTTTATTAGCTTTTTTATAATTAATACGGAGTATTACCTTTCTTAATAAAAAAAAACAAACACTAAAAGTTAAGGGGGTCCCCATACAAAAAAAGGAAAATTAGGCATACAGCTGTATTATTGTACGGAACTCTTGACCTGTTTTTTTATTTCAGTTTTAGCTGTTACGGCATTGAAAACCAAAACGAAATTATGTTAATAGATAGTAAACTGCAGAGTCTTAAAATATGTAAAAAAATTATTATGAAGTATGACAAATACGTCAAAAAAGTTTTAATTATAGTTGGTGACCTAACCTGTTACGGTTGTAGAATATTTTTATAAATCGTTCAGTATAATTATTTCAGATAGCTAAGAGTGGGTATATATTTTATAATGTTGGCATCCTGGTAGACCAAGTACTTTGTGTTGGCAGAACTGAAACCAAACGCCTGAAGCAACACACATACTGTGTGGACATTCACAACGCTCTCTCAATATTGCAATCAAAATAAAAAAAAAATAAAAAGTTAGGTACGTACATGCAGTGAAGTGTGGACGGTATTACGTTGCTGTAATAACAATGTAATGTTGTATATATGTGAGTGTATGTATTTTTTTTTTAATTTCACATAAAATATATACACTGTAATTAAGGTTTATAAATCTCAAGCCCATTTATTTTTCGATTAAAATTGCGTTTAAAAAAATTCGAAGCATTTTATTGTAAAAAATAAACGGAAAATGTAATCACTGCGGTTTTGCCACATGTAGAAATAGCGTATTTATCATCTCAAAAGCGCTCATGGTTATATATTGTATCAAAATCAAAATCCTTTTTGAAATGAATAAATTTTAAAGGATTTACGCTGCTTCATTGTCCATTTACATGGATGTGGTTGGAGAGAGGTCCTGGCGGCAAGTTGAAAAGTGGATGCTTATAAAGTGACCGAAGCTTTATGTTCGTAATCATTTATTATATAACACACGCTTGTGTTTCCGCTTTGTGTTCCTCACCAGTTGAGATCGGCTTGTATTTGTATTGATTATGCACCTAACCTATTGAAGAGATTCATTAATTTTAACAGAGGTACTTTCAAAAAGAGACCGAGACTTTTTGTTTGTTATTAAAGACTAGTAATATAAAAGTTTTCAATCTGTTTGGTTAACAAAATATAATGCTTCAACGGCAGTTTATTTTTGCATAAAGTTTTTCTTACCTACAAACAAGTTATTCAATATTTTTTGCCATACCCACTATAAAATAGCTACTATACATGCATGCATGTATGTATGCATGTAAAGTGCATTTGCCAGGCCGGTGTGCGGGAACGTATCTTTCCCACACTAATGTGGGAAAGCAAGCCATTTTCATAGTGATTTATGTTTATTCGCCTGATCCTTCCGCTATTACATAGCTAGTAAGAAAGCTGTTTAAGCTTTAGATTATTTACTGTTTACAGTTTAATGATGTGTTAATATTTTTTACCATACCCACTATAAAATAGCTACTTTACAGGCAGGTGTGTTGAAATTATTTTCAAAACTCACTAGTGTAGAAAATAAAACCATTTCCATAGTGATTTATAATTATTGCTACTGTGAAGTTGGCGACACAAATGAACTGTCAAATTGTTTTTAAAATGAAGTGAAAAGCAGCTATTTTGTAGTGGGTATGGCAAAAAATACCATATATAATATCTCGTGCGTAATGATTTTAAGACTCGTGTCACTGTTAAAACTCGTTATCACTCGTTTTAACATACTCTTACTACTCGTCAGTAATATGCCTCATTACGCAACTAGATAAACAATCTACTATTATGTATAGTTATAAGGTATGTTCACATACTTCGACAGCTTTTAAATTTTCATAAATTATCTTGATTTAGCTTTATATATTTTACAAAAAGGGCACATATCCAATGCATACAGTGATTGAATATTACTTAGTCCCAAAAGAACTGTACCCTCATTGGTCGAACTGTATAGATAAATTAATCCACAAACTGTCAGTGACCATGTTTTCCAGACGAATATCATAAAACATATGACCCATGTAACATGTTTCATTGATCTTAAAATATGACCTGTCGCTAAAAAGGTTGTTTGGTGTAATCGAATAAAACGAGAAACTCGTCTGTCTGGTCTTTTATATTAAAATTAAGGATTGAATTACTAATTAATATAACATTTCAAATTGACTGAATTTACATAATAATGAATAAAACACTGTTAAAAATACAAGTTGATGCTTAAGTTATCATTAGTGTTTAGAAACACACATCGAAAATGACGTAACATTACGATGCAACGCTGGAAAAATTCATTTTCAAACTTATGTCACAGTCGATAGTGGAAGTTACAGGTTAAAGCCCAGACGGTGACATAGATTTGAAAAAGAATTTTTCCAGTGTTGCATCGTCATTTTCGATTGGTGTTTCTAAACACTACTGCTAAGTTAAGCATTAACTTGTATATATTACCCCCCCCCCCATGGGGAACATTGGAATATGGTTGCTATCGCAAATTGCATTTCAATGTTCTTTGGAAATTAGCGCTCCCAGGGACCCGAGCACGTACCAGTTAGTTTGCGTATGCCGGCTGGCGGATTTTAATACACAAATTGATTATTTGTTGTGTTGAAGACGCTAATGACCTGAATTGTCGACGCGGCTATAATCAACAATTAATTTAATTGTACATATTAAAAATTGCGATACTTTAATCAGGCGAAGAATTTAACTGTTGAAAATGCCTTTGCGTTAAAATTTGTAACACAGTAAATGCTAAAATGTTTTATACTATAAAGCACGTTTTTCAAACTTACAACATGTTAGAAACAGTACTACAAATATACGAACATTACTTGTAATTTATCAATATATTTTTCCGTAAAAGTTGAAAAATTGTCAGGAAAAACATTTTCAAATTTATCTCATACCTAACTGCAGCACTGATATGATCTGATTTTATAATAGAACATTTGTGAGGTTAGGATCAAATACCAAATAAAGCAATTATTTAACTTTTACCGCTAAAGTTTGTTCCACTAGACTCTAGTGAACTGAACCGTCATATTAGCGTGTTTGTGTTACTTGGGAAGATTAATGCTCGAGAGAGAGAGAGGAGAGTGAGGAGGGGGGGGGCGTTCTCAAAAACAAACACAATTTCAGTTTGCTTCAGGAAAATCGGCGATACATGCATGTTGTACTCGGTCATGTCCAACCAGCTCTCTGTTATATGGGCTATCGCTTACAGCGTCTGAGATCCACTTGTATAAACGATTCAATAAGTCCTACCACGAGCTTTCACAAACCTACTTCTGTATCTACAGGATGTGCGTTAGTTTTCGACCGCATTTAACATCATTAACTGATTAACTAATAACTGATTATATGAAGCAACATAGGTACAAATTATGTCAAACAAAAGTTAAATAAATTAATTAACGTCATTTTTAACATAAATTATTTCTCTCCTAACTTAATTTATATTTGTTATTTATGAAAATTTAAAAAGTAAGGGAGGAGAGCCTAGTTGTTTTAGTAAAACGATTGTATTTCAAAAACTATAAACAATAGCATTGTAATGTAAACTGTTTTATAGATAGTTTAACTATTAAAAGTATCGTGTCCAGTCGAAAAATAATTGAAAATGTTGTACATATTTTTATCAACTTTAATTTTTCTAAGAAACTGCGTTGTTACTATTTACCCCGAGTTCGATGCAAATTGTAACTGGCTTGGAGCCAGTTGTAACAAGATGAAAATTAGCAAGATAATTCAGGTTTTCGTAATAAAAATACAAGGTTTTAGTTTAGTCAATGAGTGCTCTCAAGGGGAATGTGGATGGAAAAATCGAAAGCAGAAAATTTGACTTAGGAACTTTGTTTGGACCAGTTAGGAGATAAACATACTAAAAGTCCTTACCCCTCCGAAGTACGCCCGAGGGGGGCGGGCACAAAGAAGGTCCCGTTTTTTGGTTTTTTGCTTTTATCTCGAAAACGGTGCGTCGTACGAAATTTTGTTGTACTACATAATGACAGCTGATAAAATTCTCTACAGCTTTAACTTTCACACTTTTTATCTATCTCTATTCTTTGCCTAGCTATGAGCTTCGAAAAACGACCGATTTTCAAAAATGTGTTAAATTTTCTGTAGCACACTGTAACAATACGAATTTTCCAAAATCATTTCTTATTGCTCATCCACCTTATTAAAAAATGAATTATTTAATTCGCCGCCTATTTGGGCGTGACGGGCCTGGTTGTGGTTCCTCAGCGTTTGCCTCTTCTTCTTTCTCCTCATCTGTCGAATCTACGGCTTAATTTCTTAGATATAAACTAATTAATAATTAATTTTTATATTTTTATTTTTTTAGCTCGATTCTGAAGAAAATTCAAATCCGGATCGAAACGTCAATTATTTGAATTATTTGTTGTAATTTTTTGTTAATACATTGTCTGAAAAATTGGTCGAGAATTTTATTCATTGATATTATTGGGAGTTCCACCAATTTAAAAGTAAACTGTTTCCGCCTTCACCGCGTGGAGGTACTCCCAGCTTGTTATTTTTTAATAGTGTGTGGGTATGTTTAATAGTGTGGACGAGCAATAAGAAATGATTTTGGCAAATTCATATTGTTACAATGTGCTACAGAGAATTTAACACATTTTTGAAAATCGGCCGTTTTTCGAAGCTCATAGCTAGGCAAAGAATGGTGATAGATACAAAGTGTGAAAGTTAAAGCTGTAGAGAATTTTATCAGCTTTCATTATGTAGTACAACAAAATTTCGTACGACGCACCGTTTTCGAGATAAAAGCAAAAAACCAAAAAACGGGACCTTCTTTGTGCCCCTCCCCCCCCACGGGCGTATCTCGAAGGGGTAAGGACTTTTAGTATGTTTATCTCCTAACTAGTCCAAACAAAGTTCCTAAGTCAAACGTTCTGCTTTCGACTTTTCCATCCACAAATTATTCGTTGCTTAAGCTATTTACAAATAATTAGTTGTTTTTAATTATATATTTATGAAAATAATCATTAAAAATTTCTGAAACCCTAAACGTCTGAAAGGATCCGACAACTTGGGAAATATGTCGGATTAGATTGCCAATTAGGATCACTACTATAAAATGTGGATATTTCAGGTAGGTATATTAAATACAAATATAATTTTTTGGGCCATTTCGTATGTAAATGGATATCAATTTGAATTCAGTGTCGGCCACTCTAACTCATTTCTCATGTTGATACCGCCTTCTGTCACACATACATGATAGCTGTTCGTGTGTCATACTAGCACTGTATTCTGTACGCCTTGTTCCAATGAGTATTCACTCAGCCCATACAGTTTAGAAAGAGACGGCACTGTTTAATATTACAAGAGTAAGAAGAAGGATGCATAAGCATTTTATGTGAAAGCTATTAATAATTTCTAATTATACTATGTCTCTTAAAATAGCGTAAATTAATTCTCTGTATCGTCGGTGAAACCGCAAAACTTCTGCAAAACCGCGTGGGCTTGAGAATAGCCGAGCGTATAGCAATGCTATTGTTTACATGGCGTTGCTATGGTTCCTCTATTACAAGTCCCCAGTTCCCGGGTTCTATCCCGAGAGCTGATAAAAGTGTCAATTGGATTTTCAATTTATTATTAAAAAATAATGTCTTCAATATATAGTAGTGTTGACCCAATGAATGTTAATATTTCAAGGAAGGTTTGGTTGAGGGTCAAAATTATGAAGCTTTACCAAAATATCGCTTGTGGCCAACGTTTCGAAATATTTAATTTCATCTTCAGGGCCTATGAACATGTGTATTCAAAATTAGAACAATTCAGTCAATATGAAACTAGTAGATAGATACTGATAGGTAAATATAGTGATCAGTATCTATGTACTAATTTCATATTGACTGAAATGTTCTAAATTTGAATACACATGTTCATAGGCCCTGAAGATGAAATTAAATATTTCGAAACGTTGGCCACAAGCGATATTTTGGTAAAGCTTCATAATTTTGACCCTCAACCAAACCTTCCTTTAATTATTAAAAAATAATGAATTGGTGCTAGGCCCAAAGAACCTTAGCTGTTGGTGGTCTTTAAAACACAATTTTTTGCAATTCCGCGTGAATGTTCCTAACTAAATTTTACACAGCGAAAGCCAGAGAACTCACCCTAAAAATGTTCAGAGGTCTCAAATTTGTAGTTACGTTAGCTTTTATACGGTGTCTCTGCTTAAGTTGAATTTTTCGTTTGCTGGGAAAAAATCGCCCATAAGTGATACATCATTTCTTTCTTTGTTTTGTTTTCATTTCGTGTTGCAGCTACGAGGTCTACTCTCTTGATAGTGCAAACATCTCTAAATGATACAAGTAATGCATCATCTAAATGACGTTAAAACAAACTCAGCAAGTTCATATAATAGACCGAGAGCTAGTGACAATTTTTTGGTGTTATTTATTCAAGGCCTTATTTTTGTGAAGATGTTGAGGGAGGCATATTAAAGTCCCTAAACAAGTGATTTTGCTAGATAGCGGTATGGGCGGGATGCAGACCGCCCCCAACTTGTAACAAAAAAATGTCACAATTGTTATTGCTTCAAGGCTGAAATTGTTTGTATAGCTTGTCGGTGACCCAAAAAGGCCATTATAATATTTTCAGATCCTAAACGTGTCATGTACCCGACGAAATTTATATTATTAGTTCAAGGTTCACATTTTAATATGTTGTTACGCCGACTGTTTTAAGCATGTATTTCAATTTGCAGAACAAAATGTCGGTATTAACCCCCTTCCAGAACGATATAAACACCTAGGCGAGCAAGTTTCCCTCTTAGAGAGGGGGTGAATACCGAAATTTTGTTCTGCAAATTGAAATATATGCTTAAAACAGTCGCTGTAACAGCATATTAAAATTTGAACCTTGAACTAATAATACAAAATTCGTCGGGTGCATGACCCGTTTAGGGTGATCTGCCACCCTTTTAATACTGACTAATCGATCTGAAAATATTATAATGACATATTGAGTCACCGACAAGCTATACAAACAATTTCAGCCTTGAAGCAGTAATAATTGTGACCATTTTTTTGTTACATGTTAGGGGCTGTCTGCATCCCTCCCATACCGCTATCTAGCAAAATTCCTTACTCAGGGCACGTTAATATACCTTACTCAACATCTTCACAAAAATAAGGCCTTGAATAAATAACACCAAAAAATTGTCACTAGCTCTCGGTCTATAAGGTTACCCACTACCTACATCGTATGGTGTAAGAAACGGGTCTAAATTTCCTGCATCCGTTATGTGTTGGGTTCCATTAGCATCATTCATATACCGATGGTATCTTATTTGTGATGAGATTGCATATCATAAAATGTATAGAATGAACAAAATAACTGGGAAGATCATTCTTCATAAAATGCCAATTTAAAACTAATCTTTGAATTGATGAAAATGTCGATTGTATTTTCAATTCATTATTAAAAACAATAATAAATTGAAAATTTGAATTGGTACGAGGACTAAATAAACCTGACATTTGGTGGCCTTAAAAAAATATATCAATGTACTTCTTTAATAACTGACGCTAATGACCTCAGTTGTCGAGCAGCCTATAATCGTATGAGTTATTGTATAGTGTTGTTCACCCCGACATTACAATAATAATAAAAACAACGGGCGACTATCTCCAGCAGTTATTGTCGTTTCTGATTGGTCGTTTACCCACCTTGCTTTCGTTTGACACACACACACACTGATACGAACGTAACAAGTTACCAGTATTAAATTTATACGACTGTTTTACAATTGAAAATTTTATTAGAAGAGCAGCCAATTACATAATTGATTCCTGCAATATCGGAAAAAATCATTTTAACAAGCATAGTCACAGTCAGGACTAACCTGAACCTTTCCACTACCGCGGCGGAATGAGCTTACAATACTCAACCGTGACATGATTACCAATCTAACATTCTCTATATATGCAAAGGAATCAATTGATATCCACTACACGCGGGTGTTAGGTTGTAGATGAGAATCATCGTAATAGCGAGAGCTAATCATGTAAGTGAAATTATTTCAAACACCCAAAGGGGATACATTAATTAAGAACCTAGATTTGTAATTGGTTGTTCTTCCAATAAAATTTTGAAATGTTTAATGTTTGTATTAATAACTAATGAATGCAATGTCTATGCTCCTCAGTACAGAGTGTCTTATTATTAATGAAAATGTGTTAAATATCTCAAAACTTGTTGAATGAAAAAAAAAATATTGTTATAGTCTAATGATCTAATCTAATCCGATCGCTGCCACTCAAAACCTATACCTCTACAACATTTATATTTTAGACATTTATTTTTGTATTTTTTGTTACATCCTATAGATATACAAAAGTGTAAAGGGAAGAGCTAGAGCAAAGTGAAACATTAGCAGTGATGGCCCCGGAGCAGGCTGACTGTGGTTCGCCGCTCACCTAATAAATTGAAAAGGTTGATGTAGCAACGCTTGGTTTGCATAGCTCTGCGTTCGTTCATATCTGCTACAGACCTTGTCTCATTTCATTTGTAAATAGCTTCTAATATACAAGATGATCCTCTCTAAATAGACTATAGCATTTAAAGTGTGTATGTATTTCGACAGCTTTTTTGACATAGGACTACGTCGATATTCGCAGGTATACGCCACTCACTTTGACTTTACATATTGGGTATCGATAAAATCGCCATAACTTCTTAAAAAGACATAACGATGTTTGCGGTGTCATTTAAAAGCCAAAGAGGTCCCGGTAAATTATCATTCAACATTTTTAATGCGCGTTTGAATTAGTTTATTTAATATAAAAATAATAATAGTTGAGGCCCATGTTTTTAATTTAATGTTATTTTTAATACAAATGCTTTTTATGTTAGTATTAGTGTTAGAAACACCTATCGAATTACGAAATATTACAATGCAATACTAGAAAAATGCATTACGAACCTATGTCACTGTCGGAATTCAACGATATTTTTAATGCTAGATTAAAATTCCATTGGTAATTTCATCAGTTTTCAGATTAGAAAATGAGAATTGGGGGTTTGTATATAGGTACAACTTTTTTGTTTGTATAAAGCGCCTCCCAGTACCCTACACGTTCATAGAAATCTGTACAAACAACTTCAGCATTTTGTATGCACATACATGTCGACAAACTACAAGCAACGACATAATGTCGCTACGTTTATCGAAACGTTGCTTTTTTAAATCAACTTCCTGTGATTTCTTTGTACAATCTGTTTTTACAAACATGATGTATCGTGTATGGATAAACATATTTACTATAAGAATATTCTGATGGTAAATATGTTTTATCCCTGCACGCAACGTCATGTTTGTACAAACATATCAGTACAAATAAGTCGTACAAACAAATCGCTACATGTAGTTGTAATATTTGTAGTACAAACATATCAGCACAAACAAAACGTACAAAAAATCCGCTGCGTGTAGGGGGCGCTTAAAGAGTACCTATCCTTTCGTTAAATCGATGCTCGATAAATAAACATGTTTCCGTTTCTGAACTTTCGACTGACACGAGGCCCCACTCCTACGTGTCAGCATTCTAATCCCTCTGCACATAATATAATATGTAATAATAATAATAATAATAATATTCTTTATTTACTGACCCTAGAAAGGCCATAATAGCGTCATACATAAAATACAGTTATTTCCATTAAGATAAAAATTCTTCGTAAGAATAAAAACACCTATTTAGCAGCAATTCTCTGACTTTTCCTCTAAAAGCTACCAGACTTAAGTTTTTGATTTCAGACGGTAGTTTGTTAAAAAATTTAATTCCTAAATAATTGGCTCCAAATGTAGTGTTCTTTGTTCTGTGCAGCGGTAAACATAATTTTTCTTTGTTTCGGGTGCCATGTTCATGAATTGACAAATGCTTACTATATTTCTTTTGATTTTTCTTAACATATATTAAACAGCAATATATGTATTGACATGCAAATGTAAATATGTTATGTTTGATGAATAAAGGTCTACAACTATCATTAAATTTAGCATTACTTATTGTTCTAATAGCTTTTTTTTGTAATTGAAATATTTTATGCGCAGCGGCGGCGTTACCCCAGATCATTATACCGTAAAGCATTTTAGCATGGAAACATGAGTGATAAGCCATTTTTAATACTTGCTGATTAACGTTATTTGATAATTTTCTGAGCAGATATAACGATTTAGCTAACGTATGCATTAAATTTATATATATAAATTTATAATTTATATATATATTTATATAATTTAAGAATAATAGAGTTATAGAATTTGCTTATTACATAGAACGAAAATATACGTCAATTTGAACAAAACTCTGACAAACTACGAAGCGCAATAATTTATGTAAATTCATGTAAGTACGTTACCTCACTTAGATACTTTGGTAAAACTTAAGTTTCTTGGTTATGTATCTACTTTCCAATTCTTACATCAAAGTAATACTCACAGAAATATGTATTTACCAAAGTACTTTTGACGTGATCAACTTTTATAACCTATTACACTTACAAATCGTTCAATGCTTCTCAAATTTTACAGTTTTGTTCAAATTTTCATTAAAAATGCAAAAAAAATTCCATGTAAGTACCTTATTGCACAAATTTTGAGATTTTTCATTCTTCAAATGTAACAATAAATCATCTTGAAAGTTTGTATATAAAACAATTCTTTTGTGAAACATTTGTTTCGAGAAATATTTCATTGATTAAACATTTTTGTACATCTTTTTATGTGGCCCTGTAGTGGCAGTGGGAAGAATGAAAGAGTCTGGAGTGAGAAATTCACTCTATGTCTATAGAATATAATATACATTCACCGGTAAAAAATCCGGCCACCCTGAAATATTTTACAAAAGTATCGAAATATAAATAATTTTACTAGATATGGATAGTAGATTAAAGAACCATTTGTTGTTAATACGGAATGCATAAATTAGCTAAAAAGACACCACAAATAAACGCAAAAAAAAATAATTTAAAAAAGTAACAGAAACAATCCAAACACGATTTTTGTCTTAGTTGTAAAAAATTACGATGAGCTGTTTTTAATAGACTCAAGTAATTTTTAATAACGTGTATGTCCTCCTCGAACTCGAATTACATCGTTGAGCCGTCGTGGCATCGAGTTAATCAATGTACAGTCGACTCTTGTTAATTCAAACCTGCGATAATTCGAACCTCTCTATAATTCAAAGTTATCACGAGTTCCCTACAAAATCTCTTTATATTTCGAACTAAATCAATACATTTTTATGCACTTGGTAATTCGTACGAAAAAATCATTGCTATATAACAAAACGACGCGTTAATTCGAACTCATCGGCGTCCAACACTCGACAATTCAAAGTTGCAGAGAGAAAGAGGCGGAAAGATTGTAAGAACATACATACATTTTGCGACAAGTTCAAACTTGTATCAACGTTTGTTTGTTGAGCCTTTGTTTCGAACCATTTGATATTTCAAACACTCGATAATTCGTAATATTTTAAGAGTCCCTCGAGTTTCGAATTAACGAGAGTCGACTGTATCATAATATGATTTTAACCTGTTCAAGTTAAAACTAAAGGTATTATGAAATGAAATACACATCTAAAAGCATTAATAATGAAGCTCCCTTTGTGGAAATAAAATATGCGGTTAGGTGGACATTTTTGAAAAAATGGCCGGTTTTTTTTGCCGGTCAGTGTATAAATTATCTAAATACACACAATTATCTCACTGTTTAAACATAGGTAGACCATAATTAATTCAGTTTGGAAATTGAATATCATCTCCATTTTTGCTTTTAATTTCCTTTTTCGTTTTCTATATCTTTTATGTTTGATCAATCCTGCCGCGCCGTGTTTATCAAGAGATTTTCTTGATAATACACCAGTGAAGGCCTCACTGTACGGCTTTTCACTTCAGGCAATTTATTTACCTTAAAAATCGATCATCTCACGTTAATTTTTAACTTCCCATTGGAAGTTATTGTGATGGGTCTGAAAATCGAAATCAAAATGTATAACAAATTTTTATATTTCAAGGTCACTACACTATTTTTACACTATTTTTAGAAAGATGTCTGTGTGTATGTACGTATGTAATCTGAAAAAGAAGTTAAAAGAACTTTTAGTCAAAGAAACCAATTATGACTTGAAAAAATATCTAGGATAATAATATGACACACCTGACGCTGTTGTACTGACTTCTCCTATACATGTATATTATGTCTTTGGAGCAATAAAATTATTATTATTATTATTACGTAAGTATGTGTCCATTTCTTTCTTAGACGAAATCTCGAGAATTAGAAATGATATCGGCTATGTTAGGGTGCCAATCGACGCGTATTAACGTAAATATGATCTGAAAGAAATTTTTTCATAATCGGTTCAGCCGTTCTTTTTTCTTAACCAAATAGACTCCAAGAAAGCAGATTTTACACAATATCTCGCGAATAAAAAATTATATCGACTTCGTAAGGGTGTCAATCGAGGCGTGTTAACGTCATTTTGATACGACATAAATTTTATAAAAATCGGTTCAGCCGTTGTTTTTTTTTAATTATTGTTAAAAATAAATAACAATTATAAGGTTTTTTGGAAAATTTTTTGCAGCCAAATTATTTATTTGAATGAGTTATATTTATATTAAACGTTTCGCCTTTTTGGGCATCATCAGTAATATTATTTTATAGTGAAATTATGATTTATGAACATTATTAGAAGCGATGTTGTTACAACATCGTTTCTAATAATGTTCATAAATCATAATTTCACTATAAAATAATATTACTGATGATGCCCAAAAAGGCGAAACGTTTAATATAAATATAACTCATTCAAATAAATAATTCGGCTGCAAAAAATTTTCCAAAAAAAACCTTATAATATCCTCAGCCGTACTAAACTCACTACAAATAATAATTATGTTTTAATGATTACTTTTCTGTGTAATATCTAATTTAATTATTATTATGAAATATTTATCAAACTGGGAAGTTCATCGTATGGACCTCAAGGGTCGCACTTCAGTCCTAAAAAACGACCCACCTCACCGCTTGTTTAATTTATAAAATTACATGTGTTATCTTTGAATCCTAATTAATTTTAAATTATTATTGTCTATTTTATGGTCTTTTTCAAACGCATGAAATCCATATATGGAAAAAATTCGACTGATGATTAGTCCTATAGTAAATGTTTGCAAAAAATAAACTCTTTTTTTATTCTTTGAAAAAAAAGCATGGCCCTCTTTTTTGTTTAGTGATCTCTGATGGCTAGTAATATAGCAAAAATCATGGTTGCCTTGATTTACGTACAATTTTTATTTTATTTTTCTGTACATTTTAGAGAAAAAAAATATTTACATTTTTTTCATATTATAACATTTAGAATTCATTTATATTTTTTTTTACCTATATTAATACGTGACATTGAGAACGTTTTTTTTAATATCTCAGGATCCACTGAACCGATTTGACTCAAAATCTAATCAGATCTAAGTTAAAGGCTGATAAACACAATAGAACAATCGGCTTGGCCGTATGTTGTTCCGTTTTTACGATATCGAAGGCGAAAAATTGACCACACACACACACACACACACACACACATACATACATACATCAGTCAGAAAATGATCTTAAACGATTGCTAGGGTCTCAAAACGTGAAGATCTGTTGAAATCTCGAAATATTTTTTTCGGACTAAATCCATTACTTCCCTACCATGGTAGAGGTGGGAAGTAAAAATACATTTAGTAAGTTGTGACAAACGAATAAATATTTTATTTCTTACCTGGTTTAGCTTTGACTTTTTGACAGTAGCTTCTATTTGAGTGTCACTCGAACTGTCTGATTTATAAGTGATAGTAATGCATGCATTGTGTGACGTCACTAACTTGGTTTGCAACCGCAGGCAAGCATACATGCATAACTCAAACAAAATATCGCAAAGATGCATATCTGCAGCATCAATAACAATCGGATCTGTATTCTGTGTTTAATATACGTATGGGTATATAATATCGTGGTCAAAGTGAAGCGCTACACTGAGAAGCATAACTTTGAATGAGCAAAGCGAGTCGGATCCCATTTTTACTAGACCAAATAAGCGAGATAGTGAGATCTCGCCTTAACTAGACCGAGCGAGTTAAGTACTGTTTTAACTCGAACGAACAAGTGAAGTGAGTGAGATCCCGCTTAACCTAATGTTAACTCGATCGAAAGATTGGAGTCTAGTTTTAAGTCGACCGAACGGGTGAGGCGCTTAAAAATCTAAATATACAGGCAAAACCGGGTCGGAAAGCTCATAACGTACCTATACCTATTTCTCACTGATCTTTATCTTCAATTTGAATAGGGCATTGCATACTCTGAAATAAAGCCCGATTGGCCAACATGTTCTTGAGGTCTAAATCTAATCCAATATTGAGAACAATATAAACATATTTTATGAAAAGACATTTCGTTTTTGTTTCCGTAGCAACTTTATTACATAATATTATAGTAATACAAAAAAAACCTTAAATTTGACGCCATATTGGATTAGAATCAAACCTCACAATTGGGCTTTTAAATGAATTTTTTTTTTACTTAAATGGACGGACCACATACAAGTTTTATAGCAAAACTGTTTTTATTTAATTTTTTTGCTTACTAATTAAAAAGTTATATTTAAATAAAAATTAATTATTAAACTCTGTTCCGATAACGCGCCGAAAGAATCCGAACGCGTGTGACGTCATTATGTTATCTATGGTCTTTGTATCCATGGTTACCAAGTTAAAAATTTATTATTTTTGATAGTATGTGTAATACATATACACAAATACCAACAAATGCAGACACATTTTAACATAACGACGTCACAAACATTCCTGGCGTGTTTTGAAGTCACGTGATATTTTTTAAATTTTTATACATTTTAATTAATTTTAGTAATTTATCTATAGCTTTAAAAAATTTTTTCTTTTCGATTTTCAATATTATTTATGTTAAATTATT
This sequence comes from Mongoloraphidia duomilia, assembly GCA_039654895.1. Taxonomy (NCBI): domain Eukaryota; kingdom Metazoa; phylum Arthropoda; class Insecta; order Raphidioptera; family Raphidiidae; genus Mongoloraphidia; species Mongoloraphidia duomilia. The sequence goes on along the minus strand of CM077522.1, from coordinate 19,435,247 downwards.
AGAAAAAATTAAAAAATTAATAATTTTTTTTAAACTTAAATACCTAATTGGGCTTCAACTTTTCAGATGGCATGACCTATCCAGATTATACTATATAGGGATCAGTGATATTTGTACAATAATGTTACGTTGCTGAATTCCTTAATGTCATAGAGCACGCTTCAGTTAGTTAGATACAATATTCCCTGAAGAGCTGAAAGAATGTACTTACAATGAAAAAACGAAGATAAATAGAGTATATAATTAAATTATTCAGTGACAAATAGTATTAACAAAGTAATACTTTCACGCTAAAAAATTAACAGTCTACAATCTAAAATCTATCTATAACATATATTATTAACTCTCGGGCAACAATAAAGTATGTTTTTGGAATTGAAACTTCTTTAGTTATTCAACAGCGTAACGAAAACTAAAAACGACACCGTCAAGAGTGGGGGAAATGAGCTGTTAGCGGGGACAAGAACCGATTGGTTGACGGGTAGTCATAATGGAAAATTCGAACGGCACGCCCTTTTCTGTTTAGTGTTTACTTGGTTGCAAATATTTACCCATGAAGTTTCACTTCACACCGAAGCTTTTTTAAATTATTTAAGAGCTAATGAGGGGTAATTTGAAATCTCTTTCAAAAAACATAAAATGGAAATATTAGGTGACATTTTAAACTTTAGTTGGGTGGGAATAACAAAGTGAGTCAGGGGTGAGCACTCCTAATTATTTCACTCCCTTTGTACCATGGAATTACTCGTTTATCGCAAAAAAATATCTCGAGTGTTAATATATTTCAGATCGTTTTAATTTTAATTATTTGATCCTACAGTCCTCTAAAAACTTTTTTCCATATATCTCAAATGGTTTTCGAGATATTTACAGCAGATTTGTTTTTATTGAAATACACGGTGTCTCTGACGGAGAAATAACATTAATTTTGAATAATGTGCATTTTCCTATACTGCGTTTCATTTTACTATGCTGTGACATGCAATTCCATAGCTACCTTATGATTTATACGTACGAATAGTTTGTTCTAGTTCTGTTCCTGAATAAACTGTCAGATGCATCATTTTAACTCGGCATTGCATTATTGTGGTACTATGTCGTCGTCTTATAATGTCTTTCTATATGTTGTTTCAAAGAATATTGTGTTTTCAAAAAGACCAATCTCCTGCTAAGGTAACGTGATTTCATATAAAGGCATTACGAAACAAATATAGTGTAGTAACGGAGCTTTTGAATAAGCTAAGCTTATTACAACATCAAAAGTTTAAATCTGAAAAATAATGATGTGTTTTAATTCATAATCTCGTTATATAATTATCTATATTTCGAAATTGTAGTTTTCAGTTAGTTGGGCTAATCCGGCAAAAATGTTTTTTTTTTGTTTTCTTTTAATTTTTAAAAGTTGCAACTTGCAATAATTCATAATATATAAAAACCAAACCTGACATATCGACGCCAACTGCCCAGCCTCAACCACTGGCCCTAGAAACATGTAATTTGGAGGATACATTCATTTCATAACGGAGACACCCACTAAGAAAGAGTTTTTCAAAATTCCCATTCTAAGGGGGTGAAAAGGGGTGCATTTTTTTTTACTGATTTTATCATTCTGTCCATACTACTGGTTTTTTAAACATGACATTTGGAGCATACATTTCTTCTGTTATGTAGACACCCACTACGAATGATTTTTTCAAAATTTCACTCCTAAAGTTCTTATCTGAGAACTGGTAAATGAATTGATGATAAGAATCGGTTCGAGGCTAGCCCTTAAAAAACAAGATTTCGTTCTGAACAATACCACTAATATTAATAATAATATAATAAACAATTTAGTGATTTCTTTATCTTTAAAATATTAAATAATGGTCTAAATTACGTAAAATAATAAAATTGGACATTTTTATGACTACATTCCAAATGCCTTCCTGCAAGTATCTATTTTTTATACAAGAAAGAAATTTTTAAAATATTTATGCATGAAAGAATAGTGATTTTCGATCATCTGTAAATATATTCTCGAATATTTTTTGAGAAAATAAAAGATTTCTTTAAATTCGTTCACAATTTTTTAAAGAAGTATAAAAATATTTATCGAAAAATATGAATACAAAAATACATCTTTCAACATGTCAACTGTATTTCATAAGATGGAATATGTAAATGTTTTTAAATTGAAAAACAATAAATGCTAGATATTTTATACAACCTGAAATTGGAAGCCGCCAACAAAACTCTTCCGGGTTTTCCAAATATATATTTTTTTATTATTCGTCAATTTCAAACGCACAATACAAGTTCTTTTAGCCACTATCAGAGACAACTTTTCCATTTTTCAATTGTTTTTTTTCTTTATACAATATTTTCATAATATTCTCATAAGAATACAGTTCCTATTTTATGTCAATAACGGGTTTGTTGTCTTTCCATTTTATAGTTGTTTTATGTCCGATTATAGAATCATAAATTGTTCTTTCTTTAAAATAAATAATGTTTTGATCACAAAAGATCTTTCTATTTCTTGTTTTCATTTTGAAAACCATGTATTACAAAGCATTGAATAAATCTTGTCTATGTAAATAAAACTGTAATTTTGTTTGTTCGAGCAACACGGCTCACTGATTTTCACAAGATTGACAACATATCCAACTGACAACTTGACCATATTAGAATTTCAATTGCAAGTAGAGATGTGTCGTTCACGCTGGACCCGTTCACTGTGAACGGGTCCAATAAGTGAACGATTATGAACGAATCTGAATTCAGTTCCCAATCGGATCTGGTTCAGTTTGTAGGTAAACGGTTTAACCAACTCCGAGACCGACTGACTGACGAACGATGAACGAAATTGATAGGTCCTTATCAGGTAAGAACAGTCTGTAGGTAAACCGAGACCGACTGACTGACGAACGATGCGAACGAAATTAATAGGTCCTTATCAGGTAAGAAATAAAGTTTAAAACTACCAGTACATTCTATTCTTACTCTATAGAATCTATTGTTTTATATGTGAATTTTTTGTTTTTTTTCATCTTTATATTGAAGTGTAAATTTTAAGTTTTGTGTGTTTTTTTTATAAATGTGGCATGTAGAATGTATCCAGATCTTTATTTTGAATTGAAAATTTTGAGTTGTTTTTTTTTTAAATAAATGTGACATTAATGTAGGTATCTTCATTGAATGAATATTATATGAATTTTGTTATTACTAATAAATAATTGCGCGTTAAAATTAATAAAATAAATACGATAATCAAAAATCATCAGTCATCACATTTAGAAGACCGAATCACCGGATCCTGTAACAGGCTGTAACACAGGTAAAAGGAATTTCGGTAGCGCATACTCAGTACTCACATAGAGATCATGGAGCCACTGGATCACTTGATCCGTTCAATCAGACCCGTTCATTAGGTGAACGAGATCCGGTTGGAACGAATCTTCGTTGTGACCCAGACCGCCCATCTCTAATTGCAAGTGAAGGTTTAGGGATAACAGGCATTTCAACTACCTAGTTAGAAAATAAAACTAAAATTCTGTAGCTAATATCAAAATAATGTGATCTGTCCAGCGCTCCTCAATAATTTTTCTGTTGCAACACACTTCACGCGAATATCAAAATGTCAATGAAATAAGAAAAAAATATATTTTAGTTAAATATCTGGTATCTGAGAAGCGTTAATGTTAGAGTATAAGACTTCTTTCGACAAAATATTATTTCCATCACAACTGGCAACAAATCAGCTTATTTAAAAAAAAATAATTATGTAGAATTGGCAACGTCACAGTTATACGATTAAATAAAAAAAATCGGTCAAGTGCAAATACTTGCACAATTAGTGTTCCGTGCCATCAGCCAGCCACTTGTGTGTTCTATAGCCAAATTTTGGTTCTGCAGCTATAAAAAAGTAAACAATTGAATAATTGTTTCTAACAATTGATCGCGCTAGAATTTTTCAATCCTGATAATTTTTTTTGTTCTTTTTAGGTTTTCAAATTTTTTACTAAAAGGATATTTAATACAATAAAAAAAATTTAAAAAAATACATCATAATATATATTGTTGAATTCGTGTCTCAATAAGCTTTCTAGCATAAATTAAAACAATTTAAAAAAAAACATTCCCGCCCAACGTGGGGCTCGAACCCACGAATATGCGGTTACGAGACTCGTGTTCTACCGTCGAGCTACATCTTAACCTATCCTGCATTGACTGGATATACTATATACCTACCTGTTTGACGTTCTTTTATCAATAATTTGAATTGCTGTCTTAATTAAATTGTTTTGTAACAATTGATTGCGCTAGAATTTTTCAAACTCGATAATTTTCGTTCAATCCTAATTCTTAATGTTCATAATTTTTTTTCAGATTTTTTTGAGCGACCCTTTTGGTGATATGGGTAGGGGACAGCAATTTTTAAGCGTTTTCCCCAAAAATGTTTAAAAAATGTAAACATAGAAATACATCATCAATATTGTTGAATCCGTGCTTCAGTAAAGCTTTCATTTGACACCCTACACGATGCCTTTGAAAACAGTTTTTTATTTTCATTTCTCAATTCACCCCCTGAAATTAACCGCCAGAATCACAATAATTCAACTTTTTATACTTACTTCATGTATGTGATTGAGCCACCACACTCTATCTCTATGCCAAATTTCAAATTTTCACTTCAAATAGTTTCAGAGAAAATCGCCTGTGACAGATGGACGGACGGACGAACACCGAAATGATTCCATAAGTGTTTCGTCTGCACGGAACGCTAAAAATAAAATCGGTCAATTGAAAGCCGTTGAAAGTTCTCGGACAAAAATAACGCCTTTTTCAATATATAGATGTACTCGAAAGTCGAAAGTAAAATTGATATATTTCTTTATTGAAAACGTCTTTTCACAAAAAAAAAAACGTAATTCAAATGGTTAATATGTGCAACTACATTATTCTTGTCTAAAGTAAATATCTCTATTGAAAGAAATATAAATATTCGAGTTTATGAAATTTAAAAGAATATACTTTTTTTATTTTTTGAAATGTGCAGATATGAAAAAGACAAGTTGAATATATTGAATAATGTTTTGAGTGCTCATTCGCATACCCGATAACAGGAACGTAGACTTAGATAGAGGCGGAATACATAATCTCATTCATTTATTAAAATATCACCTATTTTTACCCGACTGCACCAGAAGGAGGGCAATGTTTTTCGAGTGTATGCATGTATGTTTGTTTGTATGTATGTATGTATATTTCTTTATCACACTCTGTAGCCTAAACGGCTTGACGGATTTTGAAAAATGAGGTGTCATTAGATTCGTCTGAATCCCCAGAGGAACATAGGGTATATGACGTCACGGAAAATTCAATATGGCGGACGCTAGACGCCATTTTGTCAGAATGCCAAAGTAATTTTCCTTCTAAATACATTGATATAGGTATCAAAATCAAAACAAAAGAAAGGTTTCGTTGACATTTCAAATAGGGTACATAGCGTCACGGAAAATTCAGTATGGCGGGCGCTAGACGCCATTTTGTCAGTACGCAAAAAATCGGTAAAACCTTGTGTGTGGGGTATCAAATGAAAAAGCTTGATGAGTAGATTCAACTAAAAGGAAGGAAATAAAAAAATTATTAAAAAAACAAAAAACCCGACTGCGTAAAAATCGAACATAAAAGTTGGAAACAAGATCAAATGATAACATGCAGTCGGAGGTATTTCTGTTCAATTTGTTACTACTATGCCTCCGACTGCATAATATCATTTGATCTTGTTTCCATCTTTTATGTTCGATTTTTACGCAGTCGGGTTTTTTGTTTTTTTAATAATTTTTTTATTGGATAGGTATTCTGCATCAAGTTATTTTAATTGTATTTATTAAAATCCTATAACAATAAAATATATAATAATAATAATATAATAAAAAAATATATAATAATTATATAATAATAAAATAATTAAAATTGAACTAACTTCAAAAAAGAATATGAATAAATCTAAAGATGATAAAATCATTCTCTTCTATTTACAGTCACCGTCCCTTACCTACAATCAATTTGTAAAAGCGACAGTCATTTTAAAACCAGTTAACGGGTCAAGATGTGACCTACTTAAGAACATTTCTTGGAGGTAGTTGAAAATGTTGCTACCTGTTGCGTAAAACAGGAAGATTTAAACTGTGCGAAGTTGTAAAAATACAGTTAAAAATTCATCTTAATTTTTTATTAGGTAATGCGTTTTATATCATCATTTTTACTGAAATAGTTATTTGTTGACAGTAGCCATCAGATTTTTGTTGTTTTCATAAGTTTTGTTGAAATAGAAATTAAGTCTATAAAAAAATGCAAAAAAATGTCTCGTTGTATAGCATGATTCTCACACAAAGTTAAGTGGAAGCTGTGAAACAACGAATTTTTTCACCTTGATGCAATTCGGGGAGGTATCCCCGACTTCGAAAAACATATAGTTATGTTCAGAATAATTATAATTTATTGATTAGAATCAAAATCAGCCGATTCTATAACGATTAGTCGTTGAAGGCAAAAAATTGAGACGAACTTGCTTTAGTAGACGAACAAGCAAAATGGTGGCCGCTTTCACAAATTGAACGTAGGTTAAGGAAGGTGATTGTAAATTATATTTATCCTTTGTAGAGCCATTCTGTTTCCTCTTTTGAAGTCGGTTCATTTTTTCTTTTTGAATTATTTTTATCTATGCAGTATTCTATATCCTCTGGAGTCTAGGCTTTGTACATTTAGCGAATAGGTGGAGAACACGCCACCTTAATTTTTCTCCATTTCTATGAAATTCTCATTCTCAATGTGCACAAAACTCGTTCTGTAGTAAAGAACGCAGTACAAGTGAGCTAGTCCGACCCTGCAGTCTGCACACAACATTTCATCGGAGAGCTCATCACAACAAAAACTCAGACAGGCTGAGGTTCTTTCTCAGACAACCATAACGAATAACTCTCTCGACAAATTTAACACAGAATAAGAATCTGTTGTCTGTTTTTCAGTACTCAGTGGCGCTGTCCTATATTTCATTTCTTTAAGTTCTCAAAACAGTTTACATAATATTTATATATTATGTATGTATGTTATCTAATGTATGTTATCCACATGTGACGTAATGCTATGAATAATGTAAAATCCAACAACACTCTCCTTTGTTTTAACATTTTTCGTTTATTATTATTTGTTTTTTGTGAATCTAACAATAAGCTTTAATATAATTTTACTTTTTTTTATTAAAAGCAAAATGGCTGACATCTGGTGTTCAAATCCAAAGTAGTCGTATGTAGGATCTACGAGAAAAAAATGGCAGCTCCCGTAATATCATTGTCATTCCCGCTGATGTAACCTCTAATAATTGTCAAAACTATACTAACAAATAAATATTTTGTAAATCTAACCTCATTAACTTAAAAAATTATTTTACTTACAAAACCATTCAAACCATCGTTACGTCCGAAGTCTACATGCGCCTTGTGATATGGCCGATTAAACCGCATACATAGATATAATAAGAAGTATTAGAAATACATTTTTAGAGCGTTAGGTCTCGAAGTCACTATATGAATAATATGAAGTATTAGAAATACCTTGTATTTTTGGTGTCCGTCTCGTGACTTCATGTGTTGTTAACACGACGCGTTTCAGCAACGAGTTGCCATCTTCAGGTGTGGTTAATTTTTTATATTATAAAATGCCTGAAGATGGCAACTCGTTGCTGAAACGCGTCGTGCTAACAACACATGAAGTCACAAGATGGACACCAAAAATACAAGGTATTTCTAATACTTCTTATTATTCATATAGTGACTTGGAGACCTAACACTCTAAAAATGTATCATAAATAGATGTCTGAAATGCGGATATTTACATTCGCTTTTAATTGCGAATTGTATTTAAAACAAGGGTCTGTCATCTGGAATAATTTATCAATAAATATCTCAATGCTTTGATTTCAATAAACTTTACGTTAGAAAAATAAAATAAATTTTTTTTAAGGACTACGGATTTGATTTATTAGTGAAATCTTTTTCAAAGCCAATAATATGATTTATAAAACACTTTGTATATAATATATTATGTAATTCATATTTTTAGATCACAAAAAGGATCATATTATATATTGATCGAAACGTCACTATTAAATAATGAAAATTTAACATATGATTGTCCGTGTTCTAAACTTCTAAAGGAACAGATATAATCCGATTACTCTAAGAATGATACCGCTACGTCATTGACAGAAAACGCCTATTTAACTGGACGCCGCCTATCTGACCCAGTGGCGAAGTACGCCAAGGGTTGCTGAAAAAAATGAAAAAAAAAACAAAACAAAAAAAAGTTTTTTTTTGTTTCTTTCCCTTTTTAGGTGGCCTTTTGATGATTGACGCCAATACATTGATGACGTATCAGTACCATATTCTAAGAGTAATTGGACTCTACGTAACATCGTGACAGTACCGGTGCCATCGTTTTATGAGTACCTATAAACTGTAGTAATAGAACCAGTACCGTCGCGAAGTTACCTACTTAATATTTATTTTCACCATATTTAAATCTTAACATACTTACGGTTTTATTATGCGTTGGCTTTGAACGCTTTATTATATGAGTAAAGCCAGTTTATTTGCGTTCAAATCTGACTGTAGTTATAATGAACGAACTGTACTAAACATATTCTACATGGATATGTATAGAAACATGTTAAATCAGCTTTTGTAAGGGTTTTTCAGTCCCAAAAGGTCCTTTTGAGACGCCGAAGGTACAGGTTGTGTTTATTAATCTTCTCAATCCCGTAAAAAACCTTTTTTCTGCTTTTGTTTTTTCAATATATTGGAAATGTACTTTATAAATAATGCGATTGTTGTTGAATATTCTCTATAAGTCTCAAAGGGACAATCGCCTTTTTTAAAACGCACCCATGAACTCCATTATATAATATATTATTATTGACGCTAATGCTTAGAAGTCGGACAGAGATTATTCTCTTATAATGTGACTAGCTTTTAACCCGGCTTTGCCCGGGTAGATTTTGGCTGACAACGAAATGATCAAGAGCAACAAATGTCCCATAAATCACTTCACTGTATCTCCTGTAGTTCAGTCATCGCACGCATCAATTTAACTCAGAAAACGCGTGCGGGATCCCCGAATTGCTTTAAGTTTTCGCTCACGGCTCATCCACCTTTTATCTTAGCTCGATTTTAGCATAATAGTATATAATATATTACCCCCACCCCAAATTTCATAAAATGAGAAGGTCGGCCGTCGCTGGTATGGTATCTCCAGTTCAGAAATAACAAACATCTAATTGAATGAAAAGGACAGATTTGAAATTAGTGATATCAAAGTTGCGTCGCAGATTCATAGAAGCACGATAATTTTTAAACTTTACTTCGCCTTTAGGTTCATAATTATAAAAGCGTGGACCCACGCTTTTATAATTATGAACCTAAATTATTAAAAATTGCCGTAACAACATATTAAAATTTGAATCTTGAACTAATAATATAAATTTCGTCGGGTACATGACAGGTACGTTTAGGGTGATATGCCACCTCTTTAATACTGATCTGCAAATATTATAATGGCATTGGGTATCTAGTAATGTATTTAATATATTTACAAATTTGTAGACAAGACGAACAATTTTTCATGTTCATAATATAATATAATATATGTTTTAGAATAAAAAAAGAAGCGGCACATTTATTCATTATTTTCCGCAGAATATGAATAAAAAATATTTTTCTTCATCTTTTTCGTTTTGATAAATGTAACCTAACCTTTATGACTGTGAGCACTATATATATTGGGCAAACATTACAGGGTGTCCTGTAACAAAACTTAGTTTCTTTCTAGAAAAAACATGTGGAATTGTTTTACAACAATAAAATGCAACGTTTTATTTAAACTAGAAATAAAAATTAACGGTAGAAATAAAAAGACTAAAGAATAGCGTTTTAAACTCAATTTTAAGAAGTTGATATTTTGTGCTATATTAATCTTTAGACAAGTTTTCTACAAATATATAAATTTTACAATTTTAAGAAATCAGCCTTTTCATACATTTACAGAATAAATATTTTTTTGTATTTTCAGTACATCCTTTGATGTCCCATACACTTTTTTTACATAAAACATGAGTTTGAAGAGTACTCAAGATCACTGAGACGCCGTTGTTTATATAGCATTAGTCCGATAACGGTTTGTCCATTACAATTCCCCAGTTCCCAAGGTCTAATTTAAAAGCTGGCGAGTGTCAATTTGTTTAGTATTAACAAAATTCACAGATTTCGCAATCCTTGCAACCATCGAGGACATTGGAAATGATAACAGCATATATGAAACATAATTAACTGTTTATTATACACACAATATTTATCAATGCACTGTTTAGTTTTGTCAGGAATAACCCTATTATTCTTCTGTTATATACGCGTTCACTTTTGCTTGATTACTTAACTTTTAAATGGATTTTTCTACAGTATTTATTAACATTTGCTCAAAAATAACACCGCAGATCGTCGCAAATACCTCTCAATTAACTAGACATGATATAAAACACATTTCGAAAAAATTGCACTTGTTCAATTTTGCATGATTGCTCCTCACTTGATCGCGACACCGTTGTCTTTTGGCCTTGAACGAAAACTCGTAACTCTGTCCCTATATACGAACATAAACATTTCCAATGTTAAAAAACAGCAAACCTCCAGTACACTCAAGAGATGTGTAAACATTCAGATTCGAATACGATCACAGCTACATATGACCTCAAAAATTTGCGTGACATTTCACCGCGCTACTCTTGCAGAAATTTAGGGGAATGGGGCACCAGTAAAGATTTTTATACATCAATGAGACTGTATAAAATAAAAAAATTAATATATGACTGTTTCCTATTAGAAATCATTGCCACAAACACAATGCAGGCGTTTATTTCATTTCAATACGTTAAGTACTTACGGAGATATAAAATTTTAAATTTTATACCTGCTTACGTCACAACCCCCGTCACGTTACCTTCATGGCTTCATAATCTTTATAACAGGCCGCCTAACACTGATCGCACCGTTCAATATGGTACATGTATTAAATATCTGTAGAAGTAGGCCGTGATATTCGCCAGCCAAAGGAAAAATAGAGGTGTGGCTTATTTAAACCAACTTTAAAATTTTATCGTGAAGCCGTTTTAAGTGCTAGACAAAAAAAATTCAACGGCATTATTTAAGTTAGACGGAGCTCATTTCAGTGATTTATTAAAAAAAGTCGTTTATAGGCTCCTTATAATAGAATATTTAAAAATTTGAAATGCACTGACTGTTCGTGATTTCAAGAATGGATGAAAGTCTATATAAAATGGAAGCGTCATATTTAACAACATCTTGAATCCGTGGAACGGGTAAAAAAACAGCCTACCACCTCATGTAGTGAATACACATTTCTCACCTAGCTATCGCGATTCTGACAGACCCAGTAGATCATGTGTCGGCCCCAGATAATATACTATCCCCACTCGTTGAGATGACGTGCCCCCCTGCAGTTGCCAGCCGGCCCCCACGCAAACAGGTTTCACATTACAGCTAGGACCGGTGGGTAAAAATATAAACGAACTGAACATATTTTTCGGCTTTCATCCAATCACTAAAGACTGATCTAATGGGTTGAATATACACCGTAATAAATATAATTATGTCGGACACTTACGATATTGCACACGTTTTTTAAATAAATAAAATTATAAATTATTGCTATCAATTTGTCTGGGTATCGTGTAGTAACCGTTAAAATGATTTTGATGAAACTGGCAACTCATCTTACGGTCGATTCAACTTACTTTTATTCTCATGAAACTGATTATGCTTATTAGTGGGGCCGTTAAGCGTTTCAACCTTGCACTTTGTGATAGAGAGATGCCGCTCGGTACGGATGTTGGTCGGACCCATATCTTCACTTTAGGACGTGAAGGCATTGTGGGCCCCGCGACAGGGCCCCTTGACAGGGGTACACACGCACGTAACTTAGCAACCAGTTTGCTCACACAGCCCTGGGGGTAGTCATCATTGGATTCAGCGCACTCAATTTCACACGAGACAGCCCTCAGTCTAACTCCGTAAACCATCCACCAGGCCGCGTATAGGGGTGAAATACAAGTAGTTCATTGAAATGTTAAATTTTTTTAGGCTACGTTTGCATTTTGGGTAGGACAAGGTTTTTCTCTCGTTGCGTGGGAGGGGGCGGTATAAGTTTCAAAATGACGTTTTCGGGGTCGACGGCTACCCGATTTGGCCGCCACCTTGACGAAGGGGGTGCAGTGGGGCATTTAAGTGTTTAAACCATGCGTTAAGTGATCGCGAGATGCCACTCGGTACGAATGTTGGTCGAACCCATATCTTCACTTTATGATGTGGAGGCATTATTGGGCCCGCGACCAGGCCCTTAGACAGGTGATGGTTGAGGTCGTTAAGCGGCTGAATCTTGCACGACGTGATAAAGAGATGCCACTCGGTACGAATGTTCGGTCGGACTCATATCTTCACGTTAAGACGCGGGGCGACTTTGGGCCCCGCGAACGTGGGCCGATAGACGTATTGCGTTGCATCGAGATTTCATCTGAGGCAAAACGCCTGTAACTCGGCACACAGTTCCTACGCACAGCCGTGGGCGTACGTCTCATTGGATTCAGCGCACTCACATCTCATACGAGACAGCCCTCAGACATATCTCCAAAACGTCCACCAGCCCGCGTATAGGGTAGTGACCTTGAAGTAGTCCATTGAAATGTTTCTTCCGTTTGTGATTTCGAGGTTCGGACCCAGGTTATCTATCACTTCCAGATGTGGAGAGATTTTCGTGCCCCGCGAGGCGGGCCCTCGTTGTACTTAGGACTAAAGTGCGACCCTTGAGGTATGCCACTCGGTACGAACTGTCCCGGTCGGACCCATATCTAATCACAATAATTAAGATTAGATCACTTGTCTAGGGGCGTCCGGTAGCGGGGCCCAGTATGTGTCCACTTCTTTCTAAGTGACGATATCGGTCCGACCGACATGCGTACCGAATGGCATCTCTCTATCACGTCGTGCATGGTTAACGACCCCACTACGACCCCCTTCTCAAGGTGGCGGCCAAATGGGGTGGCCGTCGACCCCGAAAACTCATTTTTCAAACTTATACCGCCCACTCCCACGCAACGAAAGAAAAAACCTTGTCCTAACCAAAATGCAAACGTAGCCTAAAAAAATTTAACATTTCAACGGACTACTTATATTTCACCCCATACGCGGGCTGGTGGAGGTTTCGGAGTTAGTTTGAGGGCCGTCTCGTATGAAATTGAGTACGCTGAATCCACAGAGACAACCCTCAGGACTGTGCGAGGAACGGTTGCTGAGTTACAGGCGTTTTACCCCTGAAAGTTACGCAACCACCCTGTCTAAGGGCCCGATCGCGGGGCCCAAAATACCTTCACATCTTAAAGTGAAGACGATGGGTCCGAGTGGCATCTCTCTATCACAATAATTGCTTTCACTAATGATAGTTAAAAAATATGCTTAAAATTAATGATAATCGATTATTTGATCAAATCCGAATACGACCAAAGGAACAAGTATACCTATTATAGGAATCATTTCGTCGTTTATATTATTACTTGATTGTTAAAATATTAGTAAAAAAAACTTTTTAAAGACAAGCTTTTATTTAAATGCACTAAAAAGGAAAAAATCATTTTTAATAATTTAGGTTCATAATTATAAAAGCGTGGGTCGTGACTAATAAACTATCATAGAGTTCACGACCCACGCTTTTATAAGAATCGACATAAAATCGGTCGATTTAATGATCGCTTTTTCATATAACACCGTTGTCATTACTAATCGATAGTTCGATCGGCCGATTGATTTATCATTCATGCGCGCCTAGCCGAGGTTAATGCATGTCCCCTATCCTAGCATCCCTATGTTCCGTCTCTCTTGTGTCCTTGTGATAATATGTTGCTGCATATGGCGTCGCTTATGTTCTCGATCAATAAAATTTTCTTCGATTCAGTCATTAAATTGATTGTCAGAAGCAAATGCCAATCCGTTAAAAAAAACCATAAATAATATGTGCGCCTAGCTTTAAATCACATAAAATTAAATCAAGTACAAATACTTAGTGTTACTTGGATGTCTTCAGTTCAGTTACCTATTTGGAATTTTTTTAAATTTCAATTTTGTTACTGTTAACAGATTTCATTAAAAAACAGAATTTTACGCAAAAAAATTTAAAGAATCAAGTCAATACAAATAGGCAAATACAATCGTATTTTGTCATTTTTGGCCATTTTCAGAAATTTTTGTTTGTCTGTTCCTGGCAAACTCAAAAACCACTCAAACGATTTTGATCGGACTTTCACTTCTTACCTATAGTGTTTGTTATGCAAAGGGTGCTGAGCATTAAGTCAAAAGATCGACGTCAGTGCGAGCGAAGCCGCGAATAAAGACTAATTGCTTAATAAATATTTTTTGTCATAAATAAAGTTGGACGAAAAAAACTTAAATATTCTATAATAGTCTCTCTCTTCGTGGACATTTTGTATCATAAATTTAATTTAAAATAGGGAGAAATATTTTACATATTTATAAAATCCGGAACGGTGAACAGAAGGACGCAAGAGACAATAAAAATAGTATTTGATTAGTTTTTTCGCAACACTGCAACATTTTATTGTCCTGTAAAACGTATGTTGGACAAATTTTCGTGAGAGCATTTCCGAAGTGGAAAAATACAAATGTTTATAGGTTGAATGTGTCATGTGTTATTTTCCTTTTTCTATTTTGACTGGAAATCGTTCTGACAAAGGCCATTTATCTTTCACGGTGAAGTCAGTCCTAGTAACAGTTGAAGAGGAGTGAGGGAAGGGGATTTGAAGGGTGTTTATAGGAGTGTGTCTCTGGCAGGGTTGGGGGTTGAGGTAGTACCGGGTCACAACTCCGACCCCTTTGTGTAAGGTCAACGAGGTTGACACGATGATATTTCATCTCCTCCGTGAATCCGGAAAACGTTTGCGTACCGGAATCAGTCATGTAAAAGTTTTACAAATTCCCTTCAGTTTCCCTTCTTTACAAATAAGTAACACTATTATTAATCGTAAACGTAATGCGGGTACACCGCCAGTGCTGGACTAGAGTTTCGATTCTAAAATTATTGAAGTAAAACTTCTTTGATTTGAGGACTAAAATGCTGGGAAGTAGGAATTCAACGGACGTGTTATTACGCGCGTGATAAATAGCATTATAGCGTTATAAATAAATCAATTCTATAGTCAAGGACGGAAGTAGATAAGTAAATTTCATGGCTCATTCTGATTCATTAAGTTTGTCCCACTACTAAATTCCCTAAAAACCTTACCTGCTTACATAATAATTATGTTTCAAAGACCACCAACAGCTAAGGTTATTTGGGCCTAGCACCAATTCATATTTTCAATTCATAATTATTTTTTTTTTTAATAATAAATTGAAAATTCAATTGACACTTTTACCAGCTCTTGGGCTAGAACCCGGAAACTGGGGACTTGTAATAGAGGAACCATAGCAACGCCATGTAAACAACAGCATTGCTAAACGCTTGGCTATTCTCAAGCCCTTTACCTGCTTACATATATAGTACTGAATATTATAAGGTTCATTTCGGTCGTGTGTGCCGTAACACATGCCTTTTTTATGTGTATGATTTTCGTTGGCTGTGAGCAGATGAGAGGAGGGGATTTCAGAGTGACTGTTGCGCACAACTACGGATAAATAGAGAAACATTCAAAAGTACCTAACTCGCCCTTCTCTATGGTAACTTCTAAGCATTTAGCATAAATACGTCATAGTAAATAATCTATATATATAAAAATCTCGTGTCATGGTGTTTGTGTTCATACTCCTCCGAAACGGCATGACCGATTATCATGAAATTTTTTGTGTGTATTTGATAGGTATGAGAATAGGTCGTAAAGTATATTTCATACCGCTAGGTGATGAGGGTGTCCCTATCCAGAATTTTTTTTTCTAATTTTTTAAAGAAAATTTTTTTTTGAATTTTTTATTTTATTTAGCTTTAAAAAATACATATATAGCGAACGAGCGAAGCGAGTGAGTAGTGTATTAATAAAATTCAAACGAACGAGCGAAGCGAGTGAGTAATGTCATTATAATATTCAAGCAAACGAGCGAAGCGAGTGAGTAGTGTATTTATAATATTCAAGCGAACGAGCGAAGCGAGTGAGTAGTGTATTGCACCCGGGAAATTCCTAGAACCCGGGCTTTCTTAGCATCCGGGCGAAGCCGGACCGGGTCCGCTACTAAAATATAAAATGTGCCGTGAAAGTGACACGTATTGTTGAAATAAAGTTTGAATTTTTATGTAGAAAAAAAATAATATGCAAAATATTCATTTGCTTTTAGATTTATTATAACAACTTATTATTGTTTTTACTTATTTAATAATCAACTACATATTTGACAATAAGTCTCTAATTTGACAGCTGAGTTTTCTGTTTTGCGCGTAGATTTGATAAAGTGTACTTACCGAAATTGCTTTGCGAATCATGAAAAAGAAGGTTTATGATTTATATTGTTCACAGAATTTCACAAAACACACTTTTCACGTTGTTATTTTTGAATTCAAAAGAACTTTACTTCAGCTGATTTACGCTATCAGTCACCAGACGGCAAGACCATGCATCTGCTCACAGCGAATAACCTCGTTCCTGGTGCAAGTAATCAGAAAAAACCTAAATTTCTCAGAACCACGGATCCAATTTGAAAAATTCTTTCAATGTTTACAAATCTACTTCTTAGTGAATAACATAGGCTATATATTATTATGCTACGACAAAAGAGGGATGAGCGAAAAATAGCGATTTGTACCCGGGAGAAACCGGATCGAACTAGTGGCTTAAAAAATAAAGTCATCCTCATAGAATGATTTTCTTTAAATTTTTAAAGTCACACAATAATGAAAGCAAGCTTAGATAATACAAATAAAATATGAAATCGCTGATTATTTTTGTAGTGATAATTTATGAAAGGTCAGTGACCTGTAAAATAACGAACTAAAAACGAAACAGGAAATGAAAATCCATTTCACGCGAAAAACATTATCTCTTATACAGTGTGTGGATAAAGTTCGGAATATATGAAATATTCCGGAAAATACAAAGTTGCGGAAAGCATACTCGAACACGTCGCTTGATTTAAATTGGCCATCTGTTAAAGTTATTGGCAGAACTGTAATGTCATCCATCTTTGATATTTTGATAGTATCTCTTTTTAAATGGCAACCAATATCTATATTTTTTGCTTTACTATGTAGAATTCTCAGTTCCCTTTGTGATCATGTCTACTATAAAATGTTCTCAAAGTCCTTAAAAAAATTCCTTTCGAATTTGGTATTTTCAAGTAAGTATATGTAATATATCCCAAACTTTATCCCCCAAATATATATTGTGAACTTTGTTATTCCGCATGGTTAAACTTAATTAGCTTTTTTATATAAAGTTCACCTTATTATTGGTTTATTATTTTCTATCTATGTCCATTCACTTTGTCTCAGTAAATATATTTTTACGGCTTTGATTGAAAAGTTAATATAATGTAGTACTTTAGTTAATAAAAAAAGATAGGTTGATGGAATTTAATAGTTTAAAAAAAGAATTTCTCTTTATACAGGATGATTAATATCGAATGTAAAAACATCTGGAATAGCTATTTTAAGTAGAAAAATCTACATAAACATGTGCTCCATCTATTTTACTTACGGAGCGACAAAACTCAAACATTTTGTTTCACTCTAATAAAATCTATAGATTTGATCTTCATACTTTGGAAATAAAGAAGTAAGAAAATAAAACTTTTAAATTCCCATTTTAGGCGATTTTAAACATTAAAACATTTTATGGTAAATTGTGAGAAAATTCTAAAAAAAACTGATTGAAGTTTGATTTTCAATTAAACATTAGAAAAAAGGACACACAGTCTTAATCATTCGGAAGAAAGCATCAAATTCTTGCAGCAAAGTAGTTAGTAGCCTGTTTCGCGAGAAGCTTCCAATTGTGACATCGACACGGCTATGTTTTATGGCGCTGCAGGGGGGAGGGATTTTAAACCACGCAATTATTATTAAAATAAAAAATATTTATGCAGACAATATAAAAAGATAAGGGCATTTAACCAACATCCTGGTAAACATCTTATAAAATGGCATGAACTACATCTCAAATCTTATGAAGTTTTTAGAAGCTCGAAACATGCAAGATGAAATTTAATTTAAGTTTGCTTATACATGTCGAAATATTAAAATTGTATTTAAATATAATTACATATTTTATAGCCCCATACTCTCGTAGTTCATGTAATATGTACTTACCTCACCCTGTGCAAATAACCACTGAAGCGATGTACCGCACTTCTATGGAAAGAAAAAGATGAGTGCGTGGCCGCCACGTGCGTTGGAAGTGAAACTTTCAAGTTTTTAAAGAGCCTAATACTGAGGCTTTGCTACGACTGAGAACGTAACGAAAATTGAAACTCGCCTGTCTTACTTTACTGACGAGTTACTTCGTGAGGACTGAGGCGAACGAAATTCCCTCTGTCTCTCGCTGACTCACTGAGTGGCGAGTATAGGTTTCACTTTCCGTTACGCGACCATTTTGAAACTAGAGATGGGCGGTCCGGGTCACAACGAAGATTCGTTCCAACCGGATCTCGTTCACCTAATGAACGGGTCTGATTGAACGGATCAAGTGATCCAGTGGCTCCATGATCTCTATGTGAGTATGCGCTACCGAAATTCCTTTTACGTACACTGAATTACAGACTGTTACCTAGGATCCGGTGATTCGGTCTTAATTTTAACGCGCGTTTATTTATTAGTAATAACAAAATTCATATAATATTCATTCAATGATGATACCTACATTAATGTCACATTTATTTAAAAAAAAGACAACTCAAAATTTTCAATTCAAAATAAAGATCTGGATACATTCTACATGCCACATTTATAAAAAAAACACACAAAACTTAAAATTTCCAATTCAATATAAAGATGAAAAAAACAAAAAATTCACATATAAAACAATAGATTTTATAGAGTAAGAATAGAATGTACTGGTAGTTTTAAATTTTATTTCTTACCTGATAAGGACCTATCAATTTCGTTCATCGTTCGTCAGTCAGTCGGTCTCGGAGTTGGTAAGCATTAAACCGTTTTACCTACAGACTGTTCTTACTTCTTACCTGATAAGGACCTATTAATTTCGTTCATCGTTCGTCAGTCAGTCGGTCTCGGAGTTGGTTAAACCGTTTACCTACAAACTGAACCAGATCCGATTGGGACCTGAATTCAGATTCGTTCATTTATCGTTCACTTATTGGACCCGTTCACAGTGAACGGGTTCAGCGTGAACGACACATCTCTATTTGAAACATAGGAACTTACACTACCGGGACATATGAAGTTTCACTTCAAAAAATAGTCATTTTAATAAGCAAAGATGAAATCATAACCTGAGACAAATACTGTAGCTTTATGGTTGTACTATCTGAGATCAGCGCATACAGAACACCCGCTATGCAATCCCGTTGCAGTTTTCTTTCGAACCTCGGTGTATTGTCTAACTAGGTACATATTTTAAAGCGGGAGGATTTGATAGTGCCACGTGGTGCAGAACAAATTGTGTGCACTCCGTTGAGCATATCTCTGCTGACTTGTTACTTTCTCACCCACGCCCCTAATCTCACCGGGCTTCAAAACCGTCACACAGTGTTTTGTTTGAATGCTGCAATCTGAACGAACCACAAGAAACAAATGAATAATTCAACTTTTTATTTGTTTGGTTTTTTGCCAGTTATTAAACTGTTTGACTTTTGAACTTTTATTCGTACTCATCTTTAGAGTTGTTCTATTTAGACATTTCACAACGTTGTGAAAATATTATTTTTTTAATTCTATTTTCCTCATGGAAGTTTGGTGATAGGGCCGAGCTCAGGTCAAATTCTGATTGTACAACCCTCAAAATCTAAAGAAAAGTGGTTTCCCGTATTGCGGATGTGCTTTTTTTATGAAAACGCACGCACCCTGGCATTCTTCAGTTTCAATACTAGATTAATTTGACTAAAATATAGCTCCATATTTCTTGTCTTAATTCTTACATTTTCGCATGTATTTTTTTGCAAGTGTTGAAATAAATAAAGCAGATGTTTTCATCATGAAGTTACAGTATATTATATCGTCCAATTTCTGGAATAATATCTGTGACCACAAGGCAAAATCGCTCAAGTCAAACTTTAAAATAAGTTTAATGACTATATTTAATATTTGAAATAATTACATCGTCTAGTTTTCACTAAAATGAAAGTCACAAACAAGTCAAATTAAATTCCTCACAAACTAAGATTCAAAACCTAAATTCGCAAAAACCGTTTCGAGTTTATTTAAATTTAAAATGTAAGTTGGTTAATTATTTTATTATTTTTATTTATTAATTACTATCGGCTCCGTCCGGCTTCGCCCGGGTGCTAAGAATGCAACACACTACTCATTCGCTTGAATATTATAATTACATTACTCACTCGCTTCGCTCGTTCGTTGTATATATAAACCTCCCGGAAACAATTCCGTCATACATGATTTTTGCGTAGCTTTACCGTTTACGCAGCGCACGCAACGGAAGCTCTCAAAAGGAATAATTTTTCCCGTTTTTGCAACATTTTTCATTGATGCTCCGCTCTATTTGGTCGTAGCGTGATATTATATAGCCTATAGCCTTCCTCGATAAATAGACTATCCAACACAAAAATAATTTTTCAATTCGAACCAGTAGTTCCTGAAATTGGCGCGTTCAACCAAGCAAACAAACAAACAAACTCTTGAGCTTTATAATATTATAGTATAGATTTTATTCAACACGTTCGTATGATAAGAAACTGTCCCGAGATGGTCACATATTATTATGTCGGGGCGCTTTTTTAGAGCAGTTTAAAATGGACTGATCCTGTGATCCGTTTATCCACTGAAGGGTTAATAAATCGTTTTGAAATGCAGTTTAAATTTTAAAATTTTAAACAAATATTACTTACACTAATAGAGTTAAAAATATTTACCTTAAGGTGTTGAAAAAATTACCAAAAATTCGACATAGGGACATTTGCCATGTTGCCATAGACGAACACTTTGTGTTTCCGTTTTATCACTAAATCATGTCAGTTTATTATAACATTTTTTACAAGTTGGGGTATAAGAAATTAATTAAATTTTGGCTTCCAGTAAGTTTACACAGGTATTGGGAGGTGAAGTTTTTGAAACTTTGTCGTACCACCTTGGCGTCTTAAAGCAACATCCTAGAGACTTTGGCGTCATTCTAGGATCACCCATTTCATGCTGTGTTTACCATCCTCCATGTGTTTACCTTACGTATCTGCATACTTATACATACTTAAACACTACAGGTTTGTTCCAATCTAAAGGGTTTGTTCATTGTATCGACAGTTCATAATTAATTATATTAAGGTTGTTTTTGCGACCTTTTGCTTGTACAGCAACGTCAAAAAATATTTTGTTCACCGAACAGTTCAATTTTTACCCTGTTTTTGTTGAGAGCCACAACGGGCCCTGGTGCAGATTTGTTGAAACCGCTTTACATTTTTATAAATTATCGATGTGCAATTAAAAAAAATGAAAGTAAAAAATAATGTTTAATTGAAAATGTTTTTTATTGAAGGGCCTTAAAAAGCAAAAAATTAATAAATTAATTTTCCAAATGTTTAAAAAAATTTAAAAAGCATTCGAGACCAATATTCTAGAATATATTTGTTGGTTAATCATAAAGTGATAGTGATAGTTTGCTGGGGTATCAAATGCTTTTAAAAACTTTTGAATAGCGAAAACTTTTCCGGATTCGCGTTTGAAGTTATTCACTTGAAAAGCAACTAACAACACGCAGTTTTTATTTTTTACTGCAGAAAATTTGAAATAAAAAGTCCACACTTTTTACTACAATTAGAGTAAATGATTTGCTTTGGTGCTTGAAAGGCGAAATGGGAAGCGTATAATGTTGATTTTGTATCAAATGGAAAGGGACTGTAATATCGAAGCAACAAAAGGCATTTACTGTCGGCAAACATATTTTTTGACACGGGTGGTTTCATTTCGACAAGGACCAGTGACGAAAGCAACTGTTATTTCCGTTGAGAATTGACGTCACTTACTTTCCATGCGCCCAAATGCAATTTCAGTGATGTGTCCCGATGGGATAGTGGGATAGCTACCCACAAACGGTATAAAGTCCTACTAGCATTATGTAATGTACGTAAAATATACTAAACACTTGCTTTTTTATGAGACGTTTATTTTAAATTGGCACGTAGTACCTGCTACTTTCTTTAAATATAATGAGCTAATTATTCGTTCAGGAATATAATATTATAACTTCCTTTTTGGATTAATAAACAAAAAAAAACGTTCACAATTTTCCTGTACACGGTGATAGAAAATTAGACTGACTTTGGCAAGCAATATTATTTTTTTAATGGTCAACGTTCCCAATTTGGGAACCAACGTTCCCAATTTGGGAACATCATTTTATAATTTTTTTACATAGAGAAGTCAATTTTTCAAGTTTAATGTCTTTACAGACTTATAATATATTCAATTACATTAAGAATATTTAAAATTATTCATCTAAGTATGTTCTTTTGTACACTGAAAAAGTAAATAAGTTTTCCGCTATAAAGTAGTATTTCGTTGGTTTTTTTATGATATATTTACTTGCAGATTACCTACTTTATTTATATTATTTTTACTTTATTACATAATTTTTAAATTAAACATACGTAGTAACTCCTTTATAACCTGCGTATTTGAATAAATGGAGATAGAAGTAATAATCTTCATTATCACACACAAGATTTCTTATATTCGAACTTCTGTAACAATCTTTTGAATACTTAATTAGCCTGCAGATGATAAAAATATAATATCGAAACATGTCGCCTATAATAGTTATGTTTGTGTGGGATAATAAAGTTTATTAATATGAAGGTTGAAATATAATATTGAATTTATATTTTACTAGCGCATTACATTTGGAATTATTTTAAGTAATTCTCTATTTCGCACGTTAACTTCCCTCATGTCATGTACTTGATTGGTCTGAATAACATTCAACAATGTGAATTAGCTACCATGTAGGTACATTCCACAGCGGCATACCGCAATGACGTCAGATTGGTCAAACAAACGACACTCGGCAACACACAGCTGTCATGCCAGTCACGTGAGTGACAGTCCCTACTGTCCGCCGGCCATTGAATCAAATTGTAAGTACTGTACCTACGCATCATTCGGTATAACGTCTCCATTGAATTAAAAAATAAATCAAATAATAAGTACATTGTAAAAAAATATTGTTGTTTTGTTGACGTTAAGTTATTTTATAATTTATCTAATTGCATAATTACAACTAGGTCAAACTACAATTTTGTATACCGTAGTGTTTATTCTGTACTGTTGCGCTAAACAACAAAACTATAAACTTACATAGGTAAGCCATATTTCCACCGATATAAAATTCGCGTTTAATAACGAAATACCTACTTAAGCAGATTTCACTAACCCTAAAGTAACCCAAGTTTAATAATCTATAACTTGAATAGCGATGAAAATGTGCGGAGTTAGGAAACATAACTCAAATTTTATATCGATGAAAACATGGTCTTATTACTTTATAGATTTATAGAATTTTCATGTTATTCATTTTACGTTAATTGACACTGTGAATAGCTAGCTATGACTCGACCAGTGATTTTAAAAGTCTTACGTTTATTAATAATCCATATTCGGTAAGACAAATGCGGTAGTGTACACTTTCTTACACTTTTCCCAAAATGTATAAGAAGTCGTTCATAAACTACGTAACGCTCTTGACGAAGAGGGAGGGGTTACCCCAAAGTCTACATAGCGTTACGGGGGGGGGGTAATTGTTTTTGTTACGTCACATTAATTGGTCGTTAGATTTGAATAATGAGGATGTGAAAAGTTGCGTAACCTTTTCTCAAAGGTTACGCAACTTTTCACATTCTCATTATTAAACTTTTTTCTTGCATTTTTTACCCTCCCCCACCATAATGTCTATGGTGTTATATGGCGGGGGAGGGTAAAAAATGCAAGAAAAAAAGTTGAATAAGCGCCCCCTACACGCAGCGAAATGTGTATGTTTTGTTTGTGCCTCGGTTTGTGCTGACATCTTTGTACTACAAATGTTACAACTACGCGTGGCGATTTGTTTTTACTGTTATGTTTGTACATATTTACCATCAGAATATTCTGAGGATAAATATGTTTTGACCCTAAACGCCACGTCATGTTTGTACAAACATTACAGTATAAACAAATCGTACAAATAAATCACAGAAAGTTGATTTAAGAAAATCATTGCTTCCGTTCTTCTGTTTGTACAAACAAAACGTAGCGACATTATGTCGTTGCGTGTAGGTTGTCGACATATATGTGCATACAAAATGATGAAAGTTGTTTGTACAAATTTGTATGAACGTGTAAGAGATGAAACATATTATTTGTACATTTTGTATGTAAATACAAATCGTTCAAACATTCAGCTGCGTGTAGGGAGCGCAATAGTTCATGGACAACCTCTAACCACTGCGGACAAAGCTATTGTATGTAACTTTTGGAACGTCTATATTCGACCACATGGAATAATAATCCTGTTTACGCAATACACACTATTTGCATCCGCTTTCGCTACTGTAAACATACATTATTGTTAATAATGTTTAAGTCTAATAATAACAGATGTCGGGATGGTAGAGATTCCTGTTTTTAAAGCACCCTCTGTTCCATTTAATCACTTATAAAAATTGATACCTGAAAAGGGTTTGTTTTGCGTGTTGTGAAATTGGATTTCGTATCACCGGCATGATGTTTTACATCTCATAAAAAAATAAACTTTAAACGAATTTTTATTATTATTTCTCTCGTAATGTATTTGATTGTACAGTTTTTTTAATTTTATGAAAATGTGTTTGCTCAATCATAATAATTTGATATAATGGACTTATTTACTGTTTGTCTTTTTTTAACGTAAACAATATTTCCCTCAATAAGAGTAGCAATTACAGAGATTGCAATAAAACCTTACCGCCGACAGTGCATTAATAAAAACGGGCGTTTGATTTCTTTACATAGAAGAATTGAATGACGTATCTATAAGGAGGTTGAAGTTCAGTGAGGAAACATAAATATTTATAGCTTCATTATCACAACAAAACATCAACTGGTCTGCAATAACATTCCCTTAACTAAAGTTTGCTTTGACAAAGAACGTCTTTATTTGAAAATTGACAGATATACACTAAAAAATTCTATTTTTATTTAAATGCAGTTTATCGGGATTTTTTTAAAACTAGTATTAGAAAGGTTATTTTTGCTGAATTAAATAACAATATTTTTTAAGGCTATTTGAGCCTAGCACCAATTCATATTTTCTATTCATTATTTTTTTAATAACAATTTGAAAATCCAATAGACACTTTCACCAGCTCTCGGGCTAGAACCTGGAGGATTATAATAGAGGAGCCATAGCAACACCATGTAAACATCGGCATTGATACACGCTCGGCTATTCTTAATCCTAAATGGCAAATTGAAATATTTATTAATTTAAAATTATTTGTTTAGTTCCAATATTACATAATGGATAAAAAATGAGGTAGATTTTAATAATCAGCTCCGTTTTTGGGAACGTGGCTATATCCTATCGATTTTTGTTATTCAGTTCTCACGCTAGAACCTTAGCAAATCAAAAACAAAACTTTATTTCTATATTTTTAACGTTTTTTTAATTAACAGAATATTAGATTGCGCTTGGAAGCTTCTAAATTCACTACCGCGCTATTTTTCTAAAAACAAATTTTTTTCCACCGACTTTTATCGTAGATTACATCAGTGACATAACTTCAAACGAGTTTAAGCCTCGTTTCTTTATTTAACAATTAGATTAACAATCAATATTGTTATTACTTCCTATACTGTACAAATTCACTATTTTAGTGAAATTAACATAAGAACATCAGACGATATTAATCGCCATAACATTCCCTTATAAATTATTGTAGAAAGGCTACATAAGAAAAATTTAAATGCACCGCCGGGAATCGAACCCGGAACACCCAATATCGCGTCGGGCAAGTTTTCCAGTTACTCCACGGTGCCCATGGCGTACACTTAATCTTTTCTTATATATAGCACAAATACACCGCAAGTCCACAAACTGCGAGAGCTAATATTATTTTTTATTTTTATAACAACACTACAATGAATGTTGCTTTTCTCAAAATAGGCCGGATATGCCTAGTAATAATTTCAATTATTTGCGAGAAAATTACTTACTACTTGCCCGACGCGATATTGGGTGTTCCGGGTTCGATTCCCGGCGGTGCATTTAAATTTTTCTTATGTAGCCTTTCTACAATAATTTATAAGGGCATGTTATGGCGACTAATATCGTCTTATGTCCTTATGTTAATTTCACTAAAATAGTGAATTTGTACAGTATAGGAAGTAATAACAATATTGATTGTTAATCTAATTGTTAACTAAATAAGATACTGTAAGTAATTTTCTCGCAAATAATTGAAATCGTTTCTTTATATTTAGACGTTAGCTATAATAAAAAAATCATACACTTTTGATGGAGCCTTTCGGGTGTCCTCCTCGATTTTCGACTTGGCGGCACTACCTTCCGTTGCGTTATTGTAGTTACGCTACGTGAGATACCCATGCGTAAGTGATCTTCGACCTTTACACCAACACCGTTTTTTTTTGCATATTTTTGCGCAGTAATAATATATGCGTATAACTTAATTTTTAATATGAAGAGAAATGTTTAACTTGCAGACAAAATATATCTGCTGTCTGAAATATGTTTTTGTATTTCATATCTATTCTATTCTGTTAATTATACATTATTTAAAATTATACGTCGGGGCACAAAAATCACTTTAATTCAGGAAAATTCAATTTTTATTGATATTTAAACTTATGCATCAATAATTTATTTAAAAACATCAATTTTTCATTAGAATCCCACTTAGTCATATATTATTGAAATATGTTACCTATTTGTAATAAAAATATCAAATTATAAATTTAGTGTATTAAAAGTTAAGCAGAAAAAGCGGAAATCGTCTGCAACCATAAATCTAGTCAACTATAATTTTAAGAGAATGGTTATTGGGTTGTTTACAAGTCACTGTGATAAATAATAGCATATGGACGGAAAATAAATGAAATTAGTTCAGCTAGCGTCTTTTTTATCATTTCCAGGTCTTAGTCATAATTCATAACTTGCCATCTGTGACACATAACTATTGTAAAATGCAAGTTCAGGATAAATGACAGTTGATAGTTGTTCACTCTTTTTGTTTTTTATGCAACGTGGCCAGTGAACTAAATCGATAAAAAACATGAACGAATGAAAAACAAGAACAAATCACTAACAATGGACTTGTCATAATAGAATAATGATTCACGGAGAGCGCAGTTATTTTGTCGTTGAATGAAGGAAAATAAATTTTATAGGGCCAGTAACCCAAATTAATCAAAATACAGATTGGGGCTAGTCTCATAAATATTCTTGAAGATGATGAAGCAAAAAGGTACTTGCATGGAATTTTTCATTTTTATTATGCATCATAAACAAATAGGTCAATTTGAATAAAACTCTAAAATATGTGTAATTTGTGACGCTTGAAATTAGTCTCGTTTGTTGGGTCTCTTTTTTTTTGATTATTAATTGAGTAGATTAGAAAATTGAAAGTTTTAGTCAAATGATTATTTTGTACAAATTATTCGGTGAAAAATATTTTTTCCACAATTTTCTATACTGACTGAATTTTCTATACTAACTGCATAATGCATTTCCCAATATTTAAAAAACTGACATTAATAGAACTATAAAATCCAAAAATATATCATTTTTAACTAACTATATTTATGAAAAGAACCGTAGAACTTACGTGGTCACTTTGTTTTAAAAAAGTCGAATTGTGAGACATCTGTATGTAACTTAATGTTTGTAATTCTGTATATAATATGCTTTCTAAGTAAGCATTGTTGCAAATAAGTTGGGTTTAACTTTTGATATCGCCATACTCCAAGTTCTATCGAAGAACATTTCGCTGCGGGGCGTTAAGATTTTGGCATAAGGCATTTTGTTGAAATCAGTCCACTGGCGTAGAAACGATTAATTATAGCCTTACAGACATTTTAATTTTTTTGAGAAGAGTTTGAGACAAGGTAGTGGTATTTTTTTCCTCTTATTGTAATACAATAGTTTCTCTAAGGGTTGCAATATAAATATATACATCTCTACATAGTATAAATTGAAGTCGCTTTTCGCGTCTGTCTGTCTGTTTAACCGCTAACTCCTCCTAAACCCCGCAACGGATTTTGATGCGGTTTTCACCATAAGTTAGATAATTTTTCATGGAAGGTTTATATATATATAGCATAATTAATAAATAATAATAATTAATAATTATTTAATTAAATTCGTAACCCGACCGTAAGAATTCGCAACATACTTTTATCATAAAAACGACCGTACTAAACTGTTCCACTCGTAGCGCAGATGTTACATCGCAGCGCTCTATGCACAGGGACCCGGGTTCGAAAACTGATGGCATCGTAGAGTTTTTGGCTTTTTTTTCTAAATTCTACATGATATTTATTTATATATTTTTATTTTTGTTATATTCTTTCTTTGACAATAATTATAATTTTTTTAGTTTAGTTTGCGCTCATCAAACGAGCGTAATGAGGGAGGAATCGAACGAGCGAAGCGAGTGAGTAATGTAATTATAATATTCAAGCGAACGAGCGAAGCGAGTGAGTAGTGTATTACACCCGGGCGAAGCCGGACGGGGCCGCTAGTAAAATAATAATAATAGGTTAATAACGGATACTGGGCTTGAGAATAGCCAAGCATATAGCAGTGCTGTCGTTTACATGGCGTTGCTATGGTTCCTCTATTACAAGTCCCCAGTTCCCGGGTTCTAGCCCGAGAGCTGGTAAAAGTGTCAATTGGATTTTCAATTTATTATTAAAAAATAATGAATTGAAAATATGAATTGGTGCTAGGCCCAAATAACCTTAGCTGTTGGTGGTCTTTAAAATACACAATAACGGATACTTTGTTAGCAAAATGTATACTTCATGGTTCATGTTACAATTAACATATCGGATTGATGTTTTAGAGAAACATTATTAGATTTGTTCTTACAGATATCTAAAATCGACTGTGAAGTGTGCACAGTGAAATTTTTATTGTTCAACAGGCGTCTAACCCAAATCTCTGATTAATTATTAGTCTGTTGTTCCAACAGTTTGCTAATAATCAGAAAATTATATAGTTTACGCGAATTTTTAATCAGAGACATACGCGTTAGGTAATTTCTGTAATCGTGTTTGTAACTGCGGTCGTGAAAGTGATCGCGTATTGAATAGAACTCTAGGGTTGGACGACAATTTTTAAGGTTACTTGTTTAGTTCTTTTTAGTGTACTGTAAACACCGCGTTAGCTGTTTCACTAAACAAGTTTGAGACTAGTTTCCAATTACCTAGTCAAGAAAAATCCTAAATGTGTCCATAATTTTCTGTGGGAACAAATCTATTATGTACTGTTTTTCTGTAATTTCGCAATAATTATAATTGTAGAGGTTGCACTGTCACTGGTTGAATTCAGAACAAAACAATGCAAGTTAGTATGTTGCTTGGTCGGAATGCCACAAACAACTCCTTGGCCAAGTCCCAGTTATAGAGGATCTCAAACCGCAGTCAGTCATGTGGTGTTCTGGTGCTCCATCACTGTCATCGGTTGCTGCCCCTCCCCCCCGTCCTTCATAATATCATACCGTCCAGCGCACAATTCGGTTTATATTCGCTTGGTAGCTTTCTTGTCAACTGAATGCTCACTATTTAACTTACTTCTTCAACAGATAGCATTCTAATTACAAATAAAACACTTACAGGGCTTGAGAATGGCCGAGCGTGTAGCGGTGCTGTTGTTTACATGGTGTTGCTATGGTTCCTCTATTACAAGCCCCAGTTCCCGGGTTCTAGCTCGAGAGCTGGTAAAAGTGTCAATGGAATTTTCAATTTATTACTAAAAAAAAATAATGAATTGAAAATATGAATTGGTGCTAGGCCCAAATAACCTTAACTGTTGGTGGTCTTTAAAAACACAATTTTTAAAACACTTACATAGACTTTTGACATGTTATCGTATCCAAATTTTAGAAACAGGCTTTTTTATTTTTGCGAAATTAATATCATTGTTTTATGTTGTGAAGGATGCACAATTAGAAGTACCTTTTAATTAGCATTTGTATAAAATATTTTTGTAGCAAAAATATTTATAATTTCTAACTGATCGAAAATGATTTATGTTTTTTTTGCAGTCATAAATAAACAAATAATTTCGTTATTGACAAAAAGTTGTCGAGTTCAGCTCAAAGCTAGCTTTCACTCTAAAACATCATGCAACAAAAAAAAATACATATAACATATGTGAGAAAAATATTATCCCTATATTATTAAACGAGTAAATCTTGTATATATGTTTCTATGTATCTATATAAATATTTTCTCGAAAACGGCTCTAACGATTTTGATCAAATTTACCGAAAAGGGGTTTTGGGGGGTAAAAAATCGATTTAGCTAGGTCTCATCCCTGGAAAAATTCGTTTTCTTATCGATTTTATCATTTTAAAAAACAGTTTTTTTAACGTCATAAAACAGTGTCGTATTGTGAGTAGGCTTTGGAAAAAACAAACTATTTTCATTATTTATGTCAAAATTACTCTGACAGTCAATCTTTAACTTATTAAAAAAATCAGTAATTATTTGAAAAGTAAAAAAATAGCAACAATAAAATCTAAACATAATTATGTAAGTAGTTTTAGATAAAATTTAAATAAATAGGTATGTTATTTTTATATTATCTATATAAAATATGTATAGGTAAGTACGTTAAATGTAGTATGACGTATAATCTTACCTAGACCTTTTTTTCTCAAAAACGACTAACGATTCTGATGAAATTTACAGAATGGGGATTTTTCGGGGCCAGAAATCGATCTAGGTAGGAATTTTGGTTCTAGAGGGGAGCAATTAAAAAAAAAGTGTTTTTTATTTATTATAACTCGCTCAATTAAAGTCAGATTGATTCGAAGTCTATTTCTACATAGATTTTATATAATATATCACAAGTGTTAAAATTGTAATTGAACACTAATATAAGAAGTGTCTTGCACAATATGTAAATAATAACAAAACGGCGGCCCGAAGGGCCGCACTTCTGGCGCCGCGGGTCTGTGTAAAAACACATCGATTTTTAAAAACTATGGTGAAGATACATGCAAAAAAAGTTTTGCGCAGGTTATAGTCTGACGTTTGTTATTAAGAGAATCGATTTTTGTGAGTTTTTCAGTAGGTACCTATGCAAAAAAAATATTTGAAATTTACTGGAAGTTGTTAAGATGACATCACAGAGAAAAAGTACTTCGATAAAGTTGATATTTGGTATCAATGCTTAAAATTGGATTGTTAAAATGGAAACGGGCGAGCAAAATTTCATCTGATTCGAACATTTTTACAAGATATTCAATCTATGAAAATCGGTTTTTGCGAGTTCTTCAGTCAACAAAACAATAATGGCGGTAGATTTGAAAATGGCGACCTAAATAATATTTACAGGAAAAAATGCTTGATTCAAGTTGATACTTACTTTTTACGCTTAAAAATACACATAGGTATTTAAAATATTTAACAGAAACAATTATTTTAAATTATGTTTCAGAAATAAATTCGTTTCGGAATAATATTCTGAAAATAATATCTCACAGCATACAAGTACTATTTTTATTGTTGTCGAGCGTCTATAATCTACAATTCAATTACTATTTTTATTGAACTCATCCGAGCAAAGCTCGGCACCCAGATATTACATTATTATAAGGGCAAGGATAAAAAATTACCCATCTCAAGAAAAAATACAATAATCTTTGTAATATTGTTTCTCCATTCCTGTCCATAGTTATATATTATAAAAAAATGAATCGTAGGAAGCAGGACAAAAAATTAAAAAAATTAAATTAAATAATTTGAACGTTTCGTCATTTATTTATGACTTTCTCAGCAACTGAAATAAATATGAATGAACAATTAAAAAAACAATTATCAATCAAATGATTCCCGCACCTCCACCACTTACACCACAAATGGTGGAAGGACGGGATTTATTGAAAATCTGTACGTATTATTGTTACTATTTCTGAAATTAGAAATTAAAATATTTTAACCTCATCAACGGCTTCCTTGTCAACCTAATCAAAAAATTATACTTGAAACTGCGAGTTTTGCTATTGAGAGATTTTTTCTTCAGTAGTGTTTTATTAGGTTACTTCAAATATTTGAATAAAATATACCTTGATTTCCCGTATATATTCGTATAATAATAGTTTGATGAAAATGCTAAGTTTGAATTTTATTACAAAACTTCCAAGATTTGACGGATTGAAGCGAAATGCAGCATGCATTGTAATATTGATGTCTCAGTTCAATACCTCTTCGCTATACAGGATGTCCCACGACCCATGTAGAACGGACCAAATATGTAATAGTCTTATTTAAAAAATAAAACGTGTACAATACATGTTTTATTATTTTTGTTGCACAAAAACTATTTTCGAAAGAATCTTCGATGTTCGTTCTAAAACAAATAAACTAGATTTTGTGTGATTTTTATTTAGGACATTCTGTATATGTATGTATGTGCGGGCGTCGTAAATTTTATACGGAGAGAATTCCATAAAACCTCTTCTCAAACATCACACGATATCGATATTTTCCGATGCTTCTTTCGTTTGTTGCCGCTGATGGGATTATATCAGTGTTGTCAAAACCTCTTTAACATTACCCCGCAATGTTCACCATATTTTTCTTTAAAGAAAACTCATTCTGGAATACAGCACGGATAGATAAAAACTAAAATAATTTTAACAATGAAATTATTTCTAATAATAAATATGATTAAACTCCATTACCGCAACTAAATTCACTATATATTAGTGAATTAACATAATATGTGAGGCGGCAATGTCGCCATGATATTCTTTAGAAGGGCTATATATAAGAAAAAATTTAATTGCCAATGCCGAGATTCGAACCCGGAACTCCCAGTTTCGCACTGTACGAGTTTCCTTACTCTACAGTGCGATCCATCCTATGTCTATATCTAACAGTTCACCTAACCTATAATATCCATTTACGATGTTTTTAATGTTCTTTAATGCGTTTATTACAAAAAGTGCTGTGTGTATAACTCGGGCGCAATGGCCGATTGCGACTCGTGCGATTGCTGCCCTCTCAGCGCTCTGGCGGGAAAACGTCACACTCGTTTGCAATTGTCAACTTTCGCGCACTTTACTATTGGTTATATCGTTCCATTTATGGTATCGATGAGTATTTAATTTATTGACTGTTGTAATTGTAATTAGTGTTCTGCGGTAATGAAGTAGGGTTCGGCAGGACTAACATTGAACACAAATATGATGGGAATGTCAGTGGAAATCGATAACTTCACACAATACTTTCACATCATTGCACTCATTTCAAACCGCACAAAGCAGTTGAATAACACGCAGTTTGCGGCCCACGCACACTATATACGAGGTGATCAAAATTCTAAAAAAGTAATAAAAATGAAGAATATTTTTTATTTGATTTATGACCACCAACTGTCCCGGTTTCCTGGCCCAATACTGATTCATTTGTTCAATTTATTATTTATAAAAAATCCAATTGAAATACTTTCCACCAGCTCTCAGGTTCTCAAATCCTGCTTTTCACTCATTCGACACTGTTTGTAAGTCTATTTTTTCCCGAGTGAAATAGGCTTTATATTATTAAGCTATACGACAACAGGAAGATGAGCAGTGAGAGAAAATGTAAAGCATGTCGGGGATCCTGCACGTGATCGTTGAGGTACATCGGTGTGCCCTTGCTAAACTATAACAGATACAGTAAAGTGATATTTGAGAGATTTATTGCTCTTGATTATTCCACTGCTAAACCAAACTCTACTCGGACAAGGCCGAACCAAAAAGCTAGATGTTTATAAAAATAGCTACTCTCTAGTATTTTCTATATAGTAATCAGATATCATATTTTGTGATCACCACTCGCGATAAAAATATGTTAAACTAGTTTAGAGTAGAAATATTGTGTGATGAAATTTTAAGATTCGCTACAAAACTGATCGCGGGAGTAAAGCTAATGACGATTAAAAATGAAGTACTTTTAGAAGGAAAATAAAAATTGACTTTACGTCATTGGATTAAGATGACTTATAAAAATATAGTTTCTCTAATTCTAATGGTATTATCGTAATCCTGGATAAAAACAGTAAAAACTTAACGTTTCATATAGAATACTGGTAGTTCCTGTCTTAACGAATTGTATCATTCCTAAAGCCTGCTCGTAAAATGAAAACTCAAAAAAAATATTTCCTATAAAGATATTATTTGTTTAGCGTTTGTTTATTGAAACTTATCTGTACTTTTTTATTTTAATGATACATGATAAAAATAATTCATAAACCGAAGACACGTAAAGCAACAACTGCCCGCATTCAAAATGAAGCTTTCATTTTCAAATCTCGTTTTAATTGTTTTGATGAAATCTGACAGTCATAAATTACAAAACTATATCATATTTAGATAAACGATGCGTAGAACTGTCCGAAATGAAGTCTGGCATGATGGCATCATTATACCTATGTATGTTGTTACCTTAGTAGTGAATATACAATAAAATAGAATATAATCAGCAATTCTAGCGCACCGATGGTTTGAAGTGCTCGCGAATTGGAAATCGTTGAATTCTATAATTAATATTACTTCCATCGACAGTGGCGAAACACATGTTAAAGTACATGTACTAACTGTTTATAGAGGCTGTCCAGAATTTCATATTTGAACTGCACTTTTTGTGTATGCAGAAAAGCGTCAGATTTCACCCAATCGAGATGAAATTCATAAAGTAGTATGGCACTAGTTGACAATTCTTAATGGATGTCATTTTTTAATCAATGACGGCTGATGTTCCAATTCGTTTATGATGAATTCCATTTGTAGACGAAAGGCGCTTACGACCATTGTTGTCGAGCATCTATAACTACAATATCTATGTATTTCTAAACACAGTGTAGATAGTACTACTAAAAAGCATTGTGTACTCTGCTCACATGTGGAAGCTATTTGACATAGAAACCTGAAATTTTGCAAATATGTAGTCTTCATGATTACAACTGACAATAAATAAGTTTCATTAAAAAAACGGAACCATTATAGGATCATTCTCGTGTTTTTCTGCCTGTCTGATCGTTCCCCCCCCCCTTATCTCTGAAACCACTGAGCCTAAAGTTTTGAAATAAATAGGGAATATAGGGCCTCACGCATAGTGTTTACAGGAAAACCTAAACAAAAGTCCTAAGATCTTAAATTCCCACGGAAAACGTGAAATTAGACATAGAGCTAGTACCAAGTGTATCAAATATACTATTGTTTGTGCGGTGAGATACGGTGGAATAGTGGTAACGCGTTCGCATGCCACCACGAAGAGCCGGGTTCAAATCCAACTGATGATACGTGATTGTTTTTTTTTATAATATAAACATTTTGGAATTTTTCACTTTATTTTTTATTCATCAAATATTCCGGTAATAAATATTTTTTTACTTTAAAAATATACTTTAATTTTTGATACGAAAAAAAAAGATCAAAATAAAATGTAAGTACAATAGTATATTGTGTAACTAGTGTGCTAAATACTTACATCTTTATACGTCACGCGCGATATTTTCAGCATAAGTAGTAGGCGAGCACACACGAGCCTTGGCGAGTGTGCATCGCGAGCCGCATACGAGTGCTGAAAACATCGCGCCTGACGCATAAAAATTTAGCACACGCGTTGCACACTATACTTTATATAACACATGCATGGTTTTAGAATTTAATTGAATTAAAAAAACAGTTACAGAATGGTTCATTATGCAACTGTTTTTTCATTATAGCACTGAAAAGCGTTACATAATGGTCACTAGTCTATAAACGGCTATTTAAGGTTCGCAAAACAGATACGAAAAAACACTAAAAGCGTGCATGTGTTATATAAAACTTTTTAAAAATAAATCTATAAATTTTTTATTTCTACCTAACTCCTTATTTTTATTATTGTACGGAAGCCTCGATGCGCGAGTCCGACTCGCACTTGACCGGTTTTTTAATTATCAGTTGATCGTACATTTCGAACGCATTGTAAAAACTCGACTTGACTATTTCTGACACATACTTATCGCAACCACTACAAGTAGAGCAATTGCCTGAAGGATGCTGGAGTACTATACAGGAACTGGATAGGGACAAGTAGGCGTAGGGGCGCATGGAAAGGGAGGTGGTGGTTATAACATCTGCACTATCCTAGAGCGCGTTTCATACATACGTACATATGGAGATGTACCATATGTACAGCATGCTTTGATTTGGAACTGGCATATGTACCGACTAAATTGAAATAGGTACTCGTTTCTGAAGAGAGATGCAGGGTGTTTCAGGAAGAATGGTACATATATCAGTATGCAATAGCATCGCCCATTTTGAGCAAAAAAGTTCAAATAAATATGTGGCCAATTTTCAATCAAAAATACAACACATTATTTTACCTAAATCGTTTACGCTGTTTTGCAGTAATTCATTTAACTGTATCTCAGTTACAATTGAGAATTGGCCACATGTTTATATGAACTGCTTTGACCCAGCGATGTAGTTTAGTGGTACAGCACTAGACTCGCATTGGGAAGGTACTGGGTTCGAATCCCGGCGGGGGCAGATGTGGCTAGGACTTTTTCCTACTGCCTCACGCCGAGAAACGGTAATTCCTGTACCGGCCATCTTGTTTGAGGTTTTCCATGGTTTCCCTCATTAATTCCAGATTAATATCGAGATGGTTCCTTATTCAAGGCCATGGCCGATTACCTGTCAAACTCCTATGCTCCCAAAGTTGCCTACCTTATCCTAATTTCCTATAATTCCTCCATTCGCACATTGCTAATAAAAAAAAGTTGAAGTTTAAAATATGTAGAAAACAACGGGAAGTGGTAAAATGGAAAATAGTAATGGTGCGAATGGCGTCTGTTATGACATAATGTCGAGAAACGGACGTTAAACGCATTATTATTATTATTATTATATGAACTGCTTTGTTCAAAATAAACATGTAGGTACTATTCCTCATGAAACACCCTGTATATAGGTATGTATAAATATATGTACCGAAACCAGATGTGTAAACTCAAAGTATTTATAAGGTATGGAGTTATATAGGTACTATCGGGTACTACGTTTTTAAACGGTTTTATTAAGCTTGACCCCGTATATTTGTTTGTTTGTTACTATCTTTGTTTCAAATCTTGCGACAGTTTTTTCAACTACTTCTACTTTTTACCTATAGATAAACAACGTTTTGAGTTTCTGTGGACAGTAATTAATTGGTATATGATAAAATCAATCGATTTAAAACCCCTTATATCCACACCATATTATTCACTTAACAATTAGAGGTGAAAATAATAAATATCTCAGACAGCTAGGCTGCCATGATTTTTGAGCTATATCTAAGAAAAAATCAAATGACCACTGTCGGGACTTGAACCCGAAACACCCAGTTTCCGGCTAGGTGAGTTACCGATTTCTCCACAGTGCCCGAGAGTGGAAAAATAGGTAAAAAAACATTTAAGTTAAACGGTTTTATTTTAAATCATCAGCTGTACCAAAAACTAGAAAATAATTAGTACACAAACCAAGGGGCACTTTATGTCGTTACGTCAGCGTAATAAGTAATAAAAACGTGGGGCGCATAAAAGTCTGTATAACGACTGTATAATTATTAAATAAGAACGGCTTGTCTAGAAAAATGTGTTTCCAAGCCCACCAACAGAAATATTTCAAATGCGCACACGTTTTTATTACTTATTCCGCTGACGCAGCGACACTAAGTGCCCCCTGGTTTCTGTCCTAATTATTTTCTAGTTTTTGGTACTGCTGATGATTTAAAATAAAACCATTTAACTTAAAAGTTTTTTTACCTATTTTTATTTTAAAATTATCAATAAGTAATAACAATGATACAAAAATATATGCAAGTTGAAAGAAATGGATTTTGAAAATAATTAATAAAATTCCCTGAATATTAAAAGTAACCACAAAACACGTTTCACTTATAGCCATATTAGCATCATCAGGAGATGATACATGGTTAGCGAAAAGAGCGTTAGTGTTTTGTGGGTACTTTTTTAATATTCAGTGTCTTTTCACCAGAGATTTATTCTTCAAGAGATTCGTTAAACATTGTTAATTGTTTAGAGAAAACTATTTATTTTTATAACTAATAACTCGTCAAGCAGTGATTTGACGTTACTTTTACGATGTATAGAGTTTCGGACATGAGAGAGTTCCGAAGCAGTGTCAGCGGTATACGTCGGTTAGTTCATGAGAGGCGTAAATCCAGCGTGTTAGCTGTCAGGAATTTATGATGCACATTTAATCATGATAAATGTACGGGTCATTCGTACTTACACATATCGTTCCCTGTACATTCCCTGCCGGTGTATATATAGGTGCGATGCTTCTGTATGGATGTACTCAGTGCTTGCTCAACTGAACGCACACACATACAGCTACTTTAATATACAGGCTGAACAGATCAAACATCACTTGTTTTTAAACGTGAGCGTAGCATTTTATGAGGAACCTGAGAATCATAGTAAACTTTAAAAAAGTTATATCATGGTTTAACACAGGGCCGGATTTACCCTAAGTGCCGCTCTAGGGCACCGTGAAAAATGCCGCCCCACACTGAAGTTTTTTTCACAATTTTGTAAATAAAACTGCAGTGTTCATAATTTTACACACATTCTTAATAATTGGATAAAGTAACAACAGGATACAAGGCTCATAATTTAAAAACAGTTATTCACTTATCATTTTTAATGGCCAACGTTTCGGCAAACATTTTTTGCCTTCCTCAGGACCTATAACCAAAAATAGTACAATAAATTACTCTAAACCATACCTAAATCTTAAATGTAGAAAAAAAAATTATTTTAAAAATTTTTTTGGATATCAAATAAATAATTTTTAATTACCTTAAATATTTTAGTGAAACGTAACAAATTTTTAAAACATGCATTCATTTTGTCCAAATAAAACTTTTTTAAAAATATACCTCATTAATTAAAAATTGAAATTTAAAAGATTTTTAAAATTTAAAAAAAAAAATTTTAAAATAAATTTTTTTTCTACATTTAAGATTTAGGTATGGTTTAGAGTAATTTATTGTACTATTTTTGGTTATAGGTCCTGAGGAAGGCAAAAAATGTTTACCGAAACGTTGGCCATTAAAAATGATAAGTGTATAACTGTTTTTAAATTATAAGCCTTGTATCCTGTTGTTACTTTATCCAATCATTAAAACCAAGGTGTTCTTATTATTTTATTATATTCTTAATAATGAGAAAAAGTATTTTATTTATTTGAATTTGTTAATGTTTTCACGTTCCAAATTTTGCCACCCCTGAAAATTTTCCGCCCTGGGCACTAGCCCCTAGTGTCCCTAGTGTAAATCCAGCGCTGGACTTTCACATCTCAACTGTGTCTTTAATTAGGATCATAGTCGTTTACATCGATTTATATACTAATAATAATAATAATGCGTTTAACGTCCGTTTCTCGACATTATGTCATAACAGACGCCATTCGCACCATTACTATTTTTCCATTTTTACCACTTCCCGTTGTTTTCTACATTTTTAAACTTCAACTCTTTTTTTTTATTAATAGCAATGTGCGAATGGAGGAATTATAGGAAATTAGGATAAGGTAGGCAATTTTGGGAGCATTATAGGAGTTTGACAGGTAATCGGCCATGGCCTTGGATAAGGAACCATCTCGATATTCATCTGGAATAATTGAGGGAAACCATGGAAAACCTCAAACAAGATGGCCGGTACAGGAATTACCGTTTCTCGACGTGAGACAGTAGGAAAAAGTCCTAGTCACATCTGCCCACGCCGGGATTCGAACCCAGTACCTTCCCAATGCGAGTCTAGTGCTGTACCACTAAACTACATCGCTGGGTCGATTTATATACTATACTATACAGAGGGTGGCCTAGAAAAGGTATAGGGAAAATAACGTTGCGAACATTTACAATTTTGTAGTAAGCTCTGAGCCATAAGACCTAATGTAAATATGTAATAGATGCAGTGATCTCAGATTATTTAAACCGCAATGTTGGCACCTACTGTTATACATCCTATATAACGTATGGTGGCACTATATTTTTCTTCCGGGTTATTGAGTCTTTTTGTTCCACAGTATATCCGCGGAAAATGCGTATAAATTCATGAACTTACAATGATGGTAGGAAATAGACACTAAAGATGTCATCAAAAACGGTGAGGTTGATAACGCCTATTTCTTACAAAAATAGATGTAGGTTTGTGTGTTATCCTTTCCTTTATTATAACCATAAAACGCATGGAAATTCATGAATACCGAAATCTCTACTAAAAATGATATCAAAATTTTCACTGTTGTAGAAGAACTGAAATGAAATTTTTAAGGCGGGATTTAAAATATTCAAATATATTTTTAAATGAGCGTAGTTCTTTTTCCGTCTTTATTTTATTATTTATTTTCCTATTAACTAGTTTTGTTTTTAATTCCCGACCGACAAAAGGGGGTGTTATATGTGTTTGGGTCGTATGTTTGTATTTCTGCATATTTGTCTGTGGCATCATAGCTATTCAGTGATTGGGCCGATTTTAATGCGGTTTTATTTATACGACAGAACATGCTTATTTTCTTAATTAAAAACTTTTTTAATCATGTAGCCCTTCATTGCTAATAAAAAATGTCGAAAAGTTTTGCTTAATCGTATATTTTTATTCTAATATCTTTTTGCGTAAAGATGTAGGATAAAATAATTGAAATTGGGACAACTTTAGCAACTAACAATAATATTGTCCTTTCTTGTGATCGTTTGAAAATTTTCGTCAATTTGACTGCTCCGTCCCTAGTTGTTAAGAAACAGATGTCAGCAACTTTCAGATATTATTATTTCCAGTCGATTGAAAGTCGGTAAGTTAGACACTCACAATCTCTTGCGTCGGCAGATGTTTATTTTCTCAGGAAAAACTACAAATCCTCCACGCTGACAGTTCACCGAAGATACAAAAAAATGACTGTAATAGTATTTATTTTCTTTCCTCCATATTCATATCTAATGTCAACCATAGTTTAACGTTTTGTTGTAGTTTTTTTATCGAAAAGCTGTTCTTAATTCTTAAAAGCTCTATATTCATGAAACTTTGTTTATTGATTATGATAATACGTTTGAAAATAGAAAAAACAACATTTTTGGTGTTTTTAACTTCCCATTGGAAGTTATTGTAATGGGTCCGAAAATCGAAATCAAAATGTATAACAAATTTTTATGTTTCAAGGTCACCACACTATTTTTACACTATTTTTAGAAATATGTCTCGCTGTGTGTGTGTGTGTGTGTACGTATGTACGTACGTATGAACGTATGTACGTACGTACGTATATGTGATCCATTTCTTTCTAAGACGAAATCTCGAGAATGAAACATGATATCGACTACGTTAGGGTGCCAATCGACGCGTATTAACGTAAATATGATCTGAAAGAAATTTTTTCAAAATCGGTTCAACCGTTCTTTTTTCTTAACCAAATAACCTCCAAAAAAGTAGATTTTACACAATATCTCGCGAATAAAAAATTATATTGACTTCGTAAGGATGTCAATCGAGGCGTGTTAACGTCATTTTGATCCGACAAAAATTTTTATAAAAATGGGTTCAGCCGTTTTTTTTTTTTAATTATTGTTAAAAATAAATTATAATTATGTTTTAATGATTAAAATGATTATTTTTCTGTGTAATATCTAATTTAATTATTATTATTAAATATTTATCAAACTGGGAAGTTCGTCGTGTGAACCTCAAGGATCGCACTATAGTCCTAATAAACGACCCACCTCACGGCTTGTTATTTTAAAAGATCAATGAAATAATTATTTGGAGTCGGTTCTTATTTCTTATACATGGTATAAAAATCTGTATTACTATTGTAATTACATATAACCAAGGTTGCCAGATTTCCGATATTCACCCGAACAGTAAATTAGTCTTGGCTGGTTGACCCAAACTATGAAGTGTTCCGTACATTTGTGAAATCGTAACATACTATACCTACGTATTTATTCTTGCAAAATCGCACTTATCGTGTTTCGAAATAATCTTTCAATGTGTAGTTTAATGACGATAGCTCCCCCCCCTCTCCAAATAAATGCACACACACACTTTATCACATATACACACAGTGTCCGTATTTTTATAGAACTTCTCTGGCAGCCCTGCATATAGCGTATAGGTACTAGAAATTACATGAAGAGGCTTTACAATATCCGAACTTTTTTTTAGCGAAACCCTATTAGTTAGTGGCCTATTTATGAATTATGATCTGAACAATGTTATTCGAATCAAATTCTGAAAACGCATATAGACGTGTTGTAATTGTAGAAATCTATACTAAAATATAAAATGCAACGTCTGTCTGTCTGTCCGTTTGTGCGCTTATAACTCGAGAACTACCAAACCGATTTGATTTTTTTTTTGTTAAGTAGCCCGTTTATCTGGGAAGGTTATAGCTGCTATTCGAGTTTTTTTTCGGAAGGGGGGTAATAAATCACAATATCTTATCTCTGGAAAGTCACACTGCCTGAGTGATGTAGGCTATATTTTATTTTGATAAATTTCTCGCGGGGGGAATAATTCCTGTGGGATAGTAACAAAACGTAACTCTGAAATTCTTTTGCATTTTTTTAATTTTTATTTATTTATTTACGTGCACTCGACAGACTTACGGTCCACTTACAGAGTGACAAATTAAGCGCCCACACGCAAAAATACATTAATAATACTGCCCACACGCAAAAATATATACCTATATATTACATATAAAATAAGATATTACAACAATGTGAGACATTACAGAGAATTATCTTAAAGCATGAATAAATGTAGTTGATCAGAAAAAAAAATCTTACGAAGGATTTTTTTTAGGTATGTTATTTGTTATTTTAGTGGATAGGCGAAATCCTAATAATATTATAAACACCACCAGACCCTCGGGGGGATAATAAATCATAAATCGAAATCCATGTGTTGAGTCGCATCCATGTTGATTTAATATTAAATATCTGGGTGGCCGAGCTTTGCTCGGATGAGTTCAATAAAAACAGTACTTAATATGCTGTGAGATATTATTTTCTCAGAATATTATTCCGAAACGAATTTATTTCTGTAACATAATTTAAAATAATTGTTTCTGATATTTTAACTACCTATGTGTATTTTTAAGCGTAAAAACTAAGTATCAACTTGAATCAAGCATTTTTTCCTGTAAATATTATTTAGGTCGCCATTTTCAAATCTAGTACTTTTTCTCTGTGATGTCATCTTAACAACTTCCAGTAAATTTCAAATACTTTTTTTTGCATAGGTACCTACTGAAAAACTCACAAAAATCGATTCTTTTAATAACAAACGTCAGACTA
The DNA here is from genome assembly GCA_039654895.1 of Mongoloraphidia duomilia. Classification (NCBI taxonomy): domain Eukaryota; kingdom Metazoa; phylum Arthropoda; class Insecta; order Raphidioptera; family Raphidiidae; genus Mongoloraphidia; species Mongoloraphidia duomilia. The sequence goes on along the minus strand of CM077522.1, from coordinate 19,391,420 downwards.
ACCTGCGCAAAACTTTTTTTGCATGTATCTTCACCGTAGTTTTTAAAAATCGATGTGTTTTAATACACATGCCTGCGGCGCTAGAAGTGCGGCCCTTCGAGCCGCCGTTTTGTCATTATTTACATATTGTGCAAGACACTTCTTATATTAGTGTTCATTTAAAATTTTAACACTTGTGATATATTATATAAAATCTATGTAGAAATAGATTTCGAATCAATCTGACTTGAATTGAGCGAGTTATAATAAATAAAAAAACACCTTTTTTTTAATTGCTCCCCTCTGGAACCAAAATTCCTACCTAGATCGTTAGTCATTTTGGAGAAAAAAAGGTCTAGGTAAGATTATACGTCATACTACATTTAACGTACCTACTTACCTATACATATTTTATATAAGTAATATAAAAATAACATACCTATTTATTTAAATATTAGCTAAAACTACTTACATAATTATGTTTAGATTTTATTGTTGTTATTTTTTTACTTTTTAAATAATTACTGGTTATTTTAATAAGTTAAAGATTGACTGTCAGAGTAATTTTGACATAAATAATGAAAATAGTTTGTTTTTTCCAAAGCCTACCCACAATACGACATTGTTTTATGACGTTAAAAAACTGTTTTTTAAAATGATAAAATCGAGAAGAAAACGAATTTTTCCAGGGATGAGACCTAGCTAGATCGATTTTTTGCCCCCCGAAACCCCTTTTCGGTAAATTTGATCAAAATCGTTAGAGCCGTTTTCGAGAAAATATTTATATAGGTACATAGAAACATATATACAAGATTTACTCGTTTAATAATATAGGGATAATAATAAATTCTCGGGAACTTGGATAAAAATAAATTGATGCTAAATTTTCAAAATTTGCAACGTTTCGTTGGTTTATTTTCCAACTTCTTCAGGCAATCTACAGAAATTGTATTTCTGTAGATTGCCTGAAGAAGTTGGAAAATAAACCAATGAAACGTTGCAAATTTTGAAAATTTAGCATCAATTTATTTTTATCCAAGTTCCCGAGAATTTATTATTATTAATAATAAATCGAAATATTCGTGGGCGAAGCCATGGGTAGCAGCTAGTATTATATAAAATCTGCAGAATGCCTGTTTGTACAATAACTGTTGCGAAACGAGGTCCGTGCATTAATAGAATTCTCCTGTCGCATTTAGTTGCAGTAGCGCCAGCGTGCTGTGTGTTGTTATTTCGTTATTTTTTGTTCGTTCGTTTGTTTCATTCGCCTTTAGTTTAGAAAGTAGCTATACTTACATAAACTAACTTTTAAATTGTATTAAGATCGCTTTTAAGCATAACGCAAATAAAGTTTATAAGAAGCCTCGAATACATACAAGGTGTCAAATCGTATTTGGCGCATGGGAAATAAACACTTGGGAATTGGGTGTATGCATATTTTTTTTTTGTGTTTTATTCTGAACAATAATTTTTGAAATATTTATGCAAGCCTCGCCTGCTAAAAAGCGTTTTTGCGCTTGACATCATTTTTCATGAAAGTATAGAGGCCATGCGATTATATATCTACTATACTAATACTATCTAAGAATTAAGAAAAATACTGTTTTGTACCTATGTATAAATATGATATAAACAATCTAAGCTATATTTTTATGGAAACGGACACTCGACATGAACTTTGACGTCACACATTGTTTTTGATGAAATTATTTCTTTTGTTTATTCATATTTCAATAAATTATTGCACTTCAACCAAACATTCAATGTTTCACAGATTTGAGTGTGTTCAAATTGACGTATATTTTCGTTGTACGTAATAAACATGCGATAAAAAATTCGTGCATATATACTAATTGTTTTATTTTTGTAAATAGTAGCTCTCCTGAGGATGAACTAAATAAAAAAGTACTGTAAGAAATGTGTTGACCACAAAAAACTACAAACAGCTCAAAGATTGTCATTATAGTGGATGTTTGCTTTTTTGCTGGAAAAGTCGGCTAAAAGTAAGCATGTAAGAAGAATTTCGTCTGTCAGAAATAAAATAGTTAATGCAGTTATTCGATTTTACATTATTTGTATAAAGTTTCTTTGCGTTTTTTTGTGAAACATTGGCAAATGAAAAACAGTTTCGTCTTAGTCTGCATTATATTATATAAACAATTCAAGAACTTCAATATATATAGGTACCTTCGATTATATAATATTATTAAATGCATTTAGAAAATGTGAAAATTTCTCTTTTAAATTTAAACTGCTGTTCTGCATTATAGTTTTATACCTTTATCAAGCTACCATTTTATAATTTTTAATTCATAAACATATCTGTATGACGCTGTAGATACCTAATTTAGACATATTTTACGAATATGAAATTATGTTTTGTTATGTTCATTTTTACTGTAGCTCTATGGTCCATATTTACTCCTTTACTTCTCCCCAGTGCATATTGCCCAGTCGAGCACAATATTAAATTAAAAAAAAATGAATCAACATCTTGTATGTATTTATGTTTTTACAAAACTTAAAATTCAATTATCATTTAAAAATGTTCAGTTTTTCAAATTAAAAACTTTAATACACTTAGTTACATTTGAAATATATATACGGGTTCAAAATTAACAGCAATTCAGAATACAAATTGTAAAACAAGAAGGCATGATGCATATATATTTAATTTATTTTGCAAGGTAAATAACTGTAGTGTAACCTAAATTAAATTTGGAAATAGGTATGTAGTTACAAAAAATTTAAGAACGAACATTTGCAACAAAAATAACTCTCTGAGAAACTTTTTTTGAGAAAAATGTTTAGATACCATCATCAAATAAATTCTCATCCATATTTTATTTTGAAATCTTGTTTTAAGAATTGTTTATTAATTTAGATACTACCAATTGTAATTTTCAAAATTGTCTTAGTAATAGACGTACAAACTTTCGGATTGTCACCGGTGGTAGCATTCAGGACAAAAAAAAATATCCCATCTGTCCACCACAATAATATCGAAATATTTCTCCCCCAGGGGGAACATTGGTATATAGTTGTTCTCGCAATTGTATTCCAATATTCTTTGGAAATTGGCGTTCCCAGGAGCCCGAGCTCGTACCAGTCGGCTGGCAGATTCTAATACACAAATGGATTATTAATTGTTGTGTTGGACAGTTACTTGTAGTCAAAGAAACAAAGCAGTGCCTACTGGGCACTGCATTGATTCAACTATTTGTTTATTGGCCAGAATACATTAGTAAGTAGTTATCATTCTATTAGTCGCTGTAAATTTAAAATTATTGTGTACTGAAGATTTTTTCGCTTCTATAGGAACTTTTTTATTAGTGTATTTGCCATAATATTATGGCACATACACTATTGGCGTCGGTCGGATGGCGGGACCTAGGGGTCGGACCAAAATTTCTCGACGTTTCATAGCCTCCTGAACACTTTGGCACCATTTTTAAAAATGTTTATATATATATGTAATATATATATAGTTATATATATATATATATATATATATATATATATATATATATATATATATATATATATATATATATATATAGTGTGTACACGATAACTCTCGACAGACTTAATCGATTGAAACGAAATTTGGTACACACATTGGAACCCATCACCGCAAGAAGCCTATTTAAAATGGGCCCGATCGGACCATTTTCAGGGTTGTATTTAGGGGTTCCAAAAAGTTTTTGGGCCCAAAAATACCGAAAAATTTGTCAGAATCGTTTCAAAATTGAAATTTAACTCTTTAGTAAAGATTAAAATGTGCTGCTAAAATTTTAATAAAATCGGCCCGACAGGACCGGACTTTCAAATTTTATGAAAACACTAGTTTGTTGATACGGATTTACTTATGGAAGGGTGTATTTAATTGCGTGTACTGATAAAATCCATGTCTAATATTGAAATTTAGAAAAATTTAATTATTTTAAGGGACGTATTAAGGGGTTAAATTTTTTATTTTGTCAAAAAACAAACTTAAGTTCACATAATAATGCCACAATGCCTGATGTATTAGCAAATACACTATATTGTCGGCAGGGGTTGGCACTGCGACCCGAGTTTTTTGTCTTAAGAACAACTGTTTGGAAACTCACTATACATAGATTGATTTAATTGTAAATTTTAAACAAGCATAGTTGTAAACTGTTCTGTAATTTTGCAAGATATTTTTAATTAAATTTTCGAGCAGCAGATAACATAATATGGATCGCAATAACGTATAATAAACACGTTTTGTGAAGATGGCAAGCTGTACGTTAAACAGTTGTAAATGATAAAAAACGGGTTTCAGCTAACAGAAAAAAAAATTAAAAGGTCGTAAATCATGCTCTTCTGTTCTTTAGTTAGAGGCGATTCATGTGGAGCTCTCTAAGCAATAAGCTAGAACCACAGGGCTACGAAGCTGTGAAATGCATCGGTAAAAAAAACCAGGAAATAGCGGATATAGCATAAATATATATCCGTATCTACTGTCTCGTGGTCAATGAAGTTTTTATATTTTTTCTATAAATAATTCTCCTCGATATGTTTACCAGTTCCAATCGTTTACCCAGTGCTGGGTCAATGTTGAACATTGTTAATATTGTATTATTGCTGTGTCGGCTTCCATTCTCAAGGGAACCACACGTATTTATAAATATGAATGAAAAGTTGACTTTAATTTTTATTTATTACTTCACGTTAAAATAATAATAATATATATTCGGTATATTTTGAAAACAAATTTCCTTCAGAAGGAAATGTTTAACTATAAATTAAGTATACAATTGCGATATATAGTTATACTATATCTATATACTTATTACAAAATATATCAAAATAACGTGTGTAAATAACAGGGTATTAAAAATTATTCCCATAGATATTACTTCACGTTAAAAAGACTGTTATTATTTTCGTGTTTTTTCTGTTCTAAATTTAAAAAAATTCATGTTTTTCTAACTACCTACTTATTAACTTCCCATTAGAAGTTGTAATGGGTCCAATTTTGCGAATGAAAAATTTGAACATATCTGCAAGTTTTGAGGTGAGTTTTGAGGTGTGTGTGTGTGTGTGTGGGTACGTACGTACGTTCGTTCGTTCGTTGGTGAACTTTTTTCGACTCGCATATCTCAAAAACATATATCGATATCGACTCGGGAACAATTTCATTCGACGCATAATTGCATTATGAACACCTGATAAGGTTTGAAAAAATTTGTTTTGGCGGTTTTTTTATAACAAAAAACTACTGTAAAATAGTTGGTGAAAAGTTTATCTGTATTGCAAATAGTTTCTCTACGGTAGACTGGCCTCTAATCTCTAAGGGCACCCAATGGGAAGTTAGCAGTGTGGTTTTACCCACACACCAAGCCACTTTTTTATTTTTTTGTTTGGACCGCATTTATTTTTTTTAACATAGGTACAATGTTAGCTCGAAGTACAATTTTGAAACTTTTGGTTAAAAACAAATAGCACTTAGAAAATATTTATCTTTACATCACTTTTTCGGTTACTCGAAATTGGCCGCCCCCGCCGCCAAGATTTAATAGTGACTCAAACGAAAAAAATGCTCTCGGCACTTGGCGGCTACTTATTTAAATTTCTTATTGTTTTCTATCAATGGCAATAGTGTTTATCAAATTCAGGTTGATAAGAGTTGTGCATGAATTTAGCCGCCCCTACAATTCTGCCGCCCTGAGTTATAACCCCTTCAGTCTCTACGTAAATATACGCCTTTACATACCAATAATTTATAATTTGAAAATAGTTCTGAATATTGAACAATTGTACTCAAAATGCAACATAAAGAACGGTGTATGGATATAAAAATATCTCAGTCATGTAAAGTATATAATATTATCATTAAATAAAATATAAACACACAGTAAAAAAAATAAAAGAGAAAAATATATAGCGCAAAATGTTCCTGTGGAAGATGAAGTATACTTGAAACATGTACTTTAAACTTCTGGACAGAGCAGCTGGAACGTTTTTGTATCATTTTGTTAAGTTGAAAAATATATCATCTTTTTCATATCGCAATGTTGTTCCATACATAATATAACACATGTACACTAAAAATATATTACGTATAAATTCAGCGGTCCTTACTGCTTGAAAAGTTCTTTTGAAAAAAATAAAGAAATTAAAATACAGCGTGAAAAATTACATTTTAGTATGAACCAAACTTTTCCATATATACAGACTGACTAGCTTGTGTCGGTTTTCACAGGAAACTTATCATAGTACATAGGGTATCAAGTTATCAACGCTCGCGCACACGACCGCACATTTTGCTGTTCCACTAGCTTACAAAAGTTGCGGGCAAAAACTAGTGGAACGACTTGGTGGACGACCATGATTGTAGTCAAAATTTTATCATCGGGTAAAACAGACTATTCTTCAGCAAAGTAAGGTTATATTTTTCTAAGAAAAGTTAAACCAATCAAATGTTATGATAATACATTCCGCACCCTTCACAGATATGTTGAACTCGATATATTCATTTTTATATTGCAAAATGTAACATATTTTGTTGCTATCTTTCCGACGTTAAAATGCGCGGAAAAATAGTTTTTGGCATATCCACTATAAAATAGCTGCTTTGCGTGCATGTGTGTGTACATGTTAAGTGACTTTTGACAGGTCGGTTTGCGGGAACGTATCTTTCCCACACTAGTGTGTTTCCGTTACATATAATATTTCTAAAATGTCACCCCAGTATGAGACATTAGACGTTATTCATGTCAAAAGTATAGACTCATATTTCGGTTGAATAACATTAAAAGCCTGCAAAATTATGTGATTTCGCTTAAACTTGAAAATATTTCCTCGCAGATTGTAAGTAAATGATATATTTATATCGATACAATAAAACAGCTCGGAACAAAATACAATTTTAACGATATTTTTTGGTACAATAGTTACAGATTGTACACAGAAGAATACTAGATAACAAGTTTGTAACTTAAACCTCAGGTTAAGTGATGTAATAGTAGATTTAAATGGAATCTAGCTGTAACTATCAGATTCATTTTACTTTGTACATGCTGTGTAGATATAAATAAACTATTAAGCAAATAACTATAAGAAGTGAATTAAAGAAAACTTAAAAGGACATTGCACATTTTGTTATAGAGGATTAAATTGATCCAATGTTGGCCACAACTGAATTATAAATGTTGGTGCAATATGACAAGATCTTTCGATTTGAACCAAAAACAGATAATGCCCTTTAACCGTTATTACAGAATTTTTTTTTTTTTTGAAAATAAGTATCTGAACAGTGAAACCATAGAATATTCTTGCAGAAATAAGTTTTGTTTATTTCCTGTTTTATATTGTTCATGTTTAAAAGCAATCAAACTGTGAAGCATTTTGTATGTTTGCTAGAAACTTCTGTAGTAGTTTTCATATGCTTAGTTTGTCAGACAAACTCACGCTAGTGTGCCTCTTTCTTGCTTAAAATCTTTTATACATAATATTAATATGACGTCTTACTCTTCACGTTCACGAATCCATGGTAACAGGCCAACATCAAAAAGTAGCCCCACTCTTTTTATCTTTCATGTTTTCTCCATCTGTCTCTGTTGTCTGTTCTCACAAACAACACGTGCTGCTTATTATACGAACTATTTTATTATTTAATGAATGTGTGTTGACTGCACGCTTGAAACACGAATGGTATAAAATACTTGTTTATAAACTACCGAAAATCGCATAACCTGTAAAGAAGACTTACAGAAGGGTGTGCCGTCAGTTGATCCCAGCAATTTGATCCCACGACATTTGATCCCACGACAATTGATCCCAACGACATTTGATCCCAACGACAATTGATCCCACGACAATTGATCCCAAAAAATTGTCTATAAACTAACAGAGCCTGATAAGTAATAAAGTTATTAAATTTTATTAATTTAATGAAATAATTTAATCGAGGGAAATTTGTTTGAATTAAATTTGTAGACATTATGATATATTTGTAATTACATTGATATTCGAATTCTAACGAATGTAATAGTTTAATATAATGTGTTTATGAGTTAATAATCCTTTAAAGATTATGTAAAGATCAAGTTGAATAATCCACTTTTATTTATCATTTCCCGGGATACGTCGTAATTTTGTCAAATATTGTATTTTATAAATTTTGTTGAAAAATTACCTATTGTACATAAAAACTTCGAAACATCAGCTGTGCAGTCAATTTGGTCTTACGTGCTTTTCACATTATAACGAATTGTTAAATATGCCATTAAAGTTTATGAAAAGTCAACGTGATAATTTGTTATTAATTCATAAAATACAATATTTGACAAAATTACGACGTATCCCGGGCAATGATAAATAAAAGTGAATTATTCAACTTGATCATTACAATATAATCTCTAAAGGATTATTAAATAATAAACACATTATACTATTACATCCGTTAGAATTCTAATAACAATGTAATTACAAATAAATTATAACGTCTACAAATTTAATTCAAACAAATTTCCCGACAAAGGGAATAATCGATTAAATTATTTCATTAAATTAATAAAATTTAATAACTTTATTACTTATCAAACGCTATTAGTTTATAGACAATTTTTTGGGATCAAATGTCGTAGGATCAATTGTCGTTGGGATCAAATGTCGTTGGGATCAATTGTCGTGGGATCAAATTGCCGGGATCAAATGTCATGGAACCTTACAGAAGCGTCAATGGCCATGTTGAAAATAGTTTTTTAGAATAGAAGTCGCATGACTCAAAATTTTGTAACATTTGTATCTAACTGCTTTTAGGTAAATATTAGTAAGAAATTTATAATTTTTATAAAACGATTCTAACAAAAGTTAATATGAGCTGTACCAAAAATTCACCATAATTTACGTGACTGTCGGTTTTAAGATCACAGAATATATTATGTGCAAAATCAAAAGTCACTGTCAGTACAGTGAGTATCATCTTTTGTGATCCGAATTTTTAATGCCAGTCTATTTTTAATCACTTATTAGAAAATTTGAATGGGGAGTCAGCCTTATACTTTCCACCTAGTAAAGTAAAACTATTAAATCAATTTTCGTTGTAACTAAAAATTCACAGATTTCGCAATCCTTGCAACCATCGAGGACATTGGAAATGATAACAGCATATATGAAACATAATTAACTGTTTATTATACACACAATATTTATCAATGCACTGTTTAGTTTTGTCAGGAATAACCCTATTATTCTTCTGTTATATACGCGTTCACTTTCGCTTGATTACTTAACTTTTAAATGGATTTTTCTACAGTATTTATTAACATTTGCTCAAAAATAACACCGCAGATCGTCGCAAATACTTCTCAATTAACTAGACATGATATAAAACACATTTCGAAAAAATTGCACTTGTTAAATTTTGCATGATTGCTCCTCACTTGATCGCGACACCGTTGTCTTTTGGCCTTGAACGAAAACTCGTAACTCTGCCCCCATATACAGGGTGAGTTCGACCACCCGTATCAGTCGTTTTTTTCGAAAACGGTTAGTCGTAGAAAGTTGTGTCAAAAATTTGTATTATGAAAGCCCTAATAAAGAATCGAATGGTGATAATTTTTTTTTCCGGGAAGGTCGGCTTCCCTATTAGTTTGCTCCAGAATGTCCAGAACTCCGGAATTACAAATGTAACGATAGGTCGAAAGTGGTATTGTTGAAAAGATCTTTAAAAAATAAGCAAGTTTTGTAGGAAATTTTTTTTTATTACTGCCACCCCTGTAAATTTCTATAAGTATAAATATAAATTATTATATGTTCAAAACTCCGGAATTTTAGAAAGCACGATAGGTTGAAAGTGGTGCTGTTGAAAAGCTCGTTAAAAAATAAGCAAGTTTTGTAGGAAAAATTGTTTAATTACTGCCACCCCTGTTAAGTAACAATCGTTTGAAATTATTATATCAAAATTTCATAATAACGATCGAAGTCGGCATTAAAAATCTAGCAACCTTAGACATTGTCACAAGTGTTCAAACTGTCTTCCATTTACTCTTTAATACATACTACTGAGCTCTTCTGGTTATACTGTGAGTGTACTTCTTCAGTATTTAATGATCGATAGATAGGTAACTAGATTTTAAATGCGGACTTTTAAAAAGTTCGTTATTATAACATTTTAATTTAGTAATTTCAAACAAATATTACTTAACAGGGGTGGCAGTAATGAAAAAAAATTTCCTACAAAACTTGCTTATTTTTTAAAGATCTTTTCAACAATACCACTTTCGACTTATCGTTACATTTATAATTCCGGAGTTCTGGACATTCTGGAGCAAACTAATAGGGAAGCCGACCTTCCCGGAAAAAAAATTATCACCATTCGATTCTTTATTAGGGCTTTCATAATACAAATTTTTGACACAACTCTCTACGACTAACCGTTTTCGAAAAAAACGACTGATACGGGTGGTCGAACTCACCCTGTATACGAACATAAACATTTCCAATGTTAAAAATTACAATTTTTTATACTTAACTAAAAAAAATTTTTTTTTTATTTTATTATTCATCAAAAATAAAGTTTTTCGAAAATAATGCCCCTTGAGGTCCAAAATTCAAAATTTTTATTTATGCATTTCCAATCTGGGCAAGGCAGAAAGGTGACGGTGTCCTATAAATTTGAACTTGATGGGTTCCGTGTTCAAAAGATTAGGAACATAAATGTTTTGCGCTGGTACCTGACATTTCGTAAAATCTATTGCAAAATGTCTTTTAGAGTCTAAATAGTCAAGATAGATTGAAATCTGAAATTCAGATTTTTGCACGATTAGGTACATTACTTTCATTCACTGAAGGTGATGAAAAATTTAAAATAGATTTTATTATAATAAAATTACCGAATATATCCTGGATAAAATCGCTAAAATAGTATCATTAAAAACTTTGATCATATTTCCATTATTGTCTTTATATTGTTATAATTATTGTTATTTTATAAGTGACCCATCTTCCCTACTTATTACTCTAAAATAGTAAGTATTTTTTTATAATTTTCATAGTTTATTATTCATTTTTACTTGATTATCCATTTGCATGCAGATATTATACAAGTAAGAGAGATTACAGTAGGTACTTATACTCGCACTATAGGTAAGCGGCAGCTTTGGTAAAATACTTTTGAAGTTGGTCTGATTTTTATACCTATCTTACCTGAGTGACGTCATCGCTACCTTCGCTCGGCTTAGTGACTCCCCACCTCATGTATAGTAGGTATAGGAGAGTCACTGAGAAAAATTTAATCTTTGGTAAAATACTTTCTGTCTGCCGGCCACTGGCTCTTAGGCTATAATGTAAAGTAATAAACGTCAGTATAGGTATCCTTCCATTTTAAGTGCACTGTCAACATACGTAATATTAGTATTGCGTTATTCAAGCTGGTACTACTGATCGCTTCTTAAAGTTTGTTTTCGAACTTAATCAGCTTAAACAGTTTGCCAACACTGCGCTAGAATTTTAATAGAATATGTATAGTTCTCTATATACAAATAATATCATGTCGATAAATAATCCTTCTATAATTCAAAGTTTAAACAAGAACGTCAATTCGAACGGAGGCTTTTAAGCTTCGACAAAAAAACACCTTTTTTTCGCGGAAGTTCAAAATTTATAAGGAATTTACACTTAGTTAAAACTAAATAATAAATTAACTTACATTGTAATTTCATTATATTGCAATTTCTTTAACATTAGGATTACAAAGCCATTGTCCTACACTTCAGATGAACGGAAAATACATATAAATAAAACTTTACGTACCCGCCCTGTATGTATAGTTTTATTTGTATGTATTTTTGAACGGTGATCTAGATTCCTACTGCGCGGTACAAAGCTATATAATCTGGCCGACGACGGCCGAACTGTATGAACGCCGTCCGGCAAACAGTGATATGTAGTTTACACTACATACTGCAGAATTTAAACTTACCCAAAATCTACATCTAAATGTTTGTTTTCCCTTGCCAATTGCCATAATAACGTCGTTAGCGTTAAATATTTTTCGCAAACGTTAAACGGCCGAACTCGCATAAAAAGTTACACTTGTAAAACACTTTTTTTAATTTTCCGCGAGGAGTCTTCAAAATAATATTCCGCTTAAGAACATCCAAATCCTTCATCCTCCGCACTGACCATCAGCACATCATTTCTAGTGGGCAATCAACGTGTATAAGTTCTTTCTGAGAGCGCTGTAATGACTTCAGAAGAGTGTGTTAAAATACGACAGTGTTTTTAAATGTAGACGAAAGTTTTTGCTTAGAGCCGGGTATTTAGACGCTAGAGGAAGGAGTTGAAGCCATTCATTTTCATTATTATTAATATGTTCTCATTAATTACTTCGTAGAATTTCAGCATCATCATCAGCAGCAGTCAGTAATGTTGATCACCCCCATATAACCCAAACTTATGCCTCAAACCAGCTTTACTTGAATTCTCTTAGTTAACTTATATAAGTTGTTCAATGTCGGAACAGCGCCTCGAAGGCAAACTAAGAACATGTCTAACGCACTATACTATGACAGCTCGTTACTGCAAACGGATTACCGCCTCTCAGTGGCTCGATATGAGGAAGGAAAGGGCATTAATCAACAGTATAATATCGTGGAAAGATTATAAATGTTAGGTTTCACATAGTTTTGTCAAATAATATAAATTAGCATTAAACTTCTATTTTGACCATAATATTATGTAATAGTAGTTATTTTATAATTTAATACTAACTTTTGCTCGCACTTTTACTTGTGTATATTTTGACCACAGATTCACTCGAATTAATGTCTAGTTATCTTAACCAGAAGTTAAACAGATCAAAAATATCTTATATATTTTTGGGTGCAGCTATTTTTAGCGATGCAAATTATAACAAACTGAAAATAATAATTTATACAGGCCCAGATAACCCTGGCAGTCATAGTAGCCTTAAAAATAAATAAATGATTTTAATAAAATAAGTCAGACCGACAATAATTCCGGAAACGCATTCTTTCCGTCTAGAGTCTAGACGTTACATAAAATATCCTAAAACCCGCAATCAAACGAATATCTTGTTAGATGTTTATTTATTCAAGTATTTTTTAAATATATATAATAACTACCGGCTCGGTCCCGGCTTCGCCCGGGTGCTAGGAATTTCCCGGGTGCTAATAATTTATACATAATATATTAATAATAAAAGATTAAACACCTGCCCCTCCGCCATATATACACGTACTTCCACCATGCACAGTAATCTAGTGGTTCCGTCCGGTTTTGTCCGGGTGCTAAGAAATCATGAACCGACAGAAGTATCTTCTCGGTAGTGAGCACAATAACTCACCAAAGTTTCATCGCAATCGGTTGAACGGTTTAGGAGTCCATAAATAACACAGACACACACATTGACGTATATATATAGATAAACTCGACCGTTACTTAATGTAAATTAAAGTTATACATTTAAATTAAGAACTTTAATCTATAACGATTGTTTCGCACAACAAAGTGGCTTCATTAGACAAATATTTTAAGCATAAGATCTTTGTCTGACGAAGCCACAGCCTGTGCGTAACAATTTTGTTAAAATAAAGTTCTTAAGTGTAAAGAAATTAAAATGCTGTTTGATATAAGTTTAAAATGTGAATTTATTATTTTTATCTATTGATTGACAGCCGAACATTATATTTATTTCCTCCGCCATCATACCAACCCTCTCTTCAACTAGAACTTTTTACACAGCCAAGGTTTTAATAATAGGTATATTTACAACAAAATATACTATATTAGTGGAATAAATTCCCTGTTTACATTAAATATTATAAACAGTTTATAACAAATATATTTAAATCTGACAAAATGCTTCTTTAGCGGCAGACATCGGTGTAAAGTTGCTATTTGTAATTATGAAGTTGTTTAATAAACGTTTTTTATCCCATCGGTTGCTGCCACTGGTTCATTAATATTATAAGCAGATGATAACGGTTTGTGGAAATGATACGACTATGCTTATAAAGTCACCCCTGTTTTGACTTGTAAAGATGTCGTTGGTTTGAAATTATACATAATATGTATATCTATGTTAAGTGAGGCCATTTTGTGTTTGTAGTTGTATTAAAATTGGAAGAGGCCAAGGCGTGGCTTCGTCTGCACAAAAAAAAGAACGTTATGCGATAGTAAGTGCGAATATCGTTTGTAATTTACCACAACATTGGGTTCACGATTACTCTTCTGTTATTATTTCGCGTGTGTTTGAACGGTATATATATGATGCTCTTTTTTGCGCCCTGGCGTCTAGTATCGATTAAACAGTCTATAAATTCTGGATTTCGGGGGCGCTAAATCTACTTTGAAAGTATATTTCGCGTTGAAAGATGTTATAAGCGGAACCGGATATAGCAGAGCTTATAATATTTCTAAACAAATCAAAAATATGAATAAACTTTTTGCCATACCCAATATAATGCTTTACTGCATGTATGTATGCATGTAAAGTGACTTTTGACAGACCGGGGTTCGAATCCCACCTCCGCTCATGGATGTTTTGTGATGTCATTTAGTTTTAAGAGAATTGTTATTTAATGTATTTAAGACGCTAATGATATAAGTTGTCGACGCGTCTATAATCTACAATAAATAAATAAAATAAAATTACCTACTGACAGCTACTCTCGAGTCTCGACCTACAATAGAAGTGAAGTTATCGACACAAAATGAACTGTCAAATAATTTTGAAAATGATGATAAAAGCAGGTATTTTATAGTGGTTATGGCAAAAAATACCGTACGTATATATCTCGTGCGTAATGATATTATGACTCGTTTTAACATACTGTCACTACTCGTCAGTAATATAGCTCATTACGCCACTAGATATACAATCTACATATTATTACCATAATAATTATTTTTTATAAACAAAAATAATATGTCCATTACCTACTGCACTGATTTTAATTACTTATCTAATTTTGTTTTTCTTTTTTTTCAGGTGAGTACCAAAGACTTATATAATATTACATAATATTAAGTATGTCTATAATTTCTCAGTAATGGTAAGTTTGCAACTCTTAATGATAATAATAAATCTTTTGTGTTAAAAAATCGTAAAATGCTTCGAAGTGTTTTTTAAGAAACGTGAAAACTTAAAGCATATTTTTTATAATATTAGGACCAAATTATTGAAACTGTGTTTGAATGTCAACAAAATAAGACTACTAAGCTCACACATATCGATTTGATACACTTTTTAATCATCCTTTTAGAAATGAGCTATAATCATTCCAACATAAAAACATAGGTACCTACTTGTATACCAGATCAATAACAATATTTCCGAAAACAGGTATCTATTTTTTTCGTAGAACATAAATCTAAAATTCCACATGAATAGTGTACCGTATAGTATATATATAACCACATATAATTCTGATTTATTTTATGCTACATGTGGCAGCTTTAAGGGCGCTCTACAGATGCTAAGTCGCCATTCAAATGATTTGTGAGACAACTTCAGGCTTTACGATTATTTGTTGAGAGCTGAAACTCTGTTGCTGCAGACATTCTTATGCACGCAAATGTAAACAAAATCCTGTCACCCAAAGGGGGAAGAAAACCATACTTCCGACACGCTAGAGATTATATAAACTTGTCAATTTGTTGCTTTATTTAAATCTTTTATTGAAACTTCGGACAAGCCGATTGCAAAACAGAAAATGTAAACAACCGCAAATTTCCAATATCTATACGTATCCATTTCACATGGATCTTTTGTTAACTTACTTTTTTCTTTTTATCCTTTTCAGACACATTCTAACTGCTTTTTTGAAGTCGGTTCAATTTTTTAAAAATTATTTTTTGTATTATGCTCATTTCCTTTATAAACAATAATATTTTTGATTGCTAACCGTGTCTATGTCGAGTTTAATGGCGCTATTCTGTCTGGTCAATGTTAGAATGTACGGCACTGTAAAATTTTTCTCTCACTTATGATGTAAATGTCAAATTTGTCAGAAAGTGACAAAAAATTAACATCTCTGTAATTTCTGACAGTGACTACAGAATAGTACCATAAGCTTATTTACACCCAGTGTGGGCGCAATCCGTGAGAGGGCGCAAATAAATTAGGTAATGAAATTTTAAAATTTACTTTTGAATGAAAGTATGGTGCTGAGAATTTTTAATAATCTTAAGTTTATAATTATAGCCGCTGTAAGTTTTAACATAAAATGTATTATTTATTATGTATTGGTAGGTGCTACGAAGCGCTCAAAGATTTACTGTGCGTAATTTGACAGCGTCGGTTGTAATATTTTAGTTTTTTCGTGGCAAGTAAGGGAAAACTTCATTTCAAGTGATTCGAAACAGATATTGTAAGATCGAAAAGATATTCAACAGTAAAGAACAAGGATTTAATGCATTGAAAGATTTACGATTTGTCTTACATTTGTACTATACTCGTTGTCTACCTGACTGACTATTCTGAGGGAAAAGTTTATTCCATCGAGATAAATTATCCAGATGGCAAAATTTTCAATCAAGATAATTCGCGAAAATTGAGTTTTGTAATAAAGTTTGTGTATCGATTTTAGATACACAGAGTTTTTACAAAGGAGATGAAATGATTTGATGATGAACGTCCGATCTCGAAATACAACATCTGATTAAACGAATGTACAGTTGTTATATTTGAGTTCTGTAATATCAATGAACTTTGTGGGTTAAATTAAATTAATATCTTTGATTAAAATTGAAACTTTTGTACTTTCAACTAATCAGATAAGTGTGTATTGCGTACAAGCTGTTCCAAACTAAATGGATTAACATTTTTTTTATTTCGTCACAGTTTTTCAAAGATACACTCAAAGCTATGAGTTTACACTTCTTTACTTTTACTTTATTAGTAAGTATAGTGTTTATTTCATGTAAAAAAAATTAAAAAATCTCAAACAGAAAAAAAAACTAAATTGTTTTACATGCCGATTTTTTAATCAGTTGCTAAAAAATATACAAAAATTATGTATAAAAAATATAATAAAAAAAAAATTCACATTTTAAAAGATCTCAGTTACCTGCTCATTCTAAATCAATAACAGTTTTGATATATTTCTAGCTTTCAAATGTTAGGTACCGTAAATTATATATTGTAATAAAAAAACAAAGCAAAACTACGTTTATGGGCTCAAATTAGAACTTGCTATAAGAAAATAGAAAAAAAAACAAAACTTTTCGACTACTTATCGATAGAAAGCACATAGTTGTCCATTCTCGTTTTTATGATCGTAAAAAACGAGCCCTCAAAATAAGCTTATTTATACGGAAGTTGTTTTACAAAGCTTTAGCGACTTATTTCTGTGGCCACAAGGCAAAGTGGTTCATTTCGATTTTTTCAAAATTTTTTTAACAAAAATTTGAAGAAACAGCATTTTAATTAAAGTTACATTTATTCCTCCAGTGGGTTACCTAAGTAGTCCGTAGCTGCAATAAAAAAAGCAACATTACCGGTCAAATTCCTTGATACAACTTCCTACTATACAAACCTAAATAATCTCGCAAAACGACAAGTCCCCACCTTTTCAAATTTATTTAGACGTTGGTGAATATTTTTTATAATTGTCGCCCATGTTCTTGTGGTAGGAAGTCGTCTCAAGATTATTTAATCGGCGGTGTTATCTCTTTCCATTGTGGTGGAAAATATCCGACTGAATCTCTGTTGAAAAATAAATCATTATTCATTTTAATCTGACATAAGCCATTTCGTGTCACGAGCACAGATTTTTTGTTATTTGCTTTGACTAAAGTCAACCATAAAAAGGAATTTGGTGAATTTCTCTCATGTTTTATTACTGCACTACAGACCGCAGGCTGTAATTCTTACAAATTTTTGTTGGCTTCGTTCAGAAAATAATGACAACGAATTCGTTGTGCGTAAAATATTATACAGTAAAACAGCTTCGTGAAAGGACCCCGGTTTAAGTATATACAGAAAACAGTTTCGAAATTTGGTCCACTTTGTTACTATTTTGCATATTGTACCTATAGAATACTTCTTTTCCACTTGTTTATATGTATAACTAGCGGTCCCGTCCGTCTTCGGCCGGGTGCTAAGAATTTATGATTAGTTACACGTTTTAGCTTAAGAAATTTCAGAGATGCGTCTCCTTCATGATGGTTTCCACTCCCGTTTTCACCCCCTTAAGGGTTAATTAAAAAAAAAAAAAAACGATCGAACATGTATTTGCTTATTTTTAATGAAGATTTCGTATGTTGAATTCAATGCCTCTCATTAACGATTTTTGTGATATGAATAATTTGTCAAAAAACAATACACCACCTTTCGACCTTCTTAGGGGTTGAATTTCGAAAAATCCTTTCTTAATGGGTGTTTACATCACAGAAAGAACCTATTGTACAAATGTCAAGTTTAAGATTGGTCTTTTTGGCCAATCAACGCCCAGGGTAAACCGCTGAAACTTGACCCCCGTGTTTGTCAAAAAACTCTACACCCCCTTTTGATCCCTTTAGGGATTGAATTTCGAAAAATTCTTTCTTAGCGGATGCTTTACGTTCTATAAGGAAACTACCTGCCAAATTTCATGTTTGTAGACTTTATAGTTCCTGAGATTTCATGATGAATGAGTGAGTGAGTGAATGGTATTTCACATTTATACATTAAGATGTAATAATTATTTAACTCCATGTTTCGATAGCTTAGCGATCATCCTCAGGTCAGATAAAAACATATACAATAAGAAGATCAGTTGCTCTAAAAATAAGATTATTACCACATACATAAAATATACTGTAACAATCTTATTTTTAGACCAACTGATCTTCTTATTGTAATTATGTTTTTTATTTGACCTGAGGATGATATCTAAGCTATCAAAACATGTCGTCGTTTTTTTATTAAATAAATTACTGATCTTGTAAATGGAGTCTAAATAATTATTTAATTATTTTGGATATACAGGGTGTCCAAGACTTGCGTTGTCGGCCGATATATTGATTTTGGGTGAAGATAGAAAAAAAGTTTAAATACAAAAGTTGTATAAATTTTAATGGTGTATAACCTAAAAATATTTTCAATTATACAGCCTGTCCCATTTAAGCGTGGCAGATCAAAGCTATGTTTTTTTAAACCTAGCACCCTGTTTTTATTTGTTTTTTCAATTCTGCATCTAAATGTGAATAGAAATTGTAAGGAAAGCCATACTCGAAAATTCAGTAATTTTTGAGTTATTCAAGTTTTTTAGAAATTTTTGACACTTGCAGACCTTTACCTAAAATTTGACATAGCCAAAACAGAAACCTTTATCAAACTGAAATTTTGAGGATCACTAGATATTGGACGGACAAATTAATGTATGTCTTAAAAAAATGAATTTATTATACAGGGTGTTCAAAATAATGTACTTCTTTTACCTAACTTCAATCACGTGTAACTTTTAATTGTTAAATACAACGAGGTTATTTTTTGCTGGAATTGTATTCTTTAGGATATTTACTAACACTTTTATTAAGGGTTGTCCAAACCTAAACCTATTATTTTAATACAAAAATATTAGGTTTAGGTTTGGACAACCCTTAATAAAAGTGTTAGTAAATATCCTAAAGAATACAATTCCAGCAAAAAAATAACCTCGTTGTATTTAACAATTAAAAGTTACACGTGATTGAAGTTAGGTAAAAGAAGTTCATTATTTTGAACACCCTGTATAATAAATTCATTTTTTTAGGACAGACATTGATTTGTCCGTCCATTATCTAGTGACCCTCAAAATTTCAGTTTGATAAAGTTTTCTGTTTTGGCTATGTCAAATTTTAGGTAAATGTCTGCACGTGTCAAACATTTCTAAAAAACTTGAATAACTCAAAAATTACAGAATTTTCGAGCATGGCTTCCCTTACAATTTCTATTCACATTTAGATTCAGAATTGAAAAAACAAATAAAAACAGGGTGCTAGGTTAAAAAATACGTAGCTTTGATCTGCCACTCTTAAATGGGACAGGCTGTATAATTGAAAATATTTTTAGGTTATACACCATTAAAATTTATATAACTTTTGTATTTAAACTTTTTTTTTATCTTCACCCATAATCAATATATCGGCCGACAACGCAAGTCTTGGACACCCTGTATAATAAACAAACTCAAAATGATAAGGATTAAACAAACAAGGATTAAAGGAACCAACACCTTTCCTCGCTACAGGCCCTCGCAGCATTAGGAACCCAAGACAATTTTTTTACTTAGTTATTATCTTTTGTATTAATTTATTCCTTTGTTATTGTATTCAATATATTATAAGGACAGATGAAAGACCAAACCTATGATTGAATATTCCAATTGCTTCTTTTTAGCAATAAACTATTCTTATCCTTAAATTCGACTGTAACAGACATACGGACGGACAAACGTGTGATTCCATAATGGTTCCGTTTTTTCCGTTCGAGGTACTGGGCTGCGAAAAATCCACAAAATCTTCATCAATAATCGGTTCATGATCTCGAAGTCATCAGTACGGCGTTTCATCATTTGGTATCATAGGATCATATTTTTTTAAAATAAATGGCGAAACTGTTCCAGCATAACTTTCACGTTGAAGGTGGTCCCTTGAATGAAATAATTTTTAAAAATTGAAATAGCATATGTAAAGTTTTCAGGTAACCATTTAAAATTTGTTTAAATTATTTAATTCATACTCGTACAGCAGATCATTAAAAATAAATGATATCAGTTGCCGGACCCAATACCTATAGATAGATAATTTTATTATCAATAAGAGATACATAGATCTTTATGACACGTCAAAATAAAATTTGTTAAACACGATATTAATTATTTAAGAAATCTAAAAATTCATTCACACTATAAAATGCATTTTCCAGTAAGAGTATTTTTATATTTTTTTTGAAGGCATTCATTTCGTCAACTTTTAAACTTGCCGGTAGTTTGTTGTACAGAGTTGCTGCGAAAATCGATGGGCAAAACTTATAAGCGTCAATGCTTGCCAAAGGTAGCTTTATATACTTTTTGAGACGAGTATTATGATATAGATTCAGCATTTAATTGTTATTTATGTACAAACTGGAATTGTATGAACCATGAACAAATTTTTTCATTTGATATATTTAAATTTCACATTTTGAAATGGCGTTTATAAAGTTTAATTGGTGTGAAAATAATGTGAAATTAGACAAAGGAGTGACGTTTAATTGTAAAGAGTGACAATTTGACTTGCTGTAAATTTAACTGGCCCTGTAATAAATTAATGTCAATAGAACACGACAGTTTTAATTGAGAAAAATAGCACGCTATAAAAAAGTGCATCCTTATAATTAACGAGTATTGTTTTGAAGTTTAATAGACACAGAGAGTAAAGAGAGATGGATAAAAAAGAGAGAAAGAGGGAAAATATAGGTGAGCTCCATAGGTATGTTTAAAATGTACACCAGCGTGATAAATTGCCCAACTGTCAGTGGAAAATTAATGTGGATATCGTCTGAAATAAAAAAGAATTGTTGTGCTCAGAAAAAATGTACGATTAATCAATATTAATGTAAAAAAATTTATATCACGACATACGAAAATTCGCAAAGTGACAAATTAGTAGTATTTCGCTTTGTCTTACATTTAATTTAATACCTACGAATTTATCTAAAGTATTAAAATACTTCAGTTACATTTTTATACTTCAGGTAAATTCGTAGGTACTAAATTAAATGTAAGACAAAACGAAATACTTTCATGAAGAGCAGAAATATGCACTTTTTTTTAAATCAATATTGATTTTAAAAAAGTGCATATTTCATGACAGTCAGTCGAGCTGTTTTCGAATGATGCAGACAAAAATTCTTGAAATGCATTTCTCTTGTCGAATAACAACACCCGAGAAACCCGCAAAACTTAAAGAAATTTTAGACAGGAGTCCCGTTGCAATTTTATATACTTTGCCATTTAAAATTATACCTACATAGGTAAGTAGTTAACAAAAAAATAATTCAATGTTTTCTAAAGTAAAGAATAATAAATGTGAAAACCTATTTTGATCAAAAATTTTTTAACCGACTTCAAAAAAGGAGGATCGGTTCTATATTCGGAATCTATGTATTTTTTAATGTATGTTCACCGATTTCTCCTGCATTTGTGAACCGATTTTGATGATTATTATTTTATTTAATAGGGCATACCTCCGGGGTGGTCCCATATAAATTTTACTTAAATCGATTAAGTAGTTCAACTGATTTTAATAAAAAGTGAGTAGCGGACTGTAACATCGTTAAGGTAAATCTCAGATATCATAACAGATGTCGGTTAATAACGCACAATTTACGTATTTTAAAGCCACTAAAAAGTAAAAAATAAAAACTTTTTAACAAAAAAAAACCTCCTTCAAAAAAGCCACTAAAAAGAGAAAAATAATAAAATTTTGAGGTTGGCTCCAATTTAATATTAAGTCGGTTAAAAAGTAGATATTAATTACTATAGACTGTACTTTTTACCGCTCACTTGTTTTTTTTATTTTCCTCTTTTTAGTGGCTTTTTTGAAGGAAGTTTTTTTTTTGTTAAAAAGTTTATTTTGTTATATTAACTCTTATCAAATTTATGAGTCTAAATCTACCAACAACTAACTCAAAATATACAACATTACCACGGTGAACGTTTAAACTTTCGTTTTGGAAAAACTCAAGCCGAGAAGCTAGATTTTGTTTGCTTTTGTGGATAACAAGTCAATTTTTACTGTCTTTTAAAGCCCACAATTTTCTTATATGAAAGCAAAGAAAACAATCAGAATATCATAAAAAAGTGAAGGTCTAGATTCTAGAACTTGATCATTTGCAGTGTCTCATTTTTCATTTCCATAGACAAACACCTTTGATATCTTCAGTCTACTATATTGATTTTCCCGGTCACTTATGAACGCTCCACGTCTGTTCTTATTGTTCTTCTTCAAGTGCTTCTTCTGATGCCCTGTTCCTGACTGAAGATCACTTTCTCTTTGCAACTATTCTATATCACAATCGTGGAAGCATACCTATACGAAATTGTCCTTGTCTTACGCACTGCTAACACAATATATCTTTATTGATTCAACCAATATCTCCTGATAATTGTAAAAAAATATGAACGTACGCTCATTCAAATATTAAAATCAGAATGTTTACACAAATGAAGTATAATCGAATAAATAAATATCTGAATTTACATACCACTTCGAGTTTACTTGGATTTAATTTTTTTACAGATGTGAGAAATTTGTGAACCTTGAAAGTACTACAATTAGTAGAAAAAATTCTTCGTAACGTAGGATCAAAACAAAGCAATACTGATTGTTAAATGGCATTTATTGTACTAGCTTTTCGACAAACATTTTTGAAGTGAAAACTTCCTTAGGCGCGTTAGGCACTTTTTGCCTGGGTACTGAAAAAATGTGAAGCGTCCGAACTACTTCCGTAAGAATTCGCAACTATTTCCGTAAAAATTCGCGGCCCTTCCGTAAGAATTCGCAACCCTACCGTAAGAATTCGCAACATACTTATATCATAAAAACGGCCGTCTACATCACTTCGATTCATAGCGCAGTGGTTACGTCTTTACCTTCTATGCGTAAGAACCTGGGTTCGAGACCTGATGGCAGCGTAGAATTTTTGGCGTTTTTTTTCTAAATTCTACATGATGTTTATTTATATATTTGTTTTATTTTTGTTATATTATTTCTTTAACAATAATTATAATTTTTTTGAAACCAAGGTGGAATTAATTAAAAATACAATTTTAGTATTTTATTAATAAATTATTTTTAGTTCTTAAATGCGCTATAATAAATGACACCCAAAATTAAAAAATAACTTTTTATTTCTGTCGTGTGGTCATAAGCATACTGTCATATACCCATTTTTTTGTCATTTTCGAAGTATCCATTTTGGACATGAGTTATAAATCATGAAGTAATTTTATAATTTTATTTTGTTCACTAATTCAATTAAAATTGTAAAATTACTTCCTAATTTGTCCATTATAGATACTCCGAAGATGACAAAAAAGATTAAGTCGAAACGCCAGTATATTAAATGCAATTTTAATAATCAGTATTGCAGCTTTGTTTTGATCCTACTCTGCGAAGAATTTCTTCTACTAATTTTAAAATGTACGTTGAATGAATTACATTCGATTTTAGTTCGCGACGGTCGTATGACAAGTGTGTGACTGGCGGAATCGTCTGTTTTGAAGTGAAAAATATGGAACACTGGATAATCCATGCGTCTGAATAATAAATCGTTTAAACTATATTTACGCAAAATAGAGATAAAAAATGTATGAACCATAAAGACACGGTGAAGTAAAAAAAATTCCAAAAATTCGTTTATACGACACTTTGTCTTGAGGTCAAAGATAAGGTGTTGCTCTTCATCACTCGAAGAGAACTTGATTTTAGCTTTTTACAAACTGAAACCACTTTGATCTGGCTTGGCTTATAATTACTTATTTCCTCAAGGAGGATTGTTCTCTCAAACGAGAAATGAGATATTTCCCGATCTTTGTCAGAATGCGACGTTTTTAGTTCAGAGAAAATAATAAACAGTTGTTTGTATTGACTTCTGAGCCGTAAAAACAGTTTACATGTTGACTGCCGTATTTGTTTGGCAGCTAACTGAACTTTTTACTTCCAGTTTGAGAGCTCATCCAGTATGACCTGAAGGGAAACGATTTCCAGTTTAAGTTAAGAAATGGTTATACTGTTATTTTAATCGCCCTTGTTGTAATCTTTAGTGTCAAGGAAAGCACTGTTAAAAGAAACAATAAACATTATTAACAAATTAACAGTTAATTGAACTTTTTGCTTCTAGCTAAGAAACTTTAAGACATGAAGAAAAATTCGACTGATTACAAGTCCACCTAGTAAATATTTGCAAAAAATAACACTTTTTTTTTATTCTTTGACTAGGCCCAAATAACCGTAGCTGTTGGTGGTCTTTAAAACACAATTTAATTTTTATTCTTTGAAAAAAGCATGGCCCTCTTTTTTGTTTGGTGATCTACTGATGGCTAACTTAATATAGCAAAAATCATGGTTACCTTGATGTACGTACAATTTTTATTTTTTTTAGTAAAATATTTTTTTTCTCGAAAACTATACATTTTAGAGAAAAAAAATATTTACATTTTTTTCATATTATAACATCTAGAATTCATTTATATTTTTTTTTACCTATGTTAATACGTGACATTGAGGACGTTTTTTTGAATATCTCAGGATCCACTGAACCGATTTGACTCAAAATCTAATCAGATCTAAGTTAAAGGCTGATAAACACAATAGAACAATCGGCATGCCCGTATGTTGTTCCGTTCTTAAGATATCGAAGGCGAAAAATTGACCACATATACACACACACACACACACATACAGACATAAGTCAGAAAATGATCTTAAACGATTGCTAGGATCTCAAAACGTGAAGATCTGTTAAAATCTCGAAATATTTTTTTCGGACTAAATCCATTACTTCCCTACCATAGTAGAGGTGGGAAGTAAAAATGGTGTTGTTAGTGTATTTGCCATATGGCACATACACTATTGGCGTCGGTCGGATGGTGGGACCTAGGGGTCGGACCAAAATTTCTCGACGTTTCATAGCCTCCTGAACACTTTGGCACCATTTTTAAAAATGTTTATATATATATGTATGTATATATATATATATTTATATATTTATATATTTATATATTTATATATTTATATATTTATATATATATGTGTGTACACGATAACTCTCGACAGACTTAATCGATTGAAACGAAATTTGGTACACACATTGGAACCCATCACCGCAAGAAGCCTATTTAAAATGGGCCCGATCGGACCATTTTCAGGGTTGTATTTAGGGGTTCCAAAAAGTTTTTGGGCCCAAAAATACCGAAAAATTTGTCAGAATCGTTTCAAAATTGAAATTTAACTCTTTAGTAAAGATTAAAATGTGCTGCTAAAATTTTAATAAAATCGGCCCGACAGGACCGGACTTTCAAATTTTATGAAAACACTAGTTTGTTGATACGGATTTACTTAGATATGGAAGGGTGTATTTAATTGGGTGTATTGATGAAATCCATGTCTAATATTGAAATTTAGAAAAATTTAATTATTTTAAGGGCTGTATTAAGGGGTTAAATTTTTTATTTTGTCAAAAAACAAACTTAAGTTTACATAATAATGCCACAATGCCTGTATTAGCAAATACACTATATTGTCGGCAGGGTTTTGGCACTGCGACCCGAGTTTTTTTCTTTTTGTAACCTAAAAATACGCCGAGATAATTTCTTGTATTTCAAGGCATGTTATCAGTAGTAAGAGCGCCTCAAAAATCATTATATAGGCGGAGAGAATAAAATTAAACTTATGTATTACTCGTACTCATATACACTGTTCCTGATGATGAAGTAACAAACAGAAAATTCATTTTCGCTATCCCTCGGGAGCTGTTGAATCGATTAGGATTAAAAGTAGCTTGTGTGTTAATTCGGGTCATACAAATCCGTTGAGACATGATTGTAACAAACAGTAGATTTTTACGTTTATATATTATATTTAGTATTATTTTTAGTAATATAATAAATACCTACTAATAATAAAAACTCGGGTCGCAGTGCCTAAACCCTGCCGACAATATAGTGTATTTGCTAATACAGGCCTTGTGGCTTTAATACCGTGAACTTAAGTTTGTTTTTGGACAAAATAAAAAATTTAACCCCTTAATACATCCCTTAAAATAATATTTTTTTTCTTAATTTCAATTTTATTATCAATGCAACCTCTGTACCAAATTAAATACACCCGTCAGCAAATAAATCACTATCCGCAAACTAGTGTTTTCATAAAATTTGTAAGTCCGCTCCTGTCGTGCCGATTTTGTTAAAATTTTAGCAACACATTTTAATCTCTACTAAAGGGTTAAATTTCGATTTTGAAACAATTCTGAGATTTTTTTCGGTATTTTTGGGCCCAAAAACTTTTTTCAACCCCTAAAAACTACCCTTAAAATGGTCCGATCGGGCCTATTTTAAATAGGCTTCGTGCGGTAATGGGTTCCAATGTGTGTACCAAATTTCGTTTAAATCGATTAAGTCTGTCGAGGGTTATCGTGTACACACACACACACACACACACACACACATATATATATATATATATATATATACACACATAAATATATACATAAACATTTTCAAAAATGGTGGCAAATTGTTCAGGAGGTTATGAAACGTCGAGAAATTTTGGTCCGACCCCTAGGTCCCACCATCCGACCGACGCCAATAGTGTATGTGCCATATGGCAAATACACTAATAACAGCTAAGATAGCGTATAATGGTACATAGCCTAAGACCTATTCCAAAATGTTGTATATTCAAAATTTTATTGAAATATGTTCAGCTGTTTAACTGTGAAAGAAAGACAAACAAACAGACCTTTCACTTTTATTATATTAGTTAGGAGTGTTAGGACAAGGATAGCTGAATATGTAAGTAGCTGTTGCTTACAAATAACTAAATAAATCAATAGAGCCTTAGGCCCAATAAAGGACACTGCACCTAGTAAGATGTGTCCAGCTGTGACAGTCTCCACCAGGTCTAGGTATCTTTCTATATACACATTGCGGTGAACACGACCGTATATCACTAGCCTGGGACAGTCCGGTCGACTCTTAAGTGTAGGTGGTGATGTCCACAGTATTCCCCCTTCTTCTATACGTTCCTTCGGATCTCAGCATTCTATGGGACGGACTATATTAATGCTCATATAGTGGCCGCTCGAAAATGGAATGTACAACATTTATTATACCTATATTATGTAAGTACTATCTGATACCAATTAATGAAATGTGAAAGGGTTGTTTTACTACTAAACGTAGTTTATGCGCTTTGAATGACCATCATTAAGAAAACTTAACAGCTTCCTCCTTTGAAACTTCACGGCCAGAATATAATTGCCGTAATTTTTAATAAATACACTAACCAGTGCCGGACTTAAAGACCCAGGGCCCCTAGGTACTTGGCATTTGGGGCCCCCCGCTTCTCGAAGCCATTTTGGAAATTTAGCGAATTAAATGCACTAGTACAGAATAAATAATTTTTAATCAACTTTAATTAATCAAATCAAAATACAGAAGATCTGTAAGGTAGTTTACGGTATTATTATAATTAACCAAGAAATTATTAGTCCCATCCATAAATAATATTTTCGATAAAGTTTTTTGATAAGGCAAGCCATGCTTTTGAGCTTATATGAAGGTTCCGTCACTGGGGCCCCTAGGCCGGGGCCTTGTGGGCCTAGGCGGAAATCCGGCACTGACACTAACTACTTTATTTTTAAAGTGACACTTTATTAGCCTCGTTTTTATCCGTTCGGTTACGCATGTCGAGCATCACGTCCAATCGAGGCGATCGACCAGACCAGTACTCATCGAAAAGCAGCGACGTTGTGTTCATAACTATATTATACGACTGCATACAAGTGTGATGGTAGTCGACTAGACCACTACTCATCAAAAAGCAGTGACGTTATGTTCGTAACTATGAGTAGGTATATTGTACGTCCATATATAGGTACATAACTAATATCATACGAATATTCAGTCGAGCAGCACAGCAAATACCCATTGACTACCAATGATAGAATCTCGTGGATTCCTACGTTCGTCTCCATACTGATCAGGATTCAAATTACATAATCAAAACCACGTAAAAAATTATATACTTTCAGCGATTTCGGGTTAAAAGCGTCAGGGTTGTGGCAATATAGTTTTATACTTACACCGTGGTTTCATATAAAACCGCACCCTAGTTTTTTCTTTAATTATGAAATTGGTACCTTTAGAAAATTAAACATCGATTAAAGATTGAAAACGTTTTGTTTTTATAAATATTACTGATATTGGCAAAAATAATTTTTGAAATTGACCCTTTTATTTTGCACAAAAATAAGAAATCTTTTAGATTTCTTTCTAATTAGGCAATCTGAAAATTCTAAGTTAATTCGATAAACGCGCATAGTTGGTTTGGAAAAGGAAGGATACAAAAACATTTTGAACGTTCCTAGTTGCGAAACCGAAAAAAATAAGTATGCGTGTACTTATCGATTTTAGACTGTCAGTTTTTATAAGCACGCCGAATTTTATAAGTGAGTATAGTTTTCCACAAAATGTACGCAACGTACGGGCCGATGTATTTTCCATGAATTTGGAAACTGGAATTTCAAAGGTAATATTTATTACTACGAATTTTCTTTTTATCTTTTGCCAAGCTATGCAGTAAAGTATTCACTTTAAATTATAGATATTTGGTTTGCAAAATTTAATCATTCTTAGTGTTATCGTTTTCTATCAGTTTCATTATAATAGATGCCTACAAATTTTTGTGAACATCTGGTATAAAAATATGTACCGGAAATGGAAGAAGCCTTACCGCAAGTCCATCTTCGGACCAAAACTAGAATTATATACAAATAAACCACAATAGGAAAGCACTAGTCGCAATGCAAAACCCTGCTGACAAGAGATTTTGATATTTAAAAGGAACTTATATTTGTTTCTGCACAAAATAAAAAAATACCCCTTAATTCATCTCATAAAATGGCTGGTTTTCTTAACTCCAATATTTGGCATGCTTTTAATCATTCCAACATCCAACTAATAGTATCTTACATTTTGAAAGTCCGGCCATGTCTAGCCGATTGTATTAAAATTCTAGAATTTCAAGAATTTTTTCGGTGTTATTGGGCCCATTTTTTCAGCCCCTAAATAGTTACAACCGTTTAAATGGTCTGATTGTGCTCACCCGTGCAATGGTAGATTCCAATATGCATACCAAATTTCGTACTTAGATTGATTAAGTTCACACACAAATATACCCGTCATCCGACCGACGCCAATAATGTATGTGACATTATAGGCAAATACACTAATTAAAAGCACGCTATCGAAAACAAGTTTATCGTGATCTGTGTACTAGTTTACGGGGATGTTGGTTTTTATTTTCAAAATAGTGCTGAGTAACAGATTTTTTACGAGTTTTCTATTTATAGAAAATTTTGTTGTTTCCAAACGGAAAAATAGTATAGGATATTAAATTTTGTTGTTTTTATTTTTGAAATTTAAACATTTCCACACTTCTTTGACCTCAAAGAAGACAAAAACTAGGTCATTACAGGCATTAGATCATTAGTTGCGATATAGGACGGTTGGTGCGTAAAACGGCAAAGCATTCCATTATTCTGATAGCAATATCACAGCGGTACCAACCTCAGAAAACGATTTATTACTCACACTGTCCTGAACACAGTAACTTACAGAATGCTGGTATGTTTACAGTGAAACATTATTAATCTGACTATCTTAAACTTTTCTTAAAATGACCTTTCTTTAAATTTTATTTTGCGTATTGTTCTTTATTTGAACTGTAATAAAAATTAGCCGTTTTGTAATTTACCGTTTTTTTTATTATAGGTCACTAGACACAAATGAATCGTTATCTTTACCATAGTCTATAGTAGGTAAAGTCATGGCCTACAGATACAGTCTTACACACAAAAGGCACTCAGATTCTTATCTATTGGTCATCAAGGGTAAGTTCGGTTTTACGCTCGATTGATCGAGCCGAGCGAACAGATTTTTGGTCACGTGACAAGCGAGCAAATCGAGCCATCTAAACAATTCCGAACGTAATCTAACAGATTTTTCCAAACGTCAGAATAAAATGGCCCCAGCAAGTTAAATTCTTATTACTAAAGCCGAAATACATTCTTTATTGCTCCTCATTTTAATTTAATTCAACATTGTTATAATAATAAATCATGATTCACAATTTTTTTCGTTTTTATTCCTTTATTTTAAAATTAATAGTACTACCGGTTGTGGATTTTTTCGACCCATAGATATAATAAATATTTTATTTAATCTTTCTGTGCGATATAGACTTATTGGTTATTAGTATTCTTTGAATAAATATTATTCGTGTATTTTTACCTATTGAAAAATTACCTCATATAAATAAACTTCGAAATTTATCCATTCTCACAACAAGGGTTTCCGCTCATTTTTAAAATGAATGCTCTGAAGTTGGTTAAATCTGCTTACTCGCTCGCTTTCCTCGGAGCAAATCGAGCGCGCTCGATCTGCTCCAGATCTTAAAACCGAACGCAGGATAGAGATCTTTCAGAGCATATAAATGTTAAATTCGAACGTATTAGAGCACTCCGATCAATCTGAGCGTAAAACCGAACTTACCCCAAAAAAAGAACATTAGGTATTAGCCAGGTCGTTGTCAGAACTAAATAATTGAGCAAAAGCTTCTGAAGAATTAAAAAAGAAAAATTATAATGTGTTTCGTGGTGCGAAGCCCACCTTAAAACAATATTGGTCCTGATTGCTTAAATTAATGTAAACATGTCTAAGGTCATTAGAAAATTTCTAATGACCTTATAATCATGTGTCTAGTGTAAAAGTAATAGTGAAACTAGAGAAATCCAAGAGCTCCATAGAATGCATTTTGATATTTTTCAGTGGTTTTGATTTATGGAAGACGCTGTAAATGTTTGACGTCGATATGTTATTATAAACAAAGTACGACACGTTGGGCGTTACTTTTAACACCCTCCTTTCCAATACACTTTATACGTCATTTAGCAATACATTAATCTGACAATGTGCGCGTTCAACAATCAATCATTTGGGGGCTAATCAAGTGGTTCGCGTTAATGATTCCCTTGTCGGTTTTCATTACAATAATTGTCGGGTTTTCATTACAATAATTGCGTCCAAACATCACGCGTTGCACTTGTAAAATTCAATGAGATTCTGGTTACCTAGCAACGAAAGCTGGCGCAGGACATTATCCATTATTCATTCAACAAAAGCCTGCTTCGGTTGGTGTTTCCAATCAGTGTATTTTTTCATGATCACAATTTTCAAATGTCTTTCGCGACGCGTACTGAATTACCAAACTGTCAAGCATAAATAGCTGAATATGAGGGGTGTAAAACACCCATTTTACTGTTAAAACAACTGTGCTATGTACAATTGATGTAAAACAAATTGTTTTTGAAGCTTTAGTAATAAGGACGAAACACAATTATTAGTGTTTTTTTATACTATTACTTGTTAGTTGTTTATGATAACTGATTTCCACTTTCATGTTTATATGATTGAAATTGTGTCAGCATAGAACTAGATGCCAATCAATGCACGATCTACCATTGTAATTACTGTTTTCTTTTAGAACCTCATGGTCACAAGAGAAACGATAGTATTTTTTCTTATTAAAAATCTTTGGACTACAAATCCTATATCATTAGATTAATTCTCTTCTTGCACCCAGCTTCACGGTAGAATAATATTATCAATTGACGCATATGACATCTGTTGTCGAGCGTCTGTAATCTACAAAAAATGTATTAGTATTACAACATAAGACGAAATTCGCTACTTGTTAGATTTTTTTTATCCAGCAGTTTTAATATACATTTTATTAAGTTGACCGCAGTGAGTGTCAAGTACCTACTGTCCAGTGCGCAAACATAACAACTTTACTAAACTAATCCATTTGAGTCTTTTCTACATTGAGACTAGACGGGACAGCTATTCATCTTCAAGTCACGAATCAACAAAAGCGAGAAGGTGAACAATGGTTCGTTTGTCTGCCACAGCACACAAGACAACACTTAACAATCATAATGGTAATTATCATTCTCGACAACGTAGTGACGGTGTGTGCTTCATTTACTCATTGTTGTCACTGTTGCCAACTTAGTAAATCTGTTGGAAACTGGAATTGACTTATTATCTAGTGATAAAAATTGTTTTTATGCGACGAAAAACATATATTTAGCATAGTCTGGAAAAGCCTTATGGCAAAGTTTAAACGATATTTGCTTGCATTGTCTCCAAGTTAACAAATGGGCTAGAAACCGGAATTACGTAATATCTTGTGATGAACAACCCAATAGACGAACGATTTTTTTGTTTGTACTTCACGAAATATTTGGACGGTTCATGAACTTGTCCAATTGAGTTATGTTTTCTTCTATAATTAGCTCAATGATTCAACAATTAATATTATAATCCCAAACCCGACCGTTGGATATCCTATGTACGTATCAAATACACAGACAGATTTTTTGTGTGAGTTAGCATTCATGGACAAATAGGGAGCCACAATTATTATTATTTTTATTCTGCCGGAAATTGAAATCATAGTTGGCAAAACCAAAAGTGCACATCCCGCTAAGTATGATAAAAATATTAAAAAAATATTTAATTTAAAAAAAAATTTATTTTTTTTTTAAATATCTATAAGTAAATAAAAAAATTTTAAAAAAATATAAATAAATGAAAAAAAATAAATAAATATCAAGTGAAATAATAATATGGAATAGGATGCAAAAAAAAAGTTATGACGTCGGTCGGAATCGAACCGGCGTACTTGTCCGCAAGAAGCAACAGCCTTATCCATTACTCCACGAGCTCAGTAAATTTAAATAGGGTTCTAGTCTGATAGTAAACAAAGCGAATAAAACATAAACCAAAGCGATTCGTCAAGAATTGCGAGCTGTAGAGCTCGGACGTATGTACAAACCAACCGACAACTGCTGTTCGGAATTTTCAGTTACAATTATTTTAGGAGTGATTATGAACTCGAATCAATCTAAAAATTGTTTCATTTTATAGGACAGAATCTCCCCTTTTCAAAACGCTACAATTTGAATGGATATCGTGCGAAATCAACTTAGATATAACTTCTTGTATGAACGAAGCTTAGCTCTGACGCGCAAAGCGATAATAGAGCACATCCGGTAGTAGTCTAGCGGTATGTGCAATAGGGCTTCCAAGGGATTGCGGTACCCCATGATGATATGAAAGTACTTGTTGGGACCAACATTTTGCCGTCAATCTTATTTATGTAGTCGGTGACATTAGAAAACAATCCAAAAAAATGACCGAACATGATGTCAGTATCGCATGATCCGGCAGAATAAAAATAATAATTGTCCCTTGTTTGCCCCAAAGCTAACTGACAGAAAAATTTGTCTTTATATTCGATACATAGGAATCTGACGGCGGGCTCTTCGCCTAAGTAAATATCAAGGAAGTCAAAGTAAATACTATGTTAACGTTTACCTTGATGTAGGTATATAATATTGTTTTGAGAAATATATCTTACGGTAGATTGTTACTAAGGGTTACAATAAATATACGATCTGGTATATAGCCTTACAAATGTCGTTCCATATAACGGTATTGTTATCTGGATAATGGTTCTGATATATTACATCATATATTCTTTTTCTCTAAATACCCGTATTATTGCAGACGATGTTCTACTAGAATGATAGAATCTAGATGCCAGATGTAGGTCGAAATATAGATACTTTATTTACAGGGTGTCTTACACCAGTAAGTACATACCTACAGTTTACTGTAATTAAGGGTCAATTTGTTACATTATAAAAAATAGAAACTTATTTTAAAACACTGAAATTGTTATTTACTTAGATAGCATTGAATTTTTGAGTTTAGTACGACTGTTTATAATGATAAGGATTATTGTAAAATCAGCCAATTACATAATTTTACTATGCAATGCGGCAATATAGAAAAATTCGTTTTTATCAACCAATGTCACATAACTCAATATTCTTCGGCCGATAAAAGAGCGTAGAAGAATGCAAAAAGTTGCGAAATCCAAAATTTGCACCAAAGTTACTTAAATATTTGCAAACAGTTTTCGAAAATCATAAATTTCAACTGTAGTGAAAAATATGTCAAATTGAAAATTTAAACAATTAATGAAAATGGCTTTTAGTGAGACTAAAAAATCTCAAATTAAGTGATTAACCTGATATATTGTTATCGTGGTTTAAACTCCGACAAAAGCATTTGTTAGTGGATTTTGTAAAGTGGAATTGTACAGTTGTATTTGCGTGTCCCAGTTCCGTAACAAACAAAACCCATTTCCCAGTAATGGATATGAGTGTTTTATATGACAAGAAGAAAAACTAAATAAATTCATGGTCGAATGAATTTAGTGGGAATTCGTGAGGGCAATCACATTTACGCCTTGTGGTTTCCACTACTTTCAAAACAACGATTCTCAAACTTCATACAAAAAAACTTAGGAATAATACTTTGAATCGACCTGTTTAAATGTAAAGCTAATCGACATTTTTTTTTTCAAAAAGATAACTTTGTAGAGATGCCAAAGAATTAAAAAAATAAACTGAAATATGAAAACATATTTTCAAATATATATGACGGGCTGGAATAGATCGCGTGTTATGTTGTACCTATACCTATTTTTTACGAATTTAGAAAATTTCTCAGGTTGATACTAAATTCGATTAACACACACGCACTATTTGTACGGTTTCTAAATCAAAAGAAATACAGAAATGCACGTGTGCGCTTATTAAATTCAGCACACCATTTTCTGTCAGGAAGTTTATTTGAAAAGAGAAAAAGATTTTTTTTAATTTGAGACAAAAATTTTAACAGAAATTTTATTTCACAACTATGGGATACCCTATGAAATCCTTTTCAGTGAACTCGTGACTGTTCAACAAAAATGTTAAAATTATAATATTATAATAGTGACGTAAAAACCTTGTTGCAGTAAAATGGTTTCTGGGAATGTATAATGCTATGTCAGAATTTATTTCATTTTTCAAATGTAATATCTCAGAAGATAAAGCCCATTTGATGAAACTGCGCAAACTATTTTCTTATGTTCAGGTAAGATGGATGCGTGGCCGCCATGCGCGTTGGAAGTAACACTAATCAACGCGGCCGAGACCGTAACGAAAATTGAAACGCCCGTCTTACTTCACCGCCGCGCCTGTTTACTTCGTAACGAGTGTGGCGATCGATATTCCCCTCCCTCATGCCTCTCACTGACGCACTCAGTGGCAAGTATACGTTTCGTTTTTCGTTACGCTCCCATTTCTTAACATGCGAACATACACTTACCGTGACATAGGTAAGAAATTCCGCCTCAAAAATATGCTTGTAAAATGACCTGATCGACAATTCCTCTCTCTCCTGCCTCCCGCTGACGCGCTGACAGGTCCCTCTTTTCCATTGGCTACTCTGGGCAAGTGCCCAGGGCCCCGCGATCGATGGGGCCCCCAGTTCCTGCCAGATCACCAACCGATAACCGATATTACCGACAATTATATTTATAGCTGCACTACCCACCCGAACTGAACACGTTTCGCCGGCACTGGTCATAGTCATAGGGGCCCCATTATCCTAAACTGCCCAGGGCCTCCAATAGGTTAGAGACGGTCCTGCGCACTGAGTGGTGAGTCTAGACGTTTCGTTGTTTCATAAAAAAATTTCTCACAATCGGTGACCAATCTGCTGTAAGGTCTTCTTGTAAATAATTGTTCTTATGATAAACAGATTGCCTTTAAAATTAAGTCAATTTCCTACGATTTTAGAAACACTGGTATACATGTGTTTTATATAATATTTACGTTTATGTAATATTATGTATACTTGTGGTTTAAAAAAACAGAGAGAAATAAAGAAAAACACACTGCTTTTTTCGTCGTGTGTATTTTACAAGCTTTGTCTGGATTTTCGTATCATAAAGGGCGCATACGTTTGACGAAGTTCACATGAAAAAATGTTAGTTTTTTCATGGCTTTCTTTTTTTTGTTAAAAACAGACCGAAACAGATAATACCGCGTTTATGTCAAATAAAGTTGATCTTTATTGTCTCTTGTTTTTTAAATACGTATTATTTTAATCCCGCTTAATGTAATCTTGTTTCAAGACTATGTGATATCATTCCGTTGTTCAGTTACACTTTTTCCGTTGTATTTACACTGTACTTGAATATGTTTTTGTTTTTTTTCTTTAACGAGATATTTCGATTTTGAACCTTATGTCATATTTAGAAGTCCTCTCATTAATGACCAAATACGTTCCTTCCGATTAACATTACACATGAAATTCCGATAGTAAAATTATTATTAAAACATTTATGGTGTTTAAATGCAGCCAACAGAGACAAAAAATAATACTATGCGTCACAAAAAAGTAAAAAAAAACACGTTCACTATTTATACTAACTTGACAGTATTTTTGAACTTAGAAAGTTCATTTTGGTTTCAAATTAAAGATAAAGGACGCGTCTGAGTGCTCTATTGGACACTTTTTAAAAATAATGAAAACCTTTTTCAGTGGAGCTGACGTAGAATCATCTAATATTCAGAACGGCGTTGTATGACCTGAACTCAATTGTTTTTTAAATGTGGCCCGTAGAGGAGACAACTATATCTGTAATTTGTGCAAAAAATTTATTCTCGGATCTAAAATAGGACCGGTAGCGTGTATAAAAGTTTTAGGCGGGAAGAGCTGAAAATAAAAATTTGAATAGTATACAAAGCTTATATATTTTTACAAATTGAAAAATTAAATATTGTAAAAGTAGTTATCTACATACAACCCATACATAAATTATCAATTTGTTGTGGTATATAAACACTATTTATAAAATAGAAATGTATAGTAATAGTATAGTAATAGTATAGTAGTATGTGTGTAACATGTGTGCTAAATACAGCACGAGTAGTAGGCGAGCGCGCACGAGCCTTGGCGAGTGTGCATCGCTAGCCATACGAGAGCTGAAAACATTAAAAAACATTCTAAAAGATTAAGCACACGCGTTGCACACTATACTTTATTCAACACATGCGTGGTTTTAGACTTTAATTGAATTAATATCTCAAACACCTTAAGGTCAGGTCATACGGCGCGTGGCTTGAGGGCTCGTGGCTCGTCTTGGCGCGGCTCGTGGAAGTAGGGTGAATATATTGTGATATTATTCCTATTATTATATTATGAGCCATCATAAACCCTCTGACTCGTGTTCATTTACCGCCTTCGAGGCGATCCACCGAGTTACGAGTCACTGCGAGCGACCCATGTTACACGACGCGTGCTCGTGGTGGCTTATGATGACTCGACGAGCTATCACGCGCCGTGTACCCGGCCTTTAGAGATTCACTGAGAGCATTACATCTCACAATAAAAACATTGGCCTTGATGCAATATTTATTTACTTCGTTTCCATAGTAGCCATAATTCATAATAGCATCGAAAAGAAGTGCATAATGGTTCATTATGTAACGAGTTTTTCAAATGTTTTTCATTATAGTATCGAAAAACGTTTAATAATGGATCATGATGTCCTTAAAATCCGCCTTACAGATACGAAAAAACACTAAAGACGCGCATGTGTTGAATAAAATTATATGAAACCGACGCTATATCGTTTTAATTTAGGCAAGTATAATAATGCAACAGATTATAGAGAATAATTTCATTATGATGTTATATTATAATACGAAACAAAACTAAATAACAATAAATTAAATTAAAATATAAAATCTTCTCGTGAAACTATTGCATTATCTAAAAGCGAGAGAAAGGACCAAGTTGTAAGAAACTTTTAATAACTGCGTCGCAGTTTTAATTGTAATAACGAAAGTGGGTTAGTATAATCGGCATCTGATTTGAATTTTGATCAAAGCGCGAACTGTTTAGGTTGGTAACGACTAACGGCAACGAGTCGGTAATTCAGTATGCATTGTTATGTAACAATATGACCATTATCACGTACTAGATATACGTACAGTACAAGGCGTGTGTTTTATTACATTCGTCAGAGTGCATATTTTAATGCGCCAGGGGCATTTCGCATTTGGATTTAATTGCTTGGAAACATACCGCACTCAGTGAAGACGTTACCGTATTATATATAGTAACTATATGTGGTTGTTACATCATGTCAGAGAAGGGAATGCTCAATTGTCATGAGCGACTCCAGGATTGATTCCAAAAGGAAGCAAAATACTAACAGTTGAATTTTCAAGTTTTATTAGTGTATTTGCCATATGGCACATACACTATTGGCGTCGGTCGGATGGCGGGACGTAGGGGTCGGACCAAAATTTCTCGACGTTTCATAGCCTCCTGAACACTTTGGCACCATTTTTGGAAATGTCTGTTTATATATGTGTATATATATATGTATATTATATATATGTGTGTGCGGGCTATAACTTTCGAAAGAGTTAATTGATTTTGACGAAATTCGGTAGGCACGTTGCAATCCATCACCGCACGAAGCCTATTTAAAATGGACTCGATCGGACTATTTTAAGGGTGGTTTTTAGGGGTTGAAAAAGGTTTTTGGGCCCAAAAATACCAAAAAAATTGTCCGAATCGTTTCAAAATTAAAATTTTACCCTTTAGTAAAGATTAAAACGTGGTGCTAAAATTTAAAAAAAATCGGCCTGATAGGACCGGACATACGATTTTTACAAAAACATTAGTTTACAGATACGGATTTCCTTACCGAAGGGTGTATTTAATTTGGTGCAGATGCTGTAATGATAACAATATTGCAATTAAGAAAAAATTATTATTGTAAGGGATGTATTAAGGGGCTAAATTTTTTATTTTGTACAAAAATAAACTTAAGTTCACATAATAAAGTCACAATGCCTGTATTAGCAAATACACTATATTGTCGGCAGGGTTTGGCACTGCGACCCGAGTTTTTTTTTTTTGATTCTATTTTAATAGTAAATTATAAGTATCCTATATTGCAACTCTGATATTTTTTTTTTCCTCTCCCGGATTTTCTATTTTTCTCTTCTCCGTCTCTAAGCTCGTGGTTCTCAATCCGTGGAACACTTGTGCTCCATGAAGCCACTTCAAATGTTCGACTAAAGATTGTTGCAAAAGAAAAATTAAAACAATGTAAAAATAATTTTTGTATGGGATTATACCCAATTATAATCATATTATAATGTATTGTAAGTGTTCCGCTCAAAAAAATGTCAGAGTTTAGTGTTCCTCGACTTAAAAAAGCGGTCAAGTGCGTGTTGAACTCGCGCTACGAGGGTTCCGTACCGTTACAACAATTATATTAGGTAAACATATTCTGTGAAAATTTCAACCGGCTACATGTTACAGTTCCAAAGATACAGCCTTTAAAATGTTTCCCGTTTTATGTATGGGGATCCCCTTTAATTTTTACTTTTTGTGATTTTTGGATTTGTCCCTTTACTTGTGCTACAAGACCTTGCTTTTTGCCAAATTTCATGATTCAGGTCAACGGGAAGTACCCTATAGGTTTTTGATGAGTGATTTTGCGTACCTATATCAAAATAGGTATAGGACCCCCTTTAATTTTTACTTTTTGTGATTTTTGGATTTTTCTCTTTACTTGTGCTGCGAGACCTTGCTTTTTGCCAGATTTCATAATTCTAGGTCAACGGGAAGTACCTTATGGGTTTTTGATGAGATGACAAAATGGCCGTATCTTTTGATTGCGTTGACCTAGAAGCTTAAATTCTTTACACCTTTAAGGGACCGTAGACCTTAGTATTTCCTATAAATTTCAAGTTGATATCTCTATCCGTTCTTGAGAAAATTAGTATTGACTGACGGACACCCAGCCAGCCAGCCAGCCGGACAAACGAGTGATCCTATAAGGGTTCCGTTTTTTGTTATTGAGATACGGAACCCTAAAAAGATTGAGAAATAAAACTCTAAGCCAATTACAACTCATTCGCGGTGCCCATGTCAATTGTATCTAAGAATGGCGATGGGTACCCGAGTAGAAACTAATACCTAGGTACCGAACATTAATTCATAAAAAGGGGTGGAAACTTAATTGTATTAAAAATTACTTTCATTGTAAGTTAATGGCTGAGAAAGTATGAAGATTAGTAATACAACGTACCTCTTTGATTCAGTATGCATTTAACCCTCGATTTACTCTTGTAAATCGAAACACACTTGTAATTACATGAAATTGAGGAACAGGTTCTGCAAATTGCTCTAATAAAATAATACGATTTTTTTATATAAAATGAAAAATGTATTTCCATATTATAATATTATACCTATGTAAGGCTTCATATAAATCCTTCCTTAAGATTAAAGATAGTTCGGATATTTGTTTCGGAAACCCGATTTCACCAATTAGTGGGTTTCGTCATTTCTTAGTGCAGCGGTTCCCAACATTTTTTGTTGTGCGGACCACTAATTTTGTAAAAAAAAATTGAGGCCCACTAACTAAATATACAAGTGAAAACTATAAACACACACACTTGATTGTTCCCATCTCTACCCCTGAAGCTCCGATAATATTTATCTAATTATCTTAGCTTAGACTCTCGACCAGCGTCCACGGTCCAGCACCACGCTGCATGCGGCCCACAAGTGGGTCGCGGCTCATGGGTTGGGAACCGCTGTCTTAGTGGTTAGTAGTCAGCTGCTCGAGTCAAATTTTAGACAAAAAAAAGCTCTCAAGCCAAGCGATTCAAAAGTGAAAGAGTATATGCTTTGAGTATTTTCTTCTCGCATCCAAAGTTCTTCCATAATCTGCGTCGTGATGAAATCACAGATTCCTGGCTAGAATAATTTATCGAGAAGAGATCCGTTGATGTTTTTGTTTCATCATCACTGTTAAACTTCGTAGAAGACTTTATAAACTCGCGTGTTCAAAAAGTTAATGTTGCGTTTATTATTTGGAAAAAAAACTTATCCAAAAATGTAAACTTAAAATTTTATACTTTGTGTATACGTCTACCAATGCGTTAATCGAATTTTCTAATAATTAATTAGAGAGAGTTAAGTGTAAATTAATTATGTTTTTATAATTTTCGCAACGCGGATAATGCAAATTGTCCAGAAAACGGTTGATGATTTAATTTACAACGATTTGAAAATATGAATATGCAACATGTTTTTCTGAAACCAACTATTTGAAAAATGTCAGTTGTACAAGTATCAATCAATGCCATCGGTAATGTCGCATTGTATTCGGCTTATGGTGTCAACGCGTGATGATTATTATGAACGTCAATAACTGTGAAACCACCAAATTTCAATGTCTGTTTAACAGTGTTCCGTTGATAGTGGTAATGGTATTAAAACCTTCAAAACAACCAAACAGCTATGTTTTCATTGATCAATATTAAATTAATTCCTGCTGCCTGTCGTCCTCCTATTCATCGTCATTAATAAAGCATTCAAAAATAAGTTTGAAATACAAACATATTACAATATTCGCGAAAAATAATACGTTTTCGTAAGACCTTATATTAATGAATGAAAGTAGTGTTGCTATCAAATGATATAAATTTAAAGAAATAGTGGAAAACGATATTTTTTATCATGAAGAAAAAGCTAATGGTGTAACATTTAAAGACAAGGTCAAAATCCGAAAGATAAAACACTGAAATGCTTAAACATGTTTTTGAAAAGAATGTTTGGATCTGAAAAATCCATCATGATTAGTTTCCATTTTTATTTATAGTTACTTTTATGTCTACCTCAAGGGTGCAGACTTAACATCTGTTCTTGAATAAATTTGAGTTTTCTCTCTATTTACAAAAATCCGCATTGTTTTACGACTATTTTTTTTTTTCAAAAAATAGCGAAGCGTGGACCTCACAGATGTTAAATTTGCAACTGCGAGGAATGACTGCATTTCTGAACTACCTGCCATATTATCTATAGTATCCCAAGAGGAATTGTCTTAAAAAAACAAGTCAACAGACATCTAAGACTGTTCTATTTTATGTATATGTATTTATAAAAATAAACGCAACGCTGCAGAATGCTATGTAACAGATGAGCTTTTCAGCTTAAAAATTTAGACTTAAAGTATTATAAATAGACTACGGATAGTTAAGTCCCTAATCCCTCATTTATGGTGAGTGGTGAATACAATCCGGTGTCTTCAGTACGAGTTGCTATCGTAATTTTATCTAACACAGGACTACAAATATATCGTGACTAAAATCTTTAAAATTTAAATTTAAAATCTTTTAAATAAAACACAATATTTTATTAAAATCATATAAAATAATCTCGTATAGCTACTGATTTTTAATCCTATTTCAAGGGAATTTTAGAAATTAATT
The DNA here is from genome assembly GCA_039654895.1 of Mongoloraphidia duomilia. Taxonomy (NCBI): domain Eukaryota; kingdom Metazoa; phylum Arthropoda; class Insecta; order Raphidioptera; family Raphidiidae; genus Mongoloraphidia; species Mongoloraphidia duomilia. Next base: position 19,348,438 of record CM077522.1, on the reverse strand, counting down.
TTTATGATGGTAGAGTATTAATCTTAACTAATAATAAATTGTTGAATAAGTGTTTAAAATTATTTTTGTGCAACTCCTGAACATTGTGCATTGGTAGAAATATACTTGCCCGTGTATGCTGATGACCACATCTGAGAAGGCCTCAAAGGTCATTGAAGAAAAGTGCAAATAATTCAGAGCCAATTTTCGTTTTCTGAATGACTATAAAACAAATTTTATACATTTTCACAGTCATCAGTATTTAGGGCTGATTTAAATATTTCTCTAAAGATAAATATCTAATAATACATCTACATATAGATGAAAACCTAACTTGGAAACTTCATTGTTAAACTATCGCTAGTAAACTAAATTCTATATTGTATATAGATTCATGAATAGACAATACTATGTCTATTCATGAATCTGAGGAATATCTTAGATCAGCAACAATTGATTGTCCTATATAACATGCGCAGGTGTATTCGAGAGCGAAATAAGATGTCTGTTTTTGGAGCTCTTCAACATAATGTAAACGTTTTTCTTACAGAAAAGGATTGTCAAATGTATAGGTGGGGTGCCTCAGTCGCTTAAATTTAAGCAAAAATTCCCCTGTCCATCTAGGGTGTCAGTTATAATTTTAATAAAATGCCTGAAAAATATAAAATCTGCTTCACATGTTAATCAATCCAAAAGATTTTTACAAGCTTTTATTAACCTTACAATGTATGTTAGTTAGTTTGTGTGTTTGTTTGTGGTTTTGTGGGGTTTGTGTGTTTGTTTAGGTCAAAACTTGCAAGTCAATTTTGAACGATTTCCACGTATCCGATCGATTTGAAATTTTGTACACATATGTATTCCCGATGACAATACATGAATAAATCGTTTTTAGAAATAAATTCTACCCCTAAGGGGCTCAAACAAACGGGGATGTAGGGTTTTTTTGACTAATCAACGCACAGGCCAAATCGCTGAAGCTAGAAACTTGAAATTTGGACAGTTGGTTCCTTTTCTACGGGTGTCAAAAGGGGGTAAAATTTTGAAAGACTAAAATGAAAAAAATAAATATTAGTAAAAAAAACTTTTTAGAGACAAACTTTTATTTTTTTAAATGCACTAAAAAGGAAAAAAAAATTTAATAATTTAGGCTCATAATTATAAAAGCGTGGGTCGTGAATTCTATGATAGTTTATTAGTCACGACCCACGCTTTTATAATTATGAACCTAAATTATTAAAAATTATTTTTTCCTTTTTAGTGCATTTTAATAAAAGCTTGTCTCTAAAAAGTTTTTTTTACTAATATTTAAAAAGTAATTTGCTGGAAAGTGCTTTTTATAGTATTAATAGTTATTAAATACATCTGATCCAAGCACGTATTATGACGCTTTTAACTGTATAATTATATATAAAAAAAATGGTGCGTGTACTTATGTACGCGCGTTAAAAATTATACTTTAAAAATCGACGTGTTGATGCGGACCAACGCCATCAATAGGATCGGATAATTTTTACAAAAAATCAATGTGGCCGCCATTGTAAAATCTGACGTCATTTTATTTTTTTGTATCCTATAAAACTCTCAAATATCAATTTTCAAACGGATCGGATAATTTTTACAAAAGTACTTACATATGGCCGCCATTTTGAAATCTGACGCCATTTTTTTTTGTTTCCTATAAAAAGTTGTCAGACACAGCGAATTTGGTGATGGTGATGGTGAACGTTTTTTGTCGGTTTACTCCCCTGCTGTCGAACGCATAACGTCCGTAAAAAAGTATAACTTTTAAACGAAGTTAGAAATAACTAAAACGCTTTCAAATTGAATTATTAAATCAGTTCGTGATTGAATGTTTTTCAATGGTTTTATTAAGTTCGACATGACGTAAGTATATTTATTCATCTCTTGAATTAATTTTGAAAGATGGTTTTTATAACAATATTTTCCTGCGTAGCTTATAGACTGAGCTCCCATGGTACAAAAGTCTACTGGACATCACTACTAAAATTTTATTAGTGAACAGATAATATTATGATGGAAAACATCAAATCGGTGGCAGACTAATTCAATTTTTTTTCATTTATTGTCGGTATCCTCAACGCTACTTGGTGAAATTAATACAGATTATCATGTGTGCTGTCTGCCTTGCGAAAGCTGGTTTTTTTTCGCGCGCCGCATTGCATAAGTGTCTAGCAGACCTCTCCCCAAATGGATACATTTTCAGCAGATATGTCTGCTTGGTATGCAAAAAATTGGAAGGCAGACAAAGATAAATTCTAAATACTTAATTGATATTTTTCTATAATCTCTATAAATTTCATCAAGTAGTGTTGAGGCGTATTCGAGGTACAAACAACAAAAAATGATTAAAAAATATCCAATAACACTTGATTTGATGTTTTCCATCATATTATCTGTTAAATTCACGAATAAAATTTTAGTAGTGTTGTTCAGTAGGTTTTTGTACAGTGGTAGCTTGGAACTTGAAATAATGTAGCAAAAAATTGTTGCTACATTAGCAGTTTTTTAAAATAAGTTTTTTATTTATTTATTTACAAATTCTTTTATATTTGTTCAATAATGTTACAATATTATAGATAAATGTAATGTTATATCTGAGACAGAAAACAAATATATAATATAGCCTCCCAGCATTTTACTTTTAGTATATTTGGTAGACGTTATCATGAATCTATCAGTGTTCATCAAACATTCCTGTATATTTCAGAACGTGTCGGGAAGTCCCGTGGGAAGTGAGTGACATTATTCAGTTCATAGTCATGACTATGAGCTACACAAGTACAGCAAAACTGTGTATACAGTATGTTTCACTTTCCATCTCGTTATTTTTGATATTTTTCTACGAAGCAGTTTTAAATTATTGTCACTTACAACTTTTTGAAACGTGTTTTTTAATGACTTCAAATTTATTTTAAGTCAACTCGCCAGCCATGTGTGATCATAAGCAAATGCGAAATTTCCGTATTTACCTCCGCGTTTCCAAAAACACCTTCAACTAGATTTTGGGAATTGTAATTTTTGTTCATTTTCAATCAAAGTAATGCAGTTTTTTTTATATTTTCGCCAAACGTACTTTGTAACCGAGTGAAGTTTGTCAAGAAAAAAACTACGCAAGAGGGGAATCGCAAAAAAAATAATGTAAAATTTTAAAAATATCTACGTAATCGTAAATGTCAGTTGTATCGAAAAAGGCTGCATTTAAATCAACCAATTTTTCTAATGAAACTCGGTTTCTAGAGTGGCTCTTGGATTTTGAATAAATTTTAGAAATAACACGAAGTATAATTTACAAATATCGTCTATCTATGTGTATCAAACTTAAAGTAAAATATTGAAATTTCACGTTTTGCGATGTCAGCAAGCATTGCTTGATTTGAACACATGAATAAAGGCGTCCCGAGAAGCTGTAACAAAAATTTAAAATTGATTCGTTCAAAAATAGTAAAAATATCAAAATCGAGATGGGTTCGTGAAAAGTGAAACACACTGTACATGTAACTGAATATGTGTTACCCGGAGAGAGAGGTGAAGTTTTATATGGCATGCATATAAAAGCGGGAGATTAATTGTATCTTACGGTTCGTTTAACTCGTATTGCATAATATTTGGAAAGTTGGTAGCGCTGGAAATGGCAAAAATAAAAAGCATATAATGTGTGTCTTGCGGTCTATGCAAGCGATTGACAAACACTATTATAATATTCCAGCATTCTAAAACTTTCAGAATGATCTATTTCCGGGACTTTCGAATAGCGTCAAAAGGAGTAGTTTACCCAGTTTATTATTCGATAGAAAAATTATAGACGCTCGACATGTGCTTGTTGGCGTTGACCCATTATGCTATAATGAATAGAGTCGCAGCCTTTTAATGTACTGCCCTCCTAAGGTTGCCCAGGTTCAAAAATAGAAAAGCCGGACGCGGCATTATATTTAGCTAGACATTTTGCCCTAAAAGCCGAACTACCTATTTTAAATAGAAATAGCGTCAGTTGGGTATTTTCAATCGTTTATTAATAATCAATTACAGTCAGTTTTTTGTAAGATCAACCTTAAACGTGTGATTATTCCTATGTTTTCATAGATATAGGTAAAACAACCAATGTATTATGTGCATTCTCTACTTCATCGCTAAAAAGCCTATCAAAAGCCTGACAGGCCGGACTTGTATATATTTGGCCGGACATAACCGTAAAAAGCCAGACATGTCCGACTAAAGCCAGACACCTGGCAACCCTATGCCCTCCTCCTCAAAAATGTTTTTTTGCTAGAGTGACTCAGTGGTGTGTCACGATGTAACGCAAAGTTCCTTGGTCAACAGTAAACAAATTAAGGTAAGTATATGTAGCAGTCCTCGTATTGGAATCTGAATGCACAGCTCTTAAAAGTATCGGGAATTCACTGTTTTTCCCAAACCTGGTAGGTCCGCAAACCCACAAATTGCGGAAAGTTCATTACTGTTAGATCCAAAGTTGTTTCGGCTCTACTCCTCGTCAAAAATATTTTTTGCTAGAGTGACCGGTGGTGTGTCGTGAAGTGACGCAAAGATCCTTGGTCAGCTGTAAAAAAAGTGTGTGTGTCAGCTCCGACGCACGACTGGAGTTTACTCCTTAAGTACGATTGTAAACGCATCTCTTATAATACTGAAAGCATACGATATGTGAACGTCGGTAGATACGTGAAAGGTGCGCAAGGTACGTTGCGCAGAAAAACGTAACGCTTTTTAGTTAACGCTTGTATAAATTTTACTCCTCATAAAATTTCCATACCGGGAGCCTTATATATGAAAATCGATTCTTAAGGAGTAAACTCCAAATAAAAGATGTTATAAATGTAGCTGTCCTCGTATTTCGTATCTAAAAACACATCTCTTGAAAGTACCGGACACTTGAAAGTACCCGCCTGTAATTGTCGCAAAACGCAAGACGTAAGACTGACGCAAGGCGTCGCAAGAGATCGCAGCGCCTCACACTAAACGTAGAACGCCGATCGCACCAAGTTGGTTCAACTTTTGCGTTACGTTCGCGTCGCATGTGTAACGCCAGCCAATCAGAGGTAGCTTGAACGAACGACGCAGACGAAATAAACAACTGCTGTGATTGGACAGCGCAGACAAAACGCACGTTTATTATAGACAGCTGAAGCAACCGTTGACTTGCATGCTGCGTTGCGTCTTGCGTTTTTCTTGCGTTTTGCGATAATTATAGTCGGAGCTTTAGAGCGTTGTGGGGCGGGGTTAGCGCGCACTTAACTCAGCTGTTTTCAAGGTCTTCAACATTAGCTGACAAACATCAAACAGTCGCGTTAATCTGCCGGTGTTTCTATATTATGCTGTAGTTATTCTGCTATTAAAATTAAATGCAATCAAGACTTAACTCTGCATAAAGAGTCTTTAGAAATTCTACAGCGTATGATCCGTTCTTACCAGTAAGTATACGAAGAAAGCTTTAAGGTGATTGAGCGATATTTTTCCAATTCTATTACTAGGTGCAGTATAACTATTTTTAACTCTCTTTTTGTAAATTGAAACTTGTTTAGAATCATTCCGTATAAAAGAACTGAAGGTATGTGGTACCTAGTTGGCGGTGCAATCGTGAGCTTGTTTCATTTAATTAAGTACCTACCTTGCACCAATTAACAAAGTGCACCCCTGTATGCAAATGGAGCTTTTATTTATTAAGTGATTTATGTAAAAAGCGCATAGAGTTCTGCACTCGTCCACTTATTGTCCACGTTACGTTGTTTATTATACCTTTAATCGTTTTATTATTTAAAGTTAACTTTTATATTAGTACTTGCAAATTACACCGCGTGTTTATTTGACTTACAATGTGTTTTCGTAAACTATACGTTCAAGTTGATACTCAGCGTCGTAGATAGGGTCTGGCAATCGGGGCCCGCGCCAAGAGCGCTAACCCCAAGAAGGCGCAATCAGCGAAATCAGCGATGCGAATATGATTATTTTCAAGCAAAGAGCGCGAAATCAGAATCTTGCCAGGGGCGCCGATGATCCTAGCTACGACGCTTCCATTTTTTATTTTTCAATTCTAATAAACATCAAGCATTTTATCAGTTTAATATCTACACCAAATTATAATATGTCAGAGCAAGAAACCAAGTAGTAAAAATAATTATTATATTTCAGATAAAAGCCTCCTCATCTCTGATTCAGTTACAATACATAGTTGATTGATATTTTTATTGTACAAGACCATCTCTTACCATTACTCGCTACCAAAGATACAGTGAATTTTACGTACGAATTTTTTTACCCGGTAGTTACAGAAAACATTAATGCATTAGAGAACATCGTATCACTTAAACTGCAACATTCACTGAACAAAAACAGGCGTCACGACCTGTCAATATTTTAATTTGAAGATAATAAAAAATGCCAAAGATTGGCGTAGAATAAGTCATGCATTTAATATTATAAATAATAATAAATTTAAATTAAAATATTGTCAGTCATTATTGTTAGTGATGTATGTTTTTGTTCACCAGATGTTGCATTAGTGAAATGATTTTTTGTAATGCATTAATGTTTTCCATAATAACTATTAACTACTATTGTGTACCTATATTTATATAAGTATTTTATGTGGATTATAGACGCTCGACAACAGAGGTGTATTTTAACTACTTACATTGAGCATTTATAAATGTCACATGTGTTCGTTTATCAGTCACTTTTCAAGTCGTATTTTGAATTTTATTTTTATTCTGTTATTTAATAATAATAATAATCCGTTTAACGTCCGTTTCTCGACATTATGTCATAACGGACGCCATTCGCACCATTACTATTTTCCATTTTACCACTTCCCGTTGTTTTCTACATTTTTATACTTCAACTTAATTAATAGCAATGTGCGAATGGAGGAATTATAGGAAATTAGGATAAGGTAGGCAATTTTGGGAGTATAGGAGTTTGACAGGTAATCGGCCATGGCCTTGAATAAGGAACCATCTCGATATTCATCTGGAATAATTGAGGGAAACCATGGAAGACCTCAAACAAGATGGCCGGTACAGGAATTACCGTTTCTCGACGTGAGGCAGTAGGAAAAAGTCCTAGCCACATCTGCCCCCGTCGGGATTCGAACCCAGTACCTTCCCAATGCGAGTCTAGTGCTGTACCACTAAGCTACATCACTGGGTATTTATTCTGTTATTTAACAATAAATCTCAGAAAACGAAAATTTTAAATTATAAATTAAACTTTATTTATTCTTACAGTTTGAAACACTCTTCTACTTATGTATTTAAAGAGACTGTTTTCAATGCCTTTGAAACTTCACGCTAAACATCAAAGATTACTATTCAAAGCAACGCCTGTTTGAGAACTTGCATATAATCTTTCGTTAAGTATGGTAGTTATAATTATAATTGAATTTATCTTTATAACAGTTTGTAGGTTACGAAAAAAACTCAGTATTTTATGTAAATTTATATACAGTCGACTCTCGTTAATTCGAAACTCGAGGGACTCTTAAAATATTACGAATTATCGAGTGTTTGAAATATCAAATGGTTCGAAACAAAGGCTCAACAAACAAACGTTGATACAAGTTTGAACTTGTCGCAAAATGTATGTATGTACTTACAATCTTTCCGCCTCTTTCTCTCTGCAACTTTGAATTGTCGAGTGTTGGACGCCGATGAGTTCGAATTAACGCGTCGTTTTGTTATCTAGCAATGATTTTTTCGTACGAATAACCAAGTGTATAAAAATGTATTGATTTAGTTCGAAATATAAAGAGATTTTGTAGGGAACTCGTGATAACTTTGAATTACAGAGAGGTTCGAATTATCGCAGGTTTGAATTAACAAGAGTCGACTGTATATCGATTATACGAAAACTTACCTGGTAAGCAAGTCCAAATAAAGCATACCAAAAGCAAAGGTATATCATATAATATGTACCTACTTATTACACATAGGTAGCTACTGAAAACTGGACCAGATTATCACTGACTTACTGAATTAATTTGTGGCACATAAATAAATGTCGTTGGACGTAAAATATACCTTATTTTCGCGTATCCTTCGGTCTGTCAACCTTCAGTTTTCCTGAAAAAGACATTGAGAATGAATGACTTCATATTATATTATTGTCGACGCTTGAGGCTGAAACGAAGACTTGAAATTGACAGCGGTCATCGTTTGTGGATTTGATCCATATTTACTACATGGATGTACAAACTATTAGATTAAGAACTCATCACAAAAAGTACAAGAATTTTGAAAAGGCTTATATTTTATTCTTAGCTTCTATATTTAGGGTGTAAATAAATATACTTACTACAGTCAGCAAATCAAATATGGGAACACCTGGCATCGGCGCGCTTTAAAAAACTAGTGTCATTTAAGTGTTTTGGAGAAGCTGAAAATTGATCTATGAAAAACAGGTAATTGTAAATAAATTGAAAAAGCTGAAATTTGCTCAGCTGTCAAAATGTCGAATGTTTACACATTTCTTGAGATTACCAGGGACTCACTGTTTTTTTTTACTTTAAAGAATTGGTATAGTCAATATTTTTACTACTTATAATGAGATTTAACTGTTTTTAACACGCTTATATTAGCTTCACCTGTATGTTTGCATGCTTGCTTGCGGGCTTGTGTGCTTGTCAGTTTGTAACCGACTTCTTTGAACTTGATTTTGACCAACTTTGAACGGTCAGATTTAGTTTAAACTTTGCACACTTATCAAGGACCGACGACAATACAATAATTCCATAAGTTTGTCCCATTATCCTGACCAGGATCTCCAGGACTAAAAAAAAAAAAGCAAAAAACTTCAGATTGAACTGAAACTTTGCACACTTATCAAGGACCGATTACAATACAATAATTCCATAAGTTTGTCCCATTATCCTGACCAGGAACTCCAGGACTAAAAAGCAAAAATAAATTATAATTTAAAAAAACTAAAAAACACGCTTTAATGAACTAAAAAGTAAAAAATAATTAATTTTATTGTAAAAAGCGTGGGGTGCTTTGTATCATATTTTCATACTACCCCACGCTTTTTTACAATAAAATTAATTATTTTTTACTTTTTAGTTCATTAAAGCGTGTTTTTTAGTTTTTTTAAATTATAATTTTTTTACATAAAATGATTACATAAATTGTATCTCCTATTTTGTAAACTGTAAAGGAAACTTTATTATAATAATAGGTCAGTTACCGAAGATTTTCTATTTTCAATTGCACAATTTACAAAGGCTTTCCACCTTAGTCAGTGAAAGGTTTGAAAGAACTACATTTCATCATATATAGTTTATCTTTTTTCATATATAAGTTTCTCATCCTTAGTTATGTTTTTGTCTGGGGAAAATTGAAGAAAGCGTCCGCGTCGTAGCGTCAATTCCTTGCCCCCTCCCCATATTCACTTCCGATTACCCTGTGATTGAACCAAACCTCTCCTCATATCCCGTTTTATTATAGGAACATAAATTCCAACCTAAGCACCTTATTTCACCTGTATTGTTTCGAATTTGATTTTATAAATCTGTACAAATTTGATAGCTTTATTTTATGTTTTACAGTTATGGAATTGAATAAGTATTTTAACAATTTTTGCAAAATGTTCCACTTTTACAATTTATTTATGAGAAATGTATAACGAAATTTATTTCTTCTGTAATGAATAATCGTTACATTTTTATTTTCATTCTTATATTAAAACATTTCTTGTTTTCAAGCACACTAGTGTGGAAATTAGTAAACAATTTCCATAGTGATTTATGTTTATTCGCCCTGACAGCTATACCCTCGGCTTGTATAACTATAGAGTGAAGTTGGCGACGCAAATCAACTAAATTTTTTTTGAAAATACTGAAAATGAAGTGAAAAGCGGCTATTTTATAGTGAGTATGGCAAAAAATACAATGTATATCTCGTGCGTAATGATATTATGACTCGTGTGACTGTTATAACTATCACTCGTTTTTACATACTGTTACTACTCGTCAGTAATATACCTCATTTACGCTACTAGATACACAATCTACTATTAATCGATACTGAACTGAAGTACACGAAAAATCACCTTGCGGCGTCGTATTTTTTACCACTGCCTATATCTAATTTTAAATTGAACATACCTATATATTTTTATTTAAAACAAAGGACGCCCTAACCCATGATTTTGATCACATATCAATATCTTTCAAAATTCAGAAGTTATACAGGGTGTTAAAAAAAAGTGTTCGGAAATTTTAAGGGCGTATAGTATAGACCAAAATAAGTGAAAAAAATCTAATAAACATGGGTCCGCAAACTAACCGTTTCAAGGATATGAGCTTTTATAAAAAACAAGTTGCTACACATGCAATCAAGTTTGCAATCAATTTGCTGTGATGAACCGTTTTCTGTTATGGTTAGGGAGCACTTAAAGCAAAGGTACAATAGAAGATGGATAGGACAAGGAGGCACAGTGGTCTCAGGTCTTCTGACTTAACGCCTTTGGACTTCTTTGCTTGGGGATATTTAAAGAGTTTAGTTTATTCTATACTCCAATTAATAATGTAGCGCACTTACAATAGCGAATAGAACATGCCTGAGATAATTCGAGTAAAACCGGAAATTTTTGAAAAGGTGCGAAACTCGTTTATAAAAAGATGTGAATTATGTGTTGAGATGGAAGGAGGACATGTAGAAATAGAACACCTATTGTAAAATGGCTTAAATAAAATGCCTAAATTTGATACCACACACTGTTTTCTTATTTTCTTAAATAGTACCTATATTTCTAAAAATAGCTCATATCTTTGAAACGGTTAGTTTGCGAACCCATGTTTATTAGGCTTTTTTCACTTATTTTGGTCTATACTATACGCCCTTAAAAATTCTGAACATTTTTTAACACCCTGTATAGGCAATCAATAGTACATTGTGCCACAAGGGAGGAAAGTGCTACATTTCCTCCCGCGTATAAAATTGCCACCCGAGCCGAAGGCGAGGTTGGCAAATATGCGGGAGGAGATGTAGTAATTTCCTCCCGTGTTGCGCATACTATTTTTTCTCCTACCAGGCCGAAAGTTCGCAAAATTGAAAAAAAAATTATTAAAATTATTATTTTTATTTTATTTTATTATTAAAATTATTAAATTATTAAAAAATAATTTTAAAGGAAATAATTTTAATGTGTAGGAAACAGAAGTAGGTGCGTGAGAGCCGGCATAAGTACTATTGCGCACGCGCACTTGTCCGTACCACGGGAATAAAGAGCGACTTTGTTCCCGCTTGGCAGGGACGAAAGTACGAACTTTCGGCCTAGGTAGGAGAAAAAATTATTATAGAGTTGTAGTTAAAGTTTTTTTTTTAATTTTACGAATTTGGTTACGATTCACATAATAGTGTGTGACATAGTGTTGGATGTGTATATGATATCCGTCGCGTGTGTAGCCCGTCATACGATTTGAATGCAAATACGATTATGTCATATCATCTCTGTAGCGTCATCATAATCCACCGTCTCTCTATAACACCGCCGTTAGCTGCTGGTAGCTGGTTGATAGTTGTTAGCCGTGTGCAGCAGGCAGCGCCAATGCCGGTGTCCGTTGCAGAACGGCAATGTCGATCTAACTGCATGTGTACAGGATTCAACATAAATGTTAATTCAGGGGATGTAAATATTTTAGTGTTAATAATAATAGGTACCTAATAATGCGTTTTTCGATACTGTCCCAATAGACGTCACTCGCACCGTTACTATCTTCCATTTACCACTTTCACGTTATTTTCTACGAAAAAAATGATACGAAAACAGTTATCCCATAGTATATACAAAATCAAAATACGTAATTTTATTAGTCATTTTAACTTTGAAATAATTTTTATGTAAAAATCCAACAGTTACGTAACATAATTTAACATTGATTCGTATGAATAATCTTTAAATGTAGTGTCAGTCTTTCTAATGTGGTTATCTCCGTCAGTTGTAATTAGTGAATTTATAAAGTGTGTGATATAGAATATTGTTTTATTTTATATAGATAGATTAAAGATTATAGACGCTCGACAGCTGAGGCCATCAGCAAAAAGTGCAAATACTAACTGCAATGACTGTAATCTTTTCTAATTTTTGGAACTGGTTGATATGGTGACAAAAACTAAATTACAAAATTGAAAATGCATGTGGTTTTTTTCGAACATTTTATTCAGAAGTGCATGATGGTAAGTTTCTTTTATTAATATTTTATATGTTACAGCAATGTGTCACAAGACAGGTATATCGTTTGCTACGCGATGGGTGTCCTTTACAGTCAGTAGTTAGTATTCGCTCATGCACAGACCGAGACACTACGATAAACGACTAACGAGGGACAGAACCGTTACAAATGTATATTACGAAATTCATGGTACCTACATGTAAAATGCTGAATATTTTATTTAATAATATAATTATTATCCATGCTTAAATAAATGTGTTGAATAACGGAACAATGTTAACAGCATCTATTATATTAAAATCAAATCAAATAAATCTTATATTTCAATTATATAATTACAAAATTATAGCTACATAAGAGGTAGTATAAAAGTTTTCGTGCCCAACATAGCAAGCTGTGCTAAGGTAGAATATAAAAATAAATAAATATTTTTAGGGTTCCGTACCAAAATTGAAAAAACGAATCACTTAAGGCCGACATGCATTTCGTTCCTTTTCATCCGTTCAACTCGTCTCGATCCAACTCGCGGTCCAAAAATGCAATGTATGGCAAAGTACCGACGGTTCGCATCGTCGGCTAAAATATCTGTCGAGTCTTGACATTTGGACCGCCGCTTCGTCGGTTTTTGGTTCGAATCACAAATGTATTCGAGTTCCGATTCAAGTCGACGGTTTCTTTAAATTTATATGGGAGAACCGTCTTCTTTGTAATAACCACTTTTTTTCCCAAATTGAACGCTTACGTCTCGTTTTTTTACTGAGAACAGCAGCTGCTGCTGCCGCTGCTAATAAATGTACACGTCTCATAATAAAACCGACGATCAAAATGAACTTTATCTGAGCAGGGTGTGCGATGATTACCGACGATCCGAATCGCGACGATTCGAACAGATGAAAAAGAGCGAAATGTATGACGGGCTTTATAGCCTCACTCCGGTATCCTATCTGTCTGTCTGTCACAAAAATGTTAAAAATAACCACAAGACACCAAGCCATTTAAAAATTCTCGACGTACGTTTAACCAACCAAGTTGGCATCATCAGGAGATGATTAAATGTAAAGACTGAAAACTATTATCTATACCTATTTATAGACTATATCTAGTGATTAAAAATAATGTAAAATACCAGAAAAACTTAACGGTCCATTGAAAACTATGTATTTTAATAAATCATAAAGTGGACTACCTGGAATTGGACCTTGTCATTGTTCATAATATTATTTTTGCGTTTGTGAATTTCTAGACTCTCTAAGGCGTCTAGTTATCTATTATTCATGACATTCCTAATTAATTTTAAATTATTAAATAATATTTGATGGTCATTTTCAAACGCATGTTGGACAACTGGATTTTTCTAACCTGCCATATTTTAGAGCCAAACGATACAAGCTAGAGACTTTAAATTTGCTATAGTTAATTTTAATTGAACCGAGAAATCAGAGTGCCTACAAAAAATCTAAAATAATTTTTCTCTTTAGTTTTACAAGCATCGTCCCTACAGACACTTAATAAATTTATTATTTCTTTTGCAGTCATAGTGGTTTATTTACAGCAAATTCTAAATGGATGTAGGTAGGAAAGGTGTTTGTAAAGCTAAGGGAAAACATTTTTTATTCTTTTTAGAGGCATTCATATTCTTGCTTGGGGTAGAGTAAACTTTTTAAAAATTATTTTTATTTCGGGTCACACGTAATTCGGATATAATGCAACATATTATTATAGTTGTACCCCGGAATACAAACCCAAACATACACGTCGAATTTTGATACACGAGAATATAATTAATACGTTATGGCTGAAAGTTACTTGTTTATAATAAATTGTAAATTAACATGAGCAATAGTTGTTTCTGTCAGACCCTGTACTTGCATATTACGTAATATATATGCAGATGGAAAGCGACGTCGGATCGTTGTTAGTGCTCGAGCAATAATAGCACGATTTATGTGTTAGTTTATGGCTAATCATCACTCATCAATTCACTGTTGTCTTATTGCTTTGTTTTTATTTAAAATGGTTCAGCCGAACGAGAATGCGTTGCTCTCGTGGAATGCGCAAAATAAGAGCAAAATTATTGAAAAGTAAAGGAAAACAAACGAAACATAATATCACTGATTGGCTGAACGAAGCTAAGCACCGCCTGAATGCTTCATCCACTCCTTTAGTTAAATAGATTAGAAGTTTTAAAACTTAAAACCTTTTTAGTTTTTCTTGAAGATAACGAATAATGAATTTGCTTAGAAATCAGTCAGTTTTTATAAAAGTGTATGCAGTTTTTTAAACATAATTTTTCAGACGGTACGGTTCTATAATAACCTTTTATCAGTTTTTACATGGAATTTATTTTTTAACTTCTAGAAAATTTAGAACTTAATTAATTTGAGTTCATCAAAAATTTGTTACATAAAAACCTTTTTTAACAATCGTGTGTGCATTTTTGAAACACGGCTTAAGGTCGATTTATATTATCCGTTCAGACACGGGGCGGGAACGTAGCGTTCCCTACAAGACAAACATTTTTACATGCATTTCAAATACGAATATTTATGCTTAGCGGATCCCGTCCGTTCAGACACGTATCAATACTCGTATATGAAATGCATGTAAAAATGTTTGTCTTGCCGGAAACTCTACGTTCCCGCCCCGTGTCTGAACGGATAATATAAATTGAACTTTATTCCTCTGTCAGTATACTGCAAATAAAATGAAGAAATGATAGGTGAAGAAATATAAGTGTACCTGCAGGCTGCAACTAAACTATATTCTAGTTTACAAAATATGAAATAAATATAACATTTTTCGCAAACTCTTCACAATTCCATAAATTTTCAGTTTCTAAAAATCAAATAAATTTACCTTTGAAAATGTCAACAAAAGCACGAATGAATATTTAGGTCAGGCGCACTGATTTTAATTTCATATAAAACGATGACAGAGATTAAAAAACAAGACATAAATTAATGTCATTAAACAATAAAATAAAACAAAAGATAATTTCCCAAGTTAAGTAGAGCGTAAAACTGCATTACTTTCACAACTTGCTGGTTTTTGCATTTAGCTTGTGCTGCATCTTATTGGTATTTATAGTACAAATAGTTTGAAAGCAGATACAAAACCTGTACATAACCTCAAATTCAATTAAATTAAACGGAATGTTCAACAATATGCACAGGTATTTTGTATGTTACCTAAATTTTCGTAGGTTATGTTAATTAAACAAAATAGTTTTGATTTCCGCATTTGCTTCAGCTTTTTGGCAAACAGATAATTAATATAGGTATTTTATTATTATTCTGAGCAAGACTGCAGAATATATCTGTAAAAGTGTAAGTTAAACTCGCACTCCAAGGGTTCCGTACCATCAACTATATTATTTGCCTCGGAATTTAGAATACTATAGCTGTTGAAAACATAGTGAGAAGAATTTTTCTGTACAATAAGCATAGATAATAAGATATTAGAGTGGGTCAAAAAGATCAATTATTTTTTTTTTACAAGTGACACTGAAAAATAGGTTGCTAGACACCTTAAAAAAATTCTCACCAAATATGAGCTCTTAATTTTAATAGGAAGATCCTCCGCATCACAGTTTTTTATTTTTTTCTCAGTCCAATAGAAAAAAATTCATACCTCATCATTAATTGATTGTACAGAAAAATAGTTTAAAAGAATTTTGTAGGAAATTTAATGCTCTACAAAAAAGGTATCTTATATTTTTTCCGCAAACCTCATCATTTGAAAGATATTGAAGATTTAAGTTTGATTATTTTAAAACAAATTTCATTTTTGTTTATGAATTTTATAACTCGACAATAAATGACTATTATAAATCTTCAATATCTTTCAAATGGTGAGGTTTGCGGAAAAAATATAAGATACCTTTTTTGTAGAGCATTAAATTTCCTACAAAATTCTCTTAATACATTTTTCTGTACAATCAATTAATGATGAGGTATGAATTTTTTTCTATTGGACTGAGAAAAAAATAAAAAACTGTGATGCGGAGGATCTTCCTATTAAAATTAAGAGCTCATATTTGGTGAGAATTTTTTTAAGGTGTCTAGCAACCCATTTTTCCGTGTCACTTGTAAAAAAAAAATAATTGATTTTTTTGACCCACCCTAAGATATACATCTAACACTACTATTTTTTTCGAAATTTTAACTGTACCTACTTGTTTTGGAACCAGAGAGGGGAGAATCAGGTGTCGAGACGCGTTTCCAATAAAATATCTATAATTAAAAATTTGAAAAAAAAATAGTTTTGAGATCCTTAAGAAAAGCCCACATGACCGAATACATAATTTTTTTTAGGAATTGGTCATAAATTTATTAAAAAACAGCATAAAGATTGATAAAATAATGGAAAGTCAGAGAAAGAAGTAAATAATTGCATAATAAGAAGTATTAGAAATACCTTGTGTCCGTCTTGTGACTTCATGTGTTGTTAACACGACGCGTTTCAGCAACGAGCTGCCATCTTCAGGTGTGGTTAATTTTTTATATTATAAAACACACATTGAGTATTCGTAACACGTTATAATATTATGATGCTAAGCACATGTCTATTATGTTGTGGATTGTGAAGTACTGATTTAAATTTCGAGATTTTATGATTTATATAAGCTTTGTTCCAACCACTCTGAATACCGTAATATTACCGTCACGCTCATACGCAGTGGATAGAACGCGTTCCAACCGAACTTGTGATCGTTTTTGGACGATTCTTAAAGCGTTCCAATCGAATTTGTGATAGTTTGTGAACGGTTTCCGAACGATCATTTCGGTACATACTCTAGACATGAAACCAAAATGAAACTGTAAAACTGACATGCGCATTAAGCAGTAAGCACTTTGTTACGTTTGTCTCTGTTCAATATCAACTTTAGACAGTTATTTATTCATTTGTAATTTGTTTTATTTTTGTTTTGTCTCGTCTCTAATCAAATATCTCTTTATTCTTCATTTGAGATTTGTTTTGTTTTTGTTTGTTTTTGCAAAATTATTAATTTAAATATTTATATTTGAATTCTTAGTTAATAAATTTTAATTATATTTATATTCGTGTAATTCTAAAAATTTTATATTTCCAAAAAAAATGTAGCTAGCATATTTTACCAAAAAATGTTTTTAACAGTTAAAACATTTAGTACGTTTATTTATTTATATTATTCTTATGACTAGCCATCAAATAAGTTATTCATTTTCAAAATGTTTTTAACAACAAAAAAAGCCTGAAATTAGGAATTTACATTTGACAAATGACAATTAATATATTTTGATCATATGCATGGTCATGGAGGCCATGATTTGATGCACAAAACGGTCACAAAAGCGTTCCAACCAATGTCTACGTTTGTACCGTCACATAACTGTGCAAGGTTGACACATGCGCACAAAACCGATAAAAACAGTTTCGTTACCGTTTCAAAACGATCCATTTATAGCAGGTTAGAACATAGCTATAGTAGGTAGATGAAATGGAAGTGTGAGTGTGTATGTATGTGGACGATTAATGAGTATTGGGTGTTTGTGTGTTAATTAGTGTGTCGTATATTATGTTCGATTTTAACATTATTTTGTCATTAAGAATGTTGGTATTGTTGAATTTTGTAGCTTTATATATTTCATATTCCTCGAGGGTGTCCATGTGTTTACCTTTACTGCAAATATGTAGTGGAACAAAATTTGTCTCAAAATCGTGATATTCATGATTGTGTGAAATTATATGTTGGGCGTAATTTGATTTAGTGTTTAGTAAGTTTTGTTTAGGGAGATGTTCTTTGAAACGTTCTTCAATACTTCTTATTATTCATATAGTGACTTTGAGACCTAACACTCTAAAAATGTATCAAATAATTGCAGTTCTTCTTGGAGGATGCATTTAATAAGCTACACATTTAAATTGACCTATAATAATTTTGTTATAACGTTTTGAATCTTCCGTATAATTTATTATAAATTTGCATATTTTTTGTGATAATTTATGAACGCACTCATGTATAAGTTTAATTTATGCATGGTAGAATTTATGCCACAGCTATTAAAATAATTGATCATATGCAGCACTCATTCCATCAACTAAAATTATACTTCCCTGTTCAAATATACACATATATCACATAATTAATATTTCTATCATTTGCCAAAAGGGAAGATAAAACCACCATTTGTATGAGATTTTATTTTCATCCATAGAGAAAACTAGGTTAACACTATCTTCGTTTAAACTTGATACCAAGTGGAAAAGTAAATCCCGAAATAAAAACAATCTCGCACAAGAATGATCCCTACTAAAAATTCATCCGACATAGTAACGTTTTTCATAAACGTCTATCAAGACTCAGAACTTCTTTAGCCTTTCGAAATCTTGTGTGTCGGAGAAAGACGAAAAAGTCTAACTGTATATGCGAGAGAAAGACAAGCAATCACTTTGACCTCCGGGTTGCGTAAAACCACTGCATTTTTAAGCGTTGCAAAACAATTTATAAATTGTCTCCACTCTAGTTATTAGTATAATGACCCGTCTTTTGAAAGGATAGGCACGTAGATTCGTGAAGGTACCGGTCATGTTACCAGTTTTATAAATGGTAACTATGGTAACAGGCTAACAGCACAGGGTACCGTTTCGAAGCTACCTGTCCTTTCAGATGGGCGTTAGTAATTTAGTTAGTTAGTGATTTAGTATGTTAAAGAGACTCGAGCGTAGCTTCACCACTACAAAAAAAGCAACAGCTGACCGTTCAGACAGGTATTTATGACACGCATTAATATAATAATTGGGAAAGAAGTAATATCAGCCCAACTTTTGTAAAGTTCAAGAGATATTTTTGAATTCAGTTCCTGGCCTCTACCGATTTTAATACTGCTATCTTGAAAATAAAAAAAAAAACAGTTTTCCGGTACGATTTTAGTACTGAATTGCCATGGAAGCCATCCAAGGAACGATATAAATATTTTACAAGACATTTTAATTTAAGCTAAGTAACACTTCATAATATATATAGGCAGTAATAATATATAATTATATTAAAAAAAGAACGCTAACTTTCAAAGAAGTCAATATTGAATTCGATAAAGGGATTTACTCGTCTCAAAAGTGAGTGTTTTCTTCTGTAGGATGGAAAAAATGTTCAACTATTATTCGAACAAATTAGATCAAAGTGTTTGTCTCATTTATAATATATTCCTTGTATTTTTGTGGTTTCTTAAAAAACCAACGAATTTGAAATGCTGCGAAATATAACAGTTGAATAAATAAATTGTCATCAAAATCGACAGTAAATAAAATCGTCATCAAAATTTTGGCAATCAAAATGTGAATAGTTTTGCAAACACAAAACCATGGAATTTATATACAGAAAACGATTGATAAAATATTAAAAAACTCAATTATTTGCATTTTAGTAACAAAATTCAACATTTTGAAATTATAAACTTCACTGTTGTTTAATAGCTTTATTTTTTGTATATAAAATATATTGTTATTTATTTCAAGCTTGAAAGATGAATTTTTTGAAACCGATATATCTGAACTCACCCCAATAGTTCAGCGTTCGTATCTCATTCCCCAATGGGGCGAAAACTCCGCAGCAGTCCCATGTGAAGAGCCTTTCTAAAACTCGACAAGAACCTATCTTGTGTACGTAAACCTATGTACCGTTCATAGTTCATCAATATTGTATTATCTTTGCAAATACTAGGTAAAGAAGACAGCATTTTCTATATATTTAAAATTATAGCAATTGTGAAAAGAAAATAAACTGTTTCTTGTCACCTTGTGAAAAGAGATTTCTAAGCGTCATTTTAAATCTGTGGCTACAAGATGTTGAATTTTCGCTAAATTTATTTTATATCTTCATTCTTCAGATCATAGGCGCTGCTAGAAAAAATTCCGGAAGGTGGGGGAGCGGCCAAAAATAATAAGCATGTTATTATTAATATTTTTTAAATAAAAAATAAATTTTAAAAAAGTGTAATCTTCGTTTCACCAAATCTTTGGTATTAAAATAAAAACAAAACATCAACTTAGTTATCATGATACTATCTTTCTGGATGAAGCAACTGCCCCATATTGTTCCCCCACTGATGACTCTCATGCTTCAGATATTTTTTTTTAGATCAGGATTTACAGTATTCTTTCGCCGGATTTGTATTTTAAATGTAATCAAGTGTAAAAACGACGAGGTTTTTCAGATTCAAAAATTAATCCCGACGTTCGTGTATTAGAAAGAAGGTACTGTAAATACTATATCCCACCAAAAAAAATGTGAAAAAGAGGCCAAGTTGGGTACAAAGAACAGCTTTGCCGGAAAAAGAGTTGATATATAAGTGGGTGCCAAGTTTTTTTTGTTTTATATTATAAATAAATATATTATAAATAAATGAATCGTGTGTGAAAACTTGCTAAGTGAAAACTTGGCACCCACTTATATACCAATTCTTTTTTCGGCGAAGCTGTTCTTTGTATCGAACATGGCCTCTTTTTCACATTTATATTTTTGGTGGGATATCAATACTTTTTGAAAAGTTATTAAATACATGGACTACTGGAAACCCGCTTTCTCACCAATCAAACCGTTACTTCCACCACATTTTTATTTTCGTTTTTTTAGCTTGTTATTTAAATAATTTGTAGTTTTCAGATTTTTTCCTTTGTATACGCCTAATGATCTACCTTGATGCCAAATTTCAAGTTTCTTAGTCACCTAGAAGTGGTCTAGGGTTTTGATGAGTCAGTCAGTGAGTGATAAAAATGGCACTTTTCAGATCTTAATAACACAAGCACTATATAATACGTTTATTAATGAAATTTGGGATTCTAGGTGTTCAAGAGGGCTTTATTAGACATGCAAAATTGCAAGTGTATAGGTCTAATATTTTTTAGCTATGGGGGGGGGGTCGAAATGGTTCGTGTAAATATACACGCTGTCAGTGTTTTCCGAACTTGGCTGACAAACTACCGTGTGTCTAGATAGAAAGCAGTACCTACCTACTATTTTGGTCCATTGCGGACGAAAATGAACAACTAGATCTCTGTAGGGTTAAATCATCATTAATTTAATTTTACACAAAAAATGTGACATAAGTCACTTTGGCTTGTGAGTTGTGACCACAGAAATATTAAATTATTTAGTTTACATAATATTATTTTGAAAATGTTTCATTTCTATTTAATATGTTCTAACAGCGAATACAAGTGAAGTCATCTGGGAATTACGGAATATTATTATAGAATGAATATTGAAATGCTGTTCACATTTTTTTTCTTCAATATTCAATTTAAATCGCTCCATTATTATTGTTTTCTTTTCTTATTATTCTTTCTTTATTAAACTAAAGACTCGTCGATCATTTTTTAAGAGTAGCGCTTGTTTTTACTTTTGAACTGCATTAAACCAAGACGTGTTCTTTTTATTATCGCTACTTCGTTTTCAGGATTCCGTAGAAACTAGGAGCCCTTATAGTTTCGGTCAGTATGTCTGTCTGTAATGTCACAGTCCTCCCATCCTCTTATTTTTTTTTTCGTTATTTTTATCAATAAATGCACTTAGCTTAAAACTTTAATCTAGAAATAACATAGCAAATTACGCCTGTCATATTGTATAGGACTTGATTTTAAAAATTTAATTTGTCGAAGAATTTTTAATTTAAAGTTTTAACAATAAAGTATTGTGCCGACAAGAAACTGGTCTAGACTCTAGATCACTGATCTGTGGCCTAGATACCTAGACATCCTAGTTATTTTTCAAAATCGCTAGAATATTTCTTAAAGTTGCATTACTTCACAAAATCAACAAACACTCGTCATGGGCCAGTAACATAGTGTGCTAGCAATTTGTTAAAAATTAACATCTTTACTGAATCCCCACCCAAAAAAAGCAAAACAATTCGATGAAATGTCACGGAAGTGTCGCAAAGCTTTAATATCAGCTGTATTAATCCTCAATGGTCAGTTGTTAATAAGATTATAAATTTGAGTATAAAAAACTATCTAGTTGCTGCATTACGAGAATTACTGTAAAACCTGTAAAAGTCAAGGATTTTTATTTTCGAATATTTCTGATCGTTCTATAGCAAATACACTATTTTGTCATCAAGGCGTGGCACTACGACCCGTTTTCTTTTATCTACCGACATATAAAAATTATTAAATATTGGCACAACATCGTCTTTCACCAGCGTCAAAGGAAAACTTTTATTCATGCGATAAGCATTAACGGTTTTGAAGTTAACATGGCACAAAAAAACAGAGAGAGCAGGTTTCCAACAGGTTGCAAAGGCGCATGCATTCATGGAACAGAGTTCAGATCATAGGAATTAAGGTCCAGTGATTCCTTATCCATATTTAACTGCATACGGCTCAAACACTGTGTCTTCATAGAGCTAGTTGGTAGCTAGAACTACAGTACATAGGTCTGAATAATGTATGTAGTACCTATGTGTAGCTCCTCAAACAACTCGCGTTGATCTTTTAGTGAATGCTGGGCTACAGGAAGAGGTCAAGCAAACATTACTCTTATAGTTCCCTTACAATTCTCTTATTTAAAGAACGCTGTGCGTCTTCTTAAGAACTGCTCTTATAGCACCTGGGGTCATATACATTTGCGTGACAGATAAACGTTCCACTTTGCAAAGAATTATTATGAAGAATAAATAATGTTAAAATGTACATATTTACGTTGAAGTTCATTCAACATCTATATAATTAAAATAATTGTAACTCTGTCTGTTTGTTCAGGCATCATTCATAAACAGCTGAACAAATTTGCACAAGACTTATAATAGACCGACGGCTAGTGTAATATAAGTTATGTGTGAATTTAGTATTGCGAATAAATCTCGTACTAATAATAAATTAATATTAAAATTTAAGTTCGAGAATAGAAGAAGATATTTCAGCTTAAAATTAAGGGAAAAAATTAATTATATTATGTCATTATTCACGTGTTTTGCGCTACATTCATTGCCAAATCCAAATAATAGAATAGAATAGAATAGAATAGAAATAATCTTTATTGAAAACCTATAAAAAGGTGTAATAGCGTCATACAGAATAAAGATATACAATTAATAAATTAAAAGTATTAAATAAAATAGTTGGACAGATTTGTCTTAGAATTGCACGCGGCAATCATACGGACAACTATCTATCAGCAAATTCTTTACTCTATTTTTGAAAATTGCAAAACTCTGAATTGATTTTATATCTGATGGTAAGATGTTATAATAATGTATTCCTTTACAAAGCGGACTATTACTATATTTAGTGGTTCTATATTTTTCTATGTATATACGATTATTGTTACGGGTACTATAATTATGTACATCAGAATTCAGATTAAAATTATTGATATTATGTTTTATATATAAAATAAGTTCAAAAAGTAAGTAAGTAACCTAAATATAAATATAATATAAATGTAGTTCTTTCTGTCAGTTCTTATTGGGCACAAAAACGACTGAACACATTTTTATGGGACTTTGTTTGATCACGAAATATCCATTCTTTTAAATTGTATAAAAATAAAAAACGAAAATTGCGTGGGACAAATGGCAATTTAAGTACAACTGTTTTATTTTTTTGTGTTTAACTTTACGTGCTAGCTTGTCCAATATCCCAGGCTCGCAGCCCAAAAGTATATACCTATACTTACATTTGTCGGAACAGTATACTTACCTTTTACTGGAAAGAACATAATATAAAATTCCATTAAAATCATTATTTGTTGTCAGTTGACTAGTTCCAACAAACTTTGTGTGATGTTGTGAACTTTAACGCTACAACTTCTTGCTTATTATACACATACAAAATGATGCCTGCTTATTTATTCCAAATAAAAGTTTCGTGCTGTAATTTTACAATATTATTTACTTACTTTACACGTATTTAATTTTAAATGTTATATAACTTTTTTTATAAAATTTTCGTGTTTTTATTCGCATATAATACTAATTAGACCAGGGCTGAAGCCTTTGAAAATGGTAAAAAGTGAAAAAAAATAATAGTAGGATGAAACCCATTGGAAAAGGAAGAGAATATAACAAAAATTAAAGGAAAAATAATTTACGGGCGATCTGAGGTCGGGAAGTGGTAGGGGGTGAGTTTTTAAGGGTATAAAACGGTTTATCTCGATTTCCGGCAAAACTACAAGTCCTCTGGAAAAAAGTTTAATGGAAAAGTTGTAAGTAATGAAAAGATCTACAACTTTTGTATCACACTTTTTTCACATAACCTCAAAACTTATGTGAATAATTCAAATAACCAAGTTTTTGGTTTTTTATTTTTATCTTTTACAAAAAAAATTTTTTTAATAATCTGGTGAAAACTTACCTTTTTATGTCCCGAACACACTGTAATTTTTTTGATTTAAAATATTTATTTTTTCACCTTATTTTGACTTAATATCGAAAAAGCACCCTAATTTTCAATCGAAAATTCTCACGTCAAAATATCTGCTTTTTTAAAAAAAGTCGGTGGGCTTTTTGTTCGTTTAAATCTCTACTTTATGATGGTGTAAAAAAAAATATACATTACTACGGTAAATGTTCTCAGAAAATGCAAAGAAACGGAATAAAACTCGAATCCGAAATTTTTTTTTTAATCATTATGTACAATTTTGAGCTATTTATAAAAATTTACACTTTAATTACTCGTTTCTTTGCATTTTCTGAGAACATTTACCGTAGTACTGTGATACAAAAGTTGTAGATCTTTTTATTACTTACAACTTTGCCATTAAACTTTTTTCCATAGGACTTGTAGTTTTGCCGGAAATCGAGATAAACCATTTTTTACCCTTAAAAACTCACCCCCTACCACTTCCCGACCTCAGATCGCCCGTAAATTATTTTTCATTTCATTTTTGTTATATTCTCTTCGTTTTCCAATGGGTTTCAAAAATTATCGACCCTGGTCTATAATAGGGTAAAATGAATTATTGATTTTTTGAGAGTAGGTAACCATAAAAAATATAGTTTTCCAATTCTAAAAGTAATCCTGAAATAAAAAGAAAAACAAACTACTTTTCATGAGAAATACATTTTTGGCTTTTAAATTGGAGGTTATCTCTATAATCTATAATAAAATTGAGTGTGTTTACTGAATGACTGACTCAGCGACGCATAGCCGAAACCACTGAACCTAGAAATTTGGAATTTTAGGGACGTTTTCCCTTTATTACACAGACGCGCAGATTTTAGATTAAGAACGCTCGACAACTGTTTAGTTAGAACGAGTGAAAATCTGTCATTCTAAACCTCACTCGTGCGAAGCCGGATGCAACAGCTAGTCTACAATAAAAGTGAGTTGAAAATCGGATAATAAAATCAATATACAGAACAATAAAAATAATGTTCATTGTATTCTATTCATATGTGTGCTTGAAGATTGAGCTTTATTTGATGAAAAAAAATAATAGTATAGATTCAGTTGGCACAAGTGTACCATGTTATGTGTTTCTCTACTAGAGTTGAGGCCGATAATACAGTTAGAGCTTAACTCGAGCTCAGGTACTCTTGACTCGTGATGAGTGCTCTGAGTCTCCTAACAGCTCGCAGAATTCTACTTACAGGATGTCAGATAAAATAAAAGGGTGAATCAATAAAAGCGTACCTGCGCAAAAAAATTTTCACGTCATTGTTTTATCTTTCGAATTAGAAATTGAATATTTTTAGAGGTAGGATAATCGATAGGGGGTCGCAACCTAACGTAGATGTCGAATCGTTGCGCTGCCTCCAACCGCCCTAGGCCACACTAGTTTGTTAGTTAAATTAAGTAGCGCCCTATATTTTTTTCAATGAATATTGAAGTAGGGCCACATTATGAGCTTTTTTCGAAAAAAAAGTACCATACTGAAGTAAACGCTTTTCAAAAGATCTTAAGTTAAAAAAAATACAAATGTTTTTAAAGTTTTAAACTTGAAAAATAACTCAAGACCTGAACCATATTTTGCTAGAAGAACGTATATTCAAAGGAAAAAACGGATGAAAGGAAATGTTATAATCAAATTTTTCATCTCTATAGTCATTCAGAAAATAAAATTGTTTTAGATTTAAATTTAAATATATTAATTAATTTCAGCAATACATCTTTGTCAACATCAATGGCATTCTATAAAATAAAAAAATCTAATTTCAGATAATTCTATTTTTTATAGAATATATGCTATGTTGTTAAATTTTCTAATAAAATTTCACCGAAAAAGATTTCTCGGTAGCACTGCATAGTGCATTTCTATCTACACGGAATATTTCTATTCAGTAAAAAAAAACAGTCTGTATGAAGTGAAGTTGTTGCATCTCAGACAGTTTAATGCATACATATGACAAACTTAACTTGACTGTTGAAGCTTTCCTATGCTCTGCAATGGTGCCAACTGACATGTTCAATCCGATTCACAGACTACGTTAATTTACATACTTGATTCTCTTTAGACTCGTGTCGGCCCGAACCATGCTCCCATCTTATTGGCTGTTATATGTCTCTATAACTATTTACCATAATATTATGATGTGTAAACAATCTATGTTATTCGAAACCCACTAGTGACTAGATTCATGTTTCGAGACTCTTATGAGGATTATTTAACCGACTTCAAAAAAGATGTTATAAATTTGGCGTGCTTTTAATCAGGGGAAAAATAGGTTTTACCAATTCAACATATATGTTTACATGCTATTATATGATATTATATATGTGCGCGATTATCTCAGGAACTACTCGACCGATTGGAAAAATTCTTTCAATGTTTAAAAGTCTATCCCTTCTCGAATAACATGAATATATTATTACCGTACGATGAAACGATGAAAGAGGGATAAGCAGTGAGCGAAAATGTAATGCAATTATCGCGATTTTCTCAGGAACTACTAAATCGATTTGGATGAAACTTTTACCATATTATGTTTTTAAGTTTGTATGAGAAAGGACTTTAGATTAGTCGCATTATTTGCGTAAAATAAAAATAATTTTAAAAAATTGAACCGAATCAGAATGCCTCCAAGGATAGGTACCTATACTTACATTTAATTAGAAGTCGGCATAAATAAACAACTAATAATATGACTGTAGGGTAGGGAAGGTGATTGTAAAACAAAGGGAAAAATTATTTTATATTTTTTAAGGGCATTAATTTAAAAAAAAACATTTTTATGTTATACTTAATGTATTTGAAACTTCATCATATTTACGTAATAAGTAACAAATTGTTAATATAAATATAATTTCCATCTAACCTGACATGAAACAATGACGTTTATTTTTTTGTATCTTTTTTCTTATAAATGCAAGTTATTGACTAGTAAAAATGTTTATTTATGATATTCATCGAAGCGCTGTGAGCATGCATAATAATTTTCTTACTTAATTTACATATTTTTCGTTAAAATACGTTGTTATATTATGAAGATACTGAAAGTGTTTGAAATAGCGTAGATGAAGTCATCTGAAAGCTTGTCAGATATAGTCATCCATATTTAATAGCGAAAAAAGGTCGTCGGTTTTTGACCTGTTCGGAAAATGTTTTTTTTTTCTGTGAATTCTGTGTCAGGTATTTTATTTATTTTTATTTTTCATTTGAAATTGAAGTTTTTTCCCTGAATATGTATAAAGCCGGAATCACACAACTGGTGTACTTGACAAATGCACAAAATATAATTTGTGCATTGTACAAGGACGCAAGTAAACAATTATGGAACTGTTCCCACGAGTGCTTTATAAGGACGATCGCATAAATAGCCACCGAACGTAACCATAGCTCAGCCACTAGGTGACTAGTAGATGCGTTCAGCTGCGGTTATATTCTGCAATCGTTTTCAATGAACGCTCCACACATTAGACGCTCGAGTGGACGCGTTCGGTTCACAAGCTGCGGAAGACGCCGGTGCTCGCTGCTAGTGGCCGAGCGCACGTCCATATACCTAGGCAGGCACGTCGAGTCGTCGACTCGACGCAGTCGCTCGTGACTCGTGCACGCCACCGGAGACTCGATCGACCACTGTCCACTAGTGGTAACTATACTAGTAGACGTCACTAGTGACTATGTGTGCGATCGTGGTTGGATATACTTGTCAATTGTTTGTTTCGATCATTGTCTTGACAGTGAATCACTTGCCACTTATTTGGAAACGTCAATAGAAAATTGATAGTCGACTTGTCAAGTATACAATTATTTGCCGCCCTTTTGTAAACATTTGTACCACTGAACCCGTTCCGACGGCATTAAAAGTATCCACAAGCGACAAATATTTGTCTAGTACCTACACCATCGTGAAATTCCGGCTTTATAGTTTATATAGGTACAAACTCGTATGACCTACCAAAACATCCTTTTACTTTCAGTGTACATATATTTTATTTTTGCTAAGTGACATGTCTGTATCATGATCACAAACAAATTAGATATAATAATTCCTACAGTGGCACCAAAAATGACATATTGTCGTAAAATCATTCGTTGTTCTCACTTCTCTCTCATATACGAGTAGGTGTAATGCAAATCTTTCAAAAACTTTGATTTTTATAATATAACATTCATTTCTATAAATTAGATACTTTTTATAGAAATCGAAAAAAAATGTAAAAATGCATATTTTTTAAAATGGTGGCGTTTCGTTTGAGATTCTGAAAGTAATATTTTACCTAATTAAATAGGATGCCTCAATAAACATTTCCACTAATTTTCAAAAGTATCGGATTTATTCCTACCTAAAAGTTTCGACTGACTGTGGTATATAAGTTGAAATTAAACATTACATCATAATTTTCCTATAGATATTCAAAAGTTGTGTATTTATATTAGTCCGAAGCATCCTTCAAGCTGCAATGCAACACAAAAACAAGCTTTAATTTTCCAAGCTGAAAGAGAAAGTTTTCCGTTCTTCAACTTAATGTAAATAATACATGTAAATACATACAAATATAATAATGATTATATAATATGCTTGTATATTATACAGTGTATACTGTATACCTACAAATGTACCTATATAATGTATAAAATTATCATACATAGTATAACAAAATCGTTATTTAAAAGTAAAATATTCCAAGATACGTTTTCCAATTTCCATTATTTATTTAACCAAATGCAGTGTAGAGCTAACGGAGATCTGCATGTAAACGAACTAAAGTACTTATATAAATGTGTAATGTAAACAGTGGTGTAAAATAATTATTAGCGAATAATAATTAAATCCGAATTAAAACGTTAATACAAACTATAAGCCACTCAGAATGCAGTGCTAAAAAGCTGTTATGTTACGTAGTTAATAATCCCTGCTTCCCTACGAATATTAAAAATGAAAATTGTATGTTTGTAGCTCAATCACACCGTAACTACTGAACAGCTTAACAAAATTTGTATGGATACATTTTAATTTTGTTTTACATAATTCCTTTACGAATAATTATTATAAAGACTATTCGTAAAGGAATTTTGTAAAAAAATTAAAATGTATGGCCAGTGGTCACTAATAGTAGAGTGCGTTATACGGTATCCGAAGACATACCCATACTTACTCCACGCTCTTTCGACCCCTGTAATTTTTTTTACAAAATTCCTTCACGGATAGTCTATAATAATTGATGTCAAGTAGAAATATCGTATTTTCGAAAAAAATTGTCTGTCTGTCTGTCTGTTTGACTGCTGTCGGTTTGTATGTTTGGTTACTTATAACTAGAGAACTACTGTATAAATTTCTATAAAATTATTATTAATCGTTAGTTTAAAGTTCAACTTAAAATAAAGGTACAAATCATGGGGAAGCAGCATTACCCCGTTATGTAAAATCGAGGGAGAGGACGCCACGGGTACTTAAATAAGTAAAACTATGAATCGTAGACAAAAATGAGAATTTTATTCTCTACAAAATTGATACTAACCATTTTTTACTAAAAATGGAACGAAACCGAGAAATTCACAAAAAAACGTATTTTGTGAACCTGAAACTCGAATATCTGACAACGCCGACACGATATCGATGGGGACTTTTTACACGTTTTTTAAAACACCATATAATGAAGGTGTATACAAAAAAATCAGCTAACTGGGAATTATTTCGCAGTGGAAATCTAAAATTACTGGGTTATAGTTAAATATATTAATGCACAGTTAAAAAAATACATCGTTTCAATAGATCAATTATTTTTCGAGCAGAATCTATTTAAAATTCTACAATGTTTATGGAGAAATATGTGTGGTCACAATCTAAGGTCATTGTCAAATCAGATTTTCTGACAATGCTTGCTGCAACCCAGCATAAAAGTAGGCAGATTTGAAACTAAAAACGTTTTCTTGATTTATTTTAGAATCTATTACACGCACGCATGGTTTTTAATAATAAAGTTTTCGTGTCTCATATTTTTTACGGAAACTTTGAAATGCACTACCGCCATTTGAAACTTGAAGAACTCTGTTTTGTACACACGTATTTATTCACACCTGCTATCAAATACATCCATTGGAGTTTGGCCTAAGGCCCCCCACTTAATTCACAAGTCGAGAACATAATTATTCACTTTACTCTTTTACTCGATAAGCAGCAGTGCGAATAATAGCAGGTCCGAATTCACTATTCGACCCAATAATAAAAAGTCGACTGAAGAGCCAATACAAATTTCCCGCCTGGTAAACAACCGCTCGTAACTGTCCCAAAACTGAAACAGCCCTTCTTTAATTAATTATATTCTTAAAAAAGCGTGGTCATCTTATTTGTTTATCGATCTTATATTGATAAAGTCCAAATGTACAGTAGAGGGGAACCCTATTGTTCTCTCTATTATGTCGGTCTGTCTATTCGTCTGTCAGAGCCAGAGCAACTCAGTTTTCCGTGAGGGGAAAACAAAAGTTATGAGTTTTACGTTTTTTTTTTGTATCAATTGTGTCTATTCAGCATAGTCCGATAGGCGGTATATGCCGAAATTCAATGAAGTGCATGTGAATTTTTCTGTTTTTTTTTCAAAAACGTGTGAGGGAGCAATGCCTCTTGTCCATAATATGTTGCTACGGGCCTGGTCATAGCCTTCTGGTTCTTAAACTCTAAGTGCTACAATAATGAAATTGACATATTATTATGATATTATGTAAATTGATGGCCTAAACTATTTCGAGATTTTAACAGAGCTTCACGTTTTGAGACCCTAACAATCGCTTAAGATCATTTTCTAAGTGATGTATGTGTGTGTGTGTGTGTGTATGTATGTGTATGTGGTCAATTTTTCGCCTTCGATATCGTAAAAACTGAACAACATACGGCTATGCCGATTATTTTATTGTGTTTATCAGCCTTTAACTTAGATCTGATTAGATTTTGAGTCAAATCGGTTCAGTGGATCCTGAGATATTAAAAAAAACGTTCTCAATGTCACGTATTAACATAGGTAAAAAAAAATATAAATGAATTCTAGATATTATAATATGAAAAAAATGTAAATATTTTTTTTCTCTAAAATGTACAGTTTTCGAGAAAAAAAATATTTTACTAAAAAAAATAAAAATTGTACATAAATCAAGGTAACCATGATTTTTGCTATATTAAACTAGCCATCAGTAGATCACTAAACAAAAAAGAGGGCCATGCTTTTTTTCAAAGAATAAAAAAGAGTGTTTATTTTTTGCAAATATTTACTAGGTGGGAAGTATAGGACTGGTCATCAGTCGAATTTTTTTACTTATATGTAGGAGCCCCCGTACGTCAAAGAGTAAAAAAATTTTTAAGATAGGTACCAATGTGTGGTGTCTATGAATGGCCTCACCGAGTAGAGTAAGAAAAATTCTTTAATTTCTTCTTTTAAAGTGGTCAAGTTTGTTACATTGATCTAGAAACATGAAAGTTTGTAGACATGCTGCAGTCTTCACGATTACAACTAACTATAAATAAGTTTCATCAAAGCCAATCCTGTGGTTTCTGACATAAACTCCTCCGAAACTCGTGTACAAACGGAGTTGAAACTTGGCAGATGTTTTTATTCATTATTATGTCATTACTTAATATGATTAGCCTAGATACAGCCCCACAGCCCCCATAGTGCTGCACTAATTATTCGAAAAGAGGTACAAACTGTACAAATGCTGCTCAGCAAACAATAATTTTTACTAATGATGTTCTGTTCGGTCCTGTTTTTATTCCAATAGCTTATTTGATTGCCTCTAAAAAGTTAGTTGTGAGCGAACATTAGTTTGCTTTTTACAAGACTCCAAATAACGCATTTTCAACTAACCGTGAAAACAATATAGTTCCAATAGAAAACGCTTGAATTATTTTGTAATTTTGTCTGTCACAAGTTATACGAATTATACAGCGTGATAAAAAAATAATGCTTTGGCTAGAGTTTCTCGATTGCCTAACAAAACTGCAACTAAATCTATTGGTGCGCATAACATCTCCCAGTCCCATAGACGGACATGATTCATTAATAGAGATGTTATGGAGCTCCGTGACCGAAACTATCGGATATCCGAAATAAAAAAATATCCGAAACCGATACAGGTATAAATGTACAAATATCCGAAACCGTAACCGAATCCGATATTCATGTTTCGGATAGGGGCGGAGTTGTTTAAATAGTGAGTACCTACTGCTGTTATTTAATGGCTACGTTATTAGAGAATGAAATCCACTTCTTGCAGTCGTCATTCTGTTCATCCCTGTCCAACAACAGTAGAGTTTTAATATTTTTCCTTTATTAAAGATATTAATTAATTATTTATATGTACTTACTTTGTTAATATTTACATTTTGTTTTATCAATAGGGAAGGTATCTACTTTAAAATAAGTAGATCTAATAATTACAAGGCTAATTACTGTGTTACGTTTTATTAAATAAAATCTACTTATTGATAAAACAAGTAAAGATATCCATAGCTTAAACTAACGGAAACTATCAGATATCCGAAATAATTTCATATCTGTATTCATAACCGAAACCGATAGAGACTCCTAATAGATCCGTATCCCAAACCGATGAAAAACTCCTATATATCCGTATCCGAAACCAATAAAAGACTGCTAATACAGTAGAATTCGGATAGAACGACTTTCAAGGGACCGGCGACATTATGTCGTATTAACTGGACGACGCACAAAGCGGACGCATAATATATATATATATGAAACCTAATTTGAGTTTGCATTTACGTCGCTAAAAACGGTTAGTTGTTATAAACGAAATCGTAATAGACAAACTCTACTGTATATCCGGATCCGGATCCGAAATATCATATCCGTAACAACCCTAATTATTAATAACAGTCGGTGTCCGCTCAAAAGAACTACGTACAGTGTGTCTGTTTTGTAGTATAAACTTTGCAGCAGAAAATGAAATTTACAGTCTCATTTGTATTATTGTGTATCATATCATAGCGCTGCCGACATTTTTGTAAGTCAAAGCGGAAGACCTAGGTCTATCCGGCTATACAACTAGGCTTAGCCGATGGCAGTTGGCTAAACCTATGTGAAGACTGTTTCTTAACGCCTAAACCTCAGTGTAGCCAGCTAGATCTAGGTTTAGCCGCACTTCGCGTAACATAATATGTACCTCGTAGTTTTTAAATTACATTTATATCTTGTAGGTATATTCATGATTATATTATATTTTATAATCCGAATGTTAAAACGATAAAGTTGAAGTACTCTAGCATTGGTTGAAGTATGAATAGAAGACTCTTTGTAAATGGAAGTTTTAAATATGAATATTTTATATTCTCTCGTTTCAGTTGTTAATTACATAAAGATATAAATCAAAGCGCTTCTGTTTTTGTTTCGTTCTATATTTGTTTTTGTCGCACTTACAATGCATTCTAAACGAATCTTTTGTTTTCGTTTCTTATATTGTTTTTAAACATCCAATATCTCGCTGGGATAAATATCGTAATTAATCCAAGTAACTTTTTGTCAAATACATGAGATCAAAACTCAAAAGAGTTGATACCAGTATAGCAAATGTAACAGTGTGACAGTTTATATGCCACAATATAAATAAGCATTAAGCACCTTCAATATATGCTAATAACATCAAGTACCTACCATTAATGCAGGGTTTGAAAATAGCTTTCTAGAAAGAGTCCTGTCCCACAGGGATTCACATCATGAGCGAAAATTATCTAATTGTTTTCCTTCCTATTTAAAACATTTTCATTTCTTACATTTTAAAAAACTATCAGAACTTATAAAAGAAGTTATGTAAACTAAAAGTATGCCAAAAAGCATTTTGGAAATCGCAGTAGAAAAATCATTAACATGAGAGAAAGTTTATTTCATGTAAATCCCTATATCGAGTCAGGCATTGTAAAGCAAACGTGTCTCTCCATTCGCGCCAAATTTCATGTGGGACGGCTCCTACAAGGCATTTCATTGGTTATAGTCAACATTTTATCGGTTTTAATTAATCATAGTGCAGTGCCTCTCCTTAGTGTCTTTGATACAGAGAGTTTTGAGGAGAATATGTTTTTATAGAAGAACTTTCCGTGTATTATAATAATTAATTTGCAGTAGCTTAGAGACACCAATATTTTTGTGCTTGAATATAAATAACAATTTATTCGTTTCTGTGTTGAACGTGAATTAGTG
Organism: Mongoloraphidia duomilia; assembly: GCA_039654895.1. NCBI lineage: Eukaryota > Metazoa > Arthropoda > Insecta > Raphidioptera > Raphidiidae > Mongoloraphidia > Mongoloraphidia duomilia. The sequence continues at coordinate 19,313,691 of CM077522.1, read as the reverse complement.
TTCCCACGACACCTTGTATATTTGCTTGCAATGTAACAGATTGAGGCCAATGTAGGCCGAACCAAGTGGAGTTCATCATTCTTCACGCTCAGGTCAAATTGAAAGCCATTTATTGAAAGCCGATGAGCTTTCCTTTATTGAATTCGATTTAGTTTTCGCTCGACTCATCCTTTTCTTATGACTGCTACAGAATTTTCCAGATACTTGAAATTTTAAAACGTCCTTTAACTCCAGTCTACGTGTCCTGTCAAGTGCTCCATTTGCTTTTTGTTCTTTTTCGAACTTTAGGGCTATGTTATAACAGTGCCATAAATGTTTAAAGAATCAATACAACCTGATTTTATTTCTTTTAACGCCTTACAGGATTTATGGATTTTTCTGAATAAATTTTTTAATTAATTTAGTTTCGGAAAGTTAAGATACGGGGGAAATAAAATTGGCAAAAAATAATCAAGAATACACTTCAAACATCCATATTACTCTGTGTTATTGATTTAATTTACACTTTGAAATTCATTATACATTTTATCTATTTTATTGAAAGCAGTTAATTCACAAGATAAAATATTTAAATGCTACATTATGTTGAATTAATTCCCTAAAATGTTTCTCTATATCAGAACAGTTGAATTCTTGCCCCTTGCATATAATAATTTAATTGATACACCGGCATTTATTTGATGATAATATGAAGGCAAGAATCAATCAAAATATTGTATTTTGTGAACTTGAATCTATTGCATATTAAATATTTCGTAATAATCACTTCAGCTGTTTAATTTTGCACTTGGCTTGTAAATAATTATTAAAGTTTTAAACACCTCGCTGAACTCAAATGTAGTTTCATTGCATTTATGAAAACATATTATAATCAAATGCACTGTGAAATGCACAAAGAGAACTTTCCACATAAATTCATATTATGTACTACACTTCTTGTTGCTATCGAAACTAATAAATTATTCTTGTTACGAGCAAAGTTCTGGCTGAACTTTTGATGTAATTGAATGATGTTTAATGATAATTTTAATTAAAAAAAACCAACAATTATTTCTTTAAAATCATCCATTACAATTATTGGAAAATAGACTGTCTAGAGTGTCTTTATTTATTGTAGATTATAGACGCGTCGACATCTCAGATCATTAGCGTCTTTCAACTGCACTAAATAACAACTTTCTTAAAACTAAATAACATCACAAAACATCCATGAGCGCAGTCTAGTCTAGTCTAGTCTAGAGGCTGTGGAACGAAATACGCTATCCACTAGGCTATACTGCCCCCTCTAGAGTGTCGATTATCCGATTATCAAGTATCCAAAACATCAACATTTGAGTAAATGATGCAGTTCCGTTAAATTTCGGACTTTATTTTTCTTAATAATTATAGCAACGCTGAATTGATAAATAAAAAAATCAGTCATGTACCAACTTCGTTTGTACTTAGAAGGTTCCGTAAACCCGTACTTGCAACTTTGATATCTCACGAGTTTCTGACGTGCTTATCTCAGAAATCGCTGGACCGCGATGTTGTTGAAACTTACATGTCGTTAGTTGGAATGGTAAAGACCTATTGCCTACCAAATTTCATGTTTCTAAGTCAAATAGCTTCCAAATGCGATCGGAGGACACAATATTGTACCAAAATTGGTCACTTTTCGGGTTCCTCATGTCGCTGTTTTGGACTAGAAAAAAGAAATAAAAAATGTTTCTTACGCTAATAGATGACACCTATTCATAGATTTAATGTACGGGAGTCCTTTAAATATAAGTCCAACAAAACAAATTAACATATTTTGTCCGGATTTGTCAATTTTATTATTTTAGCTCTTAATATAGTTTAGGAGCTAGAAGGCTGTGAGAGACTAGAAGAATAGTTTCGCCATTTGGGTACATAACCAGAAAATATACATTCGTACTTTTTTAATGTTTCTGGAAATCCAAACTTCACGCGGTCCCAATCAGTTCGGATAATCGAAGCTCTGCTGTTATTGTATTTGTCTCAGCTTTATAAAACGGCCAGCCGTTTTGTAAAATGATTAAATTTAAAATTCGACTACGACATATACATGTGCTTGGAAAACTGAGACTAGACATCCGCCTGCATGAAATCTGAAAGCTTTCACTACAATATTAATAATTTTATTTAAGTATAACAATATTCTTATACGAAGAATCAATACACACATTTTCTGCACTAAAGCAAAGCAGATATCATAGAAGTACACAAACAGAGAAACACATACTATCTATCGACTGTATTTGCCGCTTCACTGGCTCCAACTGCAACCCCAGCTCCAACAGTCAACACACTGCTCTGTTGTTTTGTGTTGATAACAAACAACTGAACTCAGTTCTCATAAAGCAGTGACATCTCGTATCAGCAGTAGTAGCTCTGAAATATTGCCTGAATTTTCACTTCGTCATACTAGTTTATGCATATAGTCACTATAGTGGAAACAACTTGCTTTGAAGCGTAAAATCCCCAAATAATCAGATGTTGGTTTTGAAAGAGAAACTAATTTAACCTAGTGATGGCGCGTCAAGATAGGCAAACCACACCATCACCTACCTAGTAAATTAATACATTTTAAAATTAGGATAAATTTTGGTGAGCGACCCGCGACAGCTTAGCTTGAGTTTAAATATTCGTCATAATCAAGTTGGAAAATTGATTTATACAGGATGAGACACATTAAGTGTTACAAACTAATATCTCAGAAAGTATTTGTTGTAGCAAATAAAGTTTGGTATCAAGGGGCACGTATGTTGATAAAATAGATTTTCGTCTCGATTGGTATGCTGAGGCTGGGTCAAGGTCACCTCTATTTTTTTTAATTAGACTATGTGGATTTTTTCACGGAATCTTGTAACCGTTATTGAGACGAATCCAATGACCTAAGACACAAGGTTATTCAAGGTCATTTGAAGGTCATAAATAAAGAAGTTGTGTAATATGAAAATAAATAATTATTAATTAAAACGTTACTATAAAGTAGCTATCAAATTACTATAAATGTAAAAATGCCAAATGCAAACAATCGAATCAATTGCGAAATAAGGCTTCTTGATAGTACTTAACGTTTTAATTAATGATTAATTATTTTCATATTACCCAACTTCTTTATTTATGACCTTGAAGTGACCTTGAAAATCTTGTCTTAGGTCGTTGGATCCGTCTCAATTATGGTTACAAGATTCCGTGAAAAAATCCACATAGTCTGATTTAAAAAAATGGAGGTGACCTTGACCCAACCTCAGCATACCAATTGAGAAGAAAATCTATTTTACCAACATACGTGCCCCTTGATAACAGACAGTTGTTATGCGAAACTTTGTTTGCTACAACCAATACTTTCTGAGATATTAGCTTGTAACACTTAATGTGCCTCACCCTGTATATAGAATTCATGGGGTTAAGCGGTTAAACCAAATAAATAACGTTGTTATAAATTAAATATTAATAATAAAAAAACTACATACTAAAATGCACATGTTTATTTTTTAATTATCCAAATTCTTAATATAATATACCATTGTGATAAGTTCAGCTAAGAGTTATTCACAATGGAGGCTATAAAATGTTTGATTGAATTGATATAAATAGAACAGTTTTTACGAGGAAGTTGGTTCAATGCTGCACATAAATCATGCACAGTTTCTAACAGTCCTGTGTCTTTTGCTGTTTTATATTTTGCCATTGGGCGACATCTCACTCTTGCCATTATTCCATTATCTTATTAGTTTATAGTCTGCATAGACTGATTACTAACACGATGGAATTTAAAAAAAACAGTCGAATAGGTTTCAGATGCGATACCTAATTTCAGCGTTTGCAAATATTACTTAACCCTTATTAAGGTGCAGTTTTAAATGTAAATATTTTATCTTCGATAGTTTTCCTCGTTTATATTATGAAACTAGCCTTTATGCGCGAATTCGCTCGTTTAGTATCGGTTTTGGTAGATTTAACTCAAGCGTAGTCGAGCCGAGAAAAAATAACTTACACTTTAAATTCGAGTACATTTGGTAGTACTTATAGTAACTTTTATCAAAAACAGACTAAAATTCAGGAAGCATTTCCGATCAAAGTTTTTTTCTATCTGCTGACTGAACTATAAAATTTTATTTTTATTACATATATTTCAATTTAAATAATACTGTTATTCTTAACAGTAATAATGACAACGATTACCAAAGGGCAAAAAATAATATCATCTTTTTGGCAGTAGAGAAATTTCTCAGTATTTAGATCAAATCTAAACATTATGAATTCGGGAAATGTATAATTTTTAATTTAACTACGTTTCTAGATAGTAAACAAACAAATTTAATAGAACATAAATTATTTGACCTAAATCCAGATAAATTACACCAATTTAATTATCTGTCATTAGTTACTAGGATATTGTATCGTCACTTGATGTGAATTTAATCGTATATCAAACGGTTTTACAGCTGCTATTCCGTTACTTTTCATTATTTGAAGTTATTTATTGAGATCGAGAGAATGTGAAACGTAATAAAATAGTTGCAGCTTTGTTTTGATATCTATCATAAAGTTTACAATCGACCGATAGTTTATTTAACACAGTTTAAACTAATAATAACACACAAGCAACGTTCTGCGTCCACATTGGTTTTGATCAGTTTTATGCTCTCTGACATTATGATATATTTTATTCTTTTGTTTATTGTTTTATGGTGCAAAATGAAATGATCAAGCCAAAAATAGTGCGTAAGAAAATCTTTTAAAACGGCCATAAAACATGGCTGACGTAACAAAAGGAACTCGTTAAATCAAAACTCCCAAAACTGAATGCCGGCGTCTTTATAAACACTTTTCTATTTTTTGTTCGACTCATACTTCAATACGACATGTAAACTGTATTTTTTTATTGAAGATATTGATTAGAAAATTACGCGCTGATGTCAATGCGAATTGGTTGGGCTTAGAAACTAGAAGGCACAAACGTTCCTAGTTGCTAAACCAAAAGAAATACAAAAGTAAGAATATGGTTTTTGAATAAGATCTGATTTTCTTAAATTTGTGGAAAAATGTAAATTTTTGAAATTTGATAGCTGAGAAGTTTTAATTATTCGTTTAGATTCAATTTTTCTCGGAAGGAGATAGGATAGTTCAAGGACAAACCATATAGTTTAGTCATAGTTGTTCAGGTCATTCCAAAAGTCGAACTGTCTGACATGAAAGCGCCACAGCTGATGCGCGGTGAACTCGCACACTACACACAACTATGTTAGGTTATGTTGGAGGCATTCTGTGACAGATCCATGAGTTATGGCTATGAAACATTGCAATGTCATTCCTACAGTTTATACAACACACTTGGGGCAACGCTTTGCGCTCAACTTTCAAATGTTATTTCACTTCTTGACGTTGCAAAACATTATTTACAAAACTATTCATTTAACTTTAACTATTGCTGAAAGATTTCACATTGCGCTCGCCATTTTGTTTTTATACAATTTAGAAAAAGTTCTTTTCTATTTGTTTATCAACTTTATGACATTTTTGTATATATAAAATAAAAGAAACTGCTTAGATTATAACCAGTTTTATAGGAATTCTGAAATCTTTCTGTTTTTATGTCATCGAAATTTAAAAAAACCGGACAAATGCGAGTTATAGTATATGTAGGTAAGTATTTTATTCCTTGAAATATCTACATTTAAAAAAAAACTGAATCGTTACATATGATCAGTGAAGCGTTTTTTTTACATTTATGAATTTATGTAAATATTCATTTTACATACAGTGCGTCTCACGGCGAGATATACCTACATAGAGAATTTAGCATTGGAAAAAATGAATGGATCAGAATACGTCATGACTACATTAATTAATGGTTTATTTAGTCTAATGGTAATTTCTTATAACTTGAAGTTTTTGTTCATTAGAATGTGAAACATACAATTTCCCATTTTCATGGTTACACGTAGGTAATAACATTTTTGCCAACAATAAATTACTGTGTTTATTTTAAAATAGAACACAGGTTGTCAAGTACAAAATACCAAATTTTACAAAAAACCAAAAATAGAATATAATTTATATCTAAATTAGTTCAAATGTTGTATGCAGTGTCGAGAACAACGTATTAAAAGTGATAAACCCCCTTCATGTCCTCTTTTTCAATACTAATAGTTGCCAGAAAATATGCCTTTCAAAGCCAACTTAGGAACTAAGTTTGTTCTTATGAGGATTCAATGTTAAAATTTAATACGTCTGTATACCTTGCCTTGGCGCGCATTGTATATATGTTACAATTTACAAAAACGTTTAATTTGAATTTAATTGCATATATATGCAATAATAGAGACTTAAAATATACAATTTGTATTGTTTATTTTTGGACAAAGTACCTATTTGTTCAAAATAAAATTAAAACAAAATGATTACAATTTTAAAATGATGATACTGTTTAATTTATACAGCAACTAGGGATGATTTCGGTACATAGAATTTTAGATGTAAACTTTCAAATATATTTATGTATATAATCGGGGTGCTGTTATATAGATATCATATATTATTATGTTATACATAGCATGTAGGTACCTACACATACTTCTATAGTATGTTCTGTTAAATTAATAGATGTGAGGTTTAACAAAATATGTCATAAACATGATATTGCACTTTCGAAATCTGCCTAACAATTATTTTGTTAATTAATATTATTATTAAATTTTGTTTGTTAAATGTTAACCTAATTCTAACAAACCAAAAATTATAAGTTATGTTGTACAAATTTTAATCTACAACAAGTTTCCTAACAAAATATTGTGTAAAGACGCTAATGACCTAAGTTGTCGACGCGTCTGTAATTTACAATAAATAAATATATAAAAAATTGTGTAAAAGTCTTTTTTATGTACTTACTCAGAAATAAGCGGATGTTTTATTTTTTCTTTTCACATTTTGAAAACATTAAAGCAATTAAAAAGGACTCTTTAATTTCTAACTCTGCAACGTTTCATTGTTCAATGACAATTTCATCAGACATCTTAGATGTGTCACATTTCTATTGTTATATCCATTATAACAAACCAATAAAATGACCGATATTCTTTTAAGGTAACTACTAAGAGTAGAAAAACAGATATTAGTAGTTATCTTAAAAGAATATTGAATATTGGTCATTTTATTGGTTTGATATAATGGACTCAACAATACAAAATATGTGATAGGTACCTACATCTAAGATGCCGGATGAAATTGTCAAAAAAACAATAAAACGTTGCAGAGTTAGAAATTAAAAAAAGCACTTAAAAACTTAAATAAAAGTGTTAATCTGGAAAATCAGGAAACAATTTGTAACCTTAAAATATCGTTTTAAAAGTTACGAAACTTTTGTACAAGAAATTTTATTCCCTCCTTAAAATTTGTTTCCTCTAAAATCAAATGTGTCAGTGAAATTCAAAGGACAGTTCTAAAATTATTGTTTATAACCAGGACTGGTTTTATAGTGGCTGTATACATAAAACCATAACCTCAAAACGATTGTCGGCGTTGGGATTCAGACATGTCTAGCAACTGAACTTGTGACATTTCATTAATTTCAACCGAAACTTCATTCCCATCCTCTTCCAAAGACCCGCCAGCTGCTTTACAGAATTATTTTAATTAATTCCAATGAGTTACATTAAGACATTGTCCTGGTAAAAGTACAGATAAATGTAATTTAGAATGATAAAAAATATACACGTTTTAATTAAAGACGTGTCACAATTTCCACTCACAGAGACGGCGTGGAAAATCCATAATGAAAAATCTTAACTAAACTTGCATATTTACAGTAAAACCCAGCCAAGCATGAATGAACGTAGGTACTTCATTTTAGAAAGAAAAGTTGACGCATAATTCATAAAATATACAAATAAATTTAAGTACTCTCATAATATGTGTTAACATCTTGCGCGCGCGTTTGTGTGTGTGTGTGTGCGTATATCCGTTCGGTTTTTGGGATTACTGTCGCACAAAATTTTTTTGCGCGGGCACGAACCTAGGTGTATACACATCAAAAAAATTAATCCGCGGGAAACGCATTTTAAAATAAAAGGAGGCGTTCGTTTACTAAAAGGAATCGTCTATTTTGAACGAGTCATTCATGAACGACACAATAATTCCACCTTCGTAATAATTAGTAACGTATTTTGCGCAAAATCTTTAAAACTAGTGAAAATATTACTTTCGCTACAGTTTTCCTGTAATCTTTATCAGTCTCTTTATATTTTTTTTCAAAATTTTAATACTTAATACTTCCAAACATAAGTATGCCAACGTTTGTTTCATACATTTTTATAAAATAGCCTCCAAACATTTTTTTAAAATATAGGTACCTATATTTTTAGTATCTTCACAGCCTTTTCATCGATACTTTCGCCACATGCTAAATAAATAAAAAAAAATATTTTCACTTTAATGGCCGTAGAAGACGTAGAAAATATTATCTTAGCTAAACGATCCTTGAAATATCTTAAATGTTCTCAAGCTTCTATAAGTTTAACCGTTTAGGAATTAGAGGCCTACGACGTACGGACGGACGGACGGACAGCGGGGTCTCGCTAGAAGGATTCCTATTTTTACAATTTCTTTCAACTTAATAGTAATAAATTAAATTGTAAATTAAATTCTTAATCATTTTGTGTATAGAGTGTATCACAGGATTGAGAACATAGAAAATTAATGAATGCCACAAGAAAGACATAAACAAAATTAATAGCGCGACAAAAATAGAATACACATAGTTTAACTACATTAAATTATCATGGTTTTTAAGCATGAAAAGAGGGCAAATCAATGATTTTCACTACATTATTTTCCCTATGTCCTCAATTCAGTGATACACCCTGTATAAATAAATATAGATAGCTTACTGCAAACCTGAATTCGTTTGAATAAGCATAAAAAATTTGAAATAATAGTTGAACTACCAAAGCTTTAAATTTTGTTGGCATGTTACGTGACCTTGGTTTGTCAGCACTCGGTGGGTGCTGGGATGAGTTATTCGTTGTGAATGATAACTGACAATAAATCTTCTTGTTTCGCTAGCTTTTTCAGGCCAGTACAGTTACATTATGTGAATTGTGAGCTTCTTCAAGTCTTATAAATAAAATAAACAATAGCACACAAACAAATATGAATAAGCGACGCTCCTATTGTGACTGATGCAAGGCTTGTGTAAAATATTGAAAAATAATTATTTTGATCCATCGTTTTAATTTTGAAAAAAATAAATTTCTTTTCTGCTGTCTTCTATCAGGAAATTGGATTCCACTGCTTGCGTATCTTAATTATTATTTTCGAATAAATTTATACATACATTTTATTAGTAATTGAGGTTTTCCGTGATTTTTATTTTACACCTCGCACTTTATGTCACCAAAATATTAATTCACTAGAAATTCTGAAACAAACAAAATATTCGACGCTCATGACTTTAATCCCTAAGAATTACAGATTTAAAAAGAAATTAAAATTTATTTAAAATGCAACACAGCCGAAATGAATGAAAATTATAAATACATTATTTTAGAAAAATGTATTGTGAACATTAGTTTATGAGAACTTATTATTTACAAAATTTATGAAAACACCAGTTTCCTGATATAGAATAGTTTACTGAAGGGTCTATATATTATAAGTTGGTGCAGATGTTGGATTCATAAAATGAATACCAAATATTTAATACAAAAACCAATTTAAGTTCAAATAATAATGATTTGATTTTCACAATGCATGTGTTAGCAAATACACTATATTTGTCGACAGGGGTCGACCTACAATGAGACCCGAGTTTTTTTACAACGACCCTGTTGTTTGTAAAATATTTATATGCGCCATTTTAAAATGATTGAAATGTTCGTTCAGTAGTTTAGTTTCAGATGAAATTGATTTTGTTTTCAATTTGCCTCTCATTGCAATCAACTATAAAATATTATTAATGATATACCAATACTGTAACACCTGACATGTTTTTAATTAATTTTGATATTATGGATATTGTGTAATTTTGCACACAGTTTTATTTTTTAAAATCATTTTTGTTGTAAAAATGTACCTACACTAATATACCTATACCGAGATTTATTGAGCTGTTTTTTCGTAAATATTATTTATGAATTATAAAACAAGACAAAAAGCATTTAAACGTCAGGTAAAAGAAGTAACGGTTTTTAAAACGATAATTTGGATTTACTTGAATATATTAATTAAAAAATATGTTTTCCCCTAAAACTAACAAAAGATCCCTTGCAGCGTAATAATTAATCTACGTGCTTCTTGTTATGAAAACAAAAGCTTTATTTTTTTATTAAATTTTTAAGCGTAATCTTCGGATAATCGTTTTTAAAATATTAAATAGAAACGGTAAAAATGCACCAGTTTCCCTTAAGTCTACATTTTCCCGCAAGCCTTATTCTTATTTTTCTTGTACAAAAAACGTACCTACTTTTGTTATAAAAATTTCGTGAAATAAATTTCCACGTCTTTTAGTAACAGAACAAAGAATGAAACAAATTACATATTATATTTTCTTGAATTGCAAGTAGTCAACAAGCTACTTTGTTTTTCTTTTTAATTTTTTAGCTTTCTGTTCTTCGTTTGCTGGCTTGATAAAATATACCTATTAGAAGAATGCTTTGTCTTTTTTATTTTACTGTTTCTAATTAAGTTAAAATAATTGCCCACGAGTTAATTTTACTTATATTATTTTAATAAACTTTATAATTAATAAAATCATAAAAAAATTTTAAAGGACAAGGTTACTTATAGTCTAAGCTCTGACTGTGCAAAAGTCTACTAGACATACACTACCCAAATTTTATGATTGCATTTAACAGATAATATGGTGAAAAACATCAAATCGCTGGCAGACTAATTAGATTTTTTTTATCATTTTTTGTTGTCAGTATCTCGAATACGGCTCAGCAAAATTGATGAAATTTATACAGATTATAGAGAAGTATCAATTATTTACAGTTATCATCGTCTGCCTTGACAGATCTCTTCAAATGTTCAATGTGAGGTCTACCAAGTATGTAAAAAAAATTTGGAAGACAGACGATTATAATTGTAAATAATTTATACTTCTCTATAATCTGTATAAATTTCATCAAGTAGTGTTGAGCCGTATTCGAGATACTATGACAACAAAAAATGAAAAAAAAAAATTTGGCTGCCACCGATTTGATATTTTTCATCATAATTACCTATCTGTTAAATTCAATAATAAAATTTTAGTAGTGTTGTCCAGCAGACTTTTGAACAATTTTAGCAGATTTATTTTTTCTGGGAGCAGTTCACTTATTTGAATCAATAGTTTGTTTAATTTAAACAGATGCCAGTTCACTGTTCAGTATTTAAATAAACTATGGCAATAGCACAGCTGGAAGAACACAAATTTAATTGACGGGCGCAAGTATAAAACATGAAACAGTTGAAACTCAACATAACTAATGCAGAAAATGAGAAACTTACGTCAATCCTCAATTATATGTGCGGTTTACAATCTCAGCAGAATAAGCTTAAAATGTCCCAAGAGACTAGCTATCATTCGCCAACTTAATTTAGCTATACACTAGCGACTTGATCTCAGTTACTAGTTCAGTGTCTGTTATAGAACTATTCTGTGTCTTAATTATTTACAATGGATATTTTTATTTGTGTTCGCGCACATATATATACAGAGTGGTGATTTGGTTATGTGCAAATAGAGATTTTACTTGTAAAACATACATATATGCCATTTTCTGCTCTCGTGATTTTTTTAGAGCAAAAATGCAAATATTTAAAAATATCACGGTTAAACTATCCGCATGATAGGTCATCTATTTATAACGAAAATAATTTTTATACAACGTGGTCGCGAAAAAATGATATTTTTAACCTCTTCAACAAAAAAGTATTCTTGATAAAAAATGTGTGTATAGGTTTCTTAATCCTAAAAGCAGTTCCATACTTTTAAACTGACGTTTTCATGTATACTTCGTGTATTTTCGAAATAAATAATATTCTAAAAAAATATAAGGGCACATGGGAAACTAGCCCAGGCCCCCCGGCCTGATGGGGGCTCCGAAATGCCAAAACCCAGTTCCTATGCCTTTTTTATTAAATTAATCAATTTAAAAAAACACATTGGCACATTGGTTTCTTAGTTCAACGCATAATTAACAAATCAGATGCGAAACTATTTGATTTGTACAAAGCTAAGCATATAACAACAAATAAAGTCACTAAGCAAAAGTGTACATTCTGACATTTTCACTTACATTTTTTTTTTGCTTTCTAAAAGGGTCCCAAACTCTGTGTGCCCAAGAGCCCCTGCATGGCCTAATACGGCACCGAGTGAGGGGGTATAAAAGTTTGATTTTGTTCAAAAGTAAAATTACCTGCGCTTTATTCTAATGAGATTTTCTTTTTTTTTTATAAAAAAACAAAAATCAATTTAAAAAACTGTAAGATCTAATCATATTTACTAACTTTAAATTACAGAATGGATTGAAGTACAAGGCAAACAAGATTTTATTAATTGAGGTTGACGAACATATTTTAAATAAATTTTATCGCATTAAAATCGTGAAGAAAAAGTAAATAGCAATTTTCTTAAGAGTAAACCACACATACAAATTGAAGATTAACATTTGTAAACGATAAGAGTTAGCCGCGTTGAATATGAGTGAAAGTGACTGTCTTATGTTTAGCGTTTTAATTCTCATCTTGATTTCGGTTGACGACAAAATACGTCTAATCCTAATTGAGAACGCTTATGTACGTATGAGAAATGAAAGACAAACATAAAGAATGGTTGAGGCAGACGTCGCAGATCTCTTGTGAATAAATAAGTAGCAGGCTTTGCCATACCTTGTCCCATTCATATCTACACTCCGTCCCATTCGATGAACCATTCCCATTCATAACTATCCCTATCACCGTTGTTTCTGGTTCATTAACTATTTACAATTGTGTCAAAGACGAATGGTCACTGAAATCCGATTAGTTGTTCGTCGTTTCATCTGCTTTATAATAACGTATTAGTTTTGATACAACTTGGGTTTGCGGCACGTTTGATGTCGCTAAGTTAGGAAACTTGAGTTTGATAAATTATTATAGTGTGTTTGATTTTAGACGCTTCATTAAGTTCGTGTTTTACAAATGTCAACTAGGTATAATGGTTTACAAGAAGGTTGAAAGCATTATTCAAGGGGACTTCCTCTTTGAATTTTCAATTATAACATTTAAGGGTCAACACTTTACATGTTCCAGTTTTACAGTCCGTTACTCAGTTTTTATTAAAATCAGTCGAACTACTGAACCGATTTAAGTAAAATTTATATGGAACCACCCCGGAGGTATGCCCTATTTATTAACAATAATCATCAAAATTGGTTCACAAATACAGGAGAAATCGGTGAATATCATTCATTCATTCATAGATACATAAAAACTCGGGTCGCAGTGCCAAACCCTGTCGACAATATATAGTGTATTTGCTAATGCAGGCCTTGTGGCTTTATTATGTAAACTTAAGTTTGTTTTTGGACAAAATAAAAAATTTAACCCCTTAATACATCCCTTAAAATAATATTTTTTTTTTAATTTCAATAATATTATCAATGCAACCTCTGTACCAAATTAAATACACCCTTCAGTAAGTAAATCACTTTCCGCAAACCAGTGTTTTCATAAAATTTGTAAGTCCGGTCCTGTCGGGCCGATTTTATTAAAATTTTAGCAGCACATTTTAATCTTCACTAAAGGGTTAAATTTCAATATTGAAACGATTCTGAGAATTTTTTCGGTATTTTTGGGCCCAAAAACTTTTTTCAACCCCTAAAAACTACCCTTAAAATGGTCCGATCGGGCCCATTTTAAATAGGCTTCGTGCGGTAATGGGTTCTAATGTGTGTACCAAATTTCGTTTAAATCGACTAAGTCTGTCGAGAGTTATCGTGTACACACACACACACACACATATATATATAAATATTTAAATATATATACATAAACATTTTCAAAAATGATGGCAAACTGTTCAGGAGGGTATGAAACGTCGAGAAATTTTGGTCCGACCCCTAGGTCCCGCCATCCGACCGACGCCAATAGTGTATGTGCCATATTATGGCAAATACACTAAAAAGAAAATAGGTCCCGAATATAGAACCTCCTCCTTTTTAAGTCTGTTAAAAATCAACTTATTTTCCTCACAATGCATAATATGAAGTCTATATAAAATGATTGTACTAATAACTTTAACTTTAGTAGAAATACTGTGAAACATATGTTACGTTTTGATGAAGTTAGTTTGGTTAGTTTGGGTTAAATAATTGACCTCACATAACTGCAACTTTTAATGTTCTACCTTTCTCTCTCTGAATCACTCGACATAGCACACACCACATATCCGGAAATAAATGAAACACAATAATGTCTACCTATGTACGCGTATGTAACAACTAAAGCTCGATTTACACATATGTAGTCCTATTAAAAAGAGGTTATCGGTTACCAATTCGACATGCATATTAATTGTAGATATGAATGTATGTACGTATGTGCGATTATTTCAGGAATTGGAAGACTGATTCAAAAAATCCTTTCATGATTTAAAAGCCTACTTCCTTCTCGAGTAACATATACTACATACGTAGTAGGCGAAAATATAAAGCAATTAATCGGGCATATATTTCTATGATTACCTCAAAAACTACTGGACTGACTTGGATGAAACTTTTACCGTATTGATTAGGATTGCACGAGGAAGGACCTTAGACCAGATTTAGTCCGGGCGACTTGGAATAAAATAAAATATAAGAACACTGAAAAGTGTGAAATACATATAATATAATTTAGAAAAACTAGGATGCGGTTTTATGAAACCACGGTGCAAGTGAAACTTTATAGCTATAACTCTACACGCTTTTAACCTGAAATCTCCCGAAAGTATACAATTTTGTTTATGTGATTTTGGTAATGAAATTTGAACCCTGATCAATATTGAGACAAACAAGAATCCAGATTCTATCGCTGGTGGTCAATCGGTACCTATTTGATGTGCTGCTCAACTGAATATTCGTACGAGATTAGTTATGAAGACGTACAATATAGTTATGAATATATAACCGTCGCTGCTTTTCGATGAGTACTGGTCTGGTCAACTACTATGACGTATCATGTATGCAGTCATATAATATAGGACATGACGTGACGTGACGCTCGACATGCGTAACCGATCAGAAAAAAATGAGGCTAATAAAGTTTCACTTTAAAAATACACAAATTGGTTAATTTATTTTGAAAATGCATGTTGAATTCGATAAGAACATCCTCTTTTCTGTCTCTCTCTGTATGTTGCATGGATGTCCTTCAGGCGTTCTTATTAGATGTAGATCCAGCTGTAGGCAGTCACTGTGGTTTCCCTGTTTTCCTTTTCAGGCACTTGATAAACTACGTCGCTGTACATTTTGTGTTCCCGGTCGTAAATTAGACCTGAATGACTTTTTGTGCCGTATATATCAAATGACAATAATAACACTGGAAAGCTTGTGGATCATTGCGGCTTGTTCTTTGGGGCCATTCAATGTGTTATTTATTGTATTTATATTTATATATCTTCGCTTTATTCATTCGCGTTGTTTCTTTACGCATACGTAGTACCACTAATTAACTTCACTTAATTATAGCTGGTATTAAAACTAATTGAAATTGTTTGTTCTTCATTTTGTGTATGTGAAGTTATTTATTTATAATGTAAAGTTCGCATTGAGATTATTAATTTGTAAGAAAATGGCTAATTTCGACTTTTTTTTAATAATGATATAATGGATCATCATAAAGAGAATATATTTAACGACTTGAATACGTTTATAAATTATTTTTAATCTAAGTGATTTAACGGAAAAAAATTATAAATAAAATGAGATCGAGGAAAACCATGATTTTACTGAAAAGTTTTTTTAAAAATACTGTAAGAACAGACTAAGTCATTGTTATGAATTTAATTTGAATACTTGATATATTCGTATTGAAAAATGAACTTAACAATACCAGAGATTTTCAGCAGCCGTATTTGTATGTAAAGTACTCATTGACAAAAATAAATATTTTATAATTTATGTAATTAGTTGTCATGTCCATCGTAACTATATATAAGAGATTAATGGGAACTTGGACCGTGGGTTGATTGAAACTCAGTTAAAGTTTTAATTCGCAACGTTTCGTCTATATTTTAGACTTCTTCAGGCTCTTAAAACATAACACGAGTATGTCAGTAATAATCTGTAGTCATCATTCATTTACAGCGATAATATAATATTCAAAATTCTTTTGAAAGAATTGATCATAATAATTTCATTAAAATTCATTTGTTCAACAGACACAATTTTTTCTTTTTTTAAAAAAAGAAAAAATTGTGTCTGTTGAACAAATGAATTTTAATGAAATTATTATGATCAATTCTTTCAAAAGAATTTTGAATATTATATTATCGCTGTAAATGAATGATGACTACAGATTATTACTGACATACTCGTGTTATGTTTTAAGAGCCTGAAGAAGTCTAAAATATAGACGAAACGTTGCGAATTAAAACTTTAACTGAGTTTCAATCAACCCACGGTCCAAGTTCCCATTAATCTCTTATATATTTTATAATTTGTTAATTCTGTAAAATATACACAGGCTTATAATTTTGTACATAAAAAAATGTAAAATGGTTCATTTAAAAGTCAATTTTTTGATGACATGATAATTGTAGAATCGATTTGCTAATAAATATGTAAGCCACTGAAAATTTTTATAGTAATATCTATAAAATATACCTAATACCCTAACTTGATAAAAAACCATTTTAAAGTATTAATTTGGTTGTTTTATAAAATTTTTATTATTTTTCATCTACGTACTTTTTATTTTATCTGTGTCCTTTCCCCATTAATCTTGAGAATATATTTTTTTTAATTTAAAAATGCAGCCGCAACATATTTTTAATCCCACATTTCATTCAAATCATATTCAGCTTTATAGAGTATTTTATTTTTGACTGTTTTAGCGCACTCACCCATTAACTGTCTTTGGGAATGACAAATGATTCTGGTAGAGAAATGCGCTAATAATGACATGGAAAAGAATGGGAAACGGAGAATGTAAAATGAAGGAAATCCCTTGCATTGCTGTGTTCTATGAATGCGCGAGTCTTGTTTTATATACCGGGTGATCTACAAAACAAATAGTTCGTGGGATGCAGCTGAAATACCCGCGCTTTGGGTCAACGCATCGCGATTTCACGAAGTTCGCGTTCGTGGTACATCAGTTACGTATTTCAGGAATAGTGAAGTGCGGCCTTACGCTGTTGGCAGCTGCATCTGACTGATTAGACTACAGTCTACATTGTACTTAAGCAATATTAGTATCTTGCGCATACATACAACTTTTAATCGTACAACTGTTTAGTTGTTTGTCAAAAGGCTATGAAAGCAGATGAAACTGTGTATACTTTCAACACGATAGTTGTTTGTCTAAAAAATCATAAAACCACATCGATCGCCTTTTGACTAAACTATAGAACAACTATCGTCGGCAGCTTATGTATAAGTACAATTACAATTATTGACGTGCGCATACATTAGACTAAACAGTAAGTTGTTCGACTGTCCATTAGTTTATAGTGAAATTGTGGCATAACTGATTGATAGTATGCGCTTGCGTACTGCCAACAACTTTTAGTCGGGCTGAAATCGCGACACGTACACAACTCGACTAAACTGTGTAGTCGCGAAGCAAATTATTGTATGTATGCGCCCGGCCTACTTAACGAAAAATACAGCTATTCTTCAAATAAAAAATACCAAAATGAATGAATATAAAAATCAAATAAGTACATTAAAGTGCTGAGTATCAGGAGTTCAGAATGTCACTCAGTAGGTTACATATTTTTAAATTTTGTAAAGATTTAAAAATGCACATTAAAATCGCCGTATTTATACTCATTCAATATTTGTGAACATGTTTTGTAAACATTCGATGTATAACTGTCGAAGCTCTCTTTTGAAATTGCAGCGCTTAAACTTACGGCCATGTGTTATAATCACAGCTATTTTATTCATTTTCTGCTATTCATTCTGCGGCGACCATCGTTAGACAAGAATTACATTTTATCTGGAAAAAACATATCATGTTTCTTTACATTATTGCGTCATTTGAGTTTTTTTTACAAATTATTCATTTAGGTATAAAAATTAAATTGTATTTCATCTCGTGCTTAATTTCCGAAATTCTAAATATTTTATTTAATATCTTCATAAAAGCAGTATTTTTAACTCTTAATTAATGTAGTAAAATATACAGTTGCATTATTTTTTTTCCGTTCGTTGAAAATATTTTTTTAAAAAACTATTTACCATTATTTTTTTCTTATTGCTATTTTTTCTTAATAATAATTAAAAACCAACAAAATTTGTCAAAATTTAAGCACACGGGGGATTCCCCTGAAGCCAGTTGGGTTTTATTAAAAAAATCTATCTAAACCATTACATCAAACTAAAATATCAGTGGGTGTAGTTGCTTGAATGAAACAACGCTGTTCTCTTATTCATCAACTAATGAAACCACAAAAACATGGTTTGTTTATTGACAAAATAAATTGGATTATAGCTTCAGAAGTATCCATAAATATTTAAAACGGCAGACTTATTATATCCTCGCGTTTTGAAACTCAACTGTTAAATAATTTATAGATTTTATTGTTGCGACTGTCATGACGTCACTCTGGTTGTTTTGCTGTCCGCCGGGACTAAATTACTAGAGAATATTTTTTGAACAATGCATGTACAATCGTTGCTGAAGCAGATAAATATAAATGATTATATAGTTAATCTGTGATCCACTTTGACATCCGAATACATTAATTATTCAAATTTTTAATATTCGATACAGTTTTAAACGTGCCAAAAACATAAAAGAGCTTATGTCCCTGTCAATTATTTTTTTTTTCTTTTTTGAAATAAACTTTTCAAAAGATTGAAAATATATTTGCTGGGAAACATATTGTTTTGTTTGAACCATATCTTAAATATTTGTTGATAAATTTTGTAATTAAGCCTCCGCTGCTTTAACGAAATAAAAATTCTACATTTGCTGAAAAAATCTTTCTAATACTTATTACTTTAATAGTTAAGTACTTATTTATTTACAAAAAAATGAACGAAAACTTTTTTGTAAAACTACAAAAATCTAAGCTGGCATTGCAGCATGATGAGAACAAATTATTATGTTATAAGAAATTAAAATTATTTTTTACGGTCTATAAATGGACATGAAACTTAAAATAAAACAACATACCAAAGATCAATCAACTATGTATTTATATTTATAGTATTTTGAAGTGGAAATATACTATGCAATTGAAACAAATTCCATTTTGGAAGCATGCGCAGTTGGATATATGTAAAAAGATACTTCAGCCGTTACATCGTTAAAAACGTCCCGGAATTGGTTTGTGAATTATAGTTTCCTCACTGGGATTGCCCTCAGGGCTTTTGAAAGCATCTTTATACACATATATACATATGTAACGCGTGCAATATAAAACCGACTTACTAGGACTGATAAAGGAATAACGATAAATCAATTTCAACGCAGCATTATATCGAACGATCAATGTGTTCAAGTCCATAAACTGAAAAGTCAATTTCACACAAATCATAAGTAATAGGACGTCAAAAGTTAGTTGACGAAACTCAGATATTGTGTAAAAAAGATCTCATTCACAAGGCGACAAATCTTGTGAAATGCTGTAACAATGCCAAGTTTTATTAGTATTACTGTATTTTTTCTCTCCTTTCATTTTCTGTTTTATATAATTTATTAGTGTTCACGTAATAAACTGGCGCTACAAAAATAATTATTCATTTTCGATTTTTAGAATCAGTTCTGTCTTTGCCTTCAGCAGTATTATCAAATTGTAATAATATAATAATAAAAATTAGTTTTTTAAAATCAAATTCTGTTAAGATCCGGTCATCACTTTAAAATACGATAATAAATAATAATCGCTTTTCTAAATACTTAATTAAAATCACAAAGACAAGTTCTTCCTACTAAATTGAAACTAGAAACATCGAATTTATAATTGATTTTTTTTATCGTATCTATTTTAGTTATTCAAAACATCTTCATAATAAAATAAATGTTCATTTTGTATTGTATACTTGTTACGAAACTTATCTAAATTACATAACAATAAAAGATTTATTAAATTGGATAAAACTAAATTATTCACGACTAAAAACTTACAATCATGTCGTTTTCAGTAAAATCATTAAAATAAATAAATAATAAAATAATTAAAATCAATTTGTGACCAAAATTCTGCCATAAAGCCCACGCTTCCTCTTAAGCAGAATATCAAGACGTCACAATGCAACACGAAGCGGTAATAAATACTGTGCCGATACAAATTCATATTTTTAAATAAACTAATCCGGAAAATACGTTTAATATAATGGTGTATAAGAAAATTATTAGTTACTGTCGGAAATCGACACTTCTGGTTTCGCGATAGCTAAGTTACAATCAGTGCCCACTGTCCAAAGTTGACATTCATTTTGTTCCTATTATAAAAGATAACTTATAACAACCGAATAACTGACATTGGGTTCGGCTAAAAATTGTACCTTCGACAAAATAATCGGCTTCCGAAGGTTTCTCCGAAGCTAAAGATCCGTTAAATGGCTATACCTACGCGCTTGTAGTCTTTAGACTTTTGCTTCGGCTGAAGGTGAAAAAAACAGCTCGAGTTCAACTTCGGCGGAAGAAGTTACCTTTGGTCGGACTCCATTTTTAACTAGATGATGGTCTTCGTTAATTAATATGTTTAAACGAAAAATAAATTTCCTTCAGAGAGGTTTTTGTGGAACCTCGTAGGACATTCAATAGAATCTGCGCACTCAAGTATTTGAAGGAACCTTATACGCCATACATATATGGATGTATATTGAATACTTAACATTACGCCTACCTATATTTGAACATATTTAAACTCTGAAATATCCCAAAACTTGTTCTTATAACGAATGCTTCAATATAAATTTACGGTATTATTATTCGCTTCTAAAATTTCACTTTAAATATAGGTGCTCATCTTAAATTTATTTTAACTAGTATCGCCAATTGTCATATTCTTCTGTGCAGGGAAGGCAGTAT
Organism: Mongoloraphidia duomilia; assembly: GCA_039654895.1. Taxonomy (NCBI): domain Eukaryota; kingdom Metazoa; phylum Arthropoda; class Insecta; order Raphidioptera; family Raphidiidae; genus Mongoloraphidia; species Mongoloraphidia duomilia. The sequence continues at coordinate 19,292,469 of CM077522.1, read as the reverse complement.
TTTTTTTTACCTGCCAATAACCGCAACATACACACATGATTTTCATGCACATCTATGGCACAGTACCTTTCGAATGATATATAAGTTTCATTCCTCTCCTTTCATAATATGTAGGTATATAGTAAAAAAGTGTACAAGAACTTTCGGTGTTCACGTATTAATAATACAGATTGTATCAAATTGAACCTGTGCATAGGGCATTCTGTGTGTAAGACAGAGATCGATACATAAAGCAATAAGTAAGAATGAGATAAATGATCGCTTAGGATGTTATGTGGTTACTGTAAATAAATAATATTTATACAACCTAATAGCGTCATCTTTGTTTTTTCGCTCCTTTTATGCTGTAAAAATGTAAATCTTTTATCAGTTTAATTTACAGTAACCACGTAACATCTTATTAGCAATCATTTATCTCATTCTTACTTATTGCTTTATGTATCAATCTCTGTCTTACACACAGAATGCCCTATGCACAGGTTTAATTTGATACAATCTGTATATTCGCTGTGAGCTTCTGTACTGGCGCCGCCTTTGCTGTAACTTTAGTATGCGAAATTATAGGAAAGAGCAAAAAATTCGCTTATTACTTGAAATTGAGACAATACCTCCAAATTTTGTAATTGTATTGTAAACGTTAAGTGAATATATCCTTCAAAAATTCAATGTAAGTAAGCATTATTATTCATAAATATTTATTGCTTTAAGTTATTAGGACTATGTAGAGGTTATGTTTCCACATTTTGTTGCTGTATTAGTTTAGGTCAGAACCATATTTGTAACCTGCTTAGATATCTAGTTGCTACATTTCTCTTATATTTAGTTTTAAGTTCGAACAATTATTATAAGACTCGTTTATTAATAACTCAATTTGCCATACAATAAAATTATATTCTTTAATTATCTGTTCTTTCACTGCAACACTACAACACGTTCTCATTAAAAATACAGCATTAACGCAAAAGTCGCCGCATACAGCGCTCGCGAAAAACTGCTTATTCCCTCCTTCTCGAGGCTCACAACGAATAGACATAGAGATTAGAGAGTGTTTAAAAATGACAGACACCGACAAACTTCGGAAAGTGATTCCTTACTTGATTTTAAGAAAAAAGTTCTTATGGACGGGGGTTTGTTACGGAGTTACAGCCTTTTAAAAATTTAGATTTTTTTATGTGTGCCTAAAATGAAGTGGGTGGTGAAATAAATCCGAGTCATTTATCCCATGATCCATCCTTCTTTTGTGTCCACGTCTAATTAAATAGTATTAGCTCAAACATATTATAAAACTAATTAATATTTAGAATGTAATAGAACTACACATTATTTATTTATTCTAAATCTAATTTATATTATAAAAAAAAAAAAATTTTTTTTCTTTTTTTCACTTTACCTTTTTTGTTTACGACTCTTTCTTCTGGGGTATATTATATACTCGTAAATATTTAAGTTATAAATGTTATATTCATCACACTAGCGCTGGCTGACTGTGAAAACAAAGGCCAAAATTTGTATATTAAAAAAAAAAAAAAATCCGAGTCGATCGAAATGAAATACATTTTAAATTTAAATGAACTCGCAAAACCGTTTCGAGTTTATTTAGAGTGAAGTTAGTCGACAATGTCGTATCTTTTTATTCTAGTGAAAAAATAGACTACTGAGTGACACGCACATTCATTAAAGATTTAACCATTTTGAATTGCAGTTTGGATTTAGAATGAATGTAAAACGTTTTTAAACAGTGTTATGTAAATAAACAACGTTTTGAGTTCCTGTGGACAGTAATTAATTGGTATATGATAAAATCAATCGATTTAAAACTCTCGCATGTAGTGTGTTTTCAACTTGAAATTGCTATATATAAGAAAGGATCGGTTTCCACTTTCGGGCACTGTGGAGAAATCGGTAACTCGCCTAGCCGGAAACTGGGAGTTTCGGGTTCAAGTCCCGACAATGGTAATTTGATTTTTTCTTAGATATAGCTCAAAAATCATGGCAGCCTAGATGTCCGAGATATTTATTATTTTCACCTCTAATTGTTATGTGAATAATATGGTGTGGATATAAGGGGTTTTAAATCGATTGATTTTATCATATACCAAGTGTTATGTAAGGTTAAAAAAATGCTAACTCAGATATTACAAACAAATCCAAATGAGTGATTTTGCCTTTTGGCATAACCCACTTAAAACTTTAGCCTATATTATAATAAAATGTAAATTGAAAATTCTAATATATTTTTCTTTTGTTCTAGGTGAGTAATTTTTACGATTTCAAAATATTTTTAATACGTCAATTTTGGTAAGTAAAAGCAAATTAAATAAGTTTTCAATTGTGTAAATGGAACGAAAGCATAATGACTTCTTTTATTTAAAATGCTGTTCCAATATATTGACCACAGATAAGGTTGGCTGATGTCCGGTGTTCAACCGAACAGTTCGGTATTAGAATGACCCGTCTGGGTAGCGTATAAAGGTCGATTTATATTATCCAGTCAGACACGGCGCGGGAACGTAGCGTTTCCGACAAGACAAACATTTTTACATGCATTTCAAATACGAATATTTATACTTAGCGGATCCCGTCCGTTCAGACACGTATCAATACTCGTATTTGAAATGCATGTAAAAATGTTTGTCTTGCCGGAAACGCTACGTTCCCGCGCCGTGTCTGACCGGATAATATTAATCGAGCTTTATAATATGTATTCATGCTTGCAGTGTTCCGGAATAATATTTCAATGTGCAATTTAATAACCCCCCCTCCAACACTTTTACACTATGGTCACGTTGTCCTGAATTTTTAACGGACTTATCTGGCAACCCTGCCCACACATAATCTTTTTTGTTCATCATTATTAATATTATCTACTCCTATTTTATATAATACTGGCGATATCTGAATTCGCGTTGTTTGTATTATGTCGAAATTATTAATTAATTGATTTAATTGAATTTCTCGGCTTCTGTCATTTCAACGAAAAACAAACGGATTTTGTTGCGTCATTGTTTAATTAATTTGATAATTAAAATACTTGATAAAATTAAAACGCACGGCTATAAGGCCGTTCTTAATTAAGTTATTAAATGCATATTTCTTTCTTTTGAAATAAACAAGAACAGATAAAGTCGAGATATTGTTAATTGATGGCTCATCTTATTGTCTTTTTCCGATCAGCGAGAAATGTTCATTTTTAATAAAATCGGAATTAATTGCACATAATTAATAACAAAATACTTACCCTTCTCCTTTTAATTTATTTTGAACCATCTCATATTCAATTCAGACAGCTTGATATACTTATTTACACATTTTTGCTTTTGATGCGAGCTGCTACCAAAAAGTAGACAAGTTTTACAAGGGGCGACATCTGAACAAGAACGCTTTCGAAGGACGATCCACAGCCAATTTGATTTTGTATCGTATATTTTTTCTCACATACAGCAGGATACGTAATTTTATGCATTTTTATTTTTAATTTGATGTTATGTGCCGGTTGCGTTTATATCTCTAATGCTGGATTGCAGAATGCGTTGTCAAAAAATGTTGATTGACAATAAGACAGGATAGTGACAACATATTATTATTATAGTTTTTTTTAGAAATAGTCTAATGTCGTTGTCAAACTTTTTATTATGTAGAACATTAGACTGTACTCACGGAAAAACAAAGAACTGGTCTACGTAGAAGAAGATCGTTTTTTTAAGCTAAATTTTGATAAAAAAAGTCTAGTAAAATGTTATTTTGAAAGGGAATTTGCACAAAAAAGTTTTAAAAAATGTCATTTAAATCGATAAAATATTTTCTGGGCAGAATCGATTGAAAATTCTGCAATAGACTACAGAAGTAGGCGATCCTAATTTGAGCGCGAAATTTAAAGGAGTCGATTGGCGTTCAAAAATGTGTGGGGTTTAACGGAATATTCATTACTATTCTTTTAAAACACATTTCTTACCAAAACAATGGCTGTTTCATAAAAATAATTAATAAATCCCGTCATTATTGGCTACAAAACTTTATTATGTCGTGTGAAATAATTTTTTATTTAAAATTAAAAATTTATGAAAAATGAATGTCCTAACTTGAATCAGCCAGTGACGTTTATTCTAACCTAACTTAACCTCGTTGACGTTTGTTGAGGTATAATTTAAGCAATTATAATTAGAAATTGAGTTTATTCATTCCATTTGGAGTTGAAAAAGTGTTCTGAAGTCGTCTGAGCTACGCTAGATCAAGGGAGGACAAGTTAAAAGGATAAAAAAAAGTGCTTTCATCAATTAGGTATTGGATATCTAGGTATTATTTTAGCTTTTTCCTCAGTCGGAAATTTAAACTTTTTGCAGTCATAATTTTCATTATTACTGCAGTCAAGTACAAGGCACCCTCCGATTGCTTTAATAATATTAACGACGACGTGTTTAAAAAGACGAGGTTATGTCAGTAAAATGAATGAAATTTGACAGTTGTGTCGTGTCAATGGGTGAACGCAGATTCTAGTTAGAAGAAGACAGTTGCGACTCCGCCACGCTTTCCTTTCTTAATCTATTTAAAGTTATTGTCAAACCATATTTTCTGAGAATTGCATACAAACGTTTGCAGAACAGCCGCTGTTGCGCAGTTCATTAGAAGGTGTATGAGATCTTTAAGAGAAAAACTGCACTTCGTAATTTTTCTTGCCGATTACCGCCACTAATAAATGAGGCACGTGACATTTTATCAACTCACGTTTTGATGTCTTGTGATTTTAAAATCTTGTGTTTGTTTTGAAAACAAAGATTGATGCTACATAAACGAGCAAGTTTAAAACATAAAACTTCTAAATTGCTTTACTCTGAAAGCATTACAGTGCGACATTAAAAATTCGCGTGCTTTATAATCAATTTAAAGGAACTGAATTAGCTAAAAATCAAAGGAATCTTTCAGAGCGCCATCTCCTATAAAACTTACTTACTGTTTGCTGCTACCATAATTATAATATTTAATAATAGTTATAATAATATCTAATCTTTATTAATACACAATACACTCAACATTGTAATCAATAGGCGAAGTTCTGCATTAAATGTTGCTTTTCAATGAGGGTTTAGGGAACCCCACTATCCGAAGTCTTATTAATTAATTATTAACACAGTTAAGGAAGAATATTTTTAGTACAAATAAAAGTCATGAAAATACGCTCACACATTAGTTCAGAGTTTCTTATTTCTGGTAAACTTGCAATATATTTGACCAAACATAAACTTATGTTTATGTTTTTCAAAGAAATGAAAAAACAACATTTATCTGACCTGTCGTCGCGACTTCTATAGTCTATAGGGCACTGCCACAAGAAGTTACTCTTGGATTATTTTTTTTTGTACTAGAGTTATATTCCTTCACGTAGTAATCTTTATCATATAGGATGATTCATAACGTCGGGGAAAAATTTCACAGCATGATTCGCATGAGTAATTCAAATAAACATGTATCCGAAAATGCTTTCTAACGGAACTGTATAGCCCCTCAGAGTTTATTACATGTTGAATGTGTACAACTTTAAGACAATATTTAAGTACTAATTTAAGTGTTTAGAAGTGTCCTCGTTCGGCACGAATGCAAAGATGACAACGTCGGACGATTGAATCTCTGACAAATTTCATCTGCGGCGTTTTGTATTCGTTCTAAAGCAACTACTCATAGTAACGCGATATCTTTGATTGATTAATTGAGGTTATATGTAATAAACTCTTAGGGGCTACAATTCCGTTAGAAAACATTTTTAGACACATGTTTATTTTAAGATTTTTATTTGAATTACTCATGGGAATTATCCTGTGAAATTTTTCCCTGACGTCATGAAGCACCCTATGTGGGGTGTTAGAAAATCAGATTAACAAAGTTTTGACCAATCACTAAAGGGCAGGTTTTGATCATTTTTTGAGATTAATTAATAAAATGGAAGAATATAGTTTAAATGGTAATTTATTTTAGACGATAAAAATTATTTAAATTGACTCCTCGCCCTAGAGGTAAAATAGGTATTTATGCCTTAGGTATATATATCTATTCTTTTTTTTGTATTTTGCTTAAGGAATCACTTTTCAGCGTCTGTCAATAGAATTTTAACTTAATATATAGGTACTTATAGTTATATAGTACTGTTTTGTAATGAGATACAAGAAAATATGTTTTTCGTGTCGTCGGTCAGTTACCTACCTCACATTGTATTGGTACTTTTTCCCGGTCATAGCACTTAGTAGACAGTAAACGCGAACATAGGGAAAATAGCATTGAAAACATTTACTATTTTGTAGTAAGCTGGTCATAAGATCAAATGTAAATGTATATAGCTTTTAATATAGTGTATGTTAATTGACACTGCGGGCTTGTTTGGTCTTTGTTGGAATTTGAATTTGGGGGGAAAAGAGAAAAAACGAAAAGATGATTAACTTAATTGTCGATTTGAAATAGGTATTTAAATATAGGTATATATAACTGTTATTTTGAATAACTGTTCGTTATTGTACAGAATACGTGCTAAAAATATTTACGAAATTTGATTTTGGAACAAGCACTAGCGATGTAAACAGTCAAGAATTCGTAATTAATAGAAGCAGACAAGTCTTAATTATGTAGTCTCCACATGCCTAACGATGAAGTAGCTCAACAAACAACAGATATTATAGTGTTATATGTGTATACACTAACGGTCAGAAGTATTCACTATGTGCTTTTTATAAATTTCAAGATTTATGTAGGCCTACAGTTTAAATTCATATTTTCAATTCATTAAATTATTATTTTTATTAAACATCAGTTGATTAGAATCAGGGATTTGTTCATCTGAAGCTTGCTGTTGTTTAAAAAAATATTTTTTATATATAGTATAGTAAGTTGATTTTTAATCTTATTATGTTAATGTTGTTGACTACTGACGTCACTATGGTCAAATTTTGTACCCATCTACTATAATTCAAGATTCTTCATTAAACCATCTTACACTCTTCTATAACATTGGGAAGTGAGATATCGCAGTTTTACGTAAATCAAATAAGAAACAGTTATATACTGTACTTTTGAACGTTAGGGTACATGTACATTACATAACGTAACAATTTATTATCCTGATGCTTTCTTTTCCCGTTTCAAAACTAATTTCCCTCAAGTGAAACTTTGAACAGTGCTTTTCGTACTTTGTTCTCTATTCATTTCCTCTGAGTTAAAATGATGCCTCATCATAATAACTGTATACACTCAAACTTAACAGCCGCATGTGTTCATTTCGTTCCCTCAGACTTGCATTTCTTGCTAGCGGATTTAAAAGTTCTTTGGTACAACGTGGCTAGTTCTTAGAACGATACAAAAAATTCAACTAAAGCTAGTACTCACTAAACCCAGTAAAATTTAAGATTAATGTTTCTGAAGAAATTAGTATGATAGAAAGTAATAGTTAATTTAGTTAAATAGTTCACTCGATTAAAGTATCGCAATCAACCAAAAGATTAATGATTTTTCCGAATTAATATTGCCTGATAAAATATAGATAAAATTCTATGACTCAGGCCATAATTAAAAATTGATATTTCATCTTAGATTCAGCCGTAACATTAGCACTCGTATGTGAGAAGGTTCATCTCTAACAATACCTAATTTAAAATCATCTCTCGCATGATGTGATTTAATAGATACAAAATGTTTTATAATGGATACAATTGATTATTTTAAAAATGTGTCACTGTATAGAGTAAATGTTAACTCAGCCACCACGAAAGTGGAAGTTTCGGGTTAGAGTCCCGACGGTGACTTCGGTTTGAAAAATGATTTTTTCCAGTGTTGCACCGTATTGTTACGTTAATATTGTACAGGATTGGATAAGAGTCTGGATTCATTTGATTACCTTATACATAACGAGGGAATTTGAGTTTTCTCTTTAAAATAAAAAAATGTATCGAAACAATAATTTAGGCGTGAAATAAAATAGTAAATTCGATTTTTAGTTAGTAAACTTGGCTGTAAAATTTATCAACATAAAAACAATAAAAACACCACAGTTTTAAGGTAGATACACACGCAGTTAAAGTGAATCTTTACAAATAATATATTTGAGTTTTCTAGTTTTGCAATTCAAACTCACAATTTTTGTTCAAATAAATATATCTAAATTAAAAGTAAACTCCAACCTTTATATTAGCCACAAGGCAAAACGTTTATGTCATAAGATCTATTTTTGAACTTTTTTTTGTCAAAACGTTAAAGACAATAATTTATAACCAAAATTACCAGTAGTGCGGCGGACACCATTTAATTGTTCAAGAAATAATAGTTTAATAATTTAATAGATTTATACGGCTGATTTGCAATTGAAAAATTTTATTGGATAAGCAGCCAATTATGTAATTGATACCAGACATATCAGAAAAAATCATTTTACCAACCATATAGTCACAGTCAGGTAAGCTCATTCCGCCGCGAAAGTGGAAAAGTTCAGGTTAGATTCCTGACTGTGACTATGGTTGGTAAAATGATTTTTTCCGATATGTCTGGTATCAATTATATAATTGGCTGCTTATTCAATAAAAATTTTGGTTTAATAATGTTCACTAATTATTCTAAAAAATCGTTACACGAAATCTAGACTTCAGCTTATCATCGCATCATCTTTTCTGTTGGTACAACTTCTAAGTAATATGGAAAAAGACTGATGCGCTATTATATTAAAAATTTTAACCAAAAACTTATGTGTAACGGGCATATGTACCCAAATAAATCGGCGGACGTCAAGGTGTGATCAAATAGCAGCGAGTACACCCAAATGGACAGTTCAGGCGTCAAGGTATCCGAAGGCATACGGTTGAGGACCCCTGTTTTAGAAGAACTCGGTAATGTTTTGCGTCCACCAGTTTTAAACGTTAACTTTAAGAAAAGTCAGTCGGTGAGGATTTACTTTTATTGTTCGCCATTGTTGTCGAGAAGTGTGTAATGGATCCGTCCGACGCTATAAAGATCTTCAACTATCACAACTTTGCAATAGTACTTTTGGTCAACAACTTTGTACACTGCTACTTTAATGTCGTGTCTCTTTATACACAAGTTACAAGTACCTTTCCCCAACGCGTTCGGGTGTCTTTTATATCGGTTCCAAATTTAAAACTTTTATCATTTCAAAAACTCCCGCAACAACGTCTTCTGTTTATTATATATTTTGCATCGTTTGACACACTATTTTATATTTAGTTACGATAAACTATCATTATTTTTTTTATTCGGCAGTGCTACTGAGAAACAATATATTTTTAGGGTTTCTTACCCCCGAACGGAACCGTATTATTGAACCTACGACGTCCGTCCGTCTGTCACAAGGCTCTATTTTACAAACTGTAAGAGGTAGCTAGTTGAAATTTTCACAGATTTTGTGTTGTGGCATGAATCCTGGCAAATAATAAAAATCAAAGTTTAATCCCTACGTTTGCAGTATGAAGTACCTAATTCGTCACTTGGCGCTTGATAGAACGTGATTAAGTAATATATTGTCTAAATAGACACTTGGATAACGTTTTTGTTGCTCTACGATTCCTTTCGGAATATTATTCCATCAGTACTCAGGAACACATCAAATTTTACCCCCACGTTATGATGATGGTCCTCTATTACAAGCCAAATGATGATGATGATGACAAATAATGCTCAGTACAAAGATCTCTTCAAAAACGTGAAAGTTAAATACCTCGCGGTAGTCAGATTAGCTAAATATCACAGTATAAGCAACAAAATTAGGGCTTCAAATAATAAATCTAAATGTGTATGGAACATAATTAGAGTCAATACTTCTATCAGCAATAAACCTAACTATGTAGATAAGACGAAGTTGGTAATATTGAAGACGATCCTGTAAAAATCGCAAACATATTTAATGACTATTTTTCAAAAACTGGCTTGTCCTCGAACTTATCGCAATATAAAAATAAGTTATCCAGCTATGAGCAAACTTTTTTTTTAAAACCATTCTGTGAGCCTGAACTTAATTCCCTAATCGTGAAACTCAGGTGCACGGAATCATCTGGACTTGATGAAATTCCTATGAAGATAATTAAATTAAGTCTAAATTGTATTTTGTCTATGTTAACAAATTTTATTAATATGTCATTTAGTGCGGGCAATTTTCCTGACATTCTCAAAATAGCTAAGATTTTGCCAATTTTTAAAAAGGGTGATCTTTTATTGTGTGAAAAGTATCGACCTATCGCTATATTGTCACCTTTCTCGACCCCCCCTCCCCCTTGGTGAGATTTTGCTCGACCCCCTCCCCCCACCTCTAATCTCACGTGAGATTTTTCAAAATGCGTATTTTTAGTGTAAATACGTTAATCTGTGCTTGATTGCGTTGGATTTATTTAAAAAAACATAATTTGCTTAATTATTTTTATTTAAGACTAGTTAAGACTAGTATTTAAGACTTCTAAGAACGTACTCTAGAGTACTTTGTGGCGTTCGCATAACCGTGATAAATATTATTGTGTAGGATTTAGCCATATTTTAAAAATCCGCTATTTCTAATAAGAAAAAATTCGACTGATGACCAGTCCTATACTTCCCACCTAGTAAATATTTGCAAAAAATAAACACTCTTTTTTTATTCTTTGAAAAAAGCATGGTCCTCTTTTTTGTTTGGTGATCTACTGATGGCTAGTATAATATAGCAAAAATCATGGTTACCTTGATTTACGTACAATTTTTTTTTTTAGTAAAATATTTTTTTTTTAGTAAAATATTTTTTTTTCTCGAAAACTATACATTTTAGAGAAAAAAAATATTTACATTTTTTTCATATAATAACATCTAGAATTCATTTATATTTTTTACCTACCTATGTTAATACGTGACATTGAGAACGTTTTTTTTAATATCGCAGGATCCACTGAAGCGATTTGACTCAACATCTAATCAGATCTAAGTTAAAGACTGATAAACACAATAGAACAATCGGCATGGCCGTATGTTGTTCCGTTTTTACGATATCGAAGGCGAAAAATTGACCACATACACACACACACAGACATCAGTAAGAAAATAATCTTAAACGATTGCTAGGGTCTCAAAACGTGAAGATCTGTTAAAATCTCGAAATATTTTTTTCGGACTAAATCCATTACTTCCCTACCATAGTAGAGGTGGGAAATATAACAAACGAAATTTAGATGGGTACCGTGGTGACGAAATTGTTTAAAGACAATAACACAATTTAATAATTAAAAAAAATAAGTTACATTATTACATGAAAGATTTGTCTATTTATTTCTACCTGCCGCCTAAAACACAAGGAAGAAAGTCTGCCAGACCTACAGATTCTCAAATGGGGAGCACTTATACAGGGATTGTTGATATTATTTTGCCTTACGTAGACACTTAAGAAAATCCGTCGACGCTGCGTCTTAGACTATAAGAAATATCGAGTTATATTACTTATGAGATTTTCTAAAGATCGTGTTATGTATAAGCAGCGTGCTTCCTCAACCATCTAAACGTCATGTAGAAACGCCATGCTACGCGGGAGTTGCTTGTACTCTTTTTTCTTTCTTTTTTTTGTTGAAATCGTATAATAATAATATATTTGCGAAAATAAGTACAAAACGCGTAACATAAAACTTGTGGAACATGGATTAAACGTAATATTAAAACATCATATAAAACGTTATTTTCCATTACCTTGAATATTTAGGTTACGGTCTAGACTCTAGGATATTATATTAGATATGACATAAAACCGTCATTTATTCAGTCTATTAAACAACTCCTACCATCGTATGAATATAATATAGTGCAGCACACATTTTGTTACTTTTAGCAATAAAACTACAGTCGAATCTAACGCACACTCCGCACGTGGAGTCCACTTACGAACTGCATTGTATAGATAATATTTTGTTTACGAAAATATTCTGATTTTTACGGTTTTAAAATTCGATTCGTGCAGTTTTTGTTAATTTAAATATTCTTCGATTGGACGTGACGTAACCTCGACATGCGTAACCGAACGGAAAAAACGAGGCTAAAAAGTTTCACTTAAAAACATTCTATAACCATCCAGGAGATTAATCATCGTGGCAAGTTTAAATATTTCTTATTTTATTGACAATTAAAATATAAATTCTACACAAACATCTGTTGGCTCGCTAGCATTTTCCTTATTATGTTTGTATCCGATACACAGCTACTGTACCTTTTTACGTAGTATACATTTTATTACAAGTTTTACTATGACTTCGACATATAAAAAAATAATAGAAATTCGCGCTTAATATTTTCACATAAAATTAAATATAAATTCTACAACATGGTACAATAAATTATCTACAGGTATTGCATTGTGAAACTGCAAGTATTAGTCACTGCCTGCTATTTATAAACATACTTAAATACTTTTTTTGTTCATATAGGCTCCTAAATTTGTGGTTTGATGTTGAAATAATTGGTACGAAGATGAAACAAACGGTATTCTTTAGTTAAAGATATCATAAATAACAAATCAAAAGTTGTTCAAAATATTATTGGTGGATATAGGTCATTTTTTCAAAATAGCATCCTTAATACGACCTTTCACAGTTAATTATTTAAATTCTGACTTACCTTTCATAGTTGATGAAATTATACTCCTTATCATTATTGTTTCTCTTGAAATTATCCTTCGGATGATACAAAATGTAACCGGAAGTAACTAATGGAAGGGTTACTAATAGTGTTGAATTTGTTTCACGTAGCTCATGCTATTTATGTTATTTCTATCATATACGCGACGAAATTGTATAAGAAAATCGGGGGAAAACTTGGTGTAAAATGGAAAATAATGGAAATAACGTGGTCATAATTTTTGTACTATGAAATACATGCATTTCGAACAAGTATGCAAAATTTCATTAATATTCAATAAATATTCATTTACATGTCTTCTTAGGCTACTCTACTGTAGGCATGAGCTACGTGAAACAAATTGAACAATAGTAGTAACCCTTCCACTGGTTACTTCCGGTTACATTTGGTATCATCCGAAAGATAATTTTAAGAGGAACAATAATGATAAGGAATGTAATTTCGTCAACTGTGAAATGTAAGTCAGAATTTCAATAATTAACTTTGAAAATGTCGTATTCGGATGCCATTTTGAAAGAATGACGTATTTCCACTAAGAATATTTTGGACAACTTGTGATATGTTATTTATGATACTTTTCACTAACGAATTCCGTTTGTTTAATCTTTGTATTAATTATTTCCAGGTTTGGCCAATTTTTTTATTATTTTCCGGCGCCTAATATACTTTATTTCAAATTAGCAGTTATCCTACCAATTGACAATTAAAATTTAAAATCTAATTAATTCTCAGATTGGAACCTGACAACAGGAAGTTTCAAGAATTAATATAAACAACGCTGTCATGATGTTGGTTGTTTTCTTATTTTATTTACCTCTAGTCTGAAATAATCCACAGCATTTTTTTAATTTATAGAAAGTTGATATAACACTACAATGAACTTAACACGACTTTGTTACCCATAAACGAAATTTAATATAAAAGAACAAAAAACAGAGAACATAAAAGTGATGCGCCTCATTTTTTTCTCATACAGAGAAGTGTCGGAAGCGGCCGCATTGAAGCTGAAAATATGACAGCGTTTCATATTATATTTTTAAGGATGTGCCGCATCTTATTAGCTGTTGTACAGTAAACTTCGTTTATGGATTCATTAGTTTAGTGTAGTACAGTATATACACGCTGCAGAAAAGATCTGTAAAATTACATCAGCTAAGCTAAGGCTTCGCAAAATAAACGCCAAAAATTTTAAAGGCATATTTCCTGTGAAATTTCAAATCGAAGAAGTTATTAATTACTAGTTTTCCCCCACGGTTTCACTCGCAGGAACATCGATTTTGCTCAAAGATTCGCTATACAATTAAATTTTCTCCCGGGTGAAGCTGCGGACCGGGCCTTTTATTTTGCGCTTAATTGCTATGAAAATAGCTCAATACACTGCTTAAAATGAAAACAAAAATGTAGTTCGAAATTACAGACAGACACTTATTATTAATATTAATAGATTTGTTTAAAAGAAACTTTGTGCCAGTTATATTACAATATATTCTAGTTGCTGTAGTTATTTTTATTATTACTTTCATATTCCGTAAGAAAATGGAAGTTTGGGAGGATCTAAATGCTTAATCCGTCATTGCTACTGAAACGAAAACAGCAAAAGTCTTTTCAAAATTTTAGAATGATATGCTCTCAATACTTTTGATGGTACTTTTAGAATACCCTGTATACATTTGTGTATTTGTTGGCATCGAAACATACTGTAAAATTTAGGGTGAAATACACACAATAAATTTAAATTGAAAAGCTATGTTTTAAAACAATTAAGCAACTTTATTCATTTACGATTTTTTGTAGTGTTTTGCCTACATGACGATTTGCTTGATTATGTTTCACAGACAGTCCTTTGAAGTTAGAGGTCCAATAAAGCACGTGGTTCTAACAATAATTTAAGACATCAGACAGTAACATTTATTTGATAAAGCACCTTAGAGAGCGAATTTAGAGACTTAATTAATTAGTTAAACACATCTTGACACATGTATGACCTAGTTGTGTAACTTAAATAAGTACCTATACCTGCAAGATATAGGGACCATGGGGCGATAAAAAATTTGGGGCCCTCAAAAAATTTACAAATCCAGAAAATAAATCACTTCATGCTAATTGCTGGAACGCAACCAAGGACGTATTTACCACATGGCGAAAAGGGCACTTGCCCGGGGCGGCAAACTTGAGAGAGCTGTACAACCGCCGTGTCGACCGGCCGCGGACGCGATGATAAAATGTCATTTTCATGTCGCTTCGTTTGGGCAGCAAACATCACACTCGTCAAAATCGTCTTCATTCTGCCCTTGATACACATCTGCTAGTATTATCACTAACACGATCACATTTCTATATTTTTTTACTTCTTATTTTTGATGGATTTTACAAATGTTGTTTTAAATATCAAAACCAAAGACGCCGTATTTTGGCAACGGAACTCGATAATGTTACGTCACTCTACTGTCTCTACTGGTCTTTCTCAAATCCGGCCCTGTATAAATGATATCACGACGTATTTTGTACAGTTGAGAAGAAACGAATTGCATAACAACTAGGTAAATCCACGTTTCAGCAGGATGTGGAATGAAGTATTGTATAGAAATTCTAAAGAAGTACGTATTTTTATAATAAACATCTTAAAATTACTGAGAAATGTATGTATATTGTGAATAAAATCATCTAAAAAAATATTTCAAGAAAAAAGTGAGAAGCTCGTATGAATTCATGTAATTTGATACCACAATAAAAAATGAAACCATTTAAAAACAAACGCGAAAAAATTGCGATAAAAATATCTCATCAGTTTGTAAAAAAATAATAAATTCATTGAAAATTATTAAATAGATTTTTACCTACTTATTTCATAATTAAAAATTGAACTAAATTTCACTAAGCTATTTTTAGGGTTCCATACAAAATAGTAAAAAACGGAACCCTTATTATAATGGCGTTGTCCATCCGTCTGTCACAGGCCTCTAACTCGTAAAGGGTTAAATTTATAAACTTGAAATTTGGTAGGTACCTATATTATATTATGTTTTTGTATATAAAAAAAGCGTCCTCTACATCTAATAAAGTGAAAATTAAAAAAAATGTTTTGTTTTGTTTTTGTCATATTATGCTAAATAAGCACTTTGAAGATACTAAAAATATTTTTGTTGATGAGTTGTTTATACCCTGATTGTTTTATAAAAATGTAACAAAAGAGTGTGCATTATTTATTCTCAAATATACTTTCTAGAAACAGTAGGTACTATTGAATTTTAACTGTTCAATTATTGATGATTAAAGATATTCTACCCCTGACCCGCGTACCATACATATTTAATTGATAAATAAAGAAACAAAATACTACAGAAATATTTCACAATAAAACAAAACCCTTCTTAATGGAATGCAAGTCTTCTTAATGTAACTTTATAAAATTATAATTTCTAAAATCTCAAATAAGCGTGTATGGCATTCCAGGGAAATTAGTTATACTACAAATGTTGGTAAAGTTACCAACATAAAGTTTCTTGCAGTCTTAACAAATAAATTATTAATACAGTAAAAGTTTATTCAGTCATTAAATACTTCTTTGAATTCCTTAATTTTCATTGAGTACCTAATATTTTAACTCATATTGCTTCCAGACATATATGATTATCTGAATAACAATCTTTACGAGAAACATATTTTTTTAAACTTTAGAATTTTTATTTGAAATTTACCTTTGTATGTCAAATTGATCAACTGTCGAATTTGTGTTTTGTTGTCACAAATATAATTTTTCAAACATTGAAAAAGTTTTGAAAGTTTTGACAGTCGATGCCGTTTGTTGTTTTGCGTCCCGTATTCGTGTCTGCTCACCAACCCTACCCTTTTCAAATTGAGGTTTATTATTCACATAACGTTCTTCCGTGTAAACACAATATGGCTTGAAACATTTAAGATGGAAGGGTTTCAGTTTTACCCGACTGCGCGACAGCAAAGGCAGGGTTATGTTTTTCGCGCTATCTATGTATGTATGTATTAACTATGTATGTAAGTATGTACTGTGTAGGTAAGTAGGTATGTACTATGTATGTGGGTTTCTGTATTCCCTCGTAGCATCCAAACGGCTGGATGGATTTTAATAAATGAGGCGTCATTAGATTCGTCTGAATCCCGAGAGTGACATAGGATATATGACGTCACGCTAAATGCAATATGGTGGACGCTAAACGCCATTTGTCATAATGTAAAAGTAGTTTTCTAGCTAAATACATCGATATGGGTATCAATGGAAAGGTCTCGTTGAGACAATTTGAAAACATTAAAAAGACGTAAATAAAAAATTAAATTTAAAAAATCAAAAAATACGACTCACAATTAAATGCATGTGGGTGATACTTTTCACACGTAAAATCGTTAATGCAATACTATAGATAGTGTACACTTCTGCGTTCAAAAATGTATATACGCTCCAAGACTACTCGAAAGCTTTTATGTATTATAATTTAATAATTTATCTAAATATATTATTGAACTAGTTGTTCTATATTCAACAACGTTTTAAAATTTAAATCAAACAAAAATCTTGCGAAGGTTACGACTAAACTCTTTAAATAAATGCAGTCTCACTTTTATTGCCAACGTTTTACTCTATAACGGCGCATATATTTTGTATAAAGTAGTAAGTAGGTATATGAGTTTATTCATTTCCCTGGTTATTTAATAGCCGTTTCATGAAAACCTTATTTTAAATAAAAATATATCTTATTCTTACTTTTTGTTGTTTTTGCTTTCTTAGGAACGTTTATTTGAGTGAGGAAACAATCAGTCAAGTATTTATTTGGTATATGATAAAATCAATAGATTTAAAACCCCTTATATCCACACCATATTATTCATATAACAATTAGAGGTGAAAATAATATTTATTTGTATAAGTAATTTTCTCGGAATTTCAAATGTTATCTTTATAGAAAAAATGCAGTTTTTGCTATATTCATGAGAAGAATTCAAATTTTATTATAATACTAAAGCGGGGATACAAGATAAAACGATCAGCGAATCAAAAATAACTGATTTAATGAATTGTGAATTATAGACGCTCGACATCAAAAAAAAAAAAATAACTGTCACGCACAATTTATTTATTGTTTTTTTTTTCATAATTACTTAATTTTTTTACAAAATTAGTCATCAGTGAAAAATAAATCTTATGCTACCCATCTTTCGTGAATCACAGAAAGTACAAAACATTATTATTAGAACAGTGTGTAACAAAAAAAGTTACTTTTTTACTTTTTTTTTATTGCCAACACTGAATACAAAACGTCACATTTTTTAACACTTGCGAACAAGTGAATGCCAGTTAATCGTATCAAAATCCCTGTAAGATTTTTCATTTCTTCACGCTGTAAAGCAGGTTAAGCAGTGAGGAAGGCCGGCGCACTTGTCTATTGTTCTATTAGTATTGAGTAGGTACTTACAGTAAGAAACAAAAAAAAACGTATTCAATAGTAACCTAATTTTTTTAAGATCTTAGAAATAAGTCATCAAGATCAGATCTACTGATGTTTATCAGATTGTATTATTTATTAATTAATTTTATTAACAGTGTGTTTTTCTTATTTTCAATTTGAAATAAAAATTAATTCATTTGTTTGGTAAAGATGGTTCATTTTTAAATTAATATAAAACTAGACTATTTATATTGACTCACCACGTTATCATTTTCGAAACTAACCCGAAACCTCCAATATTAAATCTTTTTTCGTCTTTTACTCCCAACAATAAAGAAACGAGGATGGGGATATGCATTTAAACACACTAATCAACGTTGCTACTTACCCCACCCTTAATTTTACTGTAGGAACGACAATTTGAGTTGGAACTAGCAGTTGTACCTGCTAAGAACATGGTGATCGCTTGCGCAGCATGTATGCGCAAATTACAGATTTTACACTTCGTGTGATTTAGTTGCGATATATTTAACTAGCGCCCCGTCCGGCTTCGCCCGGGTGGTAAGAAATCCCGGGTGCAATACACTACTCACTCGCTTCGCTCGTTCGCTATATATATAAACCTTCCGTGAAAAATTATCTAACTGATGGTGTGTAAAGATAAAAAAGATAGATAGACGGATTACTACAGGCATAGTGACATCGGACGGAATTCTGTAAAACTATGAGCGCAAACTAAATTAAAAAGTTATAATTATTGTCAAAGAAAGAATATAACAAAAATAAATATCATGTAGAATTTAGAAAAAAAAGCCAAAAATTCTACGATGACATCAGTTTCCGAACCCGGGTCCCTGTGTTTTTATGATATATAAGTATGTTGCGAATTCTTACGGTCGGGTTACGAATTTAATTAATTAATTATTATTATTTATTAATTATGCTATATATATAAACCTTCCGTGAAAAATTATCTAACTGATGGTGAAAACCGTATCAAAATCCGTTGCGTGGTTTAGGAGGAGTTAGCGGTTAAACAGACAGACAGACGCGAAAAGCGACTTGAATTTATACTATGTAGAGATTAAGCTGTGCTACAACGGTAACTCGAGTTGCTTGAAAAATGGTTCTAAAATATAACCATTAAAAAGTTGTTTTTGTCCCGAAATGTACAACCGTATCGACTGCGTCTGCATGGTAGTCTGCAATTTACAACACACATTCCGAATCCCGATATTCTCGGCTATATCCCCTGCCGAAACAAGCAGGATAACCGGTATTTGTGTACTGTGATTACGTTGATACGTGTCTCATAGGATATTGATTGAGGATGATGAGTTTTGTATCCTTTTTCGCTTTATTACTGGTATTCCTGTCACTCGTGTATTATGTTGAAAATACGATTTCTCAATTTATAAATAGATTGGTGACTTCTTTCATAGTTGACCCGATCGTGATTTAGAGTTTTCCAAAAATAACTGGTAGAAAAAATCTTTGACAACGGAAAAGTCAGTTTTATCAAAAAAGCAGTCTGCGTATAATAGCGAGATTAAATCCGAAAGAATCCTGTAGACAAAAGTTCATATAAGTAATTGAAAAATATTACCTTTACCGTGCATTTATATACTTATTACAATGCTTAATAGACACGAGGAATAGATTATCAGAATATGAACGTAACAACACAACGCACAATTATAGCACAAGATTTGGCTCGGATTTAAGAACGCCCAAACACAAACTAGCCCTGTTTGAAAAAGGACCCAGATATTGGGGTCACAAATTGTATAATAAGTTACCAGAAACTATTAAAAATATAAAAAGCGCCAATGCCTTTAAAAAAGCCTGCAAAAAAATTGTTACTAGGAAAATGCTATTATGATTGCCAGGAATTTCTTGAGGACAATAATTCAGTCATTATATAATTACCATTAACTTATTATGTATTCTACTACTTTGTATATTGCATATGCTGCTTTGTATATTTTGTATATTTTATGTTTTTATGACGACTCCACATGCAGAAGCATCAATGAATTGAAATAAATTTGAATTTGATGAAGAAATGTGACTGTTAAATAAATTATTTGAGAAATTTTTGGAAACAGCCAAATCTATTCGAAAACCAAATGTTTATTAATGTCATCTGGAGGATCTGCCATTTTGTTTTTATATACTTATATTCATTATCATTCGCGAGATCGAGACAAATATTTCAATATCACATTTTTCAAAACTTATAGTTAAACATAATAGAGTGGTACAGGCTCCGCCATTTTGTTTTTTTCAAAAATTTTATACAATCACTGTCCGTCGCGCGATTTAGACGAACCTTTAAATACCTCCTCTCTAAATAAGTCCACTAGTTCGTGAGATATCAGAGAACAATCTTTCAAACACTTCAAACCAAAATGATTTATTATTACTCTACAGCATTGTTTCCTAATCTGTGGTCCGCGGACCCCTGGGGGTCCGCGAGCATATGTTTGGTGGTCCGCGGTCCCATACGCATCCATCTTACTTAGAGCATTAACAAAAATAAATAAATTACCTACGCCAAACATCTCGTAATTATTAGTTGCAAAAAAGCAGCACCAACCTTCTCATTAATGTTTTTCTACGAAAAAGTTTGTTTTTTAATTTAATGAAGGAATACTAAAATATAATATTGTCCGAAAATTGCACCTTTTTTCACTCAGGGGTCCTTGGCATTATGCTTGATTTCCTTGGGGGTCCGCGGCTGAAAAAGGTTAGGAACCGCTGCAGTCTACAGTCTACACTGTGTCACTGCCAGGATGGACTATAGATAGACATCTTAGCCTCTTCGAATTTTAATTCTGTATTTAGAAGCAATATTTACGAACACATAAATACCCAACAAACAAAGACAGTCGGTATAAAGAGCGTTAGATCAGTTCACAAATTGAGTAGTTACATAAGTTTACGATGGTCCGGGAAGGCGAGCGCTGGTTGGTTATTCGGTTGAGGTTTGACAGCGGAGTTTGCGGTATGTTCAATCGATGCCTCATATCGCCTCCTCATGGGTTGGCAAATTTCATTTTAAACATTGTTATACATCTTTCTCTCTATCGTACGTTTCATAAACGTTCAAAAGACAGGAACCAATGCGTAGATAAAGTAAGTTTGCATAGTGTTTTGCTAGCATACTCCCAACATTAACATCTATGTATCTTTGATGATTTGCTGAACACAATTTAGTACGCATTTTCTGTTCTTAATTCGATTTTTAAGTATCTTTTGAGAAAAATAAAGTATATTAATTCATATTTAAAAAACTCGTTTAATAAATTAAAAATCCAATTGATATTGTCACGAAACCTACTAATTTTATTATTTTATAAAATAACTAGCCGTTACCCGTGACTTCGCCCACGTATTTTTCGATTTATGATTTATTATCCCCTCCGCGAGAAATTCTCCTCCTGCGAAGCGAAGCTGGGCTGGTGGTGTTTATTCGCTCGAATTTTATAAGACATAACTCACTCGCTTCGCTCGTTCGCTCGGATTTTATTAATACACTACTCACTCGCTTCGCTCGTTCGCTCGAATTTTATTATTACATTACACACTCGCTTCGCTCGTTCGTTTGTATATTAATAATACAATACTCACTCGCTTCGCTCGTTCGCTTGAATTTTATTAATACATTACTCACTCGTTTCGCTCGTTCACTCGAATATTAATAATACATTACTCACTCGCTTCGCTCGCCGGATCGAATTTTATTAATACATTATTGCTCACCTACGTTATATAAGGAACTCCTGTGCAAAATGACATGCTTCTAACTTTAAAAATGATGAACTTCCATACAAACTTTCATCCCCTATTTAACCCCTTTAAGGGATGAATTTTCAAAAATCGTTTCTTATTACTCATCTACGTTATATAAGGAACTCCTGTGCAAAATTTCATGCTTCTAACTTAAAAAATTACGAACGTCCATACAAACTTCCATCCCCTATTTAACCCCCTTAGGGGATGAATTTTTAAAAATCCTTTCTTATTGCTCACCTACGTAATATAAGGAACTCCTGTGCAAAATGTCATGCTTCTAACTTTAAAAATGACGAACTTCTATACAAACTTTCATCCCCTTTTTAGCCTCTTTAGGGGATGGATTAAAAAAAAAAAAATTCTTAGTGCTCACCTACGTTATATAAGAAACTCCTGTGCAAAATGTTATGCTTCTAACTTCGAAAACGACGAATTTCCATACAAACTTTCATCCCCTATTTAACCCCCTTAGGGACTGAATTTCAAAAAATCCTTTCTTAGTGGATGCCTACGTCACAAAAGGAACCTACTGTCCAAATTTCTAGTTTATATCTTTAGCGGTTTGACCTGGGCGTTGTCTGTCAGTCAGTCAGTCAGTAACGGAACTGTTTTATATATATAGATAGATAGATATATAAGGATAACAACTAATTTTTTTACGATCACATAACGATAAGTATTTCGACATTACACAGTTTTGCTCAGATTTCTTGTCTCAGAATTCGAGACAAAAAAAAATGTTAATCTCATCTCGATTTCTTTTTTCGTCGAGACATGAAATCTAGACGAGAAACACCTTCTCGAGAAACTATCGAGACGTTGTTGTAAAATTTCTTGTCTCGATACGGTGAATTCAAAATACTCTGGGAGTAAGTAGGTACTTATATACTCGTACCTGACTGCGTCTGAGAGCCTATATGAATTATGAAAAATGAAATTTTGGTATTAAAAATGTCTCGACATCCTTGATTCAATAATTGATTCTACAACGGCCTACCTCCATCATTTTGTACTCTAAATTTATCTTCCTTTAAGTTGCTCCATGCATTTACTTAATTAGATCCCCCCATTTCCTGTACGCTTCCTTCCCGTTTCTTCTTCCTGCACATTACGGTGCGGCGCTCTGCTATGTATTATAATTGCCAACGTGATGACAAAAATAGTGTTCTGTTTTTCATCGAGTCAACTCTTAATTCGTAACACTGGTTTGTAAGTCTCCAATATTATTTACTCAACGCTCAATTCAAACACCTTAACACTATATTTAAATAACATTTTTTATTTAATTAAATTGTGTTTTAAAGATCACCAACAGCTAAGGTTATTTGGGCCTATAGCACCAATTCATATTTTCAATGTAGGTATAGGATTTTTTACGCTAAAGTAGAAATATTATAAGTATGTAGCAGTTTATGAGAAGTGTTTTTTTTATTTATGATCTTGAAGTATAGCGGTGATTAACATTTTTTTATTAAGGGTATCTATCTATAGTTTAGAATTTTGATTATTCATTTTTCGTCTTAAATTTATTGCTAACCTCAAAGTTTGTGTTCTTCAGATATTAGCAAGCATTTCACAAAGCCATTTTCAAAAAAATTTAATCTGTTTCTGAAATACAACGTAATTTATATTTTTAATTTATTATTTTTTTGAAGTTACAACTGCCAGGATTATTTGGGCCTAGTACGAGTTCATATTTCCAGTTTTTTTAATAATATATTGAAAATCAAATTAATAGATACTGGCATTCAATTCTTAGAGTAGAATTAATGTTCAAGAAAATCCTTGAATTTGATTTATATTGATGCACGTTTTATAAAGACGACACTTCGGGAAATTTATATTTCTTAAAAAAACTACCTATGTTAAAAAAATAAAACATGGCGGCAGAACAGATTTTAAATGAAATGAATGTAAACAATATAATGAAGCCATTCATAAAATATTTATAAAACAATGCGGAAACACAATTTTTTCAAATGTTTTCTTTATACACATCTAATAGTAAATAAATACGTTATCAATAATACATATTATTTTGACGCGCCTATAATCTACAATAAATAAAATAAAAAGACATATTATTTTATTTTGATATATCTGATATTTCAATTACAGATAGCAAAAAATATATTACATATATAAAAGAACTGTATCAATTTTATTGTAGAAAAAAGAACAGGACGAGAGTTTCTTCCTGTCGAAACAAAATATCAAAGAAAGTAATTACTGGAAGCAGTTTAACAGCGCCTAACTACTCTCGTGGCTGTGTAGCAAAGCAGTGTTTTTATTGAATATTTCCTCTTCTTTTATAACATTTTCTCCCAACATCAGAGCATACAGAAATAATCTTCTTGTTTACAGTTTGAACAAATCAACAAAACAAAACACAGATATTAAAAAAAACGTGTGTGATGAAAGAGACAAACGTAGGAGTTAATTTAAGAGATGATGTCCATTTGAACTGTCGAAAAAGGCTAAACTTTATAAAAAAAAATAAAACCAAAATGTATTATTTTTTTGATGTTTTATTGTGTTAAAATTGTCTTTACTGTACTTTATTTTTCAATGAACGTCTAATTATTGAAGTGGTTACGTTGCTGCAAAAATCCTTTGTAAAATGTCATTATAAAATGTGGACTTTTCGTAAGTGCCTCGTTAATCTCTATTCATCAAAACAATGTATAGTCAATGAAACACTTCGTCCGTTGATAGCCCTTGACTGAATCCGTATTTTCTATTAGATATAATTTTATTAAGGTCTAAATATTTTATAACTCATGTTTTAAAAAACTGAACTATAAAAAATAACAACTATCAACATCTTAACCACAGCAAAAACTAAACTAAATTCAATTCAAATCGAAGTGTGCATCCAATAGCAAAAGAAGTGAATAAATTGTTTTGTTTTTTTTCTAATTCGTGTTTTGATTTTGTTCATTATGTTATGTTTAATAATGACTTTGATATATTATTTGTCAAGTGCTCCTTATCCCCAGATTTGTTAATCGAGCAAACTATGGCGTTTTTATGGGGTAAAGTCGAGTTTTCTCCTAATTAAAGATTAAAGATTAAAAACAATTACGGGTGGTCCTGGATTGGCCCATAAACTGCACCTCATCCTAAAAGGATTTATTGTCTCCCAATAATAAGCATGTAAATTTTTAGATGATCTGAGTTGTAACCCATGTTAATTGCGGCGCCGCTTAATTAATCGAGCTAGAGCATCACGCAGCCAAATCCGAAAACAATGTCCGAAATTCATAGAATCCTAAATGAAATGTAGGTAATTAAAAAGCAACAATTGCGTGAAACCTTCCTGATGAAAAATGATGATATCAATAATATAGTATAAAAGATTTGTTAAATTCTAAGGCGTTTTATACAGTGGTTGAATTTTTAAATTTTAAATTTTAATTTTGTATTTAGTTATATAAGTTTGTTGACATGTCAGATGAAAATTTTTTTTTCCGATTGACAATAAATCTATCTATCTATCTATCTAGTGATGTTTGCATGTGAAACAAACATAAAATTAGCATCAACCTTACAAGATTCGTCATACTTATGTCGGGTTTATCGTACATTTAAGACGCTGTTTTGTTAATCGGTGTTAAATTTTTACACATAACATAAAAGCGTGATTAAAGTGTACGATAAACCCGACATTAGTTCCATTTTTTTAACAAAACAGTGTTTGAATGAGTCCGGTCCGGGTGCATTGTTAGTTTCTCCCACATCCACTGGAGATAGGAACATGAATTGGACTGGAATAAAGGAGTCAGTCTTGAAGTCAGCTCTAGTTGGTCTTCTGATAATTATTATTCTGATCAAATATATGTCGAGCAAGTGTGTGACCAATACTAGCAAAATGCGAGTTAAACACCTCAGCTGATGCCCTTGAGTCGCTCAAGACACCTCTGCCTCTCGGCGAAGGCAAGTTTATTTACTAGTATGTAAATAAAGCAGTAAAAATCTAGTGGTTTCTCGTTAAGGTCATCGTTTAAATTTAAAACAGTTATTACTATATTAAAACAATTCCATCTTAAATAATTGCGTTTGAATGATGAATAACGCCAATATATTTATTGACGTTATTTATAAATCTAGTACTGTTGAATAAAATTGGTAAATACAAAAACACAAACAGAATTTCAACCGAAAAGATGAAGGCCTCAATCTCAATCTCAGCACTCCGACATACAAAATCAATGACCAATCGTACAAGGACGGAACACGACCGAGTAGAGAACTCACCACTACCACTATACACTACACAACTGACCAATTACGGAGAGACGGACTACGACCGAACAGAGAACACACTGGTACTGAGCATAAAAGAAGGGAGGACACCCAGTCACTGACACACTGACCTGTTGTAGACGAAACGTCAGGTAGAAATACAAGCCCGGAAACCATGAAGATTTGGAAAATTGGTATTTATTTATTCCCTATAACTTCCGATAATCAGCAGTAAATTCCATTAATCCTAACTAACATTATAAATGCAAAAGTGAATTTGTTTATTTGTTCCACTTTCACACCTCAACTACTCAACCAATCTCTGTGAAATTTTGCACACGGGTAACTTCCGCAATGGAGGTGAACATAGGCTATAATAACTGGCCGGCCCGACTTCGCTCGGGTGAAAGTCGAGGGTAATCTCAGAAGACCGATTTCTCCGTAACTACTGGACGGATTTTGTTCCAATTGTTTTCACGAATAGATAGATTGATTCACGAAGATGGTTTAGATGTATAATAATTGAAACTGGCCGGTCCGGAATTCGCCCGGGTGAAAATTAGGGATAATCTCAGAAATTTCTGAACCGATTAAAATTTTTTTTCACTGTTTGATAGGTGATACTTTGCTTTAAAATATAGGCTATCATAACTGGAGCGAGCGAGCGAAGCGAGTGGGTAATGTATTTATAACTCATAAATTCATAGCTCCCGGGTGAAGCCGAACCGGGCCGCTAGTTTGGTATAATTGTAAAAATATGTACGTAAGTGTTAAATATACAAATATTAACTATCTATAATCTCTATATTTTGGAGAGTGGCAAATTCGTCAAGAACAGCCCAGACTTTTTTGAAAATAATGTTTACAATCATGAATACGGTACAAGAAATAAGGAAAAATTAAAAATAAACACCCGCTCGTTAACTATTGTAAATCGTGGTATCACTAATGCATAATAAACTCCCGAATGATTTGAAAAATATGAATGATTGCAAAAAATTTAACTGCGCTTTAAAAAAATATCTGCTGTCAAAAATTGTCATAGCCTGAACGAATATTAATATTGTTACACTTTTATATGACTATGTATTAGACTTCGGTCTCTCTTACAAGTAAATATATTCTATTCTAATCTATATGTTTAATTGCTCTATATAATAATTTTATTTGGCATATTTTCCGTGATTTTAGTTCGCTTGTCTGAAGTTACAGTCGTAGTTTCTTTGTTGAAATAAATTGAACTGTGTATAGAGTGTAGACAAAGCACGCAAACAAGTCACAAAAACGGTCATCTTTCCCGTTGGCGGTCAACAGTCAGCGGTCACCGGCTGTTGACCGCCACACACCATTTGATCGCGACATATCGTCTGTTTGTTAACCGCGTTTCCTTACGTTGTCTTGTTTTATTTACACGAACCCTCAATTGCGCTGCACTTCGTCCCAGATAAACAATTTACTCTTCACTTGTTCACCAGCTACGTCATTTCCTGTTAAGTCACGTGGTAAATCTCATAGTCGGACAATAAATCCGTTTTAAATATTTTAGAAATAGAGATGAAAGAGGAAAAATAGATTCTCTTGAAAAAATTCCTGGAAAAATGTCTTCGAGCTTTAGATTTTTTTAAATTTAATAAAGACCACCAACTGTAATCCAGGTCAGTGACGTAGAGTTTAAAATTGGGGGGGAGGGGGTGCATTTTTCTCTAGGTAGCCAAAGCTTTGTTCGTAACGTTACACCGGTAGAGCTTAGCGGATACTTTTTTCATGAATAAAACAATAGATCGAAAAGCTACTCACACATCATCAAAGTATACAGCATTTGCACCTATTGACTACGCCACTGATCTTGCTCCAGGAGCAATTAATATCTTCGATACATTATTATTTTTAATATTGAACTGAAAATTTAATTTATACTTTGATCAGCTCTTACATAGAGTCTGAGAAACGAGAGTTTGTACTAGACAAACCATGATACGATATCAGAACGATTTTGTATAATCTAATGCTGAGTTGCAGAAAGCATTTTCAAAAAATTTGATTTGACAATGACCTTAGATTGTAATCATATAATTTCAGTTTTTATGCATGCAGGAACAGTCTAATGTCGTTGTGAAACTGTCTCTCATGTAGAACATTAGATTGTACTCACACAAAAACAAATGATTAATCTATATATAGAGAAATGTAGCTTTTCAAACTTTTGATCAAAATGCGTAGAAAAATGTTGTTTCGAAGTATAATTTGTACAAAAAACTATGGTAAATAGATGTGTACATAGTTTTAAAAAAATATCGTTTCAATCGATTAATTATATTTCGAGCAGAATCGATTTAAACTTCTACAATGCTTTTCTAATGGGGACATATGTGTGATCACAATCTTAGGTCGTTGTCAAATCAAATTTTCTGCAACCTAGAATTAGACTCCATATATACACTATTTCAAAATAAGCGTTTTTTATCTGAACATTAAAAATAACCACAAAACACCAACCCACCAAATTTAGTTTTTTTTTAATATATTCACTGTTTTCACACCAACCTTCTTCAAGAGATTCGAGGATCACTCTTTAATTTTGCGTTCTATTGAAGACTAGATTCAGCTTCACTATTTAATAAAGTAATATAACGATTCTAACATTATTTTGATCAATTTAAACAAAAACAAACGAGTGTTGTGGATAGGTAATTTATATTCATGAATCGTGCTACTAGCTATTTCAAAGCGATTGCAATTTAGAAAGCATTGCTATGGAAATACTATTTTAATGAAAGCAGACGTAGAGGAAAATGGAACTTCGCTCAAAAATCATTAGTACACATAAGTTTACTAAAATGCTCGAGACATTCCTATCTCTAGTTGCAATAAATTCTCAGTACCATGAAATAATTTTATTACAAATGTAAATTTTTAAAGGTGTCTAATAATATTAAATCATCATTAAAATTAACAGCCAAGTTCTTTGGAACATTATCAAACTATCCCCTACGTCGCAATGATTTACAGTCTTTTTTGAGTGAAGGAATATTTGAAATATTCGTGAAATCTCGGGTAACCTCTATCTAGCTGACACATATTGGGTTCGACAGGGGTAAGTTACAAAATAGGCGTGTAAAGCGGGGTTGATAAATAATAATAATAATTCAAAATAATACAAGTTTCAATTTGAAAGGTGACAACTTCTAGTTTCTCGCAAGCTTTTGCTAATTCTCGAGGGACACTGATTCGCGAAACTCTAATGTTTCGTTGAATCCTTATTTGGGAATCACTGCCCATGCAGTCTACAGATTGCAAATGAGTGTAATATCAGTAGGTATTAATTTTTAATATAGGTCGCCCAAAGTTTATTACGTAGGATAAAACAAATAAATACTATTTCTCTATACCGCTCTAAATATAATATGTTCTCTATAAATTCGGTTCTTATATTTCGAATATCCACATCATATTAGTTTTCAATTCACAGAAACAAAAAAATATTACTATATGAAACGTATCTACTTTAAATAGTGTTTTTATGTTATTTTTAGGGTTTCGTACCTCAGAACGAAAAAAACGGAACACCTCGTAACACTCTCGTGTCTGTCGCTGTCTGTCCGTCCGTCCGATCTTCCTTCCCTCTTATCTCTGAAATTACTAAGTCTAAAATTTTGAAAAAAAAGGGAATATAAGGCGTCGTTCATAGTTTACAGAAAAACCTAAACGAAAATCCGAAGTCTTTAAATTCCCGCGCAAAACGAAAAATTAGGCATAGAGCTGTACCAAGTGTATTAAATATACCATTATTTGTGCCGTGCTACACGTGGAGTAGCGGTAAGGCGCTCGTATGCCACCACGAAGAGCCTGATTCAAATCCAACTGACGATACCTATACGTGATAGTTTTTTTTTTTTATAATACAAACATTTTGGAATGTTTCACCTTAAAAATTAATTTAATTAAATTTGATATGGAAAAATTTTGAAACACTAAAAGAACAAAGTAAAATATAAGTAAAAAAACTTTTTAAAAAAAAAGCTTAAAGAATTCAATCTGTTGATTTTTTACCCCTACCTAACTTCTTATTTTTTGTACGGAACCTCCGATGCGCGAGTCTGACTCGCTCTTGGCCGGTTTTTAATTATACTATTTTATGTTTAATTAATAACAATAAGCGAACTAATAGTAATTATGATGTGAATAATGGAATCCAGGTATGCAATTAAAAATTATACTTTGTAGTTCGCTTTTAATAAACAACTTTGAACAAAGACTTGCACACGTACACAGACAATATGAAAAACATTAAATCTGTTTCATATAATATAAATGTGATATTTGATCACGAAGGAAAATTAAATTGCTATTAGAGTGATATCTGTTTGTCTTTGTTTGAGTTATTTTAATATGAACTGATATTATTATGTTTCTTTTGTTTTACAAGTTATGATAAACATTTTTTGAGTTGTGACTATAAAATTTTACAAACATCAATCGGATTGAATAGGATTTGCATAAAATTTCTAATCGTATTTTTAAAATATGAGTTACTAGGCCTAAATAACTACAGCTGTTGATGTCCCAAAAAAGGTAGTATGTATAACAGAAAAGTAAAACCAGAAAGAAAAACGTTCCCTATTGATTCTTGTAAACTGTGTCGTTTAATAGTAAGCAAATGTAAACCCTTGATAGACGCTCGAAAACTGAGATAATTAGCATCTATAAGACTATATTAAGACCCTTGAACTATATTCTTAATTATTCAAATTAATTTTTTTCATTTTGATCATTATACTTTCGAAAATTAAAGCGGAATAAATATGGCGACCTCTGTACAAAGTAGTACCTACTCAAAATCCCCCATTCATAGTTTTATTATTAATTTAACGAAACTTACAATGTTGAAGTGATTTTAGTGCTCTCTGATGGCAGAAAATAAAAGCAGTATATGACCTGGCCTTGACATTAATAAAAGTACAAACGTTTCAAAATTTATCCACAATGAATAATAAACAATTTGAAATAAATATTAATGTAATTATCAAGAGCATTTTGCAGAAATATTTGTCTCATTTTGATAAGTTCTAACTTCATTTCAATTTGATACACTTGTACTTGAGAAGATATTTGTATTATTATTATTATTAATATTGTTTAATATTCATTATAGATAAATTTTGACACGTTTGTACTTTGATTTCTGTTTATAACAAGGTTCGTCGTAAAATACTGCTGTTATTTTCTGCCACCAGAGCAGTTCCCATGGCGAATTAATTACGTTAAGCTTGAAGTTTATAAATCTAATAAAAGCTAAATCCAATAAAAGTATAAACAAAATGTGCAGTTTATAAAAAACATAATTAAAAAATACGAAGTTTGTATGTCAAATAAATGCGAAATAAAATAGAACTACAAATGTGCTGTTTATTAAAAAACAACAGATAAACGGAAACAGATTCTGTGTAAAGAAAAACAGTTGATATGTGTAAGATGACAAGTGACTTTGAAAACAAACAAAAATCGTATACAATAAAAACATTACAGCGAGGAAATGAAAACAGGAAGAATGGGACAACAGGAAGAAGTTAATGAACAAAGAATGTCTATAAAACCGAAATACTTAACGACAGCGATAAAAAAATCACGACCAATTAAGAAACTGCAATGAAACCGTAACAACAAAACACGTACTTAAGTATTTAGATTTAAAAAGATAGAAATCGCTCGTTGCAATAAAAGTTTAATATTTTCACTCTGAACTGCTAAAGTTTTTAATAGTTTAATAACTTTAAATATTTTACGCTGAAATGTAATTAAAGTATTTTTCTTTTAAACTGCCCACAAAACTCTAATTGTTACGATTATTCTTTATTTATTTCTGTTACAAAGTAACGTCGAATTTAACAGTAAATAATTTTACAGATTATAGAAAAAATTCACATGATTATCTTTTGATGTAAAAGCTTTAATTTAAAATCGTTGTCCAAGAAAAGTTCAACCATTTATGAATATAAGTAATTGATTATGTGAATTTATTTTAAAATCAAAATAGTCAACCTTTTGCTTTTTGGTGGCTTTATTTTCAAAATAACTTCAACTTATCATTGTTTTGAATTTTGAATGTTAGATTTATAACCTAAAATCGATGATAAAGCGAATTGTTCGGAATAAGTTGAAATAAACATTATTTTCACGTATCTTTCTGTACTGATGCATAAAATATTAACGAAAGCTCACATGCTAGCCTCGTAACGTGCGATTTAAAAGAAATATTTAAACCGATTTCCTCTCGCATACTGTATCAGTATATACCGACTGATCATAATAAAACGTAGCGTTGAATTTGTTTCTTGCTATCAATTTTAATATGCTGGGAAAGCTAGAATTCAAGCCTGGATTAAAAAATTCTCCGCCCCTACGCCACACTTCAATTAATTAATATTCGTGAAATGTTTAGAGTTTTGTTCAAATTTAAGTATACTATACCTAAGTTTTGTATAATAAAAATGCGATTAAAAATTCCATGCCAGTATCCTATTACAGGCAAAGTCCATGTTACTTATTATCAATACGAATAATAATACTGTATGTAAAGATGTGTGCCTGTCTGTCAGTTTCGCCATAATTCTTAAACCCCTATTCCGATTTCAATAAAATTTTGGACACGTATATATAACATCTCAACTCAAAGGGTAAGTTACTCTATATCAGACTTCGCTTGCGTTAAAGTAAGGCTCCCTTACAAATAAAAGAATTTTTCGTAAAGAATTAATAAACGACTGAACTGATTTCGGTACACGTATTATAGAGAACATACTTTGATCAAATCCATTCCCAGTGGATTTCGATGGAACATTAAGTCTAATGAAAATTTTG
The DNA here is from genome assembly GCA_039654895.1 of Mongoloraphidia duomilia. NCBI lineage: Eukaryota > Metazoa > Arthropoda > Insecta > Raphidioptera > Raphidiidae > Mongoloraphidia > Mongoloraphidia duomilia. The sequence goes on along the minus strand of CM077522.1, from coordinate 19,259,530 downwards.
TTGGAAAGCAGCCAATTATATAATTGATTCCAAACATATCGGAAAAAATCATTTTACCAACCATAGTCACACTCAGGATTCTAACCTGAACCTTTCCACTTTCGCGGCGGAATGAGCTTACAATTATCAACCGTGATATGATTACTAATCTATCATTCTTATATGCTTCGGAATCAATAGATTTTCACTACATGCGATATGTTTAGAATCAATAATATAATTGGCTGCTTTCCAACAAAATTTTCAATTGCAAATCAGCCGTATAAAAAAATCTATTAATTTATATTAAGTCTAATTATTATTTGGTTAACGATAACCAAACTTAAAGTATAGCTTACTGTTTAAACTAGGCTTACCGTCAAAATCGACATTTATGCAAACGAATCTGTGGACAAAATTGACGTTCCCGGCAGCGAAGTCGCTGGAAAAAGCTATAGTATGAAGGCGTGAGGTTGGGTTATTTTTAAGGTTCCTCAGAATTAAAAAACGGAACCCTTATAGGGTCACTTTGTTGTTCGTTCGTCTGTATGTCCATCATGACCCTTTTTCTCAGGAACGACTAGAGATATCAAGTTAAAATTGATTTCAAATACATAAGGTTAACGAACCCATAATCCTGTCAAAAATTCAAGCTTCTATCTCAATGCAATAAAAGGATTAAAAAAAATGTATTTTTTTATAGTGACTCAGTCATCAAAACCTCTAGGGTACTTTCCATTGACCGAAAATCTTGAAATTTGGTACGAAGGAAGGTTTCATAGCACAACTAAAAGAAAAAATCATTAATTTCTAATTCTTTATGAATTATCACGTGACAAACTTAATTTTACAACCTCGTATTCTTGTAAAAAATTTGAGGTTCTTACTCAATGCAATAAAAAGATACGGCCTTTCAAAAAATCACGTACTTCGATACGTATCTAGAAACCTTCTACATTCTAGAGGACGTTAAAAACATACAGTTATGGACACAAACCAATCTTGCGCTCGAGCGCAATCCTACGCGATGGTTGTAAACTATATTTAGGAGTTATTATGTGACAAACTTAATTTTTATTAAATTGTTATAACGGTACGGTACCCCTCATGGCGTAAGTTCTACTCGCACTTGACCGCTTTTTAACACGCTTATATTAGCTTCACCTTTGCTTGCTTGCTTGCTTGTTTGTCAGTTTGTAACCGACTTCTTTGAACTTGATTTTGACCAACTTTGAACGGTCAGATTTAGTTTAAACGTTGTCGACTTATCAAGGACCGACGACAATACAATAATTCAATAAGTTTGTCCCATTATCCTGACCAGGATCTCCAGGACTAAAAAAAAAAGTAAAAAACTTCAGATTGAACTGAAACTTTGCACACTTATCAAGGACCGATGACAATACAATAATTCAATAAGTTTGTCCCATTATCCTGACCAGGACTAAAAAAAAAAGCAAAAAACTTCAGATTGAACTGAAACTTTGCACACTTATCAAGGATCGATTACAATACAATAATTCCATAAGTTTGCCCCATTGACCAGGATCTCCAGGACTAAAAAGCAAAAATAAATTATAATTTAAAAAAACTAAAAAACACGCTTTAATGAACTAAAAAGTAAAAAATAATTAATTTTATTGTAAAAAAGCGTGGGGTGGTATGAAAAAATGATACAAAGCACCCCACGCTTTTTTACAATAAAATTAATTATTTTTTACTTGTTAGTTCATTAAAGCGTGTTTTTTAGTTTTTTTAAATTATAATTTATTATAATAATAATATAGATTACAGTATGCCCTACACTAGCGCAAGCAACAATTTGTTATTAATTTTTGTTGAAGAAAGATTCTAAAATGGTCAGTCGGTATTCTTTAAAATGAAGTAATAGTGTAATACTGCATGTGCTTGCAGAATAATAAAAAGAGGACTCGGCTATAAATGAAATACACATTAGAGTGTTCCACTTCCTATGTTATGTGAATCAGGCAGCGACACTCGCAACTGGATAATAAATCTAGCGCTGCCGATTTATTGACACCTACACGTACAACTCTCTTACATATTTTATTAAATTCACATTACATTACTTACTAAAGCTTAGTAGAATTGCGATTTATTATCCTTTGTAGGATTTTACGATGAAAAATTGGATCTGCGACACAAGTTTGAATAAATTATTTACAACTATAGATAATATCATATACATAGAGTAGTATTAAAATTTTAAGACGCCAGAACGTTCATATAAGAAAAACAAATGCTAGCAGTTCAAACACGTAGAATTAGTGATTAACAAAACTATTTTTAGGATTCTGTAGCCAAATGGCAAAGACAGAACCCCTATAATTTCGTCCTGTCTGTTTGTCCGTCCGTACGTCACAGCCATTTTACTCGAAGGCTATAGGAAATAGATGAAATTTGGAAGGTAGTTGCTTTCTATGAACCGCGCTACACAATGGTGAAGTGAAATTACAAAAAAAAATTAGGGATGGCACTCCGTACATGTAAATGAGGGATGAAAAAAAATTTCCAGTGCACATAAGGGTGTGGTACCCGTTCAAAAATGACGAAGAAGTTTCAAAATTACTTTTTTATTTAAGTCAATAGTTTGTGAGATATGTGCTGCTAAAGTCGTAAAAAATGTGTGTCCCCCCTTTTAACTTTTCGACTTTGGGGCTTTTCGAAAATCATGAAAGGACAAAATATTCTTAAAATAACCCAGGGAATAACTCTTTGAATTTTTGCTCTATTTTTACCAAACACCCTGTATATCTCGTGCGTAATGATGTTATGACTCGTGTGACTGTTAAAACTCGCTGGTGCTAGTTTTAACACACTGCCACTATTCGTCAGTAATATATCTCATTACGCATCTAAACATACAAAAAAATTATGCAGCCAGGTTAGTTGACAAGCATAATTAAGTAAATTAAACTTAAATAATATATCCATAATCCATGTTTACGTTATGTTTGCAAAAACATTAAATAAACGAGTAATTGAATTATGTATTTAGCCAAACGGAAATTAAAAATATATTTAAAAGAAAAGCTTTCAAAACTTCCTGCCTTATAACATAAAAATAATATGATTTGTCAGCGCTTATATTTTTTTTGTTAGCTAAATTATATTCTTTTGAATATATTCTTTTAAACACCAATCCTAAATTTAATGCAATATTTTAAATACGGAAGGTATTAGACCATTCTTTATAAAAAAAAAATAAATTTTTAAAATTAATCCCACTTAAATATAAATCAGAATGCCTCTAAAAAGGATAAATATTGTATCTATCTTCGCTTAAAGAATGTGGCGGAAGCGCAGTTGTTTATCACGGCACCTCCACCACGTAATTTTAATAATATACACTCTAACAATAGGATCGCTCGGATAAGGTCCGATGATTGACTAGTTCCTGAGTTAATAATTACATACATGGAAATTTCAAACGTACATAACGAATTGTTTTAAGTGGGTTAAAGTCGATTAAAATGTAGGTATATTTAATATTATACCAGCGAACTTATAAAATAGCAGATAGATACCTACAATAATAATTTGTCTTTTTCTATTTTCTTACTAGGAACTGTGTACACTGGTACAGGTTTCAAAAATAATTAGTGAAAATAGTGTATTATTTTATAAAGAAATTGAAATTCCCGTCACATTTATTGTAATATTTGAAGTTTCAGACATGTTTTTTTTTTGTTTTTTATTTATTTACATTCTCTCTACAGACCTACGGTCCACTTACAAAGTGACAAATTAAGCACATACACACAATAATACGTTAATAATACCACACACAAAAAAAAATATATAAATACAAAATAAAATATCTTGAACTGTCTAGTGGTTACACCATGTGGCCCTGTCATGAAATATCCAGACATTTTATAGACTTTTCATTAAATGCCCGGTTAAATGAGATTATTTTAAAATTTAAGAAAATTTTGAAGTACGTACTGCATTTTCATTTCTAATAAATGTTTCGGTATTCTACCGTTTACAAGTCTGTGACGCCACCTGCTGCGACTAAGAAGAAATATCAAGTTAAGGAGCAGGATTTGATGGCTATACGATGAGATCACGAACTGAGTGATGCTTTAAAAGGTTTAGTAGTTTGGGTTTCTGTTGTTAGGTTGCCTCTTCACCTATCTATATGTATAGTTATATGAACGCAGCGTGTGTCAGGGAATCACGGAGGCTATACGCTTTCATCAAAAACGCCATTCACATGGATTTTATGTGACATTCGCAGAGTTATAGCCGGAACCTTTCATTTTATTAATTCACATACTTTTTATCAAACGTAAAATTGACATTTGTCCTTTCTGTACCTGTGTTTAGATTAATTTGATTTGTTTAAAAAGGTTGAACCTTTAAAAGTAATAAAAAGATTAGGGTTTTAAACACAATTAAATTCATATAGATACTGTTCAGTTGTTACAACCGTGTCTGACAGCTTTTCAAATTTCGGTTTGAATTGAGAGTATGTTCACGTTGAGGCCAAAATAAACTATAATACTGTACCAAGCCAGGAGTTGCGGATCATTCTGTACACAAGACACACCCTGTATATGCGTTGTTTGTGAAGTGCGACGTCAACAATAGCTCAGTACTAGCGACGACCAGTGATTTCCAGCATAGGGGTGCGTAAGTATATACGACCGGTGCGATGCGAACGACACACAGTTTTTTTTTTATTTAGCAAACAACAAAAAAATAAAAAATGTGCTTCAAGCCTAGGGCTTTAACACTACTAAAAATACACACACAGTCTTGTACTGCGAATCAATTAGTGCGACAGTCAGTACGGTGATACTATAAATAATTGAGTGATATAAATAAATAGTATACTGAAATAAGTGAGTAAAAGACTGTTTTACATAAATAAAAACTAGAAATAAATGAAGTAGTGTCGTGTACATAAATATTAGTCAGTGTAATATAATAGACATTGTACATAGGTATTATTGTCTTTAATTCTAAAAATAAAAAAAAAAGTATCTAATTTACAACAAAATCTTATCGTCTTGATGTTTACAGGTAATATAAGTATCAGTTTTCATGAAAGTGCCCCAAATTTGACGGTTCTACGTGATTCCGTTGAATATAAAACAAAAAAGACACTTGTGAATAATAGCTCACATGTTTAGTGGAAATTTGCATACATCTAAACGTTCATAAACGCTGTTCTAGTTCTAGAATTTTTTCTATAATTTTTATTGTCATGTCATACTAGACATACCCTTAGAAGTTAGAAGCAGACGCTATAATAGCTAATTATCAATATTCGAGTTGTAATATAATTTGAAACCTTTGGATATCCATTTTACTATAGCTTTTGTTTAACAAATATTAACATTGGAAATGTTTATGTTCGTATATGGGGGCAGAGTTACGAGTTTTCGTTCAAGGCCAAAAGACAACGGTGTCGCGATCAAGTGAGGAGCAATCATGCAAAATTTAACAAGTGCAATTTTTTCGAAATGTGTTTTATATCATGTCTAGTTAATTGAGAGGTATTTGCGACGATCTGCGGTGTTATTTTTGAGCAAATGTTAATAAATACTGTGGAAAAATCCATTTAAAAGTTAAGTAATCAAACAAAAGTGAACGCGTATATAACAGAAGAATAATAGGGTTATTCCTGACAAAACTAAACAGTGCATTGATAAATATTGTGTGTATAATGAACAGTTAATTATGTTTCATATATGCTGTTATCATTTCCAATGTCCTCGATGGTTGCAAGGATTGCGAAGTCTGTGAATTTTTTAATATAATTTTTAATGAAAATTAAAATTGAAAACGAACAAACAAATGCATTGTTTTAATAAAGTTTTTTACTACACGAAATAAAAATAAAGAAATATTCTTTTCATTCTCTTTGTTCAGTTGAATTTTTATGTAGGGTTAGTGGACAATATTGATCTTAAACGCTGGACCCAGTATTTTTTGCAATCCTTGATTTGAAAGGAATTCTGTATTGATTTTTTTTAATATTTACAAATTCATCACGATATTGTTATGTGATGCGGAATTTTGATTGTAAATGTATACACATTCTGAACATATTTGTAAATATTTCCACTTGAAAGAATAAAACGAATTTTTTTTTTCGAAACAAAAATAGTCTCTTTGATAACATACCTAAACGAACTGGTGGAATGTAACAGGTCAAACTAAAATTACGAACTTTACAAATAAAATTGAGTAAATTCATACAATTTTTTATTTTATTTAATATTAATTAATTTTTTTTTATTTGAAAACGCGCTCAGCTACAAGGGGATATGCGCGAGTGGGAGTGCATGAGTATGTGGCGCATCAAAGAAAGCACGAATGTGCCACATATGCATACGCAGATATTTATACACATTATAAATACGCATACAACATTCTTTTACACAAACACATATTCATACATAGGAATTCATAGAATTTTTTTGTAGCGAAATAAAAGTTTTTGATTTATGAAAAACTATTATTATCTCGTGCGGATTATCATTACGGCCCGGCTTCACCCGAGTAGATGTTGGTTTGGTAACAAATCTCTCATATATTACTTTGCTCTCTTAGGCAGCGTACCCAAATTTAGTTTAGAAATCGCGTACAGGATCTCCAACTTGCTTTACATTTCCGCTCTCTGCTCATTCTCCTTTTTTGTCCTTTTATCGTGGCGTAATAATTATATAAATATCCTATGTCACTCAACTTTTAAACAGTGACATTTTCAAATAGTTTTCGATATTATCCAACACAAACAAACAAACAAACTTTTACTCTTTATGATTATAGTATTGATTACTGCTCTCGACACAGAGCTTGCTTGATAAATGTAACAAGCAACAAGCCGTGAGGTGGGTCGTTTATTAGGACTAAAGTGCGACCCTTGAGGTCCACACGACGAACTTCCCAGTTTGATAAATATTTAATAACAATAATTAAATTAGATATTACACAGAAAAGTAATCATTTCAATCATTAAAACATCAATAATTTAAAAAAAAAAAAAAAAAAAAAAAACGGCTGAACCGATTTTTATAAAATTTATGTCGGATCAAAATGACGTTAACACGCCTCGATTGACACCCTTACGAAGTCGATATAATTTTTTATTCGCGAGATATTGTGTAAAATCTACTTTTTTGGAGGTTATTTGGTTAAGAAAAAAGAACGGCTGAACCGATTTTGAAAAAATTTCTTTCAGATCATATTTACGTTAATACGCGTCGATTGGCACCCTAACATAGTCGATATCATTTTTCGTTCTCGAGATTTCGTCTTTGAAAGAAATGTACACATACGTACGTACGTACACACACACACACACACACACACAGACATCTTTCTAAAAGTAGTGTAAAAATAGTGTAGTGACCTTGAAACATAAAAATTTTTTTTCCTTTTTGATTTCGATTTTCGGACCCATTACAATAACTTCCAGTGGGAAGTTAAAAAGAGTAGAAAGACATACATATTGCGGTTTTATATTACAACCATTTTATGGGTTTGAGAGCAAGGTCTCATATATACCTACCAGCGCAAATGCTATAAAATTATTACAACATGCGCTAAATGTGTTCTTTTCGTTAGTTTGAAAACTAAAATATGTTTTAAAAAATGAGTTCACATTTTTAACGTGTCTATTCTTACATTTGTATAACTAATGATGCCATCAGCAGCATCAGCGAATCGGAAGTCGATCGCTGGACATATTCATTGTGGTCAGATGACATGTAACCTATTTTAGATAAATGCAGTTGAACTTAATCAATAGTAGCAACTGAACAAAATAATTTTACGCTATTCATATATAGACGTGACTTCTTTTCATCTTTTCTAATATTTTTTCCATTCATATTTAAAAACAAAATCACTGGACACTGCTATTGACAAAAAGAAAACTTTATACAGTGTGTCCACAGACTCATTCTCAACATGGGGATCTCCGTTGTTATGGGAGATAGAGATTTGGTTAAATGAGACAAAATGTGCAGAATCTCCAATACTACTACCCTGCGTAGTCAAACTTTCCATATTTTGCTTGGTTTGCGACCGACAGTTGAAAAACGAGATTTACCCATTTTCGTTTTTTGTTTATAACTCGCTTATTAAGTAAGTTAGAAAAAAAATATTTTCACTTTCTTAAGGCCCTTTTTTATGAAGATTTCAAATCTCTTTTCATATTTTTATTTACTTTTATAGTTTTAGAGATACTTGTATTAACTTTGTTTTTTTAAATACACGTCAAAGATGGCCATGACGCCATTCGAAAGAGATTTTTTTCTCTTTAATTTGATATGAGGGCTGATGGATTAATATCAAAAATAACAGAGTTATACGTAAAACACTGATTTTTAATAGTAGGCTATGCTAAATTAATTGATAAAACAACAGAAGGCTTAGCAAACAGTTGAAATTCGCGTTGGCTTAGTAAACGGTTGTTTTGTTTTAGTTGTCAAAGTGTAGTTTGTTGCTAATTTCTCAGTTTCGAATGGCGTCATGGCCATTTTTGATGTGTATTTAAAAAAACAAAGTTGATACAAGTATCTCTAAAACTATAAAAGTAAATAAAAATATGAAAAGAGATATGAAATCTTCATAAAAAAAGGCCTTAAGAAAATGAAAATATTTTTTTTCTAACTTACTTAATAAGCGGGTTATAAACAAAAAACGAAAATGGGTAAATCTCGTTTTTCAACTGTCGGTCGCAAACCAAGAAAAATATGGAAAGTTTGACTACCCAGGGTAGTATAAGTACTGGAGATTCTGCACATTTTGTCTCATTTAACCAAATCTCGATCTCCCATAACAACGGAGATCCCCATGTTGAGAAAGAGTCTGTGGACACACTGTATTCTGGATGCATCCAAAATATGGTGATTTTAGAAATAACTAGCTGTCAAGCCTGGCATTTCCTGGTAAGGTGTTGAGTGATTATATAATTATAGCCCAAAGTGCTTACAGGATATTGCTGTACTGAGTCTACATAATATACAACATTAACCGCGAACATACAGACAGACAGAAAATGAGGACTTTACTTTAAATGATAGATATCGTTATGTTATATGTATTTATATCTAGTCAAATTGTTTGATAGCACCAAAGATGTGGAATTGTATCACGTGACTTGACAGATGATTCATTAAGAAAGTGAAGAATGTATTTTGTTCTAGGTTAGAACTCTATCATTAAAAGTTTTGTTACATTTAATGATCCAAGTGTGAAGCTCTCACGTTGCAATAAACATGTAACAAATGATGCTAGTGGGTCTTCAGTTTTTTCTCCTTCATTAAAAGTTTAGATAAAAAATTAGAAAATTAGTACTTTTTACGTAAAAACGCATTGTTATCTATTTATTTATTGTAGATTATAGACGCGTCGACGACTTAGGGCATTAGCGTCTTAAATTACATTAAATAACAACTAACTTAAAACTAAATAACATTACAAAACATCCATGAGCGCAGGTGGGATTCGAATCCACGACAGTCTAGTCTAAAGGCTGGTACCAAGTACGCTATCTAGTAGGCTACACTTCCCTTCGCATTGTTATCGATTATTATTTAAAAATAAAACATCATGTTTTGAATTGCATGTATTAGGTATGTAAGTATGTTCATTTTTCACCCGAATTGCAAGCATTCAATTTATGTGTTTATTTTCCAAAAAATTGCGTCTATTATTTTGGAACGCTAGCGCCACTTTTTATCGCTTTTGATTTATGGTACTGAAGGGTTAGATCATTTCTGTTTTAATAAGTCGTAAGGTAAAGTGACGTATGTCGGATATTTAGTAAAATAATAAATTGTAGTGAAGATATAAAACTGTTTTAAATGTACAACAATGAGGTCGTACCACGTATCAAAATTTGATATAATTTTGATTATTAGTGCATATTATTCCTCATACATAGACAAATAGGTAATGTAAACCAACTGTTTCGTGTTTATATCCTTCCTCTTAATTGCAAACAAAAAGTAAAGAAATAACCTATAGAATCGTTCATACAGCCATTGTTGCAGAGCACGTTATTTTAGTTTAAAAAAAATTAAAAAAATACTGATAGTGAAATTCTGCCAAACAAAGATTTATTATTAATTTTACACTTTAAAATTTCGCACTACTTAATTATATTTGAATGTCAGTTGTTTTTAATGTCTCTAATATGGGACGTTTATTGCAAATTTTTTAAATGTGCCATGTGATACACCAAATTAATCAGAAAAATAAGCAGAATTCGAATATCAAAAAATCCAAAATGGCGTCCATAAGAAAAACCAAAGTTCATATCAATATCTCATTATGTAGTAGATATAAAAAAAATAAACCTACGCCACTGAAAAGATCTTAAAAAGTTATTACAAAATGGTTAAAAAAATTTTCAGATATCTTCATAAATAAAAAAGTTATGGCCAGTTTTCAGAAATGGCAATTTTCACTATTTTTCTAAATAAATCCATAGTGTGTCAAAATTCAATTGTTTTCTCGACGGGTCGTTAATGGGCACATAATTCTGCACTACTTTGCCCATTTAACCGACTTTCTATCTCCACAAATAACAAAGATACCCATGTTAGTCAATGACGCCGTGGACACCCTATATATAATCAAATCAAAATACAGAAGATCTGTAAGGTAGTTTACGGTATTATTATAATTAACTGTTGGCACTGTAGAGTAATTGGAAACTTGCCTGACGCGAAATCGGGAGTTTCAAGTCCCGACAGTGGCATTTACATTTTTCTTATATTATAGCCTTCTATTAGATATCATGGCGATATGTCGTCTGATATATTGTGTTATTATATATATTTAAATGATCAGCATAAACCGCCCTACGATGACATTGAGGACAGTCGCACTTCTTTATCTATAGAAATAGATGTATATAAATTATCTTCCTTGTGGTTTGCTTTGAATTTGACAGAACAGGAGGGTGACACAGTAAATCTAGTTAGCCAATGACAGCTCAGGTTGAATATTATCTACGTCATTTCGGTAGCGGCATAATTCTATGTTTAAAATTTCATTGAAAAATACGCACTTTTGGCATTTTTTTATTATAGAAAAAGCTTTCTAAAAATTTGTTTCATAATCTATTTGTAATGTAGATTCCAACAAAAAACAAACGCTAATGACCTCTGATGTCGAGCGTCTATAATCCACACAATTCAAAAATTCCAACAAAAAATGTGGGACGACCTCGTTTTCAAAAATCGGGCATAAATAAATTTGCCTCGTGACCAGATATTTCAACGCACCTACACAAAATAAAAAAAACACAAGTGATGGATATGCTAACCATCGTTTGTAATAAACCAATAATGCCTCCCATACACCCTTCACGTGTGAATGGACAGATTTTCAAAACATATTCAAAATTGTTTGAGCGTATGGAAAATTGAGTCAATAGAATGCATGCGCGATTTATTATGGAATATTTTTTTATAGAAAATAGATCAAAATTCAAAAGTTATTTATTCCTTTATGTGATATAACTTTGAAAATAATTAATGAGGTGTCTTTTATCGATGCGTTTTATTTAACGAAAATATTTATGTTGTAAAATAAAATTATATATGTTCAATTTTAAATAAAAAATCGGTTCACTCCGTTTGTTTATTTTTTCAATAGATACCTTGATTTATTCGTTTTTTTTTGTCAAATTGATTAATTTAATTCAATTCCTTTCGTATTCACAATTTATTCTTGTATTTGTTTTGGTATGTTAGATATACCTATATCTATTTAATTAAGAGTACTGTTGTATATTATTTTTATTACAAATAGTTAATTTCTTTTGTTAACTGGTGTTTTTATTTTATTTTTTCGATTTTCGGGGCGTTTTCATAATCTTTTATTATTTTAAACGTCACATCGGAGTATTCAATACTGTATGACAGGCGACACCCCATGTCGCCATAATAGACTAAAAATATAAATTAATCCTTTTAAAATTGCATGTGTTGCTTACTTTCTTGTACTATAAATAATAAAACCATAAGAGCTCTACAATTCTATAAAATCTATATTATCATTATTGAAATATCAGTTCAGTATTTCTGTGCAGTTAAATCTTATTGCTAACTTTAAAACTAGCGTTATTACGAATTGGTGAAATCGTATGCAAGGCCAGATGTTGAAATTGGCAAAAAGCCAATAAAATTTTATCTGAATATTATGGGTTTGCATCTGTTAAGTGGCGCGATATGAAGGAACATTCAAATATATTATAATTAAGTAAATTATAATATGTTGTAATTAGCGTATACTTATTCCATTAATTTCTGTTTCCTTACAGGCGCTAATGACCTCTGATGTTGAGCGTCCATAATTCACAATTCATTCATTCTTATTCCATTAACATTATTAGGTACGATCGATTGTTTTTCCGATTCACTTTTGTCTAACGCGATGTCAACTATCTAAAAAAATTAAAGGCTATAAATGGTGATTCTCAACCACTTAGTTGATATAAAATTGAACGACCACAACTTGTCAGAACAGAGTATTGAATAACAAATCCCTACTATCCTACTTCCCTACTTTAATGAAAGTGAAACGTCGTCAATTTGTTTGCGTTCCTTTCACGCTTAAACGGCTGAACGGATTTTAATGAAATTTTGAATATACGTAGAATACATCCTTAATTATGCTACTCGACCCAGCTTCGACCCCGTGCAGTCGATTATAATTCAAAAAACCTATAAAAAATATATAAATATTTATTGATTAATTATTATATTATTTTAAAATTAAGAAAAATCGCAGGATAGTGGACAAAATATTTGATTTATTAAATGTACAACGTTTCGTCTATAGATTTAGACTTTTCAAGTACATACATAAAAATAACAATATTTGTGAAAATTAATATTAATTACTAACCACAGCAATTAACATAAGATAGGGTACATAAGACAAAAACATGGTAACATTGTACATTTAATAAATCAAATATTTTGTCCACTATCCTGCGATTTTTCTTAATTTTATTATAATCACGATGGACACTATTTCTAATATAAATTATATTATTTATTTAAAAAGTTTAAAGTTTTTTACTATTTTCTTTAATTAATGTCACTGACCTAACATCCCCCCAGGGGGGACATTGCATTCCAATGTTCTTTGGGAATTAGCGCTCCCAGGGTCCCGAGCTCGTACTAGTCGGTTTGTGTATGCCGGTTGGCGGATTTTAATACACAAATATGTTAAGTATTTGTTGTGTTGAAGAGGCTAAAGACCTGAGTTGTCGACGCGTCTATAATGAACAATAAATAAAATAAACTGACCTAACGTCCAACATTTTGTTCAGTTTAGAAGCAAGCTATAGGAAATACTGTGACATGTTGAGAATGCGCGATAATTTTATACACAGTTTAGATTATACAAATTTGAAAAAAAAACAAAAACTTTTTTTTAAATACAACATCCTATGTTCTTGATTACTTCAAATATGAGTAATCGACTGCAAATGTGTAATTAGAAAATGAATTCAACTCGTTAATAATTAGACGTCTCGATATTTTTAGACGGGTCTCTATTGTAGAGACTTCGAAAGAAAATTGCGTCCCGACTCGCGTGGCATCGGAATCGCGTCCTTATAAACTTGTAATAATTACGTATAGTAAAATTAAGAAAAATCGCAGGATAGTGGACAAAATATTTAATTTAATAAATCAAATATTTTGTCCACTATCCTGCGATTTTTCTTAGTTTTATTATAATCACGATGGACACGATTTCTAATATAAATTACGTATAGTATTATAAAATTCGAATATGAGACTAAAAATCCAAACACAGAGCAGATTATATAGTTCAATATTATAATAGTTATAATTCTGTTGAACAGTAGTCAGTCTTTTATGTTCTCTGATTGGTCGCTTGAATAATAACGTACTGCGGTTGTGTGGTCTAGCGATAGTTCTTTTTTTTTGTTGCCATACTGGATATGATTCAATATGTTTGCTAGAGTGAGGTTATGTAATGACAAACAATGACCCCATAAAAAGTCTCTTCCAGTCTGGCGAGTGATACGTTTTTGTTTGCAACGATTTCTCCCGATAACAGGATATGACCGTTGCCCGCTTTGCCTTTCACTAATTTCATAAATCATTTTATGGCTTGTGTTTTTGCTGGTTGGCGAACTCATTTCTCAATTAACAATCCATGTACACATATAGAGGTGACTGTGAAGAAATAATATAAATATGCTGTTATTGATGGTAGTTTTTACTCGTATTAATATACGGTTTGCTATACCCGGTGACTTTTTTTGCAAAAACTAATTCTCCTAACAATTTTAGTTAAAACAAAAATGTATAGAACTTATTGATTAAATAACAAATACGCTACTTTTGTAAACGATCATTTTCTTATCAATTATTTTATAACCCGAGAAAAGCTTGTATCATTTATGTATTTCTGGAATATTAAATAATTGTTTTGTCATAAATGGATGTGGTGGAAGCGATGGCTTTATGGTGGAAGGACGGAATTGAATAATTGATCAAAATAAATCAGTGTACCGGAGTCGTTTTAGTATTTTTTTACCTAAATATCAATGGAAAACGTGAGATTTATTTCTTAAATTTATCTCTGATTTCGTATATAAAATAAAAATTTTAAATCTTCATAATTAAACTTGTTTAAGAAAATAATTTTCTTTAATATTTAAAGGCTTTAAAATAATGAGATAAATTTTCTTTCGTTATAAGGATATTTTGTTAAATATATTAATGAGCCAACTTTGAATCTATAAATCTTATTTAAAGCATCTTTTTAAATAAAAATTTTGCAACAAATGTCATGTATCTATAAATTTAATATAATATTCCTTTCAATTATTTTGGTATTATGTTCTTCTCCTACAAGTGAATCATATTTTCACTAAACGGCAATGCTATGTCTTTGTATGTACATTAAATATGCTTTTCTACTGCATTTCTATTGCATTTCCTGTATCGTTTTATTTTATAAGCTGTCTCATAAATTTATAAAGCTAGACATAAATAAATAGCAATTCAAGACAAATATACATACCTAATATTAATTATATAAATATCTTATTTATATTTATTACATTAGAAGACAACATTAATTATTAAAAAAGTTTTTGTTAAAAGGAAGCAAGTCTGTGTTTTTGGTTTACTATTATAACAATAATATTTTGTTTGTGTTTCGAAACATTAAGATTCTATTGACATACATATAGGATACACTATACAAGGTACGTCGGAGGGCCTTGATAATTTTTAAAATAAAATATCCTCTGATTTCCTTTTATTTATTTATTTTGTTTATTTTTGAGCTTATTTGAAATCAGAATAAAGTGATTTAGGTGTCATTTTGTTCATAATTAACTAATCTAATCCATGCGACGCCTTGTCAAGTTCCTCTACCGCACCTTTTATAAATAAAACAATGGTTGTGTTTGTTTCGTGTTTTTCTGTTCCAGTTTGTATATTATAATATGTATTTCATATAACATTTCAGCTCTGACTTAAGTCAAACAGAATAATGTATTGATACGAAAAACGGAATAAAATTGGTATTCCATTATGGGCGCAGCATAGATACGTACTCTCATATATTCTCCCGCAATATGCACAGACACTGTGAAATAATATATTATGCAAGATCTACACTCCATTTCTTGTGAAATGCTTTTAGAGAACTTTCAAAAGACATATTATACTTTTAACATGCTTTATACTCTTCCACGTGAGCTTATATCAGATTTTATTTTATTTATATTCAATTTCAAATGTAGTTTATAAACGTTTATTAAAAAAGAACTTGATAGCTCGTATTGTGAGGATTTTACAATAAATCTGCCAATTACTCACGTAGCATTTTCAATGAAATGGTTTTCAATAATTGTAATAATTTTGAAATCAAAACTAATCGTATAAAATACTGTTCGGATTTTTTGTTTTTTATAGAATATAAGTAAATTAAAAAAAATCGTGGCTAAATAATATATTTCAGTATAAATGCTAATAATTTGAAAAAATCGGACATATATAACTTTGCCTTGTGACGAGATGTATCTGCATACACAAAACATAGGTGATGGATAAATACCGTTTGTAATAAACCAACAGCGCTTCCTATACACCCTTCACGTATGAATGGACAGATTTTCAAAACATATTCAAAATTGTTTGAGTATATTGAAAATAGAATCAATAGAATACATGAGCGTGTATTTATTATGGAATATTCTTTATTAGTAAATAGTTCAAAAGTCGCGCTTGCATCAGTTATTTATATTCAATTTCAAATATTAACTTTTTTTAAACTTGAAAAGTCCTGTGATCATGAATTTCTGCCAATTACGCATGTTTGATCTTTTACGTAGAATTTTCGATGATGCTATTAAATAATTTTTAAACTAAAATTAATCGTCCAAAATTACCTATTTTTTAGATTGGTTTGTTGATTTTTGTTTTTGTTTCTTACAGAATTCAAATAAAAGTTGGTGACTAAATATACTTCCGTACCTATAAAAGCCAACGCATTTATTAAACAAATGTTCGTAGTAATTTTAGTACCACAAAAAAAATATTCAGCCAATAAATAGTTACTGAAAAAATGCATTGTTGTTTGTAGAAAAAGATATTGAAGGAAAGAAAATTAAAAACCGATTTCAATTTACTTCCTGGGCTCATTTGTACCCTACAAACAGGTCAAGGCTTAATTATAAGTATATGTAAGTCGTATCGAAATGCGAGGGTAACTTATTGAAGTGAATACTTCTTATTCGACTCTGGACGAGTTTGCGAAAAGCGGAAACTATAACGCACGCGCGGCACTACTTTCCATGAGATGTAGACGCGGAGTATGGGGAGTTCTATCCGCCGTACCAGTCGCAAGGCCATGCAATATCAACGTTCTCTCTTTCGCTCTTCTACGTCATTCACAGTACATTTTTTTTGGGTTGTGGTCACATAGAATCAGCTTTCCTTTTTGGCTTCAGTGCATATTATGATATTTCTTGTACGTGTATTTTCCATTTTTATCTTGTACACGTGTTCACATGTGACCATTAAGGGTCAAAGCAATATTTTAACTTGTAGGTTGTTCCCCTGTGTATATCTACCTAGATAGGTAAAGCCACAGTAGGGGCATAACCTCTGCACGGTGCAACGCTCGCGGTAATCAGCGGTTACCAACGGATGGTATCTCCCGTAAACGACATCGTGAAAATATAATGAGAGAAAATAGAAAATGTATTAAATAATATTATATACGCGAAAACATTGAAACGAGAAAATATTATATTTAATATTAAATTATGTTTTTTATTTGTAAATTTATTTCAACTCAAAAACTACTTCACCATAGTGTTATAAATCAGGGAATAAGACAATTCGATAGGTTATAATATATCATTGCGCTTTTATTAAATAGGGCTGAGCAGTAACCAAAAAACCGACATTAACACGATTTGATTTATTTATTGTAGATTATATACGCATCGACAACTTAGGTCATTAGCGTCTTAATTACATTAAATAACTACATCCTTAAAACTAAATGACATCACTAAACATCCATGTGCGGAGGTGGGATTCGAACCCACGACAGTGTGATCCAAAGGTCAGATACTCTAACCGTTACACCACACCGTCCTCGACATTAACACGAAGTCCCGGGTAAAGGCTTGTAGTATAAGTAATATAGTTTTGTGTTTATATAGTAACTGTTAAATTATTAGAATAGGTTGAGTACCGCTGGCACAGTACCAGATTCCATATTCCAAACCCGTGTAACGAAACTGTAATCTTGACGACTGCATATTCTTATTTATCAGTCAGGTCTCTGTTGAATTTTAACTAATAATTTGAATAATGCATTTTGTATGCCACTTTATCTTCAAACGAATAAAAAATTCATGTTTTGTTGTTTCTTCTTTGAAAATTTCGTTGGTGGAATTTCGACGCGTTTTTAGTGTATTTCAAGTATGTATGTTGCGTGTCCTGTTTTGGAAATGTTGATAAAATATATTGAAAAAAAATTGCGTTATGAAATTGAAACATAAAACAATAAACTATTAGTTAATATCCATCGCTGCACTTATTCCAGCGAGGAAAAATCAAAGTGTAAAATAAGGCGTTGACAGGCAATTTTTAATCGGCCAGCTGTTTAGTTGCATAATTAGTAACTACCAAGTGTTTTCTTATGAGCATGCGCTTACCTGCAACTGTTAAATGGACCAATTAAGTAGTTTGTGAATAATTGCGCAATTAAAAATTGCTTACCTGCGCCAGGCCGTAAAGTGTCAACATAAAATCGCTTACTTAATATACTAGTCTAGATAAGCAGGTACGTAAACATGAAACGTTTGTTTTGTTCTTTTTTCATCATATGCCATATAATTAGGACTTCACCTTGAACTTGTGTGTACAACTGGCTACATAGATAAATATCTCAATGTTGAAACAAATCCGAGCGAACGAACATCGTCTCATTTTTCAAATTTTTAATATAGTTTGTTTTCACAACGTATTCTGCAATCTATTTTCATAGTTTTCGTCTAATTTCCGTTTCTTTTAGCATCATTTGTATGAACCGAGGTAAAACAGCAGCGAAATCCTAGCTGTGGAGGCGAAGTCTCGCCCATTAAGTGGACTGACATGGAAAATGAGTTAATAAAACACATAAATCAGAAGACTGTTCAACCGTATCGGACCACTTTATTCGTATAGTTTTGTTTTATAAAAACATTACGCTATCCTTATTGTTCACACTACCCGAAACAAAAGTTTCTCTCTTTATTTCTTTTTTTGTTAAAAAAGCAAACAAAAATGCAACGATTAAGTTATTTTTCAAAGTTCTGAAGAGTTCAGAATTTAAACCATGTTTTTTTTTTGAATTTTTAAATAATTAATAAATAAATAAATTTGAAATAAAATGGACCAATATTTTTACCTATATTTGAAATTAATCATTTATTTTTTAGCTTCTATCGGACCGATTTTCAAAATTACTTTTATTGAAATCATACTATAAAAACGCATTCTTGTCACTTTCATTTTTAACTTTGGCCTTAAGTCTCACGTTTTCTAATGATGCATTGTTTTAGGTATTAGATAAAAAAAATACCAAAACATTAAACGATGTTGGTACAGCGATTTATTTTATATACCTAACAATTCCGTCCTTCCACCATAAAAACCATCACTTCCACCACATCGGTTTTTAATATTAATATTTCAGAATTACATTGACTAATTTTTCAAGATTTTACAAAATTTTTTAGGATGATAATTCATAAGAAATCGATTTGTAATTGAAATTGTCGTATTTTAAAAATAGCTCTTCTTATCAGTTTTTCAGAAGACTGGGAGTCAGATAGGATGAGTCAGAATTATTCGGATAAATAATTTGATTGATGCATTCAAGCTAAATGCAAATTCCCACAGTGCTACTGAACAGTATTTTGTCAGCTGTGTAGTCAGTTGTTTGCGTAACGCGCAATGTGTAGTGATAAAACCGAAGCTAATCATTTAATCTGTCCGACTAAATTAATTAAACCTAATTACTTAAGTGATTAGTTAAATGAATATGTTCAGTGATTATCGAATCAAATCCAGTATATTTATTTGATTTATCAGTAGCGATATATAAAATTTATATATTTAGAACACAAAGCATTTTCTTTCTACAACCGCCAACGCCTCCCATTGAAGCGATTTTTATAATATTAATTTTTAAAGCTACTAACCCACAGATTTTTCATCACTAATTTTTATTAATTTTTCAATCATTAATTCTAAATGTAAAACAAAATAAATATTCCAGGAATGTTTGCGTTTGTTCTCGTTTCAGTGCAGTGCAGTTTTTTCCACTGGCCGGAATCGGAAACAATCGCACGGCGGGTTTTCATATTTCAAATCGACCTTGCAGCTAAAGTTCTCTAAATATTCAATCGATTTGCATGCGTTTTTCTCTAATGTAGGGAAAATATTTAAGATTGTAGGCTGTATCTTACATGATTACGCTATCTTAACAGGGGACTCTCATTCCCGGACAACGCCGTGTAATAAAGTAAAACGTGTGGTTGTTCCGCATATTGAGGAACTCCTGGACTTTGCGCTTTGACTATATCATACCTATATTATTATAGTATACAGAGTAATTTTTATCTGAGCATGATTTTCTTCTTGGCAAAACTGACATTACGGAAAATAATGCTGCGGGTAAAAGCTATTATTTTTTAAAACTCTTTAAAAATTATTATCACTGTTAAAATTGTCGTTTACCACTTTCAATATAAATATGTACGTTCTGCAGTTTCTAGAATGGTTTCATCCACAAACAACAGATAACGCAACGAGTACTCTTTAAGACGAATTAATATTAGTACAGTAAATAGAGACACAAAAATCGCGTTTACTAAAAAAAATACTTAATGGCTGAAATTTTGAGGAGGTGTTCGGGGGCATGTCCTGAGTCTAAAACCGAGTTTTCGTATTCGAGGAGGTGGGGGAAGTTACATCCCCCGGTCAATATAGAGGTAAGTTTGTTTTAATTTTTTATCTTCGTTGCTGTTGCCCGTACAGTCAAGTCCAAGAGATCAAACTTGTAGGAAATGAAATTATCTATCCAATGATAATAAAATCAAGGTCATAAGTCGATCAGGTCAATCACAATGGCCGGTAAAAGATCAAAAGTGAGGGGTAGTTTTATTTATTAATGTTCCGCAAAATTAGAATGAAAACTTCAGATAAGGCTTGTAATCTAATTCTTTCTATAAAAGTCGATCAATTTTCTGACATTTCAAAATAAAACTTAATAAAAATTTTTCTATTCCAATTTCTCAAGAACACTGTTATTGTATAAATTCTGGACATCCTAATATCTCTAATAATAACATTAAACTAGGTTTTATTTTGAAATGTCAGAAAATTGATCAACTTTTATAGAAAGAATTAGATTACAAGTCTTATCTGAAGTTTTCATTCTTATTTTGTGAACATTAATAAATAAAACTACCCCTCACTTTTGACCTTTTACCGGACATTGTGATTGACCTGATCGATCTATGACCTTGATTTTATTATCATTGGATATATAATTTCATTTCCTACAAGTTTGATCTCTTGGACTTGACTGTACGGGCAATAGCAACGAAGATAGAAAATTAAAACAAACTTACCCCTATATTGACCGGGGGATGTAACTTCCCCCATCCCCTCGAATACGAAAACTCGGTTTTAGACTCAGGGCATGCCCCCGAACACCCCCTCAAAATTTCAGCCATTAAGTTTTTTTTTAGTGAAATATACCGTTTTACTGTACTATATAGTTTACCAGTTTATTATACGATGTACACAGCACATTACCATGGAAATTGTGCGGGCAAATATATTAAATAACCAGATATTACAGGCAACCATCCAATTGTGCTTCAAGTTTTTCACTCAGAACAAAGCTATAAGACACTCAGACAAGGAATCTGATATTCGACCTAATTGAAAAGCTGTAGTCGTAGATTCGGATCGGCATGTAACCTGACAAATTTTCATTGGATAGCACCTATATTTTTGTTCCTACTACATTCATACCATTGGACATTTATGTGTGACTGGTGGAATTGTAAATTTTATTTTTATTCTTTTATGTAACATAAATTAAATGACCAAGAAAACAACAAATCTTCTAAAATATAAAACATACTTTATTCTTATGTTCTGAGATTCAAACTTCGCGCGCTTTATTTCACATCTATTTGAAGTTCAATGTTATTCAAACTACGTTAAACATCAAACAGGCGCCCGAAACAGCGTCTCTTATTGAACTTACTCTTACCAGTTCTACGGTGTGAAATTTGGCAACTCCGAATAACAGTAAAATGTGAATACATTTACAGGCGGCAAATGAAAAACGATCTTAATTACAGATCAGATTAGTTGAACTCGAATTGGAATTGGCAATGTTTTTAAGCTTCCATTTGCGCATTACACTCACATATGAGGCATTATTGTAAGAGAGAGACAGGTACATACAAAGTGAGATAACACATTTATGTAAATCATATCAAGCGATATGTACAAAATGGCGGTAAGCGCGTGAACGTCAAATAAAAATGCGCATCACGTTATTGTGGCCGGTGCTATCATTCATCACATTCACATGCCGTTAGTTTATTTGCCGCTCATACATAATAATGTTTTACATATACAATATCTGCCAGAAAACATAACTATACTTTTCGCTTAAACGATGGATAGTTATATAGATAATTTAAGACGGCGACACCAGTGGTACTGGATTTAACAGAGTTTGATATTTACTATAACCTATATGTGACCAATTATGCAAGTGTTCCTTTTTGGACTTTAAAAAAGAGCTTATAGTCAAGATAGTTAAAAAAAATCGGTTGACCCTGCAGGCCATCCCTGGAACTTCCCGCTATTTTCAAACGCTACCCAAAAGTAGATTTTTGAGCTCCTCGAGCTCAAAAATCTGAAAATTGCTGATAACACTACTTTAATTTTGAGTAACTTTTGAACGCGTTCTTCGATTTTGATCTTTAAAACGGCATTCGACGCAGTTTTTTAAGCTCTAAGAATATTGTAAGAGGTACAAAATCGATTGGTTGAGAAATCTTGAAGTTATTTTGAAAAAACACTTTTTTCGAAATCTGTTGACTACGATATCTTTCGAACGGATTAACCGATTTTGATCTGCTTAGCGGCATTCGACGCAGTTTTCTAAAGAGAAGAGCTGATTAGATTATGAAATCAATCGGTACAATATTCTAGAAGTTATTTTGAAAAAACGTCGTTTTAACAACTTTTTTTTTCGGTTTTTTTAGAATTTCTCAAAATCTATTGGGTCGAATTTGTTCAAATTTTCAGGAAATCTAAGTTCAGTGGAACCCTTTCGAATGCCGCAAATCGCGATTCGATCGGTCAAGCCGTTCAAAAGTTATGAGAGGTTTACATACACACACACACACACAGACAGACATACTGACATCATCGTAAAAATAGTCAGAATAGCTTCCTAGGATCACAAAACGTCGAAATCTAATGAAAACTCAATTTTCGAAAATCGGGGTGAAATCAATAACTTCCCTATTTTTGAAAATTTTCAATTTTCTTAGCGGGAAGTTAAAAAGTTCATTAGAACATAGATCCAATAATGCTTCATTTAGAAGTTGCAACCCTCTAAATATCATCTCTATAATCTATCGATCTAAATAAGGACATCCAGTTTTCTTTGCATTTTGAAGGTAGTGCAATTAAAATTTGACCTTATCTCGGACTTGATTTTTCGACCCTATTACGATACTTTAATTTCCTTGCGGAATATGATGTTAAAAAGGAGCAAGTGACAGGTTAATAAACACATAATAACTACACACTAAATTTATTTGACCAGTAGTGTATAAATAATACATACAAATATTCATACACCGATATGCTGCTATGATTAATGCTTTTATGCTGATTTTCTCTCATACATTCGTTATATGCGCATGCGTATTGAGTTCACGCATCGATTGTTTACGACCTTTCAAATTTGTCACATCAAAAATATATATCCGCCTGGAATTGATACAAAAATTAGCACAACATAATCTTTCACAAAAAAATACATCTGATGAGAGAAAATCATGAAATTCCTGTTACCTACGTAGCATTATGGACAATAATTTTTTACTCTTACATTTTTTCAAAATTCTAATTGAACATTTATCAATTGCGACATTACGCAGTTGCCATTTCTGGGTTGTTTTAGGTCTCAAGTAATTTCACAGAATTTTAAAAGCTCGTGGCGGTTAGGGTTAGGGATGTGACATTGAGTAAAAAAAATCGATTATTTAATAATCGATTTTTCTCTTTTCAATATAAATCGATTATTTAATAATCGATTTTTCTCTTTTTAATATAAATCGATTTGTAAAAAATCGATTTTTAAAGAAATAATCGATTTTTGTGAAAAATCGATTTTTTCTATTATTCGAAAAATTGCATACTTTTATAATGAATGAAAACAATTGGAAGTGTATCGAAATGAAACTATTTTACATAATACATACAGATGGCGCCATTTTCCGACTGATTAGTTTACGTTTAGTGAACTTATTTTACGTTTTTTCATCCGTCGCACAGATGGCGTTTGTTTACAAAAATCGATTAAAACGTGTAATTTGTAAATGTTGGCTGCATTGGGTTTCCCAAAGCCTATATTCTTTCTTAATATTAATATTAATAAAAAAAAAATAAAAAAAAAAGTGTAATTTATATAAGCGATTTAAAAGTGTAATTTATATAATCGATTTATAAAAAATCGATTATTATTATTTAAAAATTAATCGATTTATAAAAAATCGATTATTATTATTAAAAAAATCGATTGTTAAAAATCGATTATAAGAAAAAAATAATCGATTAATATAAAAAACGATTATTTTTTCACATCCCTAGTTAGGGTTACCATACATAAGCGGAGGGATGCCTGTCTAGGGTGCCTGGAATGCCTGATTTTTCAGAAAAATGCCTGTCTAAAATAATAAAGCTGTAGGTAGGTAGTAAAATAATAAGTAAAAATATGAAATAATAATTAAGATTTATATTTTTCACTAGACATTATTTGTTTCAAGAGATCTTTCTTTTCTAATATCTGCAGTTGCGACGAAGTCATGAAAGGGCGCGAAATTTTAAAATGCCTGTCTCTGACCAGCGCCGGCCGCACGCCTGTCTAGACCTTAAAATGCCTGTCAAATGCGGCAAACGCCTGTCAGATGGTAACTCTAGTTGTGGTCCTATAATAGGAAATTAAATATTTTTACGATTCGGTTGTTTCATTTTTTAACACCAATTAATTTAGTATAACATTTGATAGACGTAATGTATGGAAAATCAATTAGAAATCTTTTAACGTTGGTATGGGCTCATGATGATGCTTAAACATATCGTGTTTCCCGGATGTATGGCAACATTACTGAGTGCGTCGTCTGCACACCCAAACAGTTTACGCAATAAGCGTAGTGGCAGCGTACAGTAATTCTGTACATACTTTGTGTATACGCAATTACTTATATCTGAAATAATTCCATGTAATTACCCGCATAAAGTTTGCATTACAAGCACAGCAACGCAGTGACATTTTACGATCTAACTACGTTATCTACAACAAGGCGCCATATTGACTTGTTTGTCACGTCTACCGACTTTCTCTATCTCTCTTTCTCTGGTCTCGCTCTAAAGCATGTCGTTCACTCGCTCGCCCTTTTAACTTCCGGATTATATTATACAAGAAGTTGCTCTGCGAGGAAATAACTTAATTTGATAAATTTGTGTAGACAAAGTTAAATATTGATTTTTGTAAAGTGGGTCTCTTTTTATTTAACCCTATCCCGGGTAGCGTTAAGAAAAATTGTATGGGTTGTATTACATTTACGTAGTAAATAAAAAAAAAACTAAAAATGAAGAATCACAACGGTTGTTGTATAATTGAATAGTAAGAGACAGCAATGTTCCCGTTTTGAACTATAGCTATATCTAAATATATCTGTGACGTGACAAATAATGACAATTTATACTTTTAGGCTCTAGGCACCAAGACGAGAAATAGGGGCTTTGATCCGAATAAGTCAGAAAGTTTTGAAATTTGATAAATTTGTAGATTTTTATGTCCTGAATGAAATACTACATTTTGTAAAATTCGATTTTGCCACCGGCGCCGCCACATTGGTAAATTGGCGTAAAAAATCGTTTTTTTCAGAATATCTCAGAAACGGTGGACTTAAGTGATTTTTCCACTATGTAATGTTTTAAAGAGGATTACATTTCCTACAAATTTCATTCCCTGCACAACTTTCCTGTGGTAATGGTAAGCGCGCTACGCAGCTTCTTAAAAATCACACGCTTTTTGTAACCTTGGTAATCAATAGTTAAAATGTAATGTCCTTTTCAATAGCTATATTTATTGTGTTCTTCATCAAATTTTAAATTGAAAATACATATGTTTATAAAGCAAGGAACACCCTAAATCGTGCTTTTTGTGCCTTATCAGTTACCAATATCTTTTAAAATTGAGAAGATTTAGGCAGTCAAAGTTAAAATCATCAAAGAGTTTTACGTGTTTTTAACACGCGTTACGAGTACCTTTCATACCGAATAAAAAAAATCCGTCTAGAAATTCATAGGAAATTTAATGCCCTAAACAATGTTTTTTGTCCTATCTCGATAACTTAAAAAATATTCAAGTTATAAGCATTTAAGTTCATTTAAAAATCAGTTTTTTTCTTCTGGCAATTTTTCATTCAATTCGCTTGGAATTAAATGCCTATAATTTAAAAATGTCTGACGTTATCGAGATAGGACAAAAAACATCGTTTGGGGCATTTTACAAAATGTAGTATTTCATTCAGGGGATAAAAATCTACAAATTCGCCAAGTTTCAAAACCTCCTGACTTATTCGGATCAAAAACTACCTGACGCCTGGCCTATTTATTTAATGCGTTGAACAGGGGTTTTTTCTGTAAAATAAGTGTAAACAATATATTAAGTAAGCTATCAAAATGTATACTATACAGTATACACCCCTTAAAAGTACGATTTGTCGATTATTTTTTTAGTGAGCGTTTTATCAGTCAAGCGATTCTTTTCATTCTATATCTGAAAATCGAAGCAATACAAAAAATAATTTGCTCTCGAATAGCAGACGTGTGATGGATGACATATATATTGTTTGATATAAAATTGAAAATAAATCTGATACCATCAAGGCTGTGAAGTTAATATAGCTGTTGATTATAGATATTTGTAAATATGTCACGTGATTCTTGCTTTAATGGTGTTTATTGAACTTCAGAGGAAATACTTTTGAAATACTCGAAAAAAAAGCTTAAAATTCTTTTGTTGAACGCGTTCATTATTTGTATTGTATAATTTCGTAACATCTTGTCTTCCTTCGAGAAAACGAATTTTCGACATTAGTGCTAATTCATTCATTTACTTAAATTCGTTCTCATTGGCATTATTGTAATTTAGATATTGTCGGGAGATGCATATTTATTTCAAATTACTATTACAGTCGATTGCTGTTGCGCCGGTAGCAAAATTTTCCTGGTTGGGGGGGGGGGTAAACATTATTTATGTTTTACTACTTTCCATGTGTTTAAATGTTTTTTCTTGTGAATCAGAAATTAAAACTTTGGGGGTTGGCTAACAATAGGGAGACACAATCTGCCCCTTCTTGCCATGACGATGACCCTGTAAATTTTCAGTTTTTTATTTCAAAATAATAATAATAATAATAATAATTTGAAAATATGAATCGGCACTAAGCGCAAATTACCCTATGTGTCGATAGTATAAATTACATTTTGAAAAATTGAGGACTCGAAAAACGTTTAGCAAAATTTTCTTTTTAGTTTCGCTGTGTTCATTTTTTATCATCATATCTTCTAACGTCTTCTCTCCCTGAAAAATTCAGAATGAATAAAATTTAACTGAAATTCACGAGCAGTAATATTTTTTCGATGAAATAATAAAAGATAATTGTAACGATTCTACGAAAATGTATAATTAATTTTATTTAACGAGCGAATATATTTTCTGAGACAATTAACCTACACTCCAGAACTGACATTAGTATTGTTAAGGTATGTTTTCAACCTGTGTCTAAAACTTCCAAATATTAGCAACCGTGGAGAGGTTTCATATGACCTATTTCCTACGTCGTTACACACGTAGATAAAATGCTATCTCAAGTCCCATATCCTGTAAATTATAATAGCTATATCCGGTCTAGTAAAATCTCATTTATAAATCGGTCGGTTTGTTATTCAGTTGCAGGGTCTTGACGTCGTTATTTTAACGGTAGGAAACCTCGCCGATAGCCCATGTCATCCTAGTCATGCGTTCTGACAGAGGACCGACATTATTATAAAATAACATATGTTTGCAGTTTAATAATTAAACTAGAGACAACATTTTTATCTGCCAGTCATTATTTCTGCTTATATTCGAATACTGTATGTTCAGAAAGTGTATATGATTACGGGATTCTATTTTAGCTGTTACAATAATAAATTCTCCTTTTTTTAATGGTGAGAAGCCATTGCAGGGTATATAAAAAGATATAAAAATATTAGGACATTTTCCAAAGGAGTGTAAAAAATAATCATGAAAGTCTACTTGAATAAAAAAAGATATTTAAAGTATTCATTTATTTGTGTATGAAAATTAAAATTCTTTAAACTAATTTAATTTTTCTTATGCAAATTTAAAATTCCTAAGACCTTAACAATGCGACTAAACTCTTCGTTTTGTCAGTTTTGTAATAATAAATAATAGAAACCATAATAACTACGAATAGAAAAATTTATTTTTAGTAGTAGGTACATGACGTAGTCTAATAAATTGTCGCAAACAGCTATTTCAAGTTTCAACTATACATCGTATTATACTGTTGTTTATATCCTCAGTGTAGTTTTACGTTAATCCACAGGGCGTCACAATCGATACGAATATTTTATTCAACGCATGTCTGCCCACAGAAATAAATGGGACGTGGAACCCAAATTGCAGCCACCCTCGACTGCCAATATAACTACAACGTGATCAAAAACTAACACATCTGTTAACTCGTCTGTTAACTATGGGAAAATATTTAAAAAATAAACTTTTCTTAAAATGTATTAAATATGCCGGCCGCTGGGCTAGCCCAGTTTGGTGAAACCCCGTCTCTAGATACGCTTTTTTCATATAGTCGTATATATATATGAAAAAAGCTTGTCTAAAGACGGGGTTTCATCAAACTGGGCTAACCCGGCGACACGTGCCGCCGACATAGGTCGCCGGGTTTTTCCGAAGAATATTGGAATAAAAATATCCGTGTAAGCCGGTTAAATGTCGGTAAAGATCAAAGAAATTTCCGTGGCTTATGCGGGCAGCCGCTTTTTGAGCATGCGCGAGCATGTTTCATTCAGTTTAGACTGTGATTTAGAACGAGGTACGCTCTACAATGGTGATTTTGTGGTATTTGTTTTGATACAGTGGATGAAGACATTACTAATGGATAGCTAAGATATGGATGCGAAGAATATCCATAGAGTATATTGTTAACATCCAGTGGATAGATAAAAAAATTTAATATTAATAGAATTATTTCGAAATGAAGAAAATTTATGGAATCCCAGGAATAATGACTATAAAAATAAAAGATCAGACTCATATTTTCAAATATATAAAGCATTAAAGATTGAAAAAGCTGAAGTTAAAAGCCAGTTTGGTGTAGTCGAATTTGGCTCTGCCACTGCAGCTGCGGAAAGCCGCCGAGTTCTATGCCGGCGGCAAGACCGCAACTGCCGCCGGGTTAGCCCAGTTTGGAAACACGTTCTTCCACCACCAGCAACAGGACCTCCACCACATGTTATCTTTTCAATTTTTTCAACTTGTTATTTAAATATTATTGTACAACTGCAAAGTTTCAAGTAAATTGAATAAATGTAAGTGGGTCAAAAAGCATTTCAAAATTTCACCCTTACAGAAAAGTGAACCTTACTAAAAACTTGTAATAAATCATCCTTCAATCTAAATTCCGAAGTGTATATTGAAGTGCATAGATAACATAGAACATAAAATATAAAAATTGGAGGGGAATATAACTTTGAGAAACATTTCCTTGAGATTCGAGCCTTATCCTAGATTCGACTAGTCACTTAGTTTACTGAATATGTCTCAAATAAGACAACCTGTACATTGGGTGTATGTGTTTGATAGACTAGACTTAATGATCCGCGTAAGTTGACATGCCGTACAATTAGTATTCTGGAAGAACACATTTTGAGCTGTTTAACTACATTATATGTAATTCAAACGCGCATTTTAACCACAATTAACTCAACTAGACTGGGATTTCTCATTTTACTTCCTAAGTTTTCCTCTTCAACACAGATTGGCATTGCTTATCTTTGATATTTAAGTTTTGATTTCATTCAATACTGGTCTTCCGGCCCGGCTTCACTCGAGTAGATTTTAGTTTGACAACGAAATAATCAAGAGCAACAAATTTCTCATATTTCACTTTACTGTTTTTCTTTTAACTCCTTATTTTTAATTAAGTATATATTTTAGACTGTACAGAATATCTCCCTCATCTTCTAAAAATGACGTGTTAGCTCCCGATCGTATTTTTAAACTTTCGATTATACATGGTTAACCAATAAGTATGGATGGTTTTTGGTAGGCGATGAAATTCACAAATAACATGTTTATATACGAAATGTAATAATTTGAAATATGCAATTTTATTATTTAAAAATTTTTTTAATAACGTCCTTTAAGTGATCTTTATGAGATATATTGTAAGTTTATATTAGAAATCGTGTCCATCGTGATTATAATAAAATTAAATTATTTTTATGTACTTGAAAAAGTCTAAATCTATAGACGAAACGTCGTACAATTAATTTAATAAATCAAATATTTTGTCCACTATCCTGCGATTTTTCTTAATTTTAATATATTGTAAGCATTTGACAAATACGCGCACAATACAGTGGCTTCGTCAGATAAAGGTCTTAATTTTTTTACACAGTGGTTTCGTCAGGCAAAGATCTTAAACTAAACTATAATATATTTCAACAAAATTCATCAAATTAATGAGCAATTTTTTATTCACATAACATTTATTTGTTTACTTCATTGGCTACTAAAAATCATCCATAACTATTGGCGGACCCTGTATAAGATTTTGTTAAGGTCTTTCATAAAAAAAAATTTACATTGCTTTTATTATTAAGCACTATGTGCGCGTAATTGTAAAAAGTCTCTTATTTATTATGTAGGTACCTATATATTTTTATAAAAACATAGCCATTTTAACTTGCTATATGATAGTTAATATATTTTTAGTATATTTTTAAAACAATTTTTAAGAGTATCTATGTATGAATATGTACGTGAAAAAGTCAGATAGCACTAAATATTCAACCGTAATCCAGTCAACCCTGAGATAAGTGTTCTTTAGAAACCGACTATTTTTGTAAAATGGTCGATTGCCCTGAAAACCGTAAAAAAACTACAATCATAAGTTTTTTCCTTATTCCCATCACGACGTAGCTACTTAACCGTACCGGAGAGAGTCTCCAGCTGTAGTACGCTCCAACCGTTCCTTCTCTAATAGCTCGACTTTGTGCGTTGTTAGCTGTTCATTCTGAACATCTGCCATACGACAACAGTCTGTTCTAAATGACCACACGAGTACTTTCTGAACGCGCGTGAGTGCGTGTTGTATTGTCTTAAATTCTAGGACTGTACCAAACAGACCTCGAAGGCATAGTATCTGGAACATAACCTTCATCACATTATTGCTTCTGCGCTCTCGGATAACGAAAAATTTTCTCTCGAGGAAGCTGGATACAGAAGTGACGTCACACGCATTGTTATTTATAAAAAAATTAATTATATAAATTAAAATGTCAAAATAGGTAGTTCTCGTGATGATAAAATTGTTGTTTATTAACTTTCTGCTTTGGAATTGTAACAAGAAGTTTCACTTCTAACGAGTGTCACCACGACCTATCCTATCTTTTTTTTTCACTGTATTTAACGCTATTGATACCACTGGCTATAATTGCTGGTCAAAGCAAAGGTCATTCCCAAAAAAATGCTAGTGAAGGACTCGAGTGATCAAGTTAAAATCTCATAGAAAAGTTACCTTGATAAGATGTTTGCTTCTGAATAATTTTAGGAATTTTCAGAGCGCTTTTTTAACCAGGCAATATTCGACCATCCTTGCATTCACAGGCATAGTTTATACTATACCGCACTACAGTATATTATTATATAAGATACCACAGTAGCTTATTGCCACCGAAGTCACCTTGAGCGTGTGTACCTCTTAGTGCCATCAACGCTTTTATACAAGGTGCTTCAATTGTCTATCCAAGTCAAGGTGTATAGTTTTACGTGGAAGTGCTAGGTGTGTTTGTTGGTGCAGTTATGACGGTTCTGAACCGGTTCTATCAGTTCTAAAGCATTTGTTAGAACTGCGTGTTTGTTGGTCAAATTCGCGGACTGTTCGGAACTTAGTTTTAGTAGTTCCAAGTCTAGAGTTAACTGTATAAATCTAAGTTGAAATTTTGAAACTTACAATGACAGACAAAGTTATAAGTTTATTTATTTGTAGTGATACTTTTTAAGTAGAGTCTCCTTAATGCGTCCCTTATAAGATAACCTCCACCTCACGATCATTTCTGTTAACTTTGTATGTTTTTGCATTAAGTGTTTATTTTTCTTTAATTCCAAATCGCTTTTATTATTACAGTTCACTTCTTTAAATTGGATATACTATAATAAAAATAAATTTCTAAACGCGAATTGGTATTTCCATAATAATGATATATTACGTATTTATCTGATCATATTGGAGCTAAAGTTATACCTTTATTATTATTTTATCCATGAAAAATATGACAGGTTCAGGAAATAACGATAGATTCTAATAAAGAATTCATGTATATTTACATTATATATGCTTGTACAGGATGTCTTGAATTTACTTCATGAAATTTCTTTTATTTTCATGTAGTAAATTCTTTATAATGGTTGTATCAGCGTATATATTACCACAGATAAAATTAAATATCATTGCAGAGGATCATTTATGGATGTGGTGGAAGATAGGCTTCACTGCCATGAGATATTTATATGTTTTTGTTTTTAGTTCAATTGAATGTCTCATACTAATTTAATGTAAAAAAGACAGTATGTGCTTAATTAAGACCACACGGTAAAAAAATTAAATTAAAAAATCAAAAAACCCGACTGCGTCAAAAGCGAACTAAAAAGATGGAAACAAGATCAAATGGTAACATGCAGTCGAAGGCATCAAATATTTCTCTTCTTACTACATGTATGCAGCCTCCGACTACATGTAATCATTTGATCTTGTTTCCATCTTTTTAGTTCGCTTTTAACGCAGTCGGATTTTTTGATCTTTTTCATTTCGAATAAAAATGAGTTTTACATTATGACAAAATGGCGTCTAGCCTCCGCCATATTGAATTTTCCGTGACAGCATATACCTGCTATGTCACTCTCGGTATTAAGACGAATCTAATGACACCTGATTTATTAAAATCCATCCAGCCATTTGGATGTAAAGGAATAACGAATCCCACATACATTGCGCGAAAAACATAACCCTGCCTTTGTAGTCGAGTAAAAACTTCTTGAATACTTTGCCTACTCAATCATAGATAGCAGTGTCAACAAACGCGTTGTTCATAAATAGTGCGTCAGTTGTTTATTGTGCTCTGTCTCTCTTTTTCTCTATATCTGTCATATCGATTTTTCATTTCATCGTCTCACGAACTTATCCTCACAATAGAAGTTTCACTTCAAAATATAAAAAAGTAACCAGACCTCTGTCTGTAACTCGTGCGGGGTTTTCGGTTATTTTGTATGATATACCTAGGACGAAAGAATGCTCTTCCAAAATTGTTGTCCATCTATTTATAGTTACCGACATAACTCGGAAATGGCTGAACCAATTATGCTGACAATTGATAGACTTTCATTCGGTATACCCAAAATTTTGAAATGAAATTTTGAAATGAATTTATT
The DNA here is from genome assembly GCA_039654895.1 of Mongoloraphidia duomilia. Taxonomy (NCBI): domain Eukaryota; kingdom Metazoa; phylum Arthropoda; class Insecta; order Raphidioptera; family Raphidiidae; genus Mongoloraphidia; species Mongoloraphidia duomilia. The sequence goes on along the minus strand of CM077522.1, from coordinate 19,225,924 downwards.
TTTTCATAAAAAATACAAGCAGTATAACATTGCAATGTGCATATCTGAAAAAATAATAGGATACATCTAAAGGAATCCCCGTACTAGATGCACCTTTACAATAAACATTTATTAGTCCCTGTTGAAAATAAAAGAATTATAAATATAAAAGAGAGAAAAAAAATTTCGAAAATTAACGAACTGAACTTAATTTACTTCAAAACATCAAAGAAATATTCAATATTTTCAACAGAAAGCAGCCATGATTTTAATTCTTTATTAAACTTATTATAACTTGAAATACTGGAAAGGTGTATAGGAAGTTTATTATAGAAATACGGTCCAGTGAATACGAAATGTCGTTGAAATATGGTTTTATGAGCTTTTGGCACAAATACAGCTTGATGTCTAAATGGATACTTGGTTACTTTATAATTGTCGTAACCACATCTTAAGTAGAAGATTTTTAAGACCTTATAAACATACAAGTGTCGAATAGGTAAAATAAATAATTTTTTAAATAATGGAAATGAATGCTCAGTTGCGTTTTTAAAACATATGGATCTAGCTATTTTTTTATGAATTATTGTGATGGATTTGAAATGCTTATAGTATGCACCTCCCCAGCATTCAAGTCCATAACTTAGCTTAGAGTGAATAAGCGCATGGTACACAGACATTAAAACTGCATGAGGACATGTTTTTCTTAAAAAGTACATTATACGGAGCGAATTCCGTAAAGACGTGCAAATATTTGATATTTGATACTGCCAGGAAAGTTTGCAATCAATATAAATGCCTAAATATTTAAATTGAGAGACCTTTTCTAGCTTGATGCATTTATTGTCTTTGCAATCAGAGCAGACAGGTACATGATAAACAATATCCCAATTAATTGCTGAAGAACTATGGATTTCAAATATCATATATTTGGATTTGTCGCTTAATTTTAATTTGTGAGCATGAAACCATTTACTGATCAAATTTAAATCCTGTTGCATAGATGTTTTGACATTATCCCAAGAATTTTCCGAATAACTTATTACCACATCGTCTGCAAAAGCTGTTAGAGAACCATGAAATGTTGTACTACACAAACTGTTTATGTATATTAAGAAAAGGATAGGTCCTAAGACGGATCCTTGAGGAACACCGTGTTTTATAATATTTGAAGGACTGAGAGCATTAGATATTTTTACTTTTTGAGTACGATCTGCCAGATAACTTATAAACCAATTACTGGCGACGCCTCTGATTCCAGCCTTGTACATTTTATTTATTAAAATAGAATGATCTATTGTATCAAATGCTTTAGTTATGTCGATGAATAGACTTGCTACTTTCTTGTTATCATTAACAGCATTAAAAATTCGGTTTGTAAATTCTATTAATGCGCCTTCTGTACTTTTATTTGATGTAAAACCAAATTGCTTGCTACTAAAGAATTTATTGTTATTTAAAAATGTAAGAAGTCTTTTTTTCATCAGTGATTCAATAATTTTTGAAAATATAGAAAGAAGCGAAACTGGTCTGTAATTTTTAATATCTTTCCTAGATCCTTTTTTAAAGATAGATTAGAGTGTAAAGTACTTTTTATCCAGCTATAAATGGATAGATACATAGTAAGTATTTATTGTCAGTAGAGAGACATGTATCTGTGTGACACATCAACATTTTCATAATAAGTATTATACTTATTAAAATTATCTATGAATTCATTAACACATAAAATACATTTTGCAGCAAAAGTTTTTTTATATTTTTCTTAAAAACATTTATTTCATCAGCTTTGAAACTTGCGGATAGTATATTTATACAGAGTTGCTGCGAAATTCGATTGGCTAGGATAGATTTTTTTTTGTCAAAACTCACGATTCGGGAAAGTCTGTGAGCAAATTTAATATTTACCTGAGCAAAATCGCGAGCACAAGGTAGTTAAACTAAAATTTGAGCAATATTTACCTTAAAATGATTTCAAAAGAAATTCTATTAAGCGCGGAAACAAATTAGTTTTAATGCAAGAATATTTTTGAATTGTAAATGAAATAAGTTTGATATATTATACGGAATACAATTTTATACATTTTTAAAAATAAGAGCAATGCAATTTTAATTTAAAAAAACATGAAAATCGATCTAGCAGAAGCTCAGAAATGTTGAGAACTTTTCATATTTTAAATGTAATTAGTACCAAAAAAGGAGGTAGTCTTCCAATTTTGTTCCAGGGCTGTGCTTATATTATAGTACTTGTTTACCTAACATTTTTTATTCAAAATAAGCTATCTCTATGAAGTTTTCGAACTTAATACTAGAACATCTGTATAAATAAGTGATATTATGATAGCTACCTGTATAAGGGATGTATTTACCGTATACAGGGTTGTCAATGAGAATTTAACAGTATACAAAATGCTATATACCTAATCAATAAACAATCTTGTGAATTATAAAAACGTGAAACCCTTTGAAGAAAATAAAAAAAATATTTCAATACTAATATTCACAGCCAACTTTTCAGAATGTTTAGTCAGGGGTACAGCGCCAATATTTTAAAGTGATTACTAACAGGCTGAATTTTCGTGAGTAGCTTAGTTTTGATGAGTCCCCCAAATCTCTCTCTGCGACAATTCTCGGTAGAGGTATGCAAAGTTCTGCGCAACCGCTAAACATGTTGATTTGGCGAGTTTTTAAATTTTATACATAACACCTTGTTTTTCAGTTAAATTGCCAGATAATTTATAAAAAAACAGGAAGCTGCGCTTGTCCTACAAAAGCGATGGGTGGACTGGCGAGTCCTCCGTCCCCAATATGTAAAAATAACGAGGTCTGAAATTTTATTACTAACTGGCTGATTTTTAGTTTATTGTTTAATTAATATTTTTGAAATCGAAGGGTCAAATTGTCCTACAAATTGTTCGGTAAGGTTTTCCGGTCCTACGCCCTGAAAGTGTCAGTTCCACGAATATTCTAAACTGATTACTAACAACTTAATTTTTGTTTTTTTCTTATGGAAATGGAGTGTAGAATATAATATAATTGGTGTCCTACAATAAAATTGGGAGATATTGATAAAAAAGCCAAAAAACTATAGTCCATTGAAATGTTACATTAGGCTTGCATTTTGGGTAGGACGAGATTTTTTTTACCGTTGCGTAGGGGGGCCCGGTGTAAGTTTAAAATTGAGTTTTCAGGGTCGGCGGCCACCCCATTTGGCCGCCATTTTGAAAAAGGGGTGCTAACAGGTTTTGTACTGTATCTCCGTAACGGTACATCTTACAAATCGAATTCTCTACAACTTTACTAGAGAAACTTTTTGTCGTAAATTGAATAATTAAAAAGATATGCTTTATAGAAGATAGAATATTGTTTAATTATTCAATTTATGACAAAAAGTGTTTCTAGTAAAGTTGCAGAGAATTCGATTATAAACAAAAAAACGTATGTACTAATTTTCTGAAAGAAATACCGTTACGGAGATATAGTGCAAAACCTGATAGCACTCCTTTTTCAAGATCGCGGCCAAATGAGGGGGCCGCCAACCCCGAAAACTCAATTTTAAACTTACACCGCCCCCCCCCCCCCTACGCAACGGTAAAAAAAAATCTTGTCCTGTCCAAAATGCAAGGTTAGCCTAAAAAAATGTAACATTTTAATGGACTAATATCAGAATGAGCTATGACTCATTATGTACGTATTTATATAAAGTTGCTATCGTTATTTTGGTGTTTTTATTTTAGTTTCAATTATTTTCAATAATCACTAAAATAACCATAGCGATCCTATATAAATACGTAAATTACAAAAATATCAATTTACCGAATATCCAATTAAAATAATACGTTATAGTATTGAAGCCTTTTTTGTAGGACTAGCGATACCTACCAATATTTTTGTAGGACACTGCATTATTTGATCAGAGAATACACAGACCTATCCAGTGTTACCTTTGTCCTACAGTTAGTAATCAGTTTAGAATATTCGTGGAACTGACACTTTCAGGGCGTAGGACCGGAAAACCCTACCGGACAATTTGTAGGACAATTTGACCCTTCGATTTCAAAAATATTAATTAAACAATAAACTAAAAATCAGCCCGTTAGTAATAAAATTTCAGACCTCGTTATTTTTACATATTGGGGACGGAGGACTCGCCAGTCCACCCATCGCTTTTGTAGAAAAGCGCAGCTTCCTGTTTTTTTATAAATTATCTGGCAATTTAACTGAAAAACAAAGTGTTATGTATAACATTTAAAAACTCGCCAAATCAACATGTTTAGCGGCTGCGCAAAACTTTGCATACCTCTACCGAGAATTGTCGCAGAGAGATATTTGGGGGACTCATCAAAACTAAGCTACTCACGAAAATTCAGCCTGTTAGTAATCACTTTAAAATATTGGCGCTGTACCCCTGACTATTTCTGAATCATACTTGTAAATATTGTAAATATGTATACAGGGTGTGGCTTAGAAAAGGTAACATAGGAAAAATAACATTGAGAACATTTGCAATTTTATAGTGAGCTATGGATCATAAGACCCTAATGTAACTATGCAGTAGCTGCTTTGATTTTTTTTATTAAGGAGGTTCCGAGTGACTCTTAATAGTCAACCGTTGCTATGGAAAATTGCTAAAAAAATTCACTGTGGTATTTTTTCTATGTAATCCGCTACTTATTTACATTAGGTCTTATGGCCCGTAGCCTACCACAAAATCGTAAATGTTCTCAATGCTATTTTCCCTATGTTACCTTTTCTAAGCCACATCCTGTATAGGCCTATAATACCCCCACAACCTCCCTCCCTGCATTTTCTAGGAGGAACTAGTCATGTCATCTCATACTGGTACTAAATCAAAATCGTTTTAGAATCATTTTCGAGGAAAAAAATATTTTTCAGTTTCTACCGATTTCTAGAGAGCTATGCTTTTTTCACATTTAATATTCAGCTTTTAAATTTTTCAACAGTCTTCCTACTGAGCTGAAGTCACTTCCTTTCCCAAAATTTAAAAGAGAGTTAAAGACTCTTCTAATTAAATCATGTTTGTATTCAGTTAATGAATTTTATTCAATTAATTATAATTATTAAATACTTTTGTACGACGAATCCTGCTCACTGCTATATTGGACAAAAATATATTCTATTCTATTCTATTCTATTCCATTCTAAGCTATAGGAATCATTTTGTCCAACCCTGAAAAAAGCTGTGTACATGTTTGCAACATCGTCGGTTATAGTGTTTTCGACGTTGAATAAGACACTCTCTACGTCATCCGGATGCTGACGCGCCCTGACACTGACTGACTATGTTTTGTCATAGCGCGCCGTGTTTTGTTATAGTCCGTACATACACCGTGTTTTGTTATGCATTCTACATACAGACTGAAACCTTTCAAAACCGAATTATGTACCTAATATATTTTTATTTATTAATAAGAGAATTTAATTTAATTTAAATTTCTTGGATTTTTTAAGTTTTCAAATGAACATATGAAAAATAATTGTATAACACAGTAGAGAAAAAACAAACAAAAAAATGAAAAACATATCAAAACATCATATTAACGTCCCATTGGAAGTTATTTTAATGGATCCGATTTTGCGAATAAAAATTTTTGACATATTATCTGGACTTTTTGAGGTCCCTAGACACGGAATCTACTGTTTTTAGAGAGCTGTCTGTGTATGTGTACGTACGTTCGTACGTTGGTGAACTTTTTTTCGTCTCGCATATCTCGAGAACAAATGTTGATAACGACTTCGGACCAATTTCATTCGACGCGTAATTACATAATGAACACCTAAGTAGATTAGCAAAGTTTTTTTTTTAAACTAAGAGCATTCAATGGGAAGTTAGCAGTGAGATTTTACTCTCACGCCAAGCCTCTTTTTTAGTTTTTAGTGTCTTTGCCATTTGGAAAAAACACTCTTGGCGTCGGTCGGATGCCGGGACCCTAGCCGACGGAATATAAGTGCTCGACGTTTGCATAGACTACAGGACATTGTGGCACCATTATGTGAACTTAAGTCTGTTTATATATGACAAATAAAAAATTTAACCCCTTAATACATCCTTTAAAATAATTAAATGTGTACTGGCTATAACTTTCGAATGAGTTAGACATGGATTTTGATCAGTACACCCAATTGGGTAGGCACCCTTCCATAAGTAAATCCGTATCAACGAACGTAGCGTTTTCATAAAATGGGCCCAAGTCCGGACTCCTGTCAGGGCCGTTTTTAGGGTTGAAAATGTTTATGCGGCCCGATTTAATGCTTTACGAAAGAGTTAAATTCTCAGAATCGTTTGAAACGATTCTGTACACGATTTTTCGGTATTGCTGGGCCCTAAAACTTTTTGGAACCCCTAAAATACGGCCCTGAACATGGTCCGGATCGGGCCCATTTTATGAATAGGCTAGTCTTGCGGTGAGTGGGTTACTTACTGAATGGGTGTACCTAATTTAATACCGAGGTTGCATTCGATTAAGATCTGTCGAAAGTTATCGTGTACACACACATATATATATTAATGGATGTATATAAGGGGTATAAATATATTTTAATTTGTTCATATACAAACTTAAGTTTCACATAATGGTGCCACAAGTGTCCAGGAGGCTATGCAAACGTCGAGACTATATTGGTCCGGCCCCTAGGGTCCCGGCACTGCGACCGACGCCTTTTTTTCTGTGCAATTACACTAAAAAATGTTCAAGTCCCTTTTGTAACCTCTTTTTAAAAGTAAATTTGTTTCTTTAGAATACAACTGATACGAGTATTTTGCTAAAATATCCATGTTAGAATATTTTATATTTTTATCGGTTCGTGGGTATTTTGTATAAAGTATATTGGATAAATATGAAAAGTATTTGTGGGGGACAAAAGCTAAAAATACATCAAACAAGATTCAATGTACCGATATATTATGCTGTGAAATATCGATTTCAGACGAAAAAGTGCACATGGAGTGTATCAGAAAGTTATCGATGAAATCAAGAGTGTAAAGAAAAATTTCCATCAACATTCAACTAGGTAAATTGTTTTGTCAATCGAATTGTAGAAACCTTTAAATTTATGTAAAAAAACAGCTGGCAGATATATTAAAAAGAATTAAAGAGCTTCGAGTATTTTATGAAACTTTTGTTCAGTCGACGTATACTGAGTTTCTGATACGACTTTCAGCTTTAAATGTAGATTTAAGAACGTCATTTGTTTTCAACTGAATGAAGATCTCCATTTAATTGAAAACAGTGACATTCTTAACCTACAGTAAACAGAGCATAAGTCTTTCAATGGGGCTATCCCGGTAAATTAACGTTTCTGATATAACTCAGCCATTCAACATTCTTACTCAGCAAAAATACAGTTTAACCTAAGACGTTGGTGGCGGTTATTGTTAGTTCGCAGTAAAACTTTTTATAGAGGCAGTTTTTAGTTACACTCGGTATATTATGGAAGTGCCTACAATGTTCACAGCATGTTCAGTATTATATTATGAATACTTGATGTTTGATACACGGGTCTCGCGTACAATCAAAAACCCGATGAAAAAGCTGCCGTGTTTGGCTAAAGTAAAATAATTTTTCTAGTATTTTTTTTTTTATTTTTCGTCCAGAATTTTATTGGTGAAACTTGCATTGTTTAATCTCAAAGTTTAGTCGTAACCCGACAATAAATTATTTACTTTCTATATATAGAGTAAGCTCAAAAATCCAGTATCTACTACAGCAACGGCCGTATTCATAGTTAACCCTTAAGTAGTAAGGGACACTTACTCATACCCTCAAATCGAATATGCGTTTCATAGTCAAAATTGACGTCTGTAAGGACCCTTACATCGCCCTCACCTTAAGGGTGGATAGTATGTCCCTGTGTCGAAAAAGTATGTGCGTCTTTATTTAGACAAATAAGCAAATAGACGTAGGTAATAATTATTATTATTCTGCTAACCTAACCTGTCAACTGCAGCTAGCATTGTGTTCTCTGCATTCTCAGTGTAAACAGCGAAATATTACGTAAAATAAAGATTATAAAAATGGACGAATTTAACGAATTGTACGATAGTAGTAATGAAAGTGACCTAGAAGTAGAACCATTGACTATTGAACCATCTCTCTCTTCTGCATGCACGCTTTTTTGGGTGGCTTCCCTATTCTATCTATGATATTTCTATGTGAAAAACACGCATTTATATCAAAAATGACAACTAAACACAATCGGTCTGCAGTATGACCAACTGTTCTAAAGGAAAAAATCATGGAGGTTTACTATAATTCTTCCCTCACTCAATGAAATGACTATGAAACGCTCCTTTGAATAAGGTACCCTCAGCACTTAAGTGACCCTCAGCGAAGGGACCATTATCACTTACCTTAAGGGTTAACTATGAATATGGGCACGAATCTTATATATTTTTTAAAAGTTCTTTCCTGTTTCCCAAAGCCGGATTTAAAAGCGTCGGGATCCGGGGAAACGAAGAAATTGGACTGTGGAGGCCCTCTAAATTAAATAATACTATTTTTAGTAATTTTTTTATTCATCATAACTTCCTGATGAGCAATGGTGAACAGTTGAAGAGCTTATAAAACATTTTACGTGCTTTTTTCGAGGCGAAATCATTAATGATTTCGCTTTCTTAATTAAATTTTTTATAGTTATAGCATTTTTGAATCCGTGGTTTATGGAGACTTAATTTATGGATGACCCGGTTGTCCCGCCATAAGTCCGGCTTTGCTGTTTCTAATAAATGAACGAAACAAATTATAAAATATATTAAAAAAAATAAATGAGTTAATTTTTAATACCGTATCCAGTCAAATTGAAAAACGTTGTTCAATTAATACTGGTATGTTTCTTTTATTTTTTTTTTTAGGTTCAAAATACACATAAAACATTTTTTGCTGAAATTTGCGGAAAGTGATGGCGTAATATTGTTTGTTTGTGTATTATATATGACACTGTACACTGTACAGGCAACGTGAAATCCATAATTTGCAACGATTCATTAGATACGGTCTGTTATTGTTTACGGAAGCCATTGTCATCGGGAATAATGAACCGCCGCCTGGTAGACAAAGACAGCTATAGGCATTATGTATTGTTTACTTGCTTATTATAATATTGCTATTTTACTCTCTTATAATTCGGCATACAAATTGAAAAGAAAAACAGATAACTTCTTCAAGCATTTCCGGTAATATTTTGTAAATTATTTTTGTATCTTTTTTCTCTGAAAATGATGTAAGATATACGATGTAATCGAAAATATATCTACAGCTAACTGGTTCATTGAACCAATAATTGTTCTGCATCTATGCTCTACAAAAAAAACGGCCTATGTAGAATTTGTGGTAACTTAATATTAATCAAGTAATAATAGGGTCGTCCCGCGTATCAAAATTTGATAATTTCATACCAGAGTACTAACCTTGAGACTTTGAGCCAGATACATATCCGCGCATAGCTATAAAGAGAGGACTGTCTATGGAAAGAGAGGTATATTAAATACCTATGGTTTGTTTTCAATTTATGACAGATCAGTGTACTGTCTCTCTTTATCTATGGTGAAAAATTGACCACACACACACATACAGACAGACATCAGTCAGGAAATGGTCTTAAACGATTTCTAGGGTTTCAAAACGTGAAGATCTGTTAAAATCTCGGAATATTTTTTTCGGACTAAATCCATTACTTCCCTACCGTAGTAGAGGTGGGAAGTAAAAATGAACGTACAAAACAGGAACAAGCAGTAACCATAAAAGTTGAAATTTTTTAAAACAAAAAGATTGAAAATATTGTTAAAGTTTGCGAGCCTCCAGGCTTACATTTTTAATTTGATACGGCACATATGTTGACGGTGAATATACACTCAACTACTCTACACCAATGGTTCTAGTGAAAAGCACTGAACAGATGCTGTATACCATGTGTTGCATACTTTACCGTTTTGAATAACATGCATACGTATTAGTGCAGGCAAGTAATTTGAATTTCAAATTCAGGTTGTTAATGAGGTGTCATACAATATTCCCATCACCATTATAATTCCAACGTAGTAAGTTGATTCTGTCGGCTGATGTACAATATAATATTACGTTAGATATAGTAATTTACAACCAATCGTGCAATGGATTAAGGTTTAACTATACCAAAGAATAAGCAACTTCTATAAGACAAGTCGCGTTGCTTCGACGCGTAGAGTCATAAAGTTTCAATAACCTTGAACTTTAAATGGGTACGAGATAAAGCGCGTGAAGTTTAAATTTCACAAGATAAAATATAATAATAATATAAATTTTCATAAGATTGTGGACGATAATAAAATATAATAGTGCAGTAATAGTTTTTTTTTATATACGGCTGAAATGCAATTGAAAGATTTTTTCGTTGGAGAGCAGCCAATTATATAATTGTTTCGAAACATATAGGAAAAAATCATTTTAACAACCAGTGGTCACAATCAGAATTCTAACCTGAACCTTTCCACTTTCGCGGCGGAATGAGCTTACAATACTCAATCGTGACAAGATTGCTAACCTAATATTCTCCATATATGCTTCAGAATCAATAGATTGTGACCACTGGTTGTTAAAATGATTTTTTCCTATATGTTTCGAAACAATTATATAATTGGCTGCTCTCCAACGAAAAAATCTTTCAATTGCATTTCAGCCGTATATAAAAAAAACTATTATTATCTTAAAGAAAATCAACTCGTTGGTTGATTTCTATATCGTGTTTTATGTATATATCTTACATGTAGATTATCTTATGATTTCTACAAGATATGATTGTTTCTAGAATATTATGTGGTAATATCGTTATAGCATCGATATATCTAGGTACCTATGTATTTATTAACATATCCCATTATTGGATATTCGAAATAATTTTCACTCTCATGCTAGACTCTCGCTGGTTCGAGGATTCACTTCATATCATATAGCTATTGAATTAGCAGATATGAATTGACGCTCGCATGTAGTGAAAATCTATTGATTCTGAAGCATATATGGAGAATATTAGGTTAGCAATCTTGTCACGATTGAGTATTGTAAGCTCATTCCGCCGCGAAAGTGGAAAGGTTCAGGTTAGAATCCTGATTGTGACCACTGGTTGTTAAAATGATTTTTTCCTATATGTTTCGAAACAATTTTATAATTGGCTGCTCTCCAACGAAAAAATCTTTCTTATAATAGTGCAGGTCATATTTCCGCAGTTGCTCACAAAAATCCAAATCCTAGGATAAACAATTTTTCTTTCGTCGGTTTCAGAAAATTTTTCTCATCATAAAACTGTTTGTTATTTGTTATTGTCATTCCTGGAAATTGTTTGAACCACGAAAGTTTAAAAAAAAATTTTATTATCAGAAATTATTTTTTTCATAATTCTTAGGCTTTTCTAAATAAATTATCGTATCTCTACTGTATCCATAGTTATAATTTTTTTAGTATTTATAAAAGCGAGAAGTCTGCATTTCCAGGCAAATAAAGGTACCTATGTATAAAATTTCATAATCCTTTATTTGACAATTTTTAATATAATATTTAAGCAATTTTCAATACGATGAGCAATTTCAAATTTAAAAATCCGCCACAACCCTATTTTGCAAAAAATAACTCGAACTATTTTTAAGGCGCTCATTCTCTTTCTCTCACCCGTATGAATCGTGATAGTGCGAATGAGACAATACTTTCGTAGTTTAAACAATTTCTAGGAGTTATAATAACAAATAACAAACAGTTTTATAAGCAGGAAAATTTTCTGAAAACGACAAAAGAAAAATTGTTTATCCTGGGATTTTTGTGACCGATTGCGCCACTATGTCCTGCACTATAAAATATATGTTTGAGTTCTGAATTTTTTGTCACTTGTATGTTCAAAATAGTAAAAATAACCGTAAAAAACGACATAAAAAGTATGACACCCCAAATAAAATATCAATTTGTATATTCGGTCATGTAGGGTAACATTTGAATGGATTTTTCTTAAGAATCTCAAAACTAAAAGAAAAAACTAATTACGATGTCTCCCAGCTAGGTATAGGTACCTAAGTTTTTGAAATTTAAAGGCAAATAATATGGTTAAAAGTACGAAACCTTCAGCGTGTGCAAGTCTAACTCGCAATTGTCTATTTTATATTTGTTTTAGGTGTTGTTGCGATTTTTTTATTCGTCCATTTTGCAAATAACTCCAGAGTTTTTCTAAGCTAATAATGTTATCCACTGCTGTACAGCTATTGAATACGCAACTACAATTATTTCAAACATTCTTATGCAAATTATATTATGAATAAATTAAATTGCGTCGTGATATTAGTCTTCATGATGTTGTTTTAAATAACGACGTACCAACTAAACGAAAAGCTGTGTAGAAATTAGATAAGGAATATTACTAGATATTTGTTTAAACAATATATCTATACATTTTGTGTGCAGAAATGTAATGCATAAAGGCTGTGATGCTTGCGGCTTTTGACAAATTCCTGGGCCGTTCATTATTGGAGACTGCAACATCTGCTTTATTAACCGTGCTTTAAGGCCGACAATCCACACTCGCTCGATCAAAGTACGAAGAATCGATCATATTTTGCAGCTGACGCAGATTTAACAATCAGTCATGCTTTGCGAAACCGCAAAGCTCTTCTGTCTATTCGTATTATTGCCCCGTCCTTCGACCTGCACTACTCTGCTCTATATTATATCACATTTTATTTTATATTCCACTTTTCAGAACGGTCTCCCTACTCTTATTCATTTCCGTACATTTCATTCGTTTTTTAGGGTTTCGTATTTCCGTATGGAACCCTATTACTCTGCCTACGATGTCTGTTCGTCCGTCCGTCTGTCACAGGGCTCTATCTCACAAACGGTAAGAGGTAGCTAGTTGAAATTTTCACAGATTGTGTGTTGTTATATCATGAACCCTGGCAAATAATAATTATAATTAAATAAATAATCAATTAATTTTAATAAATTAATGTTGTTACCCGTTCACAGTACATTGAGAGTATATAGAGAATATTATTAATAACTCTCTACGGCACTATATTCTACAGGAGCGACCGCCTAGCGTAATTTAGTGATAGTGTTAGACTGAAGATCGAAAGGTCCCAGGTTCGATCCTGGGTTTCGAACCGCAATATTTGTTTTTCTTCATCAAATATTCTGTTATATTTATTTTATACTTTAATTAAATTTGAAACGAAAAAAATTTGAAACAATAAACAATAAGTATAAGTAAAAAAGTTTTTAAAAACAAATCTGTTAAATTTTTAATCCTACCTAACTCCTTGTTTTTATTGTTGTACAGAACCCTCGATGCGCGAGTCTGACTCGCACTTGGCAAGTTTTCCTAGGAATACGATTACTCAAGCATTTCAAAATCACTTTTTTGATTCGTGATAGAGTAATATTAAAATTGGAAGAGGTTAAAAAACAGCGGTTGATTTATGTGGAATAATAACAACCACCGCTAACAGAAGAACTAAATCAAAATTGGTAATTTTTTTGCCTTTAACATCATTTATTTTATTGTAAATTATAGACGCGTCGACAACTTAGATCATTTAGCGTCTTGGTTACATCAAATAACAATCAACTTAAAACTAAATGACATCACAAAACATCCATGAGCGGAGGCGGGATTCGAACCCACGACAGTCTGATTCAGAGGCGGCGACGCTAACCACTGGACCACACTGTCCTCCCCTTAACATCACATCACATAAGTGAAATACCCATAGTGCGTCGGGTTGGTAAATAAAAATTGAGTATATAGTACCCAATATTTACCCAAATACATTTGGGTAAATGGGTAATACATCATCATATTATAATACGGAGATCCTCTAACCTTACCCGTTGCACAAAATGAGCGAGCACTTATGTCTACATATTTTATATTACGGAAAACTTCATATTGCTTTCTATCTGAATTTTATAATAGATACAATATATTTAAATTTAAAAACAAACTCAATTTGACATATTTATAATACACAGGTATAAATCAGTAGGTACTTCGGTAATATATGTTATAATATACCGGGTACGTTGTCCATCGCTGCATTCATATTTTGTCTGTGCAGACAAAGTCGCGACCTGCCTTCTTCCTATTTTAAGACTATAACTCTACAATGCCATTAAAACTGAAAAGGCCATGACATAAGAATAAGAATAAATTTTATTAATAATAATAATACATAGATACATAAAGTTAGTAACGCTACTTAAGGTAATCCTGTGGCAGTAGCGATATCAAAAAAATAGAAAGGAACATGATCATTTCATGAGAAAAAAACAAAAAGAAAAAATTTTTATCTTACATACTTATATATGACATTACTTTGGATTATAAAATTATGAGTACATATATGATTCTTATGATTGGTGTGTTTAATAAATCCAGGCTCACTATAAATTATTTTAATTTATTACCGAACCGTAGTAAATAATATTTCTGGATCATTGTGAAACGATAACCATAATTTTAGATTTTTAATAAATTGATTTTTATTTTCAGCAAATTTTATATTGATAGGCAACTTATTAAATATATTTGGCGCAGTAAATAAAAAGTATCTCTGAAAGATGGTTTTGTAAGGCCTAGGTACAAAGACATTTAATATTCTAAAACTATAATTTGTTTGTAAATTAATATTATTAATATTATCATAAAAAATTTTCAAAATTTTGTATATATATAATTTTCTTATTGGCATAATATTGAGCTCTCGAAATAGTGGGAAGCTATGTTCGTACGATTTTTTATATAGAATAGTGCGTATAATTTTCTTTTGCATAATACTCACGGATTTAAAAGTGTTGAAGTATAGCATAGCTTCGTCTGTAGAAAATGACGAAAATCATTGATATATATGGGGTTCACGATTACTTATCATTCACTGTCGTTTATATTCCAGGCGTATAAACAGCCAGTTGCTACTTTATCGTACTAACTAATCCACGCCCGGGATTTTAATACTACTTCTACGTTAAGATGGCGGCCTTATTTAAGAAAATCGAGTATTTTTAACATTCAATATTATTCATTGAAAATTTTTTCGTTGGAAAGCAGCCAATTATATAATTTATTCTAAACAAATTGTAAAAAATCATTTTACCAACCATAGTCACAGTCAGGACTCTAACCTGAACCTTCTCACTTTCGCGGCGGAATGAGCTTACATTTACTCAATCGTGACAAGGTTACTAATCTAACCTTCCCCTTATATGCCTCGGAATCAATTGATTTTCACTACAAGCGAGAGTTAATTTATTATAGCTAGGTATAGTAGCTATAATAAATTAACTCTCGCATGTAATGGCTGGCGACGCCCTTTAATCTAATGTTGTCTGAGGCATAAAATTGATGATACTTTAAAAAATCCGTTCCGGGGTTTGATTTTCATATTTCAACGGTAGTAATAAATAATTAATTTAATTAGTTTTATTTACTTATTAATATCAATATTGATGAAGCGATATTTCAGTTCATCTGGGAGAAATAATAGAAAAGGTTGTAATTTATGACAACATATTTCGATTCCCACTCATGTTTACTTTGAATCTAGATCAAACAATGTCCTTTTATTTTAAAAGAGCGTAGAAGTGAGCTTTGAGGTCCGATATTTTAGAGGACACAGTAACTACACTAACTACACTCCATTCATTTTGCACTGCGACTGTAAGACATCAATCTGAATGCTGTAACGGTACAGAGTCTACATATATAACGTGTTCGCACTGTACCTTGGTCCTCGTATCTATTCTAACCTATAATTTATTGCCCTATATTTATAACATCTGACCGTAACAATGGGGATGAAATACAATTTTCCAGGACGCGCAAAATAAATCTCCGGAATGTCCTCTCATTTATTGAACATTTTTTCGAAACATAAGTTGTTGAGAAATGGCATTTTACGAACATTTTATTGTCATAAAAACGCACTCCGAGTTGTATTTATATAATATTTTTTTATTATCGCCCTCACACTGCTCTCTCAAAACGAGTAACTTAGCTTCTTTTAGGAGAGACATGCTGCTGTCTTCTTTATTAACTTTTTTATGATAAAATTATCGTGGTAATTGTTGCAGGCCAACGAATTTATCTTCTTTCGCATACCGACGAAAAAATACTGTTGTAATTTTATTTACTTTATGAATTAGATATAATTTGTGAGCTTTTTACATAATATAATAAAGTTTGTTGAGCAAAAACTTATCATTAATCATGAAACAAATTATGATCGTTTAGTGACCATTTAGTTTGATCAGACGACAGTAATTTACGGCTTGACCAAATAAAGTGTGTTTTTTACAATGTTAAAAATTGGAAACCTTTTCTGTTTTCTTTTGTAGAACTTCGCTAGTTCATAGAAAAGTAACACGAGTTCTTTGTATATCCGAATCACACAAACTTACGTTAATCTATCATCTGCATATTTTACAAATAGTTCGACTATACAAGACTATTGCCATGCAATCGACCAAATTTTCCATTGTATTTCCATATAATTACTACATCATTTATCTGCATATTTGGTTATCGCGAGAAACGATGGCGCCAATTATCTAAAAAAATCGTCTGATGAATTGTTGTCGATATTAACAGATATTCACACACATTTCGTTTCATATTTTAATTTCAAATCAAACAGATAAAGCAATATTATGTTTTAAAAAACTCAAAGCAAACAAAACTCGACCATTTTAGTAACCAGTTCATTTTTTTCAATTTGTTACGATTACCAATAAAGAATCAAATCGTATTTTCACCAATAGAAACAGGTGATTTATAATATGAAGAACCATGGAAACGCCATATGAACAACATCCGTATTATTAGGTATCTATTTTCAAGGTCATTTTTAATATCCCACTCAAAACAATATATAACTTATGTATCCTCTGAGGTGATCGTCTGTATCAACTACCCTATCAAAGCAAGGATTGGTTTTTGATTGATGCTTCCCTTGTTTCAGCATCGCGTATTCGATACGAGATCACAAGCGGTAACATAGGAGGGGCTTTCGCCGTCAAGAATATGACAGGTGCCATCTATGTCGCTGGGGCACTCGACTATGAAACACGAAAAAGGGTAAGTCCCCAAATATTTTCTACTATAGATAGATATTTATTTTCTTGGACTTTTCCAGGTATACAGCAACGTCAGATAAAGAAATATTAAAACTTATAATAGAATTTTAATGTCAGAAGCGAAGCTTATTATATTAAATATACAGGGTGCGGAATTGCTTTGCGGGTAATAGGGGTTTAACCCGAAAAATTAAACTTTTGCGATTTCCTGCTTCCCTAATTATTTTAGGAAAAATATCTTCGAATAAAAGTTTTAGAACATAAAATTCTGCATGTAAATCATTAAACAAAATTAATTTTGCATGCTTTGTAACAGCAGAAATTTGATATGAAAATGTCAAAATTACCTCAAAAACAGACAGCCATGGAACTTGAACAAAATGATGACGTTTTAGCTGTCAGAATAATTTCTAATCATTTTGTTCAAGTTCCATGGCTATCGTTATCTGTTTTTGAGGTAATTTTGACATTTTCATATCAAATTTCTGCCGTTAAAAATCATGCAAAATTAATTTTGTTTAATGATTTAGATGCAGAATTTTATGTTCTAAAACTTTTTATTCGAAGATATTTTTCCTAAAATAATTAGGGAAGCAGGAAATCGCAAAAGTTTGATTTTACGGGTTAAATCCCTTTTACCCGCAAAGCAATTCAGCACCCTGTTTATAAAATATTTTTTCGATCACACCTATCACTAAAACTAATTCTTTCCAATGTTAATGAGCGTTAATAATATAATACTTCGAAATTTCTTCTTAAATTGAAGAAATGTAAGTTTACAACAATCTAAAATTGAATTCTGGCAAATTTGTTTATCGATTTATTTCATAATTTCCTAAAAAAATATATTTCTTTTTCGTCGTTCTAAAATGAAATTTGTTTTAGTTTCTTTCATTGATATTTAAAGTTAAGACATTGTATTAAGTTTTATTTATTCATTGAACAAAGTAGCCCGATCATTTTAGATTTTTTCAAAAGATTAACTGTCGGATTAAAACTTTTGACGCAATTAGGTGTCCCCCGCAAAGCAGATGAAGAAATCATATTTTGGTCCATTAATTAATTATTTAAATCCGACAGTTTTCTTGCTTCTTATATCGAATTTGATCTAAAATGATTATTGATTGGGCTAAAGAAAACACATTCCATGTTATTATATTAAATTGATTACAGTTACCTACTAGGAATCTTTTATATAAATGATTTATATTTTATCATCTGAAATATTAAACATTAAGTTTTATAGAAGAAAACGGCTTTAAAGTGGCTTAAGGATCCAAATAAGAAGCAAATACTGTTATTATTGCATTTTTTAATTTTTGGACAATTTTACTGTTACATTTGACGGCATTTGGTAAGTTATTCAATAATTTTCATACATTATTTTTTAAGTATTTTTCCAAACTAACACAATTTTAAAATTTTTATACAGAGCTCTGATGATAAAAATATAATTTTCGAAACGTTAGCTAATAAATGCAATAATAACAGTATTTGCTTCTTATTTGGATCCTTAAGCCACTTTAAAGCCGTTTTCTTCCATTATCATCAGGATCACCACTTTTCTGTTTTTAATCAAAACAGATTCTTCACATTAAGATTTATGATTTGCTCTCATGTTTCTTCATTTGTACGTATATCGTTGATTTAAGACTTGAAACTGTTTTTATAACAAAAATAATAGAAGGAAGTGTTTCCCAACCGGTTTATTTCTTACCTATTTTTTTATTATTTTGATTAAAAATGTCAGATTAATTAAACAATTGACCATGAGCGCAAGCAAAACAAATAACCTTCTGTCCTACACTTTTTAGAAAGAACTAGTTATGCCATCTCATACTGGTAAAGTCCATATATTTAGAGAAAACTTAACCGCCTCATGCGCAGAAAGTCAGAAACCAGATTTTAAGATATTAAATTTAAAAACACCTACTTAACTCTCGAACTCTAGTGCTTAAAATATGCTCTGCATAGCTCAAAATGAAACAGATCTGTTAAGTCAAGTATCTTATCTACGACATACGTACTACAGTTGATGTATGTATTTGGCGCGTGTCTCGTCAAATTGCAGTCATTTTTCAGAGATCCAGGATAAAAGGGTTTCTGGTGCTGTGTTTGTACGTTTAATTTACCGCTCCAGTGGCTGACCAACTGAGCCAGTGGAATCACGGGAAGATCAATTACCAGATTATTGATTTCCTGTCCAAGGCTCTCTAGATTGTTGATTAGATTACATAATATATAACATAAGTGTGTGGCATTGTCTTATGTTTACGAGCTTCCATTGACCTTGGAGTCTGTGTAAAGCCCTGCTTACACTTAATAAGCATACAGCTCTGAATTATTAGTGTATTTGATTGTTATGTTAATTTAAATACTAAAATGCTTGTATTAGAAAATTCACTATTTTGTTAAGTGAGTTTTATACTCTATATAATACAAAAAAGTTTTCTTTCTTTTAATGAACTTTTCATAAAACACAGTATACGTATTTCAAAATTACACGGCACCAATGTAGGGATGTGTTCTCCATCACAAAATAAGCAAAACAGTCCACGTTAATGTATGGCCTAAATTGATTTATTACCGAGATATTGGGCCATAAAGATATTTTTTAACAGTATAGGTACAACATTCATAGTAATTGTTCAAAATGGCCTTCGTTTGTTGAATGCAGCATTACTTTGCGACATATTATGTTTATATCGAGCTTTTCGTTTATTTTGTGGTAGAGAGCACATCCCTACAAATTACAATGGTGCCGTGAAATTTTAAAACATCCTGTATATTTCTTAGTGTACGCTCATTTTCTGAATATATTTTTAGGGTAGATGTAGGTTTTAAAAACGATTAAAAATTGATCAGGTATTTCCTTTTCTTACCCTGGATCACATACCTACATAAATTATCCCGAAAGAAGGAGAAAATATTGCAAAACGTTTTTCTCTTATCTCTTGCGTTTCCTTGGGCAGCCATTCATTGCATTGTATTGAAAACAGTTTTGATTTATTATACAACACGATGTTTTGGATTTAGTTATCGTCATAAATTCTCAACAGATAATTATCTTTTGATGGAAATAACAAAAGTATAACACAAAAGATAATTCAATGATACAAGACAATGAAAAAACATATTATACATTGTATAACAATTGTTGGGTTATATAGTTTCATTTAATTTTTAATCTACGTCTTGTCCGGAAATATTAAACCTTTTATAATTTACATTACTAATAATTTTGACTTGAAAAGAATGATTATTTGAGTTGTGTAACAAAAATCGACTTGATTTTATAATACGAGTAATCACTGATTTTTATTCGGTGCGTACAGAAATATAATATTTTGTTTCTCTTCTTTTATTAGTGGATATTAATATTTTGCATTTCTTTATTAAACAAAGTATAAAGCATTTGAATATTTCGAAACTTGCAACCGCGATGGGAGATAACGACATAGTAGCTATGTTCCAACCTACTATAAATGGATCGTTTTGAAACGGTAACGAAACTGTTTTTATCGGTTTTGTGCGCATGTGTCAACCTTGCACAGTTATGTGACGGTACAAACGTAGACATTGGTGGAACGCTTTTGTGACCGTTTTGTGCATCAAATCATGGCCTCCATGACCATGCATATGGTCAAAATATATTAATTGTCAAATGTAAATTTCTAATTTCAGGCTTTTTTTGTTGTTAAAAAAACATTTTGAAAATGAATAACTTATTTGATGGCTAGTCGTAAGAATAATATAAATAAATAAACGTACTAAATGTTTTAACATTTTTCGGTAAAATATGCTAGCTACATTTTTTTGGAAATAAAAAATATGCAAATTATTAATTTATAGTCGTGATGTTTTTGAGCGTTTGTTAAAAATTGCATTGTTCGTCTAGCATTTACTTATTTAAAATTTTTAGAATTACACGAGTATAAATATAATTAAATTTTATTAACTAAGAATTCAAATATAAATATTTAAATTAATAATTGTGCAAAAACAAACAAAACAAAACAAATCTCAAATGAAGAATAAAGAGATATTTGATTAGAGACGAGACAAAACAAGTTCAAGTTGGTATATTGAACAGAGACAAACGTAACAAAGTGCTTAATGCGCATGTCAGTCTTAGAGTTTCATTTTGGTTTCGTGTCTAGAGCATGTACCGAAATGATCGTTCGGAAACCGTTTACAAACTATCACAAATTCGGTTGGAACGCTTTAAGAATCGTCCACAAACGTTCAGACGTTCGGTTGGAACGCGTTCTATCCACTGCGCATGAGCGTGTCGGTAATATTACGGTATTCAGAGTGGCTGGAATAAAGCTAGTGTCGTGCGTCGCACTCATGCGCAGACACCGATGAATCAAGGTCTCTCATCTCGAACTGATCCATATTTATTTCCATTTAATCGGTATCGCTGTCCGAGTGTCGCGGTCGTAGTTTTTTAATTGGAAACCATTTATATAATAATTTATGTAATACAATATTTTTCCATTTTTAATTTCGAAACCTTGTTTCCGCTTTTAATAAAAATTGTTTGGGAACCGCTGAATGGCAGTATAACCCAATATTTCAAATAGATATTTTTGTAATTATTTTTCAACTCGTGTCGTGCTTAATCGACATTGCTACTGCAGTGTAATTCTTCTTCAGTGTAACCCGATCTTTACGGCGTCGCATGCCTCTATCTCTATGGACTATAAATAACTTTTACGTTGTACGTAGCAAAGATATCATCATTACCGTCATAAAAACAAAAATTGAATCTCACTTTTCCGGGATAAAAGTGATCTATGTACGTGAACTGTGGTTGCATCTGAAAAAACATACCTATATAGCTGTTTTCATTTTTCTTTAAGGGTTCACCTTGACTTTAGAACACGTGTCAAGTTTCTAAAACAGCTGTGAACTAAAGTCGTTTTTTGTTGATTTCATTTATAACTAATTTTTTTCCGCAAATTCGGTCACGTTCATGTCGATTTTAACGGGGACCCTATTTTACTTCGAGCATAGTCAAGTAAAAAGTACATGTTTCGCTACCACATTAAGTTTTATTCAAATCGGTCCAGTCGTTTTCGAGTGGTGCCGGTACGAACACACAGGACAGACAAAAAGTCTGGAATTGCTAAACCCGAAAAAAATCGAAATTACAAAAAGTTAACAATTTTATATAATATTAGATCGATGGGTGCAACTGTTTCATACCCGCTCTTCCACCATTGTCTACCGCTACTTTCACCGTTTGAACCAAAACATTTTTTCCGTTGCTTCCACCACTATTAACATAGCTATTTGAAACTAGTTTTAATTTGCATATTATTATCAAATAAAAGTCACATTATAGTTTATTTTGAGTACAGTAGTTATGCCTATACGAACTAAAATTGACTTTGTAAGCGTTGATTCCAAATTGCAAATTATCTATAAATTTAGAGGCTATATAATATTCTAGTAAAATCAGAAACTACTGCGCAATTTTTGAATACCTGCCCTAGCACTGGTTGCTCCGATTTGATCAGGATATAGAATATGTATAGACCATTATCTAAATAAATAAAAATAAAATAATAATATAACCTTTTATTCTAGATGTATTGTACTGTCTTCTATTCTTCAAACAAAATATACAGTACTTCAGCAGAAGAAATAAGCCATACAATGTTCGTGGTAATGGACGTATTGCACAAGAAAAATAGTACTTTAACGGTCCTAAATAACAGCACTTACAATTACATTGTCAGAATATGCAATAAATTACCGCTGAACATAAAGGATATAAAAAAAATTAAAGAAAATCTTCATAAATTAATTACTATATTCTGTTGATGAGTATTTTAATATAAATTTTAATGTGTATTGTGATAATATGTCTTAAGAGTTCTTCTTCCTTTTATATTGTACCTGGCGCGTTCAATACTGCTTAGCAATCAAAAGAATAAAGAGAATTTATTATTATTATTATTTTGTATAAATAATAGACGCACTTTAATATTTGGCAGCGTAAATAATATAATTTTAAAATATTGCTGAATAAAATGCATAAATTCTTCAAACGAAATGCCATTTCCTTTATAAAATGAATGCTATACTAAGCGTCAACGGAAGCTCATATACAATTAATAAATGCCGACGTTTTTTTTACTAATACCAAACTACAGTAGATCTTTATTATCCGGGAGCCGATTATCCGGTTTGCGGGTAACTCATAATATTTGTGTACACGAAAAACTGAATTTAGATTTAGTTTTTCTACTGCTTTATTTTGCATTTAAGAACTGTTATTTTATAGGAATTAAAGTTAAGCTGTTTAAGTTAACCTAGGTATCAATGTTTTCTGCATTTTGCAGTATATCCATGTAGGTACCTCCTCCGGGACCTTACTACGGACAATAAAGAGTCCTACTGTATATTATAATATGTTGTGTATCTCAACATTTTGTTCATGTTTGTAATACGCAAATAATAATGCGCTTTGTTCATAAAACAGTACGAATTACGACTGGCTGCGTCAGACAATCTCAAAGAAAACTACACAACAGTTGTGATTCACGTAAAAGACGTGAATGACAACCCACCAGTATTCGAAAGGCCAACCTACCGTACGCAGATTACCGAAGAAGATGATCGAAATCTGCCGAAACGTGTCCTTCAGGTCAACCGACATCTGATTTTATTATTGTTATTTTTTGTTCATTTGTTATTTCAGCGCTGCACGATTATTGGATTTTTTTTTCGAATTTGTTTTAACGTCTATTTTGTTTTGTGCATGGTTTTGTTTTCAATTCTTTGATTACATAGTTTTTTTTCTTTCTTGTAAATTTCAAGTAGAGCACTTTTTTTGACTATAAAATATGTAGGTGCAATAGCTAGAAATTATTGATTATTGTTTTTATTGATTTTTTTTAAATCTCATCAAATAATAAATCAAATTTATACATAATATTTTTGTATGATACTTTTTGAAAAGAGCGAACATGTACTATATTTTTGACGACATAAGACGCCACTCACACCATTACTTTTTTAGACATGTATTTTTTCCGTTATTTTAAATATTTGAACTTTTGGTAATAGCACAGTGCGAACGGATAAGCACAAACATATTTTTCTTTTTAATCAGAGCTGCTGGGTTTATCTGAGTCGGCTATTAGTCCAGTCACGAGAGCTTAAAAAGGTAGGTCCACCTTGCGTTTTGCGCAGCAAATGATTTTATTTTTTTGTGTCCTCAAGCATGTTTAGGAGATGTCAAATCCAAGTTTGCGACCTCTAAAACAGAGCGGTGTAGTTTTGGTGGGCTAAAAACCATGATTTTTTTGCACTTTTTTACGTTTTTTGCTTATAACATAAAAACGGCTTGTCCTATCGAAAAAATGGTTCTATTCAAAATTAAAGAGCACAAAATTTACTTCAAAATGCATTAGTCAAATATGTTTTTGTTCCGATTTTACCGACTCTACAGAACTTAGAAAATAAAAAAAAAAAAATAAACTCTTTTTTTGTTTGAAGGCGCTAATCTCAGGAACTACCAGTCTGTAAAAGAAGCAAAGTACTAATCAATGAGACCCTATACGAGTTTTTTAAAAATTCAATCCCAAAGAGTGAAAACGGGAGTGTAGGATTTATTGTAATAACAAAAAATCCTACATCCACGTTTTACTCCCTGTGGGATTAAATTAAAAAAAATAACCGAATAGCCTATAACCTTCCTTAATAAACGGGCTATCTAACAAAAAAAAAATTTTCAAATCGGACTGGTAGTTCCTGAGATTAGCGCGTTCAAACAAAAAAAAATAAACCCTTTTTTTGTTTGAACGCGCTAATCTCAGGAACTACAAGTCCGATTAAAAAAAAAAAATTTTTGTTAGATAGCCCGTTTATTGAGGAAGGTTATAGGATATACGAGTTTATTTTAAATTTAACCCCGAAGGGGGTAAAACGTGGGAGTAAGATTTTTAGTAATAACAAAAAATCTTACACCCCCGTTTTACCCCCTTTGGGATTGAATTTAAAAAAACTCGAATTGCCTAAAACCTTCCTTTAAAAACGGGCTATCTAACAAAAAAAAATTTTTTTTAATCGGACTTGTAGTTCCTGAGATTAGCGCGTTCAAACAAAAAAAGAATTTATTTTTTTTTTGTTTGAACGCGCTAATCTCAGGAACTATCAGTTCGATTTGAAAAATTTTTTTTTGTTAGATAGCCCGTTTATTAAGGAAGGTTATAGGCTATTCGAGTTTTTCAATAGTTGAAAGCTTGAAAAAATGCTTTTTTTTCATTTTGGTAAATTTTGGCAATTTTCTAAGTTCTGTAGAGCCGGTAAAAATGGGAACATAAACATATTTGACTAGTGCATTTTGAAGTAAATTTTGTGCCCTTTAATTTTGAATAGGAGCATTTTTTCGATAGGACCAGCCGTTTCCATATTATAAGCAAGAAATCGAAAAAAGTGCAAAAAAATCGTGGTTTTTAGCCCACCAAAACTCCCCCGCCCTGTTTTAGAGGTCGCAAACTTGGATTTTACATCTCCTAAACATGCTTGAGGACACAAAAAAATAAAATCATTTGCTGCACCAAACGCAAGGTAGACTTCCTCTCGTGACTGGACTATATCGGTTCATAATTTCAATTTATTATCTATAATAAATAAACTGAAAAACAAACCATGGTGACGCCTTATAAATGGCGTCTAACTGAGCTTAGCTATTTTCATTTATTTATTTATATTATTGTAGATTATAGATAGATATCGTAAATTATAGACGCCCGAAACACAGGCAATTCGCGTCTTTTGTAGAGTATAGACGCTCGACAACTAAGATCATTAGGGCGTAATTACATCAAAATAATTAATTAAATAAAACATCCATGACCGGAGGTGGGATTCAAACCCACGACAGTGTGCTCCAAAGGCCAATACGCTAAACATTACACCAAGCTGTCCTCTATTTGCACTAGTTATTCTTATATTTGGACATAAATGGAACATAGTGCATGGTACTGAATAAGCATATTATATCGGTTCAAATATAGAATATTCAATAAAATCGAGCGAATAAAACCCGTTGAGTATTCTCTACAGCGTCGGTATAGGCTTATTAAACTAATAATTTTCCCAGAGCTGAACCAGTTTCTCGGAATATCGTCTTGCAGTGTTACCGAGCAGGGCTGTGCACAAACAATGACAAAAACTAAACGAAGTTGACGTTTGGATCTCAGTTATCACTGAGAAAACTACGAAAAAG
The DNA here is from genome assembly GCA_039654895.1 of Mongoloraphidia duomilia. NCBI lineage: Eukaryota > Metazoa > Arthropoda > Insecta > Raphidioptera > Raphidiidae > Mongoloraphidia > Mongoloraphidia duomilia. The sequence goes on along the minus strand of CM077522.1, from coordinate 19,199,593 downwards.
AGCATAATTATTATTTTATCTAATATACATTTAACCCTCTCATTAAATCCAGCCATGTGGGTCAGAATTCCCTTGCGTATTTCTAGTAGCGTTGTGCAGGCCCGCCGCTAGCTGTTTCGTCGCCCGCGTGCAATACCGATTATGCCGCCCTACGACTACTTACTCTGAGTTTTGTCAAAAAAAAAGATAATTAATGTTTTCTCATGTTCTGAGTTTTGTCAAAAAAAGGATAATTAATGTTTTCTCATTATGGTGGGGAAAAAAACAACTTAACGAAGATAAAACATTTATTTTAAAACTAAGATTCTTAGTTTTAACGGATGCCAATAGATGGAGATTTTAACGTCATTCGGTCGGATTTTTTTCTATGCTATGACATATTTTCTTATCCCCTCAACGGGCACGCCTCGCGCGCTCCAAGGAGTCCTTGGAGCGCGCTAGGCGCCCCAAGTGGTATCCTATGCGCGCCCTCTGCGTAGGAGTCGACCGGCCAGGGGTACAATGACTTGAATTAGGTATGAGTCGCTCGATTTGCCGCCCCCTGGGCGTGCCGCCCGTGTGCGGTACACGCTTTGCACGCCCGCTTACGGCGGCCCTGGCGTTGTGCATATTTCTACGTATGTGAGTTGTATCGCAAAGTGAGATTGGCTTTGATACATAAGGATAAAGGAAAATCTAGATCAATTGGCAATTATCCTTTTTTTGATTTTAGTGGGAAAAAGGTCGGTGAACAATTAAGTTAAAGAGTGACTATACAGAGAGTCATAATTTTTATCGTTTATTTTTTCGTTTCATTTCCGTTCTAAATTTTAAAATCTATAACAGTTTTAAAGAAGCTGAAATTTCGAAGTAAAAATGTTCGCAGCTATTCGATTCAACCAATCACAAACGTGACGTGTTTTTTAGGGCTTTACGGCGGACCTTTAAGAATTTACTGACTTTATTACTAGCCATCAGTAGATCACCAAACAAAAAAGAGGGCCATGCTTTTTCTCAAAGAATAAAAAAGAGTGTTTATTTTTTGCAAATATTTACTAGGTAGGAAGTATAGGACTGGTCATCAGTCGAATTTTTTTTATTACAACAGGCTTTGGTTTTTTGTGGAAGCCGTTTTAAGTATCATTCTTAGAGGGAATAATTTAACGCATCAGTTTTAAAAGAAATTAAACAATATGCTTTGAATAGAAAGTAGGCTCCGTGTTAAGAAAAAAAAATTACAAACAAGTGCTACTGTCTTTATCTTGAAATTAACCCGTACAGTACCAAGGTTATTAGAGTACAGGTTGTCTCATTCCATCTGACCAATCAGCGTAAGCGCGGGAATGACGTCAGCTAGAATTTAGTTTAAATCAAGTACAAACATTGTTAAAGATTATGCTTATTTATATTAGGTGCTTCGTGCAGATTTTTTCTTAAAATTGGCAGGAGACAATAAATAGAAGAATAGATGTTAAAAAATAGGATAATTTTTATTTTTATTACAAAATTTAGGTTTTAATATCTATAATATAAACAAACAAGAAATTAAATAATGCTCAAGAAATGGCAGATCTTGTTAATTACCTATTTTTTTAAATTTAAGAAACGAATAGAATTAACTAACAAATTGATAAATTAATTATTTTATCTTTTATATTCACAAAATATTAAAAATAACCACAAAACACCATAACACTTAACAGCTATCGCAAAATTGACAACTTATCATATTTTTTTCAGTAATAAAAGAATCATGTTTCTATTAAATATTGAAAAAACATATCACACTACCATGGTTACTGTGATTTTTATTTCCAAAAATTAGCAGCGTCCATCGTCTGATCTTTTCTATTGAAGTGAGTAAGCATGGTATATTCTGAGTGACGTCATCCCCCCACTACTATCTATCGGAATGAGGTAACCTATGCTCTACTAACCTTGGTACAGTACAACCCTAGTTATCAGAGATGAAATTTATGTCAAATGACTTGGAACTGCTTGTAAATGTAGGTAGACAGTTGAGTCAGGATGTTTTTGGCAGTACTCCTTTTATAGAATACTATGGAGACTGATCCCCTTCTACTCTGCCTTACCCAGTTCTGTTTAGAAATAAGTATTCTACGACTCGAAACCAAATTTTCTAAATTGGATTGATTACAAATTTCATTATTTAATTCAATAATCTGTACACGGAAAAGAAATTTTGTTACGGGAAATTAATTCGTTTGAAAACAGTACTAGTAAATATAATTATAAATATTAATTCCTAGAAATTGTATCAAATCAAATGAGTTCAATTTATAGTTCCCTAAAATAACCTGTTTTTTTTAATAAATGTGTAGGTAAAGCTAAAAAATTTAAATAGCATTGTTTTTATTATAAGCGAAAATTTACGTTCAAAGGAATTGTTAATAAAAAAGAGATAATTAAAAATAAAATTAGCTCAATTAAAAAAGTATCTATATAAAATGAGAAAACAAAGAACTTTGTTTTATTATTGTGTGTTGTTAACAACGCTATATACTGTTTGAAAAAGCAAAATATTGTAATCCTGGTTTTTTTTTTCAAAAGCAAATTAATTAAATTGAAAAGGAAACAATGCACAAATACGTTACTATTAAAAGTTGCATTGTGGAGTAGATGCTTTTACCGCCATCTGTGTTGCAATTCAAAATCACACAGCAGAAGTAAGAGCAAATACTTTCGACCATGTTTATTTAGATTAGAATTTCAGGCGGCTTAAAAAAAGAAACAATCGTAAAATATAACCACGCAAAGCCAAATATATTTCTTACTATTTGTTCCGGTTACCATAAATAGGGATTAGGAACACATACGATCTCTAATTATTATTATTGTTTGAAAATGTTTTTCTTTTAAGCCGACCCTGATCAGCATGTCTACATATTTTCACCTATACATCGCATTAGCGAGCACATTATTACGTATAATATATAAAAATTCGTTTAAATTATTATTATTTTATTATTAATTTCGTTTGTTTTGTTTTTCTCTTGTTTGTTTTTGGCGCATGTTGGTATTGTTATTGTTCACCGTGACTGCGCGGCGTACACAGTACGATCTTGAACTGGTTGCGTCAGACAGTCTAAATGAAAACTCAACTAGGGTGATCATTAATATCCACGATGTCAATGATCTACCTCCGGTTTTTGACTCGCCTGTTTATAAATCTACAGTCGAAGAAGAAACGCCAGGACCTTATCCTGTGCGCTTGATGCAGGTTTGATTCTTACCATGGTTACCACTTCCTTATTTATAAATAAGTCCAATTCACACAAAACCGAAATTCTATATTTATAATTATATTTATTATATTTATAATTCTATATAATTTCTATATTTTTTCAGTATGTCGAAAATATATAATTAGTATTTTTGATTTAGCTTTTCTTGAATAATATAATAATTGATAACTAATTTAATGAATGTGCCATATTTTTCCTTTAAAAAAATATATAAAAGTTGTCTCAGAAAATACTAGTAACCGACAAAAACATATACCTACTCATTCAAATTTAAAATAAACGAGAAACTCATGTCTTACATTTCTTGTTATAAAATGTACTTACATACATTTAAAATTTTGATTTCTGTACAAAAAAGTCAATGTCATTAAGTAACATATAGTTATTAAATTCTTACATTTATGTTAGAACATTTTATGAAATTTAAATTTAAAGATTGTGAGAATTACAGGGAGTTCCCGCTCATAGCAACGTAAGTTAGTTAAAATATTAACAACTAGTATAAAACCCCGTGCAAAAATGATTTTACGGACGCTATAATGTACACACAAAATGCGTAGAACGTCAATACTGTTATGTACCTATTTATTTATGGCCGGTTTATCGTACAATTTAATCACGGGGGCTTGAGAATAGCCGAGAGTGTAGCGGCGCTGTTGTTTACATGGCGTTGCTATGGTTCCTCTATTACAAGTCCCCAGTTCTCGGGTTCTAGCCCGAGAGCTGGTAAAAGTGTCAATTGGATTTTCAATTTATTATTAAAAAAAAAAAAAAATAATAATGAATTGAAAATATGAATTGGTGCTAGGCCCAAATAACCTTAGCTGTTGGTGGTCTTTAAAATACAATACAATTTAATCACGGTGTTTTTTTAATCACACTGTTAAATTAAGAGTTGCTATGGTAACGAAACGCAGCAACCAATGAACACGTAGCAATCAAAATTTAAAGATTTCATTGTTAGTTAGCTGTGAAACTAAAAAATACCGTTTAAAAATACTGTTTTGTACCTATGTAAACATGATGTAAACGTCTTACAGCAATTCATTTTCATAAATAACTTGGAAACTATTGAGATTTGGATCCATGGGTTCAAATATCTATAGTTTCTTATTTTCTTATTTCTTATTCTAAGTTCATCTATCGCGCAGTACTATGCATTGCACTTTTTTCTGACACCCTGTATATTACTAATATGACAACTACGATGCTACTGTTAGGAAACTTGTTTTGTGTGAATTGGATTCTTTCTTACTAACTCTTCATATGCGTAAGTAAAAACTGAAATTCATTATATCCATCGTCAATCAATCAATTGCATGACATTCTAAAAACAAAATATGAACATGATTACATAATATCGTACTCGTATTTCATTGTTATTGTTTTGTTGGTTTTAGTTCTTTTTTTTAATTTGCTTTTAATGTCTTTAGCTCGGTATTATAAAAGATAATTTAAAGCTAGTATAATATAATTTAAACAAAAAATATTTTTTTCAACTCACTAAATGGCTAATTTCTATAGACAAGTTTTGTCAATCCTGTATATCATACATTTGACAAAAAGCATTAAATCTGTAACAAATTATTCTGACAGAGATATTATAAATTATAATTTAAAGAGTGAATTTAGTACGACTGAGAAATACATAAGTAGAGTTATATTGTTACATCAGCCAAATTACATAATGTATTCCGCAATATTAGGAAGATAAATTTTTCCTAATATTGCGGAATACATTATGTAATTTGGCTGATGTAACAATATAACTCTACTTATAAATTATAATGTTCTACGTCATATAGAACTTTATAAATAGTCCTAAAGTTTTACAAACATGTTAATCACATAATTATTGTTAGTTTGTGTGCTTATGATCATGAGCCTGACTTACAACAACAATACAATTTTTTGTTTAATCTAATCTTTAGAATCCTTGATTATACTTTTAATAAAATGGTTTTACGAAAACAAAAATGTACCGAAACCGTACTATTCGTAAAATAATACGTTGTCACAGTTATTATAAAAAGTAACCAAAAAGTCCTGCGCAACTATTAAATTGTTTTTAAATGTTTTCTCGAGAAGTTTTGATATTTGTAAGTAAAGAAGGGCTGAGAATTAGTAGAAAATTAAATTAAAAATTGTTAACAAAAATAAAAAAATTGTTTTGCCCTACACTGTGACTTTTTGTGAGTTCCCAAAATATTTTTGTGTGGTTTCAAAGCACCCATGAACAAATTTTCGATGTTTTCGTAATGTAAGGAACCTCATAATTATAATAGATACTAATAATTGTAATGAATTAAATTATCTGTTCGTGGGTTGCTTGAAGAAAAGTTCACTATAGTTATTTATTAATGTGAGGGGACTCCCGTTGATTTTCGAAAATCGGCGCCTAGGAATATGTGGAAATATTTGGTTAGAAACTGGCCATAAGTGATTTCAATGCACTAATCAGAAGAAATCTTCAAAATTAAAACATTCTGTATTCTTTTGTAGTACCGAAATTCATTTTATTATATGTTGAGCACATTATTGCACATGTTGTGTTGTTATTCAGTTTTTAAATCATTGTTTATGTATTAATTTGTGATTAACGATAAAAAAATAGTAGTGTTAAATGTCAGTGAAATTTATATGTTTCAATTACTTAAATGCTGGTTCAAATTCCAGCTTCGTATTCCAAAAATCTTTTATTTATGTTCGAGAGTCTTTTGTTAATTGAAAAAGGTAAACATTTCTTTTTTACTCTTTTTCGTATTCAGTATTCAGTATTGATATTGTTATTATTTCAACAAAGAGAAATCACTTTTAATTCATCGAAACTCCACAAAACATTAATACATATATTACCGAGTCTTAAAATTTTGTAAATGAGAATGAAATTTGCTTGCTAACTTTTATCTGAAGTTGGATATCTCGAGCTTTACTTAAATATATAGCAATTAAATAAATGTATACAATTTCTATAAATTATTTTTTTTTATATACAGGTTACCGCAACCGATGGAGACAAGGACAGACCACAAAATATTGTATATTTCCTGACGGGTCAAGGAATAGATCCTGATAATCCTGCCAATAGTAAATTCGATATAAATAGAACAACCGGTGAAATATTCGTATTAAAGGTAGTTATTAATAATTATAAAATAACATTCTCTTTCTTTTTAATCTGAAAACGGTGCTATGGTCATCATTACGGTAGCCAATAACTACGAGAGATTAATAAAATTTCTAAAATAAAATAAATAGATAATCGTATCTATCTACTCTTTACTTTGCCAAAAATGATTACAGAAATATTGGGCCATTATTAAAAGAACATACAAAGAATGATAATAAATATGATTTAGAAATATAACAAATCAAAAATAAAGAAATTTTTTCTTATAGTGGACGATAAGTTTCAAATCTATTAGTATAATGTTTGGAGATGAATTTAATTTTTATGACCTACTTATAGTCTACTTGTGTCGTTGAAATACTTGAATAAACTTTTTAGACTTTAAAATCTCCTTAATAAATTAGTGGCGTGACTACAGATTTCTGGCCCCTGGCACATTTTTGAGATGGGCCATCTAAAACATGATAATTTATTTAAACTCGTCAACGAAACATTTTTCGACAACGTGTTGGCCTTCCTCAAGTGTTCTTACTGGCAATAGGGCCTTCCGGGGACTGGGAACCCTTAACATTTTACCAGCCCGGCCACCATGTTGTTATACCAGTGCAATGAAGTTGTTTCTAATCTACCTTGATCAAGTATTTCAGGGACATGCGTTTGATAATAATTGTCTTTTACCACTATTACCATTGACTGGATGTAAAATTAATTTTACTATTTTAAACTTTACCAGCCATTGGACAGAGATCAACCGAATGGTCGACCCCAATGGCGATTCACCGTATTTGCTCAAGACGAAGGAGGCGAAGGACTCGTGGGCTATGCCGACGTACAAGTCAACCTCAAAGACATCAACGACAACGCCCCAATCTTCCCGCAGGGCGTCTACTTCGGCAACGTTACTGAAAATGGTACTGCCGGTATGGTGGTCATGACAATGACCGCGGTCGATTATGACGACCCGTCCGAAGGCACGAACGCGCGTCTCGTATACTCGATAGAGAAGAACGTAATCGAGGAAGAGACGGGCTCACCGATATTCGAAATCGAATCCGAAACAGGTGTCATCAAAACAGCCGTCTGCTGTTTGGATCGAGAAAGAACGCCTGATTATTCGATACAAGTTGTCGCTATGGACGGAGGAGGACTCAAAGGCACGGGCACTGCCAGTATACGAGTCAAAGACATAAATGATATGCCGCCGCAATTTACAAAAGACGAGTGGTTCACGGAAGTCGACGAAACCGACGGTACTAACTTACCGGAAATGCCGATTTTGACAGTCACCGTTCATGACGAAGACGAAACTAATAAATTCCAATATAAGGTTATTGAGAACAGTGGCTATGGGGCAGATAAATTCACAATGGTTAGAAACAATGACGGTACTGGATCGTTGAAGATTGTGCAGCCGTTAGATTACGAAGATCAGTTGCAAAGCAACGGGTTTAGATTTAGAATACAAGTGAACGATAAAGGTGAGGACAATGATAACGACAAGTACCACGTAGCATATTCGTGGGTTGTCGTCAAACTACGCGATATTAATGACAATAAACCTCAATTCGAACGACCGAATATTGAAGTGTCGGTTTACGAAAATGCAGAAGTTGGAAAGAGTTTGGAAACGTTTAAAGCTACAGATCCAGATCAAGGTGGCAAGAGCAAAGTATCTTATGCAATCGATCGAAGTTCTGACAGAAAGAGACAATTTTCAATCAATCAAGAAGGCACAGTTAGTATACAGCGTTCACTGGACAGAGAAGAAACGCCAAGACATCAAGTTAAAATATTAGCTATTGATGATGGTGTACCTCCCAAAACGGCCACTGCTACTTTAACCGTAATCGTACAGGATATTAACGATAATGCTCCTATGTTCCTTAAAGATTACAGACCTGTATTGCCGGAACACGTACCTCCGCGAAAGGTGGTCGAAATCCTGGCTACAGACGACGATGACAGATCAAAGAGCAATGGACCACCGTTCCAATTTCGATTAGACCCAGGAGCGGACGATATTATTCGCGCTTCATTCAAAGTTGAACAGGATCAGAAAGGTGCAAACGGAGACGGTATGGCGATCGTTTCTTCTCTTCGTTCGTTTGACAGAGAGCAACAAAAAGAATACCTTATTCCGATCGTAATCAAGGATCATGGTAATCCGGCCATGACAGGCACCAGTACACTCACTGTGGTGATAGGTGACGTGAACGACAATAAAATGCAACCAGGTTCGAAAGACATATTCGTTTATAATTACCAAGGACAGGCTCCCGATACCGAAATAGGCAGAGTGTACGTTTATGATTTAGACGATTGGGACTTGCCAGATAAGAAGTTTTATTGGGAAGGCCAGGAGCATCCTAATTTCAGATTGAACGAAGATACTGGAATGATAACTATGAGACAAGGGACAAGAGACGGCAGATATAATTTGCGATTTAAAGTTTACGATCGCAAGCATACACAAACAGACGTTCCTGCTAATGTCACTGTAACTGTGAGAGAAATACCACACGAAGCGGTAGTCAATTCAGGATCAATCAGAATCGCCGGTATAACAGACGAAGATTTTATCAGAATATGGAATTACAAGTTGCAGACACTCTCCAGAAGTAAAGCAGATCGTTTCAAAGATAAATTAGCAGATTTACTGAACACGGAAAGAGAAAACGTAGACGTGTTCAGTGTGCAGTTGCGACGTAAACATCCTCCTGTTACAGATATAAGATTCGCAGCGCACAGTTCTCCTTATTACAAACCTGTTCGATTAAACGGAATCGTACTTATGCATCGAGAAGAAATCGAAAAAGACGTCGGTATTAATATTACAATGGTCGGAATAGATGAATGTTTATATGAAAATCAAAACTGTGAAGGGTCGTGTACAAATACTTTAGATATAAGTTCGTTACCTTACATGGTGAATGCAAATAAGACTTCTCTAGTTGGTGTTCGCGTGGACGTTATTGCCGAGTGTACTTGTGGTGCAAGGAACTTCAGTAAAGGTGAATCGTGTCGAAATAGTCCTTGTTACAATGGCGGTCGTTGCATTGAAGGCAGATACGGACTGAGCTGTTCTTGTCCGGCCGGATATAACGGTCCGCGATGTCAACAAACCTCTCGCAGTTTCAGAGGTAACGGATGGGCCTGGTATCCACCGCTTGAAATGTGCGACAATTCACATTTGAGTTTCGAATTCATAACTAAAAAGTCTGACGGTCTGTTGATTTATAACGGACCGATCGTGCCACCTGAACCCGACGAATTAATGGTGTCCGATTTTATCGCTGTCGAATTAGAAAGAGGTCATCCTCGATTATTACTTGACTTTGGCTCAGGCACTTTAGAATTGAAAGTCAAAACTAAGAAGACACTCGATGACGGCGAATGGCACAGATTGGACATCTTTTGGGATACAGAAAATGTGAGAATGGTCGTAGATTATTGTAAATCTGCCGAAATATCCGAACTGGATGACGGAACTCCACCGGAATTCGACGATTCCAGTTGCCAAGCGCGTGGGACGATACCTCCATTCAACGAGTACTTAAATGTAAACGCGCCGTTACAAATCGGCGGACTGTACGTGGAACAGTTCGATCCTACTCATTATCATTGGCAGTATATGCCTGTCGGTAAAGGATTCGACGGTTGCGTCAAAAATCTCTTCCACAATTCCAAATTGTACGACTTAGCTCATCCTGGTTTGAGCAGAAACAGTGTAGCCGGATGTCCCCAAACGGAAGAGATTTGCGGGCAATCCGAATCAACTGCGCGATGTTGGGAACATGGCACTTGTGTTGGAAGCATGACGGAAGCAAGATGCCAATGTCAACCCGGTTGGACTGGTCCAGCTTGTGCCACTTTCACAGTTCCAACGACTTTCAAACCACAATCTTACGTTAAATATGCTCTCAGTTTTGAACCCGACCGATTTTCGACACAAATACAGTTGCGATTCCGCACAAGAGAGCAGCATGGCGAATTGTTTAGAGTGAGCGATCAGCATAATAGAGAATACGGTATTCTGGAAATTAAAGATAGCCGATTGCATTTCCGATATAATTTGAACACTCTTCGGACAGAGGAACACGACATCTGGTTGAACGCAGTAGCAGTGGATGACGGTCAATGGCATGTTGCTAGAGTTAGTAGGTACGGATCGGCGGCGACTCTTGAACTGGATGGAGGAGAGGGAAGAAGATTCAATGAAACATTTGAATTCAAAGGACATCAGTGGTTACTGGTTGATAAACAAGAAGGCGTTTATGCTGGTGGAAAAGCGGAATATACCGGAGTTAGAACATTTGAAGTTTATGCCGATTATCAAAAAGGTGTGCTTTTATTTATATTTAAAGTGAAAAAGGAAAATAAAATTAATACCCTTATCAAAGTTAGTCACTCATAAAAAACTTACAAGTTTATTTACATTATTGTTAACATCTTGTGTCTAGGTTTTTATATCAAAAGTGAAGAAAATAGCATATTAATTTTAATAGTAAATAATAGAAAATATAATATGGCATTCGAAAATTATAAATTAAGAACTTTTTGCAGTTCACATTAAAATATTTCCTATTTTAAATTAGTTGATTGCTAATACGCATTCTCTTTAATCATTTACTGTCATTCCTTACTATTTAATTAAATAGTGGTAACTACGATTTTCGATATGTAGGTATATTTAAATTACAATATTATTAATCGATTCAGGTTGTCTCGACGATATCAGATTGGAAGGCAAACATCTACCTCTTCCACCTGCAATGAACGGCACTCAATGGGGTCAAGCAACAATGGCAAGAAACCTTGAACGGAATTGCCCATCGAACAAGCCTTGCGCTAACGTCCTTTGTCCAGATCCATTTGAATGTGTCGACCTTTGGAATGAATACGAATGCACGTGAGTCAAAATCAATTTTTTTTATATATATATATATAATTTTGAAATATTTTGAATTCCAAATAAAATAACCTTTTTAAATATTTTTTGTTTGAATTATTAAAAATTTAATTTTTTTGATTAATTTTGTGTTACATATTTTTTTTAAACACAAGGTTTTTTTAAGGCAAAGCACCGAGTTATTAATTTTTGTTATATTTATGCTTTTATTATGTTTGTATTTTTAAATAGATTTTCTTATAATATTCTTCTGCGTAAATAATTTTTTGGTGGTGGATTTCCCAATTTATTTCTCTGTCTGTTATCTATGCCTAAACTTTTAATTTTCTAGTTTCTTTTGTTTTTGTGACTTATAAACGAATTTTTAACATATTATTATCTTTTGATTTTTTTTAACAATGTTGTTGTTATCTAATTTAATTAACATAATAACTGTGAAGGACATACAAAATGGTATTGGTATGCTAAAAGCAGAAAAATATCTCAGCAATACATGCAGATAAAGATTTCAGTAACTAAAGATGCTTATAATGAATTATTGATATTTTTTCTGAAAAATTGTGCAAATATTATTTGGCTGTTTTATTTGGATTATCGTAAACTAATTCTGAATTATCTATTTTTCTAAATTTTAAATTGCCTCATTTTTTAGAATGGGAATAAATTTATAAGACGGAAATGATAATTAAGTGTATACAGAAAGACAACTGAATATATTATTTTTTTTTTGTCAGTACAAATACTTCAGAAATATAATAAATCTTCACTAAAAAGCTGATTTTTTTCATATGCTTGTTAAAATATTCCTGTTTTAAAACGATTAGATTTGTCTTTTGTCAGTATATTATTCTAATAGTTCCCGTAAAACAGTCGACAGTCTTTTCAATCTGAATCCTGTCTTTGTGGATTCACCCAAACGATTTTTTCAAGGTACTCTTTATTCTTCAACGAAAAATTTCTTAATGACTATAATATTTTATACAATTTAAAACCAGTCTGATTTTTGTATGACCTATTCACGTACGTGTGTCAGCATGACAATCATGTCTTATTAAAATAAAATGAAAGATTCGCCCAATTTATTCACATGATTTTTTTAACCTCTTAAATATAAATATCATATTGGCCGAAACTTCGAAGAATATATGATTTTGTTTTTCGCTGTCGTGGTTACACCGTTAAAATTGAATATTTAACGCAAACGTTAAACGGACCGAGCTCGCATAAAAAGTTACATTTCAAAAATAAAAGATATAGAAACGTCAAAACATGATTCGTGATTATATTTGGCAGAGTCTTTCATATTAAGGAAAAGTATTTAGTTTAATGATGTTGTTTTGTGGACTGATGGTAATTTTCCGTTATTAACCGCACTTCAGTTGCGGAGAAGGCCGTGTAGTATCGCCCGATGTGAAGGGCTGTATGGACAAGAATGAATGTTTGGACATGCCCTGTCTTAATTCGGGCACATGTATCAACCAAGAACCACGGTTCCGCTACCGTTGCATCTGCCCGGATGGTTTCTGGGGCGAGAACTGTGAGCTTGTTCAAGAAGGACAAACGCTTAAACTCAGCATGGGTGCTCTGGCCGCCATTTTAGTCTGTCTGCTCATCATTCTTGGTATTATTATGATATTTACAGTTTGTGGTTTGGTCTACAGCAGACGCTAGTTTTGTAATTTTTGTAGTTTTGTAGCACTTTGCTTTCTTTTTTATTACGCACAATAAATATGGGTTCTTAGTCTTTCTGTTGTTTTTTTTTCTTTCTTGTTTCTAATTTTTCTTTTGAACATTGGCAAATATAGCAAGACTTTATTTTCTTAAAAATTTAATGAGATGCCGAAAGATAAGGTCTCATTTCTTAAAGCACCGCGCTGACTTCTAGCGATCATTTCAATCTGTGGCGATCGCAGGCCAGCTAATACTCGTATTTACACAATACAGGTGAAATAAGTCTCTTTCCCAAAAAAAAATTAATACACAGAACAAGTTTCCTTATCTTTTATTGTACATTTTTTTACAAAGTTTTTTCGAAATTGAGACCATTTTGTCTATACAAAATAAATTACTCTTTTTAAAATGGGGATCCCTGATAAATTTGATAATCTCTAAAGGGTTCTTGGGTGAAAAAGTTTGGGAAACGTTGAATTTGAGTATCGGTAAATTGAAAACAATCAGCACTAGGTCTGTTTATTATGTCAATATTGTGCAGACATAAATTCTCAAAAAAAAATCTTCGAAAACGTAAAATTTACTATTTATCATCACACAGTGTACTATTATTTACCAATGACATTCAAAGTTCCCTTTTTTCCCTTTTTTGCTTTTGCATGGTTTATTTTTTTAGTAACATCTGAAAGTAGAACAGGCAAAACCTCGGTGCTGGTGCCGGATATTAATTTAAAAAAAAAACGGTGAGTACATTGCGTCTGATGTTTAGTTGTCCAGTCGGTTTCAAGAAGTCAAGGAACACGTGCGTTAATGAAAATGAGTGCAGTTGGTATCCGTGTTTAAACAATGGAAAATGCGAAGACAAACAACCACCACAAAGATACTTTTGTCGATGTCCAGAAGGCTACACAGGATTTCATTGTGAACTTGAATTGTTAGCGTCCGGAGTTATTCTACCATCCAAGGATTTCATTATAACAATTTTTATATGCTTGTTGCTTTTATTAAGTAAGTTTTATTTTTCTTAAATTATTTTTTTTTTGTTTTTATACTATTTATTAGGCCCGTATTCACCGAGCGTAGTTAGTTATTTATTCCGTTGATTTATTCCCCTGGTAACTATTACTCGGAATAAATAGCGATAATTCAATTCATCAAACGTAGTTAAGTTTACTGCAGGTATAAATCGTAAGAATAACTATTCTGTCCAATTTCAAGGATATAAATATTTATTCGCCTAGTAAAATAGGATGGGCACGAAATGCACAAATTACTTTATGATCCGGCGACCTTTTCAGGTAAATATTAATTCCATATCTTTCAGTTAAAGTCTTTTGTAGTAAAATAAAATAAATTTACATTTTCGATCGATGCGCCATCGGTCGGATTTTTGGTAAACGTGCTTTAGAATCAAAATATTTGACAAAATGTTCAAGGTGTATGGTATAAAGTAAAATTGTACCTGAAGTTACTATTCTATCGAATGAATTGCTTGGTGAATTGAAAATTAATTTTATTCCAAGGAATAAATTTATTCTAAAATTAGTAACTTCTATCTTTAACAGTGTTTGGTGAATACGGGCTTTAGAAAAACAAAAACCACGAACCAGATCCAAATATACCATTTAGATGTATAAACGCATGATCATTGTTAGAGTTGCACATTGCACAACGCCAATAGAGTATAGCAATTTGCACAAATTAATTGTTATAGAAACGTTTAGTTGTTAAGATTTCGGAATTTGTATTAAATTAAAAGATAATTCAGGAATTGACGCTAAAGACCTAAACTGTTGAATCCAGAAACAGTTGGGTCTAAAATGTTGATTAGTAAAGATGTTTGACATGTCCTTACACCGTTTTAATTTTTCCTGTAATTTCCAAGACCCGGCAGCAATAAATAATTTGAAAATAGTACTTATATTAATACTATTTATTGTAAAATTTAAAGCGATTTTTGTCCGCAATTTCATAAAACAATTAAGATAGTATTCATTATACAAAAAAAACTTGACTTTGTTCCACATCTTGTTAACGTAGATTTATATGAATAACTTAATGCTGTTAGATTATCAGAATTTTTCGGTGACTTATGATTTTCTTTAAAAGAAATGGAAATACCATTTTAAAAAGATTTCAATGGTGAACACCCGGGTTTTTTTTGTCTGATCGTAGCTAGTCTATTTTTCAGTATTTTGACATTTTTTAAATAAGATTATTTTGTTAACAAAACAAGGCTTATTAGACTTTAAAATAATAATTAGTATTACTTTGAATGAAAAAAAACAGTTTAGCGAAATGTCTTGTAAACGCAGCTTTATGGAAAAAATGTCACAATATTCTTGATATAAAGTACTCTAACTTTGCTACCTTGTAAAATTTTCGTATTTTTTATAATAGCCGAGCTAGGAAACTAAATACATCAATAAAATTATTATATGGACGGAGACTTCAACGTTAAGTTAAGAGGGAAACCCAAAGTATTAAGTAATAAATCGATTATATCTCGTCTATTTTTTATATTTTGACATTTTTCAAAAGAGATTTTTTTATTCAATAAAATAGGCTCTGTTGAACTGTAAAATAATAATCAGGATATACGCCGTAAAAAAAACTTAGTTTCGTGTCATATCTTGTAAACGCGACCTTATACGACTCATTCCATATCTTTTCAGCACCTATGGAAAATAAAGCTATTACAAATTATTACAATTTATGAATAATATTTGTTTTAAATAACAATTGAATATTGATACGTGTTTTGTTTGTGTAGTATTGGTGTTAGTATTTGTGGTATACAATCGACGACGCGAAGCACACATAAAATATCCCGGACCGGATGACGACGTGCGCGAAAACATAATCAACTACGACGATGAAGGCGGCGGTGAAGATGACATGACCGCCTTCGATATCACACCGTTACAAATACCAATCGGAGGACCACTTCCTGAACTCGCTCCTGCTAAATTACCATGTAAGTTTTACAACTTTAATGACCACTTGCCTCCAGTGTCGTATCTAGGAGTCCTGGCGAATCTGGAAAAACGAAGACTTGGCGCCCGCTCATATCATAAAATTCACACAAAGCAGACTAAAACTATTTAAAAAAATTCGACTGATGACCAGTCCTATACTTCCCACCTAGTAAATATTTGCAAAAAATAGACACTCTTTTTTTACTTCCCACCTCTACTATGGTAGGGAAGTAATGGATTTAGTCCGGAAAAAATATTTCGAGATTTTAACAGATTTTCACGTTTTGAGACCCTAGCAATCGTTTAAGATCTTTTTCTGACTGATGTCTGTATGTGTGTGTGTGTGTGTGTATGTGTGTGTGTGTGTGTGTGTATGTGTGTGGTCAATTTTTCGCCTTCGATATCTTAAGAACGGAACAACATACGGGCATGCCGATTGTTCTATTGTGTTTATCAGCCTTTAACTTAGATCTGATTAGATTTTGAGTCAAATCGGTTCAGTGGATCCTGAGATATTCAAAAAAACGTCCTCAATGTCATGTATTAACATAGGTAAAAAAAATATAAATGAATTCTAGATGTTATAATATGAAAAAAATGTAAATATTTTTTTTCTCTAAAATGTATAGTTTTCGAGAAAAAAAATATTTTACTAAAAAAAATAAAAATTGTACGTAAATCAAGGTAACCATGCCCGTATGTTGTTCCGTTCTTAAGATATCGAAGGCGAAAAATTGACCACACACACACATACACACACACACATACACACACACACACACACACACACACACATACAGACATCAGTCAGAAAATGATCTTAAACGATTGCTAGGGTCTCAAAACGTGAAGATCTGTTAAAATCTCGAAATATTTTTTTCGGACTAAATCCATTACTTCCCTACCATAGTAGAGGTGGGAAGTAAAAAGGCACAACAGTGTAATTTTTCAAACGGCTTAAAAATGGTTTGGGCGCCCCCGGCGTAGGTCATCCCCGCCAACCCATCGCGTATTTTTCATATTCTCACGTACATAGCCTGTCAATATTTTAACTCCATCAGAATGTTCCGCTTTTCGCTACGTAGGCGCTGTAAGTCCGAGTCTATAGCTGTTCAAGGTAATGCACATAACGAATAATATGATTGATTTGTTTTTTTTTTAAGATCCTATACTTGGAGTTGGACAAGAACCAAACGTCGGTGTATTCATTGAAGAACATAAAAAGCGAGCCGACAGCGATCCAAACGCACCACCTTTTGACGACTTAAGGAACTATGCTTATGAGGGAGGTGGCAGCACAGCCGGTTCTCTCAGCTCTTTACAGTCGGGTATGTCGGATAAATTCTACGCGAGTTTAACGGGTGTTAGGGTTGCCAGTTTGTTTAGTTGTCAACATGTGCATTAAAATATTCCGACCGAAAAATATTTTTCAGTAGAATGCGAAAGTATAACCAGAAAACAAAATTAATGTACCTTCGATTCTAGATATTTATTATCACTTTGTCTTACTTATCTCTAACATATCTAGTACGTAATGTACCAAACTGAAATTGTTAAAGAATCTTTAACTTTTCCAAGTTGATGAAGCAACTACATGTTAAAGAAAGTCGAAAATTTAACAGTGCTACAAAATTTATTGACGTGCAACTTCTTATGTGAGTTCGGATCATTTGACGTTAGCGTTAAATATTTAACGCCAACAATGTAACCATGACAACGGAAATCAAATCATGTAGTATCAAAATATTATTTTTCTGTAAATGCCAATTTATAACATTTAGATGTAGATTTTGCGCAAGTAACTTTCACTTCTACAGTGTGTAGTGTAAACAACATACCAATTTGCCGGACGAGCGTTCATTCTGTATAGCTTTGCCCTACTTACAAACTTGCGTTCCAGATCACTGACTAGAATCACTGTTGGCCGGACGTACAATCTAGATATATCAATAAGTTTCACTTCTATAGTGTGTACTGTTTCCTTTTTGCTTCTTTAAATTGGTTAATATGAAACACCTGGCAACCCTAAACGTGTGTCCAAGGGCTAATTCAATGATGATTTTTAAAGGTACAGACGATGAACAACAAGAGTACGATTATTTGGGTGCTTGGGGGCCCCGTTTCGGTAAACTTGCAGATATGTATGGCCCAGGAGAAGAAATCGAACAAGAAGAAGAGCCATGAATATTATTATAATCCTCCTCGTTGTTATCATTTTGTTTACACCCACCGACCTCAGTATAATAAACCCACAAAAAAAAAGATTTAAGTCAATTTGCCATTATTTCGTGTACCTACTGCATTATAATTTATTATATAAAAGTAAGTATTCTTTATATTAGATAAATATTTAATTTTATACAGTCAATGTACTTCAAAGAAAGTCAATAAGACCAAAGGAAAAAATTTAATTTAAATTTTATATTTGAGTAGCTGTTGACTAAAGTGCTACGTTTCGAAAATAAATGCTGTATGAATTTTAACATGCTAAGAAATGATCAAATTTGTAGATTGGACGTACACTTTTTTATATGCAATTTTGAACAATTGTTTCGTCATTCGATATAATATTATATCTGTTTCCGGTCATTCTTGTTGTTCATATAGCAATTATTTAAACATATATTGTGTTTCTGTATCATTAGCAAGTGTTTTTGTGGTATGACTGAATTTATTTGTGACAATGAAGTATTTGATCACCTCAACACATAGATTAACAACAATCATGTACATTTAAAATGACAGTATTTACTTTTAATTGATTGGTTTGCTGTTGATTGCTTTTAACAAACACGCTGTATAACGCCACGAGGTCAATCGAAAGAACGCGTCCCTCGTAGTGTTCGTGTTACTAGTGTTCTCTTCTGTAACACTATTGAGTAGTGTCACTTAACAGTGAGAAGTGAGAACAAACGAATGACATTGACCGCCATATTCTACTGTTTTTCGTGTTTTGTTAGACCACAGACGATTATGTGGGCCAGTACCAAAACCCTTTGAATTTATTTAATTGATTAATTGAAAACTTTTTTATATCTATTTTTACAAACTAAACTGAAGCATATGTTATTGTAATTTTTAATGACACTTTGAAAAATATGACAGGAATGTTTAACTATTACAACGAAAATAAAAATTCAGAGATAAAAATTGTTTTATGCACAATTCTATTGCAACAGTTATATTACTGTTTCTATAAGTTGAACACAGAAAAAATACGAAACTCAAACATTAAAATGTAGTGGTCAGAATCATGCGTTCTGGTCTTTATAAGTGACACCACATATTATTATTAAATATGCATATGTCCAGTGACTGTTTCTAGGGTGGCTTTGTCCGTAATGCTAGATGTTGTAACCGTCGTAACATTGTCTAGTGTCTACCCTTGTCTTTTATAGTTTACCAGCTCATTGTTTAGTGTTTTTTTCTGACACAAAGCATCACAGGTAGAAAGTGTCTGTGTGTGTCCAAACTCCAAAGCCAGAAAACGCATCAAATAGTGCTTTGGTATTTTATTTTATATAACAGTACCTACTTACGTCGCCATCTGTTGTTCGCGTATGAAGTCGTCGCAGAACCAGTCTTAAAACATATGTATGTTAGAAGAGTGTATGGTTACACTAACGAAACTTATATAACATATAGACGATTATGTGTTAGTATAAATATTTGTTGTATTTTATACAGATAATTTATTACTGTAGCTATGTTATCGACAGCTAACCTCTGTATAGGTTTAATTAAATAACTTTAATCGATTCCCATTTAAAACAAAAGACTGTATTGGGAGGGCACCGCTGCTATGAATATATAAATATAGATGAATATATAAATATAGATACATAACATGTATTCACTCAACAAGATTGAAGACTCAGTACCCTCGGTTCCTTCTTTTATTTATATTAATTAATCTTGCCTACTTAAACTCGAGGTGAATTTGATAGTGTTCAGACTCGTTACTGTTACAAATTAGTGAATATTTACATAATATAATGTATAAGTTACAAAAAAAAACAATTTTGAGTGTTTAATTACAATAAAAGTTATTTAATCGTAACTGTAAAAGCACTTTATTGGCCAGTATCTCGACAAGTGAAGAACGAACATTTCTAGTACATGATACTGCGATATTATACAGAATGTTTTAAAACTGCTGCGTTTTATATGGGACGAAAATATAACGGCAAAAATGTCTCATGTTCATTAGTTTTCAAATTAAAAAATGTCCATACCTACGTGATTTTTTAACAACATTGTTATAATAATGACTATCTGTAAAATTTTAAAATCGTGAAACTTTACAAGGAAACTAAATGATTTTCATTATGTCTTAAATTGTAAAACGCCTATGATTTTTAACCGACTTCAAAAAAAAGGAAGGTTCTGTGTTCCCTAATATTTGGTATGTGCGCGATTTTTCAGAAACTACACGACCGATTTTTATGAATCTTTTTTTATTTAATAGGGTATACCTTCGGGATGGTTCCATATAAATTTTACTTAAATCGGTTCAGTAGTTCGACTGATTTTTTGTTATTATATATTTTTTATATATGTTCTGTATGTATGTTACCTCATATCTCCTGCATTTGTGAACCGATTTTGATAATTCTTGTTTTATTCAATAGGGCATACCTTCAGAGTGGTTCTACATAAATTTTACTAAAATCGGTTCAGTGGTTTTCTTTTTTAGTTTTTAGTAATCGAATATCAAGACAGAAGTCGGTTAATAACGTGCAAACTACGTATTGTAAAAGCACTAAAAAGTAAAAAATAAAAAACTTTTAAAAAAACCTCCTTCAAAAAAGCCACTAAAAAAAGATGAAAGTAATAAAATTTTGAGGTCGGCGCCAATTTAATAAAATGAAAATAGATATATTATAAAAAGTTTCAGCAATTAAATTGGCAACGACCTCAAAATTTTATTATTTTCCTCTTTTTTTAGTGGATTTTTTGAAGGTTTTTTTAAGTTCTTTATTTTTATATATTAAATTATATACAGTTAACACTACAATTATAAGCATTGTATAGAAAAGTGTACGATTAGTAGTGTTTGCAGAATTAAAATACGCGTAAAACTAGTGAACTTTTAATAAAGACATTTTTGATTTCACGTTTTCACCCCACTTTTTGTATAAAGAACACACAGTCGCAGTGGCGACTCGTTAAAGTGGAAAATATGTTTTCTTTTATTATAAATACCCACAGTAAAGTTTATCCTTTTCATTCATCATTATATTAATTTTGAATAATATTTCACCTTACTTGAACCACGAATTTCCCAAATCAAATGCCGAAATTTTCGACATTCTGTATAAATTATTTATTTACGGTAAGTCCACTTTTCAGTGTCTGTGACTACTGATTTTTTACACATAAAATCGAAATTTAAAACTAGAAATTTTTAAAACCATCTTCAAAAGTATGAGTAAACAGTACCTATTTAAGCTGTGGTAAATACCAAGGCAGCTTACAAATTAAAGCTTATGAGAGTCGTGAAAACTTATTTAGATGACTCGAATCAAACAAAAAAAAAAGTGTATACCTACCTACCAAATTAATGTTGAGAAATAGTGCTGAAAAAATATGATATTAGTATTTTTATAATTACGTTCTAGTCATTTGAACCTAATGCCATATCATATTTTCAGTTAAATATGATTGATTGAAAACATCAGAAGCTGATGATTTGCAGTATTGCCACACATGATGACAGAAGCTGTGCTGAGCCACCCCTAACGAAACCGACAAACAATCTGTATGGGATTTTATAATTACCTACGGTTATTTATTTAAATCATTTGCTGGCTTCGTTGGCGACAGCACAGCACGACTTCCCGCATAGTGAACGGAAAACTTCGGTAAGTTCGGTTTTACGCTCGATTGATCGAGCCGAGCGAACAGATTTTTGGTCACGTGACAAGCGAGCAAATCGAGCCATCTAAACAATTCCGAACGTAATCTAGCAGATTTTTCCAAACGTCAGAATAAAATGGCCCCAGCAAGTTAAATTCTTATTACTAAAGCCGAAATACATTCTTTATTGCTCCTCATTTTAATTTAATTCAACATTGTTATAATAATAAATCATGATTCACAATTTTTTTCGTTTTTATTCCTTAATTTTAAAATTAATACTACTACCGGTTGTTGATTTTTTCGACCCATAGATATAATAAATATTTTATTTAATCATTCTGTGCGATATAGACTTATTGGTTATTACTATTCTTTGAATAAATATTATTCGTGTATTTTTACCTATTGAAAAATTATCTCATATAAATAAACTTCGAAATTTATCCATTCTCACAACAAGGGTTTCCGCTCATTTTTAAAATGAATGCTCTGAAGTTGGTTAAATCTGCTTGCTCGCTCGCTTTCCTCGGAGCAAATCGAGCGCGCTCGATCTGCTCCAGATCTTAAAACCGAACGCAGGATAGAGATCTTTCAGAGCATATAAATGTTAAATTCGAACGTATTAGAGCACTCCGATCAATCTGAGCGTAAAACCGAACTTACCCTTTACCAGCTACTTCATTAGTTTCGTATTGATATTTTCGTTCAATATGGCGTATCTTTTCCAGTGTTGGTTATAAAAACTGTATTTACTCGGTAGGTACAATTAGCTTTCGTCTTTACCTTTCTGACTTTGATTTGTAAGGATGCCATTTATATTCAACTGAGTGGGATGCAAGCCCTCTGTCCTATAAAATAATAGTTGAATTGTTTTTGAGTTGAAATTTTAATAAATAGGTAACTATACTATATTATTATTATGAGCTTTCTGTATCTACAATTTTGTATTATATAAATAATGTGTGTATTTTTTTATTTATTTTTTCTATTGAATTGTTTAGATTTTTTTTTAAATTAATCCAAAGAAATGTGTGAATGATGTCAATTATGTAATAATAATGTAATTATGCGTTCTTCGTTACATACAAGAAAAACGTTTTATAAAATATACTAACTAAATGCACTTTGCAATTATTATTATTATTAAATAATAATTTTCCTGATATTTTATTTATATTAAATAATTATTAATACTTTATTTTATTAATTTAGTGATTGTGTATAAGATACAGAAATTTCATTTTTATTTTTAAACATGGTATAAACTATTTAACTTATTGTATTGTATATATAGATATGTAGTAAACCTTTTAGAAGCCAATTTGCTATCACACATAAACATTTTCATCTTAAATTTTACCTATTACTTTGTATGAACTGGTTACGAACTGAACACATTATATTTTGATTAAAAAACACGGATAATTCCATAACAAACATCTCCAAAATGAAAAATACATTTTTATATAAAGAATTAATGGAAAATAATAAAACATTCATCAAGCTAAATGATTTCCAAGCACAATGCATAATATCAAGAAGAATGTACACGACGACACCGAGTGATGCCACTAAGCGACAAGCGTTGTTTGACACTATTTGTGCATGTATGGTTACGACTTATTTGCATAAATACAAATCTTGTTTTTACGTGTAAAGCGCCGCTGAATGGCATCACTTAGGTCGTCGAGTAAATTTATTCTAACGAATAACATAATGTATCATAATCAAAATATTTAACATTCGTTATCAGTACTGACGCGACTGCTAAATGTAAAAATGTCAGAATGATTGTCGTACACGTTTTGTTTAACGAAACGAAACGTCTTGTGATTGGTCACTTTGTGCCAATTGCCAAGGCGGAATTTGCACAAAACTGAAGACATCTGCAAACTAATCGATAAAAAAAAACAAACACTTTGTGGCTTGTGCTGCAATTGTTTGCATAGCTTTCAATTGTGTGCGAATTCCGTGAAAATGTATTTCTTTGTGTGAATGCATTTTAACTTAATATGTTAGAATATGCAATTAATATATTTTGTTGTGCACTCAGCACGCCTGTGTTCTTAATACCTGCCCCTAAAGTCTGCCACACACGATCCAACGTCGCAGTACGATTCATTCTTTGGATACTACAAAATCGAAATCAATTTGATCTTGTACGTTCGCCTTCTGACCATATCGATACCGATTTGACTGCAGACAAACATGTCAGTCTGAAGCAGTACAATACTGTTGATTGCATCGTTTATTTTATTTTGGTACGTTTCTTGCAGTTTTTTTTCTTTTATTGTTGGTTTTACAAAGCGCAAGAGTCGCTAAAAATTGTACTGCAATCGCATTCGACAAATCTATTCGACTCAAGTGTTGGATTGTGAGCGGTAAGCTTAGTTTCAACAATGGACCAATCTTGTTTCCAACAGTATTATTACCTACGCTGTACGCATTATATAATACGGGGAATATTATAGTACGAGGAATAGGGACAACTTGAGAAGTATCGAATTCAAGCCCAATTTAACACTACATGAAAAGTATGTTGTACCATGTAACCAAGATGTTCAATCTTATTTCCAGCGAAATAAAATGATCTTAACTATCTCAACAGTAAGGAAAAACTTAAGGCATTCCTTTTTCTGTGAATGAATTTTGTAACATGTGACTCTTTAATTTGTGTTTATTAGTTTTTTTATGCAAAACTCGATTTAGATTTTATTTACATTGCTAAGCTGTGCCAGTAAAAACACACTTTTTTCGTTCTAGATATTACCTACATCGATATTTGGAGATAATACATCCTTGTGATTCATGGTGAAATGTTATTTATACAGATCGGTCCATTGTTAGTATTTTTATGTTAAATTTAAAAGATACTCATTAATATGAATTCCCACGTTTATTTTTTGTGCATATAGTACATAGTACCTACTGTTTGTCAAAATATGTGAGTTGACCCTTTGTGAATAACAAAAATATAAATGATTTGAAATTCGTTGAAAAAGAAGACCAACAAAAATATATTATATTAACACAAATACAGAAGTTCTTATTGAAGTCAGTGTGCCCACTCGTCACTCGAGCATGAAAATAACTGAGAAATTTGTTCAATAAATGAAAAAAACAATACAAAATCGATAGTTGAGAAAAATAGAAATAATTACTACATATAAAATTAGATATCTCTCTTCTTTTTCAACTATAATCTCAAGTAGGTAATTTATATTTTATTTTTCGCAATTTCATTGCTTACTGGTAAAATTTACATTATTGGCAAACGTTCGTTTTATCAATTCCTTATGCGATATTGGTAAAATTTAAGCAGTAATATAGGTATTTATCTATTATTTACTTTGTACATAATATTATAATTTGCCAATTTACTGTTGATCAAGCTACTTTATTTTTTGTGTTACCATTTTGAAGGTTTCTAAGAAAGCAGTAATGTTGAGCAATTTATTGAACATACGCCTCTACAGGGTGTATTTTATTGGGAGCACATTCAGTATTTTATAAAGCCAGTATTTGTTAATTTGTGTATTATTTTAAATTATATTTCATTATTAACAATAATTTAACCCCTAAAATGTGATGTATAAGTGACTGATTGATTTTAATAAAGTGTGTTGATATGTAGTATAATATATTATTAATTATTATATACATTGTAATTTCAAAGGTTCAAATATTATAATAAATGCCATTTACTCATTTTAATTAAAGCCATTAACTCCATTCATAAAAACATAATGTAGATTAATGCACCGAGTCAAATTTTTTGTACAATATTATTTATAAGTATGATGAAATGATCCGTTTAATTTGATTTGTGAAATAAAAATATATATATAAAGAAAATGCGTCATTATTTCAGTATGCTGTTTTTAACTCCCGATACAAAAATTTGGAGCCTTTGTCTGTAGCATTGTAGCTTCAAAACACAGATAGCCATTTCCAAGATCTTCAACTCTCAGAATCTCGGCATATTAAGTCATATCCCCCCATCGCAAAAAGCTATCTACGCCACTGTTACTCAATTTCTGTGCTCTTATTGAAATTTTAACATTTCCTCTCTGAGTATCAGCGACATCTTATACGCTTTCAT
Source organism: Mongoloraphidia duomilia (assembly GCA_039654895.1). Taxonomy (NCBI): domain Eukaryota; kingdom Metazoa; phylum Arthropoda; class Insecta; order Raphidioptera; family Raphidiidae; genus Mongoloraphidia; species Mongoloraphidia duomilia. The sequence goes on along the minus strand of CM077522.1, from coordinate 19,173,696 downwards.
AAACACATAGTTGTTAAAAAAATTGAACAAGTTACTAGCGCCAGCTACAGGGACGTAACTAGGCTAAATATCACCCAGGGCAATACCTCACTTTGCCCCCCACCCCCTTAAACTTGAACGAAGAATGGCCAACCATGACCAATGAAACGAAAACCCTTCTAAACAACACTCCTGACGTTTTTATTTTATTTTCGGGTAATTTCGGTTATAGGGGATACACTAGACAATATGTCAAATTGAAAAACGTCTCTCGATAGGGGCGCCCTGTCTACGCGCTGATGTGATCGAATCGAAAACTGCGTGCGAAATATTTCGAATTCGAATTTGAATTTTATTAAAAAATTAATAACTACTGGTAAGAGTTTTCACGTAGGCTTGAGTATACAAATAAAATTGATATAATATCAGTTGTATATTTTTTCTATACAGTACAAAAAACATAACTCAACTAGGCCATTTGCCGCCCCTTGGATGTGCCACCCGCGTGCATCGCACTCAGGGGCGCGAGGGCCCTGGCGCCCCCGAAGATTTGGCGCCGGTTTGCACAACGAAGCTTTGATACATTGATACAAGCTTAAATCGCGTTTGAAATGCCAGATAGCGAAGACGAATATTTGTGTTCTTCTGCTACAAAGTGGTATATTTTAAATACAAATTTGGGTAGGAGCTATCATGTCCACCCTATTAATAGAAAACGCTCTAAATATGGCGTATTTCATCATTTATACCAAGAATTAAAATTTTACCCAAACCGATTTTTTGAAAATTTACGTATGGAACCTAATACTTCTGAATACGTCTTAGAAAAAACTCAAAACAAATTAAATAAAAACTGGCAAAATTTCATTTATTAAACTAGTCAGTCACATCCATTGTGAAACTTGTAACGGCCATTTGACAGTTGTCACACGTTGATTGTAGTAGTCAGCACACTGAAAGAATGGTGAGATACATTTTTGTATCTACCAGCTCTTGTAACGGCGCTTATATCTGCTACACTCACTGCTTCGTTGTGTACGCTCGCATATATACTTCCTCGCATAGTGGAACTTTTAACGAGTCTGGGGGGATGTTTGGCCCGTCAGATTTGTCTGGCTCATTGGGAAATATTTTTAAATATTACACTTAATAATATATATAAAATTCAGCCTTCCTAAAATGACGTAAGTTGGCATGATTTTTTCCACCTTTGATACCTGCTACCTGTAAAACGGCCCCGCTTTCAGCTTCTATCCATTCCTTTTTAAGTTTCCGTTATACTAGCAATCCTAAAAATTTCATCTTTCCTGAAATCACGTAAGTCTGGGGTGACTGGGATCTTGGACTATTGGTATATTGAGATATAATTTAAAAATATTTACAATAGCAATATAAAAAAATAACATAAATATCTCTTTTATCCAAGTTTTCAATGGATATTGTATAAAAAAAATTTCTTTCCTGCATAAATAGTATAAATATTGTTTAAACAATAGAAATAATTCCGTCCCCGCTCCAAAAGGTTTCTGATTTTAAATAATATAAAAAAACAAAATTTTCAAAAAAAATCATCAAAATCGGAGCTGTTCTTGAGGACTTCCGAAGATTGCCTGTTTTAAGTATTCATTGACGCGACTATTTTATAACCAGCGTATGTACAGGCACAGTAGACAGAATATTATACTGTGGTACAGGTAAAGAAATAACAAACAATAAGTATATATGTAATTTAAAACAATCAATTATTATTCAGATTTTGTGATTAAAAACTTAAAAATAATACATTGTGAACTATATATTATAATACGTAAGCCGTAAAATCGTACTTTGTATTAAAAAAATTAAGTAAGTATAATTTAAAAACAAAATATTAAGATCAATATTAAATAGGATTCTTCACTTTTTTTATAGATATACAGTGATTGTTCTTCTCTAGAAATTAATGAAATCAAATTCTCGGTCCATTCTTAAGGTTAAAATCAGTTTTTCGCTTTTCGAATCCCATTTAGCAGAGCTTCGTTGTGGATCAATCGGTTGAGGCAAGGCCATATTCAATTTATACTTTGGAGAAGTCAAATCTAATTGTCTGGATGTTATATTTAAATCAAGCGATTGTCGCTGTTCGTCAGGAAGATCAATAGTTACTATCATGTCCTCACAACTAGCAGTACATGGCGACTTAGCTCCCATCTAAAATCAATGTTTAAATATGTTAATAGAATCGTAAAACATCACAGCTTTGGTACGGTGCTTTATGTGTAATTTAACGTTTTATAAAAAAATTAAACTATAATAATATTAATGCGCCACTTAAACAGTGGCGGAGCCGCGCAATTAAGGGGCGGCACATGAGCAGTTGCCGTATGCAGTGGCGGACAAAGCCCGTCGGAGGCCCGGGGCGGCAGAACTAAATGAGGCCCCTGGTCTGCTTAGAAATTGATGTATTTGTAGTGTAAATTTCGTAAAAAATGAATAATATAGATGTAATGGCTGACAAAAAAAATGAAATATTCATAATAAACGTAGGTAGGTAGGTAACCTACCTACGTTTATATTTTGTATACGTATACGGGGCTTCCAATTCCAAACTGCCTCTTACTTACTAAACATATTTTGACCTTGTTTGGGATTTGATTAAGAAGGACTTCTCGAGATTTGGAGGCCCCCCCAGGATCAGTGGCCCGGGGCGAGCGGCCCCCTCCACCTCCCCGTTAGTCTACCACTGGCCGTATGGGCTCTCGTTTGTCATTGACGCTTTTGCAAATTTTAAACTAGAGTTTTTCTAGTAAGAGTTAAGACACAAAGGGTTATCAATTTCTGATTGGTTTGTTCAATTCGCCATGTTTTTCAGCCAAAATTCAAGTGCACATACTCTGTCTTTGTCGAGCGTCTATAATCTACAATATATCACTATCTCACTCTGTGAGCGTGATATTTTATGATTGTTTTCTAGGTAGACCTCGCGCGGCGAAAGATGGAGCCACCGCGTCATAGTAACGTGAATGCATTGCGTCCGCCTTCTAGCTTGCTATTGGCTGTTTATTGTCATGAATAGCAGTTTGCCAAAATTGTACCTAACGTCGTAAAACCCAATGTGCAGTTTTGTGTACACGGCACTGTCTGCGGGCAAGCAGGCGTTCACTAGCATATTATTGATGACGTGTCTGGCTTCATCTCTCACCGCGGGCACTCTAGCATAATCGTCTCAGAGTCAGCTGCTGTCAGTGCAAAAAAGTGAAACGCGCAATATTTTCTGTTTAATAAATGAAAATATTAGGTCCTATATTATTATAATATTTCTCCTAATTTAGGAGCATTATAGGAAATTAGGAAAAGGGAGGCAAACTTTATGAGCGTAAAAATTGGACAGGTTCTTGGTCACGGATTTGCCAAAGGATTAACAAAGCATATAATCGACATATGCTAGACATAGTCTTTATCAGTGGAAGTCACGTCTGCCTTCGCCGGGAATCGAACCCAGTAGGTACCTTCCTAATGCCAAAATATGCATATACCAATTATTTAGGCGAAATTGTATTACCTGCAAGTAAATATCTTCAGGGGTAACAGCTTGTCTATAAGTAATGCTGACTTCAGGTTTTTTTCTTGAATCCAAAATAGTATCATCTTCAGATTTCAAAAAGTCTTCTTCACTTTGTAATTTTTCAGGCTCAAGCTTTTCATATATACTTTTTTTATTTTGAGATTTTTTCAACTCTATATAGATTCAAAAAACACATTTAAAATTATTTATTATTATATGAGGAGTGTCATCTTGAAGCCTAATTTCTCCAATAAAAAAAAAAAAATAAAATAAAAAATGGTGGAACCTTTGGTCTCCAAGTCATTTTCATTTATCAATGATTAATTGAAAATGAGTATCAAATGAACGTGTGAACACTAATTCAGTAAAACACCGCCCAAGTGCGAGTCAGACTCGCGCATCGAGGCTTCTGTACAATAATAAAAATAAGGATAAAAAATTAACAGATTTAGTTATTTAAGCTTGTTTTTAAGAAGTTTTTTTTTACTTATATAGGTACCTAAGAAAATGGATTACGGCTCAAGTAAAAAGTATGTTCTACAATACGTGTTTAAAACGTTGGATGGTGAAAGACGATGAAAAATTTTTAGAAGAGGAGATAGATCCAATAGAAGTGGAAGCCGTATTGGAATTGGCATCGGTTGCCGAAGAATTTAATAAACCATTTTAAGTTATTTTTATTTTGTTTCAGAAGCCCAGCAAACGACCTAGAATGGCGAACAATGAATCAACGGAGACTGAGGGTATTTATATTAACGCAATGGCTCTAATAATTACTGTTGTAGCTAAAAATTTTAAAACAATCAATTAATTTTTAACATTTATGTTGAGCATAGGTACTGGCGTGAGCACTATGTATACCTATGCACTAGTGCGGGAAGTAAACGGTTGCCATAGGAACTTCTGTTTATTCGCTCTAAACGCCTGCGTGCGTCTGCCATTACTTTCTCACGAACTTCACGGCATACTGTAGAAGTAAAGATGGCAATGCAAATGAACTGTTAAATTTTTTTGAAAATGAAGTGAAAAGTAGGTATTTTGTAGTGGGTATGGCAAAAAATTCCATATATATTATATCTCGTGCATAATGGTATTACGGCTCGTGTGACTGTAAAAACTCGCTATCGCTCGTTCTTACATACTGTCATCACTCGCCGTAATAGTCCATTACACATCTAGATATACAATCTACTATTTGTTTGTATATATTCGTGCCAACATGACACCGGGACAACTTTTGGCAGCCAAAAAACCACGAAATTTTAACATTGTTTTTGTTTTTTCGAAATATCTCAGAAACGGTCGACTTAAGCGATTCTTTCGTTATGTAATGTTTTAAATAGGATTACATTTCCTACAATTTTCATCCCCACAAATTTTCCGTGGTAAGAATAGTAAGCGCGCTACAGCTTCTTGAAAATCACGCGCTTTTTGTAGCCTTAGAAACCAATTGTTAAGATATAAGGTCCTTTTTAATAGCTTTATTTATTGTGTTTTTCATCGAATTTTAAGTTGAAAATACACATGTTCATAAAGCAAAGAACACCCTAAATTATGATTTTTGTCCCATATCGATATTTTCAAAAATTTAGAAGCTATAGCCTGTCAAAGCTGAAATCATCATAGAGCCTTACATTTTTTTTTGACACGCGTTACGAGTACTTTCTATACCGAATAAAAAAATGTCCGTCTAGGAACCTATAGAAAATTTAATGCCATAAACAATTAGTTACGTCCAATCTCACTAACTTGCGAAATTTTCAAGTTACAAGCATTTATGTACATGTTTTTACCTTTTGACATAAAATTGAAACACTTGTTGCGAAGTGCTCTGTAGAGTGACCACTTTCAAATTTTTAAAATTTTTTTACTCACTTAGATAACCCATGAATAGGTCTACAGCTTCTATATGTAAACTTAATATTTCTCGAACACTCTTCTTAGTACTTAGAGCACTTCGCGTCAAGTGTTTTAATTTTATGTCAAAAAGTAAAAACATGAACATTAATGCTTATAACTTGAAAATTTTTCAAGTTAGTGAGATTGGACCTTAAATTTTTTATAGGTTACTAGACGGAAATTTTTTTATTCGATATGGAAAGTACTCGTAACACGTGTCCAAAAAAAAAGTAAGGCTCTATGATGACTTCAACTTTGACTGGCTATAGCTTCTAAATTTTTAACGATATCGATATGGGACAAAAATCACGATTTAGAGCGTTCTTTGCTTTATGAACATGTGTATTTTTACTTCCCACCTCTACTATGGTAGGGAAGTAATGGATTCAGTCCGAAAACAATATTTCGAGATTTTAACAGATTTTCACGTTTTGAGACCCTAGCAATCGTTTAAGATCATTTTCTGACTGATGTCTGTATGTGTGTGTGTATGTGTGTATGTGTGTGTGTGTGTATGTGGTCAATTTTTCGCCTTCGATATCTTAAGAACGGAACAACATACGGGCATGCCGATTGTTCTATTGTGTTTATCAGCCTTTAACTTAGATCTGATTAGATTTTGAGTCAAATCGGTTCAGTGGATCCTGAGATATTCAAAAAAACGTCCTCAATGTCACGTATTAACATAGGTAAAAAAAAATATAAATGAATTCTAGATGTTATAATATGAAAAAAATGTAAATATTTTTTTTCTCTAAAATGTATAGTTTTCGAGAAAAAAAATATTTTACTAAAAAAAATAAAAATTGTACGTAAATCAAGGTAACCATGATTTTTGCTATATTAAGCTAGCCATCAATAGATCACCAAACAAAAAAGAGGGCCATGCTTTTTTCAAAGAATAAAAATTAAATTGTGTTTTAAAGACCACCAACAGCTAAGGTTATTTGGGCCTAGTCAAAGAATAAAAAAAAGAGTGTTTATTTTTTGCAAATATTTACTAGGTGGGAAGTATAGGACTGGTCATCAGTCGAATTTTTAATTTAAAATTCGATGAAGAACACAATAAATAAAGCTATTGAAAAGAACATTACGTTTTAAATATTGGTTTCCAAGGCTACAAAAAGCGCGTGCGATTTTCAAGAAGCTGTAGCGCGCTTACAATTTGTACCATAGAAAATTTGTAAGGATGAAAATTGTAGAAAATGTAATCCTATTTAAAATGAAAGAATCGTTTTTGAGATATTTCGAAACAGGCTCATCAAAAAGTTATATGCAAATATTTTGTGAAATATTCTTTTAAAAACTGATATTTTCTCTTTATTAATAAATTGCAAAGCATATATTGATTTTATCGCAAAATTGAAGAGGAGAAATTTTTTAGAGTAACTAATTAGGAACAAAACAAAAAAAAAGTCGTCTGATTTCAGACATTGGTTAAGGAGATATTAGCGTTTTCCATAAGGCTTGCAAAATTATATTCAAAAGGGGATGGCGGGGGAAGCACAAGGGGGATAACCGGGGACTTTTGTAAAAATACATGTCTAAAGGTGTTCTACCATCTGTGAAAAATCCAGCTCCTTTGGAATTATTTGCGACCTAAAACCTTTATTTCCTGGGCTACAGGGAATATAGGTATTATTTCCTGATTTTTCCCGACTCTGTGGTTACCGTGAAGTGCAAAAATTATGCCACAAAAGTTTAATATTATGTATAGTGAATATGAAATTAAAAAAAAACATACCATCTGATTTACCTTCTGCATTTTCAGCAGAATCATGATCATTGTCACTTTCTGAATCTGTATCATTACTATCTTTTGGAGGTTTTAAGAGATTTGCAAGCAATTTAATGTCACATAAATTCTCCATTTTGGTTTATTAAATAAAAAAAAAAAACAAAATGAACTTCTACTGAACAAAATATTGGTTGCTATGTAGTATTTTATTGATCAAATAGTTGTAACAAGATACCTTTGATGAATAATATAGTTTACAGAACAATAAATTACATTTAAACCACTAATTAAGGCTATTTGGGCCTAGTACCAATCCATATTTTCAATTTATATTTTAATAAATTGAAAATTCACTTCCCATATAAACAATGACATTGCTATATGCTAGGCTTTTCTCAAGTCTGATAATCTATTATTGCAAGTTTGTCACTATAATACATTGTTTTACAAAATTGACCAATACCTAATAAAAAAACTAGGTTGCGGTTATTTGAAACCACGATTCAACTGAAACTTTTTGCCATGACCCTAAGCGCTTTTAAGTTTAACATAAAATCGCCAAAAGTAACATGCGGCTACGTTTGATTGTATGATAAAAAAACTCGGGTCGCAGTGCCAAACCCTGCCGACAATATAGTGTATTTGCTAATTAAACTTAAGTTTGTTTTTTGACAAAATAAAAATTTAACCCCTCTTAAAATAATTAATTTTTTCTAAATTTCGATATTAGACATGGATTTTATCAATACAACATCTGCACCAAATTAAATACACCCTTCCATAAGTAAATGCATATCAACAAACTAGTGTTTTCATAAAATTTGAAAGTCCGGTCCTGTCGGGCCGATTTTATTAAAATTTTAGCAGCACATTTTAATCTTTACTAAAGAGTTAAATTTCAATTTTGAAACGATTTTGACAATTTTTTTGGTATTTTTGGGCCCAAAAACTTTTTGGAACCCCTAAATACAACCCTGAAAATGGTCCGATCCGGCCCATTTTAAATAGGCTTCTTGCGGTGATGGGTTCCAATGTGTGTACCAAATTTCGTTTAAATCGATTAAGTCTGTCGAGAGTTATCGTGTACACACACACACACACACACACACACACACACACACATATATATATATATATATATAAAAAAACTTCCGTGAAAAATTATCTAACTGATGAACTGATGGTGAAAACCGCATCAAAATCCGTTGCGTGGTTTAGGAATTACATTACTCATTCGCTTCGCTATATACAGGGTGTCCTCAAAGACACTAAACACACGCTTACCACATGTTCCTGAGACCAAAATAAGCCGATTTAAGCAAACTTACCTTCTTACAAAATTGTTTAGTTTGGGCGCTATACGGCCCTGAAGTTACAATTTTGAAATCGTTTTTTTGTTATAAATTTAAAACGGCTCGTGCGATTTTGCTAAAATTTGGCGCGTTGACATAGTTTTATGGAACAAAAAAACCCATGTTAAAATTATGATTAATATTAATCCGTAGGCGTAGAAATCGGGTTTTTTAATATTTGAACGTTTCAAATTTCTACGCCAATGGAAGAAAAGGGGTTTAAGTATAAAATTTAGAATAGGTAACTTATTTGCTACAAAAAAGCTACTCTTAATAAGACTCGATTACTCTCATGGTTTTTGAGAAATTTGTATTTTAATAATTCGCAGTAATTTTTACAAAATGAAGTAACGTTACTAAAACATGAATAGAAATAAATAAATATGTCATAAAAAGTGGTCAAAGTGTCCACCATTTTTATGCATATAAAGATTTATACGACGAAGAAAATTAATTTACTCTTTGCATAACTTCTTCATTATCTCCAGTTTTATACTTAGAAAAAAGCATGGCCATCTTATTTGTTTACTGATCAACTTATTATTAGCAACGTATTATTATTGATTAGCTTATTATTAAAATACAAATTTCTCAAAAACCATGAGAGTAATTGAGTCTTAATAAGAGTAGCTTTTTTGTAGCAAATAAGTTACTGAATCTAAATTTTGTACTTAAACCCCTTTTCTTCCATGGGTGTAGAAATTTGAAACGTTCAAATATTATAAAACCCGAGTTCTACGCCTATGGATTGACATTAATCTTAATTTTGATATGGGTTTTTTGGTTCCATAAAACTATGTCAACGTGCCAAATTTTAGCAAAATCGCACAAGCCGTTTTAAATTTATAACAAAAAAACGATTTCAAAATTGTAACTTCAGGGCCGTATAGCGCCCAAACTAAGAAATTTTGTAAGAAGGTAAGTTTGCTTAAATCGGCTTATTTTGGTCTCAGGAACATGTGGTAGGCGTGTGTTTAGTGTCTTTGAGGACACCCTGTATATAAACCTTCCAGGAACAATTCCGTCATACATGATTTTTGCGTAACTTTAACCGTTTACGCAGCGCACGCAACGGAAGCTCTCAAAGGAATAATTTTTCCCGTTTTTGCAACATTTGTCATTGATGCTCCGCTCCTATTGGTCGTAGCGTCACTAGCGTGATATTATATAGCCTATAGCCTTCCTCGATAAATGGACTATCCAACACAAAAATAATTTTTCAATTCGAACCAGTAGTTCCTGAGATTAGCGCGTTCAACCAAATAAACTCTTCAGCTTTATAATATTAGTATAGATTTTTTGAGTAAGATCTAACACGTAGTTTTTGCGTAATTAATTTAAAAAAAAAAACTGAATATTTAAAAAGTATTCTACCGTGTAAGTTTAGAGATATTCTAATTAAAATAATCGAAAATTGACTAAATTATGTCATTTGGCAGCCATCTTATTGTGCATTCAGTTGTACGCTCAGATTGATCCGAGCGCTCAAATTAACATTAATTTAATATTATTTTATATGCTATCTGTCTTTATCATATGCTCAGATCGATCTGATCACAAAACATAATTTACCCTTGAAAATAAAGTCAAATTACACTTATTTTTTTATTGTTAATAAATAAACTACTATAGTGTAGACTGTAGAACATAATTAGATATATAAATACAGCGAAATCTCCCTTAACGAACACATCCCTTGGGCGGACAGTTTGGCAAGTCAGAATCGATTCCTATTGACCCCAATTTTGGATATTGCTAACAATATAATGGTGGAAGAAGACAAATTTCAATGATTCAACCCACGGAACAATCCGCATAAGATAATCTGGTCAGGATATTGAAAGAAACTTATTTTGTGTATTTTTGATGTGAAACATCTTATGTCGGGCTGTGAACAGCCGCGTGAGGGGAAATATGCAACGAAATGTTTCGTCCGTTCCTTCGCTGCTGTTCTCTCCACCACTGCGGCACTGGCTAGGCGTGCACTATAGCACACGCGGTGTTACAGAGCTGTATATACGTCAGCATAACAATTAGTTGTGCGTATAAATGACACGAGGCGAGGCTCTGTCTTAATTTTAATTTACTGTTTACGTTATAATAGTAGTGATGTAGAAATGAGCCAAAGTGATCAACAAGTGTGTACGCAACAGAGTGATTTATTTTTTTTTGTAATTGATTACCGATATCCTCTAATATTTATACGAGAAAGTAATGCACGAACCAGACGCGTGTTGAGCATACTGGTGTGCGTTTGGAAACGTATTGTTAGTTAGACTATACGCGTAGTTTTATGACGTCACTAGCCATACGATTTCTATACTGTGATGTCATGTACACGGAAAAAAAGTTGTTATTCATAAAAAAAATATATACTACTACAGAGAATACCACCGAGTTCAATAACGTTTTCTTTGATGTTTCACATCTGTCGGGGGTCCCGAGACCCACACCCTTTTTTTTTTCTTGAATGGGCTCCTCTCTTAAGCGAACAACATTTTGATTTATCGTTAGACATAGAATAAAACAACTATTTTATGTATAATATTAAATTTTATATTTCCCAATTGCACATTTTGATATTTAAATATACATTTTTTGCTAGAAAAAAAGACAAGTAAATTGTATATAATATGGAAATTGTGTTATAAAAAATATTTTTTTTAAATAAAAGCATTTTAACGGAACGGTTTTATCAATATTTTTTTAATTAAAATTAATCAATTAAAAAAACTGATTTTTGTGTTTGCCACAATGTTTAATTATCTAGAAAAAAATGAGTGCTAATTTTATTTTAACTCTAAAATTTCACATTAATGTAAATTAATTTATAGCAAATTCTCGTAAATTTTTTGTACACAGAACTTCCAATTCTTTGAGTTGTATTTAATAAATATTTAAAAATATAATAAAAATTTTAAGACTAAATAAATATTAAAATCGTTGAAATAAAAACTTTCCTTTTAAAAACGATTTAAAAAAAATACTAAAAATTATATGCATGTAAAAATAATCTTAAAATTACAGTCTGTTCTATTACAGTCCTGTTTTATAATAATTACAAAACTTGATATTAAAATAATAGATGCATGTACTGTACAATAAAAGCACAAATAACATTTATTTAGCAAAACAAAGGACCTATATTTCTTCTCGACATATTTACCATCACAGTGTAGGAGTTGTCCATAATTTACATATGCGTCGGGGGAGGTGGAGGCTGGTGCTTAGCGAGACCAAGTGCGACGTGAAGGGAAGGTTTAATGTAAATAAAGTTGAGGGGATGCATGAAATTGTGACGTAATATTAAGAAGAGGAGTTCACAATAGGTGTATTTGTTGGTAAGTTCTGAACTCCCAATATAGAATTCTTCGGACACAACTGCGTGTTCGTCGGTCGAATTCTCGGGCGCTTTGGACAGTTTAAATTTGGTTATAACAATTTTAGGTTTCTAGAACTGCTAAAACCGGGTTCAAACTGTTCAAAGAATCCGAGAATTTGACCAACAAACACGCAGTTGTGTCCGAAGAGTTCTGTATTGCCGACAGACGCTTTGGGAGTTTAGAACCTGTTCAGAACTTACCAACAAACACTCCAAACATACTAACTGGGATGATGTAATTAACATTTTATCCAAACAGGAACCCAATACCTATGAGGCAATATACAGATACCTAAAAGAGTGTGATATCAAGCTATAAAATATTACAAAAAGATCAAGAGGACAAAGTATACAAATTCGGCTACTGGCCAAAGACAAGTCAGGCCAATAAACATCAATAAAAAAAAAAAAAAACAAACACTCCTATTATTGTGACGAGAAGGGGGTCAAAAATAACAAAAAAAAATACCGTGACGTAATTTATGGATGGCACTGTACTTGTGTTGTAAGTGAAGAGATTGTTAATTGAAATTACTGAAAAATTGGAAATACAAATTTAGTCAATTTTCTAAATCCAAACAATTGTTATTTATGCTCAGATGCATTCATACAATAATTTGTATACAGTCTCACGATAGACGCAAGTTATAAATTCCCTTGTAAATTATTTAAGACTGGACTTCAAGGGTCTAGTTGTCGAGAAATCAATACACTAGATTTGATATTTTTTATATTAGAAATGTGGAATTTACTCCACATAAGAATAAAATTTATAAAACTTTGTAGGAAATGCTTTTCTATACACCAACACAAATATTTTCAAAATTAGTTGTCTCATTTTTGAGAAATCTGTAGTTTACATAGGTATCTGTAGAGATTTCTTAAAAATGATTCAATTAATTTTGAAAATATTTTTGTGTTGATTTATAAAAAAACGTTTCTTGCAAAGTTATACTAATTTTATTCTTATCTGGTCAAAGTGGAATGAATGTCAAATTTGTATATAAAAAAAAAATAACCATGTTGTTGTCATCAATTGCCAACTGGACACTTGAAGTTTAGCCTCAATAAAAAATAACTGCAGTTTCTACAGCACTTGAGTTAGTGTGGGATCATATTGTTATAAAGATTATTAAATTATAAGAATTTATAACTTCCGTTTACCTTGGAAGACATTGTTTACATATAAAAAACATTTTTTCTGCTAAATAAAGCTCACTAAAAAGCGCATCGATCAAAAAAAATTTATATAAAATAACTACATACAATATAATTTTTCATTGTTCTCATCCTGCGAACTCACCACACTGGTTTTTGCTGGCGTCGAAGCAAAACAATTATTAAATTGGTCCAGCGCACCTTTATTAATATTTTGCGAAGTAGAATTATTTGCACCAAACATTGAATCGTTTGTAGTCAAATCACTGGATATTTTCGTAGCAGTCAGAATATTTGTAACGTGCAACGATGAACTTTCGCTTCCATTATTGCTACCGTATCCGGTGTCCTGTGTGTTTTGTGAAAACGTAAATGTATTATCAAAAGCCTCATCTTTAAAATCGAATGAACTGTCACTACGGTTAGGATTTAACAAAGATCGATCTCTAATGAAACTATCGTCATTGGTAGATGAAAAGCTACCGCATTTTCTGTATTTACTAAACCTTTCCTCTTTATAATATTTGCTGTCACGACATCTGAAATTGGAAAGTTTGCTTCCAGAAGGAACGTCTGAGAAACTTCTTCTGAGTTGCACCCGTTTATTGCTGAGAACAATTAGCGGAGCAATGTTCTCTTTGTCTTCTAAATTATTTATGTTAACAATCCATTTTTTATCAACATTTTCAAAACTTTGTTGTTCGATGTCAATGAAATTTGATGACAATTTTTTACTGATACTGTACTTCCGTTCCGATTTACGCGGAGTGTTCGATATTGATGTGTCCATTGCTGATGTGACATTGTCTGTGGCAGTATATGAAGTGACTCGATTGTCGAATTCTTCATTGCGAGGCCTTTTGACAGATTTTGATATTGTTTGATTTTCAATATCCCAATTAACTGAAGAGTATGTACAATTTCCTACCTCATTGTGTATTAGAGAGGTACCTGGATACAAAAACAACTGAGCATTATATTTATATTTTTTCAGGAAATAAAATATATGTAGATAAATCTCGATAAAAAATGTTATCAAACGATATTAATATCATTGATTAATTATAATATCTAATAATCTATATATATAAAAGCGGTCAGGTGTGAGTCGGGTTTCGCGCAATGAGTGTTCAAGTCAAGCAATATAATTTATACCACGTTTTTCTTGCACAGTCGCGGACTTCCATAAATCATGCACAACTGATGAATTTAACTTACCTAAATTAGAATAATTTGAGGGTTCTGGTAAATTGTCTGACTCTGGTACAACGCCCATAGATATATCCATGCTGAGATCATTGGATGGCGACAGTCTTAGAAGTGATGTATTTCTGTCATTCAAGGCACTGAATTCATTAGTTTTAACTTCGTCAGTGTTTTGGCTTTGCTTATTTCTTAGAGAGCTGTTTTCAGAATTAACACTTTCCATTGACATTTTAGAAATGGGAGATAGCGGAGAATCTTCTAAACTGACAGGACAATATTTGTTATCTGAATCTGTTTTCTTGTGCGGTGATGGTGTTGACCGATGAATTTGAATCGGAGAACATTTTATTGGCGATATGTTTAAGTCTGGAGAAGAAATCAGAAGCTGATCAGACGGAGAACCAAAGTGTCGACCGATGGCGCCGATATTGCTCGCTTTCTGAAACAAGACGTGTTAGAATGTATTATATGTGTCAAAACTATGTTCCTTAAGCAGTCAGTTCAAGTTGAACTAAGACCAACGGACAAATACCCAGTGGTACTGCTAAATAGAAGCTGTATAAGAATTGTGTGTATGGGACCGCTCAAAAAAATTATCCAGCAGTAATATAGCTAGACCTCGTCAAGTTCCATTAGGTACTGTAAAACAGGCCAGAAAACGCAAGTTTCTATAAGATAGCGGTTGTATTAAGGATCAGCTAATACTTAATCAGACTGCATAATGAGCATATGTAATTATAATTATCAAATATTACAGAATTACTAAAATGGGCAGTAAAGTTTAGTCATATTATCAAATACTACAGAAACAATAATATAATGTAATCAACAGATAAAATAATGTAGACAATAACATTACATTAGAGAAAGAGAGAAATAATGTAGCCAATTGTTGCTACACCGTGGCGGACAATTTTAAATTTTAGACGCCCGACAACTGAGGTCATTAGCGCCGTGGCGGACAACCGGAGTCCATAGATGGTACTGTGTTTTCGACTGTCGTAGGCATGTATACAAAATGTCAAGAGTTGCACTTATTTACTTGCATCTATAGTATTTGTAATAGTTAAGTAGTTAAAACCGTACAATTGGAGGCAATGATAAACCTATAGGAGACAATGCTTGACAATCGCCTTCTAATTCTTCAGACGAGACAACGGAAGCTGGACTGTTGTGAAATAGTTTTCGATAAAGTGATGTGTTACTTAAATTTTCATCGCTACTACTTGACTGTTGCTGATCTTCTGTAAATTTCATGAAAGGTTTAAGAAGTTCTTCAATGTGCGGTGGAATATCTGATGGAAATGTTAGAACTGTCTGAGTTATTCCTAGAAAAAAGTTATATTAATTATTAAAATATGTAAAAATCGTACAACTGTTTTAATTTTAATAAATTATTTTTATATTTTACCATCTCGTTTGTCTGTAGCAGTCTTAATTTTCTCTTGAACACAGCGCTGTGGTGTTTTTGGCAGTACATTTGCATTTTTCACAGCCACCCCCCAAGGGCTAGGAACTATATGTTTTTCACTAAAATATCTACGAAAATACACTCAAATTAATCACAAATAAACACATTACCAATTTTTTATACTTGGAAATGGGATTGAGTTATTGTAGTTTATTAAATAATAAAACTGAACTTACCTTTCAATCTTTTCTTGAGCTTTTATCTCTAGTTCTGGATCTTCGTCAATTTGTTCAAACTGCATATTAGAATGCTCGTCTATTTGGGCTGGCATTAATTCGGACATTTCCTCAATTGTCCACCGAAAATCTGGCGTTTTGTTTGTATTAGGGACAGTTGCAAAAACCGACGGGCTAAAAAATAATTACCATTTTATTAAACGACTATTTTAAATGTATAAATACTAAATAAAGGCGGTACAAAATATTGTTTAAGTTTAGCTATTTCTTTATTTTATTTTATATCACCATATGTTCTCACCACTGTTCTCAGGAAAATTACATATACTCTTAATCTCAAATTTAACAAAAAAAAAAAAAAATGATCGTACTACATTGCTTCGGATATCAGATACCTCAAATATGTGACGTGTAAACAATATTCCCTCCAAAAATCCAATATAGTGAATTAGTGATAAATGTGTGATTTTCAAGTTCGCGATTTGTTTTTCAATAAAGAGATAAGTCATATTATCAAAATTGAATGAGTTGAATACATGAAAAAAGTGTAATAATTTGTAGTGGGGTGGTAAAATAACATACCTGTACATCGGTAGGTGTAATCGTTCCATAAGAGCTCCCTCAAATGGATTCTTGACTTTTGATACACCCGTTGGAGGTGTTGAAAACGTATTAATAAATTTGAACGGACTTCCTTTTGTGGTACCTTCTTGACGGTCCGCAGTTTGTGAGAACGAAGGTCTACTAGGCGACTGAAAAATGTGTGGCACCATCTTCATTAACTTGATAGGTGTGTTGTAATTCTTCTGCTCTTGGTGCTTTTGTGGAGATGATTTATCTTTTTCCATATTTACTGATAATATTTATTTCTTATAAATCTTTAAAATTCAATATTAGTACACTGAACCCGTTCTGACACTTTAGTTTCGATAAATACATAAATAGTGTTACTTTTCAATTGTTTATTACATACACTCACTACAAAAGCTGACATTAATGATTTTAATTTTAATTAAATGTTTCTTTTATGAGTAAAATTAGTGTTTCATCAAGTGAACTCACCATTAAAGGTCAAGCCATTTAAAACCTACTGAGCACACTGCACAGTTGAGCGTCAAATCCCTTTAAATTTGTTGGACCAATTAGAACACTTCTTTTCATAACGGACAAGCCTTGTCACTGCAAACCATAGACATGTTTATTTGTGATTGTATCATGGACATAGGAATGTATAGGGATAAGTATAAAATAAAGTACAACTTTAGACGAGGGGGAAGCCATTCAGGGGGGTGCATGCCTGTCTAGAGACATGTCCATGTGCCCACGTTCTATTGGCCGCGTCTTTGCGCATGCTCAATTGCGCCAGATGCAGTCGTCCGCGTTTTTGTGCGTGCTGAATTGCTCGTACAGCGCTTGCGCAACTGAAGCGACCAATATGTGGGCAAACTTGCTTCCTCACCATCCCCTCCTTAACAGCAAACTCATCACTCGCTTGTAAACGTCCCTAGATTTTTATGTCTATCGATTGTAGTGTATTATTTTTAAAAATAATATTTACCTCCTAGGCATGTTTAAATTTTAAGTTAAAAACATTTTTCATTACACATTATGATGAAATTTGATAAAAAATAAATGTTTATATAAAATCCCGTGACTACTGTTCGAATCCATTAATTATAATTTTAGGGAATAATAATATAATATTAGGGAATTCTGATTTATTAATCATTATGTCCATTATCTCTGCATTATGTCACTGCCGAGTACCGGGATATATGCTGGTAATTAAGTTACTATAAAAAAAATTGAAGGGAAGAAAAAAAAAATACTTTTATTCTTACAGTAAAAAAATGAATACAAATTTTTTAGAGCATAAATTTATCCTTTTGTTGAGTTAAAATTTTCGCAGAAGATTTAGCATCAAGGAACAATCCAGTAACTTCTTCAATATCTTCTTTAGAGATGGAGTTCCGTCCATTTACGCGCGCAGTAATTGCCGCTGGTGTCATCAGTTGGACGGCATATCTGTGACATACACAATTTAGAATTAAAACGTGCATATTTACAACTTCCATTGAAGCTGTATAAGTTCAGTTTAAACTACCTCAATGTAGTATTGGAACCCAATTCACTTAAAGCTGATAGAGCTTCCGGTTCTATAATTAAACTTTCAGTTTGCGCTCGCAATTTTAAGATCTGCTCAAGTTCAGATTTTGAATATGGTAAAGTTCGAATTATTAGTAATCTATCCAATAAATCCAGGGGAACTCCATGTGGCGAAACAATGTCTTCAGTTCCTCTGTAAAAATTAAAACAAAAATAATATAATATCTCCATCAAACATAGCCACGGAGGGTTTATAGTAGGGGAGCCCAACAGGGGATTTTGGGATTTTCTCAAGCGCGGCAGATTAACATATGGGGGGATACCTTGCACCCTGTTGAGTACCTCTACCATATCTAAGCCCTCTATATAGGGCCGCGCGCTTAGGGCAGCCGATCAGAATAGTAAAAAAAATCGATAGCTGGAAATACTCGAGCGCGTCAGATTAAGGTATGGTGGGTTAAATTACATGCTGAAAAGTGTGCATTTCAATAATCTGACGATTTGAGCGTGACGTAAGGGAGTAGGAGGGTCACAAACTTGCAAAAAAAAACGTCGCCTCGACATTCTCGAGCGCGGTCGGTTTTTTTTTTATTTTGAAGGAAATAATTCAAGGATAACGGGAAAAATATAATCTGCCGATTTCCACAAGCCGAAGTAACAAAAATCGTCAATAAAGTTTAGCGCGTGCAGCTGCAATGAAGCATGTATTCCCCCACTCACAAAAAGTCAGTACCTTAGCAACATATTTAGTTTGATAGGTAAATGTAAATATCAAAAATTAAAAGAAATAATTGTCGTTTAAATGCCTCGAAATTATAAAACAATGAACAGAAAAAAAGAATAATTGCAAAATTGGAGGAAGGAATTTGATAGTACCACCAAATATTTTATTTGTTATACATTCAATGATTTAAGAAAATAAAAAATCATGAAAAAATTTTTTTTTCGAACAGCCAGATTAAGAAAATCCCTCCAAATAATCGTCAGATTATGGATCAGAACGACCAGGACATCAAGCTGAACCGTCTGTATGAAAATCTGACGCGCTCGAGTATTTCAAAATAGCGTTTTTTTTTTGCATTTTCGAAAAGACGCCACGAGCTTGCGTCACATCCGAATCGACAGTCTTTTGAATGGGAGCTTCGTTCGAGGTCACTTAACATCCCCTCTGAATATCTGACGCGCTCGAGTAAATTTTTTTCCCTCCATTTTTAACCCTTCCGTACGGCCGCCCCCCGCCATTCAAACCGGCAGATTAATATACCTCCATCATCAGAGACACGTGGGGCATATACACTATCAATATCTGACGCGCTCGAGTATTTCTATGTAACTGTTTTTTTTTACATTTTCGAAAGATTGTAGTCGCTCCCCCCACCGGTGAAAGTGTACACATGATATAACCTTTTTTTCTTTCTACCATCTAATCTTCAAAATCCAATAGGTCCCCACGACGCTCGAGTAAATCCCCATTTAGCATCGTGGGCTCCCCTACTATTACCACTGAATAAATAAAATTATTGTCTCAAAAACTAAGGTTATAACGATGGAGCGGGGTCTTGTAATAAAGAAAACAAGGAAACGCCATATAAACAATGGAATTGCCACACACACGACTTCTCAAATCTCAAGCCCAACAATTCAACAAAGTTATTCAGAATTAAATTATTATTAGTCACATTATTATGTAATAATTATTGAAATCTAAACACTTTTTGTTTATTTTTCGATAATTTTTTTTCGAAAATCAGTTAAAAACATTTTCTTGCTGTCAAAATAATAATTTAATTTTCAGGTTTTTTATGAGGCAGAACCGACTAGCGAAATCAAATTCTTGATAATTTCATAAATAATTTTTTTATGGTGCACACTTTCCGACTGGCACCTGCATCAGTCAACTTAGTTTTTGGATCTGCCCAGAGTTAGATTAACTATAAGGTTAAAAAGACTATAGCCTTAGGCTCATCAATATTTACGACTACCAGTGTGGGAATTTATCTTCTACACATAATTATTTTTTCAACACAACTCAGATATGAATGTCATTTTTTAATTTGGTCTTGGATGTGCCCTGTATTTTAACGTTTTACCTTATTACACAGTTTCCTCTATTTGTAGCAAATATAACAATAGGCGCGATTGCGCTTTCCAATGCCCTGTGAAGATATGTAAATGTTTCAATATCCAACATGTGAACTTCATCGATGAACAAAACGCCTGGCACGAGTTCAGCAATTCCTTGTTCGATATATTTATTCACTACTTTATTGATTTCTTTTCGAAGTTTATCTGAAATATAAATATGAAAACAAGTGCACATCTATACGAAAGATCGATCTTACTTAAAAATTACATTGTTAGCCAGATTTATCAATTATTTTAAGTATCAACAAAATCGAACATATGAACACTGATTGCAATGAATTCTAATTCATAAATCAGGCACTTCTAACCACGCACCTAGCTTCACCCTCTGTCTGTGGAGAGCACTTCACTGACTCACATAATAAATTCCTGTCTTACAAATGTGAACTAGGAATTAATCCACTTACTATGCCTAGAAATATCTAATATATTTTCTCTCAATCAGATGCATTTCTATACCTGTAATTTCAGTTTTCTTTGGTTTCATAAGTGATCCCATCATTGCTAAAATATCTTGACCACCTTGCGGTTTAGAATTAGCTACGTCTAAGTCATGCAAAGTCACATCTTGGATTACTTCTTTCTTTTTATGGACGTCTCCTTTTGGCAAAGGCACATATTCTTCGGCCTGAAAAAATTGAATTTCACTAAAATGAAAGACTGCTTAAACAAAATGCGCCTGACAATTTCGTATTGTTAATTTAGTCTCTCCTACCTCTAAATCAAATTCGGTAGCGTATGTGTCAGATCTACCCTGTCTTTTACAAGCTCCGCTGTTAGCTTCAATATAAATGACATCACCAGGCTCCACCTTTTCTTTTTGCAGAGATTCATATATGCTCGGGTCAAGTTTCAACTGTTTTGTACCTTTAGCAGTTTTCAATGTGATAATGACGTGACTAACAGATTTTCCATAACCACCTCCGACAGGATTATCGGTCTCCACGGGTGTTAATTCCGTAACTTCACCCTCATATACTTCTTTTGTTTCTTTGATTCTTAATCCAATGGCACGTCTAAAATTTTCCATGAGCACTTCGGTTTTTTTTATTTCGGAACTGTACACTTCTGAGCCGACCATCGGGCAAAAGGGAACTTTATTGCCAAGGTCTTGTGCCATAGCTAACGCAATTGCTGTCTTTCCTGTTCCAGGTGGACCGGCTAATAATACTGCGCGTCCGGCCATTTTTCGACTTTTTATCATGTCAACAACAATTCCAGCAGCCTGTTTGATCAATAAAAATTATATTCATATGCACACAATTGCTTCCCAATATTGAGTATTAAATATTAGGTATATCCAACATCTAACGTTAATCTTTTATTTTAAACTATACTATAACAGTCAATCGACAATATAAATCGCAATGATTTTTCAACTTTTAAACCAAAATACTTGCCTCCCGCGCTGCTTCTTGGCCAACAAGACCGGCTGCAGATTGGATAGCTGTTCCATTCTCGTTTAGTCCTAATCCTTTTACATGACTATGAGCACTAATTCGCTGTGTTTTTGCTGTACTTTTTACTTCTTCAATCTTCATTACAATAAGTAGATTTTAGCGACGAATAAAATTTTAAATAAAAATCACAGTCAATGACAACCACGCTTGTTTTTGTTGAGTTTTCTAATTCGCAATTGTTATTTTAATCATGTACCTATAAAATTGTATACCAAGCTTTGTTTCATGGAGGCTAGATTCCATGCATAAGATCTTTTCATCGACGAACATTTTTTTCTGCGCATGTGCCCAATTCCGCCATGTTTTTCACAGACTTGTCATATTGACAGATGGCAAGTGATTGATTTTGAAAACAGTAAATAGTAATTAAATAAGAAATATTATTTAAAGAAGTGGCTCAACACCCTAGAAAAATATTTGAGTACTTTTGATGATAAACTTTTCCTGGGGTAAGTTCGGTTTTACGCTCAGATTGATCGGAGTGCTCTAATACGTTCGAATTTAACATTTATATGCTCTGAAAGATCTCTATCCTGCGTTCGGTTTTAAGATCTGGAGCAGATCGAGCGCGCTCGATTTGCTCTGAGGAAAGCGAGCGAGCAAGTAGATTTAACCAACTTCAGAGCATTCATTTTAAAAATGAGCGGAAACCCTTGTTGTGAGAATGGATAAATTTCGAAGTTTATTTATATGAGGTAATTTTTCAATAGGTAAAAATACACGAATAATATTTATTCAAAGAATAGTAATAACCAATAAGTCTATATCGCACAGAATGATTAAATAAAATATTTATTATATCTATGGGTCGAGAAAATCAACAACCGGTAGTACTATTAATTTTAAAATTAAGGAATAAAAACGAAAAAATTGTGAATCATGATATATTATTATAACAATGTTGAATTAAATTAAAATGAGGAGCAATAAAGAATGTATTTCGGCTTTAATAATAAGAATTTAACTTGCTGGGGCCATTTTATTCTGACGTTTGGAAAAATCTGCTAGATTACGTTCGGAATTGTTTAGATGGCTCGATTTGCTCGCTTGTCACGTGACCAAAAATCTGTTCGCTCGGCTCGATCAATCGAGCGTAAAACCGAACATACCCCTGATAAACAATTTATGACAGGTAGGATTCTAACCTTTCAACCAATTTTCGTTTACTTCCACCAGTTTTCCGGCCATGACACTTCAACCACCGTCTCAATTTAGTACAAGTATGTTCTTCCACTGTTTTGTGCACTAATTTAGCACCGTCAGTAACATTTTCATCTAAATTAACATTGAAAACCATTTCTGGGCTGGTCATTGCGTCAAAAAGCGTACGAAACTTTTGAAAGCTGTGATTATAACCATGGCGACGGCGCTTGCGCGTAACTACTCCGTGTAAGGTCTGCAGTTGCAGTACAGGTTTTATATGTACATGATTTTAATACTATTGACATTGAAACACTCGTTGATTTTCGGCTTTGTCATCCCTTCTAGAATATTTTTATAATTTTTATTTTACCTTTGATTAACTAAAATATTCTTATATTAAGTATATATAATATTTTTCAGCATTTTATATGAATTATTTTTTACTTTTTGCACCAGAATCTATTTATATTTATTTGCCAAAGGTCAATTTTTTAATAAGTTAGATCCTCCTTCGTTAGCCCAGCTGTTTAGTGTAAAATGTGTCAGCCATGATAGTGGTGTGAGCACTGACAAAATTGTAATTTACTGCAAATGTCGTGGTAAGTGTTTTGGCGGTAAAACTTTTGTCATAGGTGTCAAAGTAAACACTGTGGTCTGTGGTAAACATTTAAGCTAACTTGTGCGCTTGACGGAGTGTGTAAGAAATGTTAAATGCTATTTAAATAGTTGAATATTGAAGTTATAATTTTTTTGTGACAAAAGAGCCAAGAATCTTGTGATTAAAAATGCATATAAAGGTGCGCTTAGTTAACACAATCAACATAAATGACAAAAAAGAAGCAGTTTTGATTGTTTCAAAATTGACAACTGTCAACGAATTAAAGGAAATGGTAGAGAATAAAT
Source organism: Mongoloraphidia duomilia (assembly GCA_039654895.1). Taxonomy (NCBI): domain Eukaryota; kingdom Metazoa; phylum Arthropoda; class Insecta; order Raphidioptera; family Raphidiidae; genus Mongoloraphidia; species Mongoloraphidia duomilia. The sequence continues at coordinate 19,150,034 of CM077522.1, read as the reverse complement.
TGAATGTAGCAGAACACGAGCAATGGCTTTATTATATGGGAAAACAGGTAAAATATCATACATATTTTTCTAAGTGTACCGAAGCATCATCCCCAGGACCGAATCAAGAAATTTTCAGATCTGAGGCAAAAAAAATCAACACGTACTTACCTATAAGAAGAAAAAAGTATTGAGTCGCAGTTAGGGTTGCCAGATCAAAAATCAAGATTTCCGGAACATTTCTGAGGCTATGATTCAAAAATGGATTATTAAAGAATCTGAGTTAAATCTTGTCATGGTACCACCACAATTTATTTCAGGGGAAAAAGTAGAATAAAATTTAATCAACTTTAATGTTTTCTTAACTGTTCATTGACTAGAATTTTACTAACTTATCACCATTCGCAATCGGGGTTATTCAATGTGGATAAAATGTTTTGCAAAACGTAATTAATGCGGAGACTAATTTAATGTAAGTGTAGGATAGATAGTTTGTAGAATATAGACGCTCAACAGCAGAGATGATCAGCATCTATTAATGTAAGTGTTGACGCTAGCGATCGCGACCACGAATCCTAGGATTTCGTTAAAATTGTACATTTCCGGGACAGAAGATTTAAATTTCTGGATACGGGACAAACCGACCAATTCCGGGACTTTCCCAGAAATCCCGGTCCTCTGGCAATCCTAGTCGCAGAGCAGAATTCTGCTGTAAAAGTGTTATTTGTTAGCAGTGGCGGACTAAGGGGGGGGGGGCGGAGGGGACGGCTCGCCCCGGGCCTCTAATCCTCGGGGGCCTTCAAATCTCGAGAAGCCCTTCTTAATCAAATCCCAAACAAGGTCAAAATACATTCAGTAAATAAGAGGCTGTTTTTAGCACTCGTATGCGACTCGCGATGCACACTCGCCGAGGCTCGTGTGCGCTCGCCTACTACTCGTGTTGAAAACATGGCGCCTGACGTATGAAGATGTATTTAGCACACTAGTTACACAATATACTATTATAGTATAATATTATATTATTGGAGCATAGTCCGCCTAGTATTAATTCATGCATTCGATTTATTATTCTTTGCTAATGAAATGAAAATCTTACTATGAATATTCTCCATAATTTTTTTTGTTCCAGTTAAGCGATGAATATAAAATATTTGATTATGACATCAAGGTAAATGATGTAATTCAACTTATGATAAAACCAAAAACAATAGAATATGCTGATAGAGAAACTGATGATAAAAAGTCGAAAAATAATGACCAAAAAACTGATATCGAACATGAAGCTGAATGTTCAACCAGCAATGGAATTAATGGAAGTATTGGAGAAACAACAAAAAATATGGAAATACCTACAGAAAGTTTATTTTATAAAATTGGAGATATGCTCGATGTTAAAATTTCACCCAGTGGTGCATGGTTTGAAGGAAAATTACTAAAAATTATTAAAAAGCAGTGTAATGTTAGTAATAATGACAATTCTGAAAATAATTCGACTCTTGCTAACGTATTAGATCATAATGGGACAGTTAGCACAAATGACGATTCATCGGATATTTGTATAAATGATGAGCACGATATCGTTTTTCAAGTTCAATATGATGAAAAGTAAGTTGGTAACATCAATTATAATTTTTATAAACAAAATCAACTGTTGAGTCTCTTTCCATATAATTTTCAGTAGGTGCGTTTGTTGGCAAGTTCTGAACTCCCAAAGCGTCTTTCGGCAATACAGAATTCTTCAGACACAACTGCGTGTTTGTTGGTCAAATTTTCGAACTCTTCAGACTGTTCAAACTTGGTTCTAGTAGTTCTAGGCATCTAGAACTGCTAAAACCAGGTTCAAAAACTCCGAAGAGTCCGAGAATTTGACCAACAAACACGCATTTGTATCCGAAAAGTTCTGTGTTGCCGAAAGACGCTTTGGGAGTTCAGAACTTACCAACAAACGCATCTAGTATGTTGAATTAGCAATTAAAAGAAAAATGGCTGACATCTGGTATTTGAATTTGAAGTCGTCTTATGTAGGGTTTAGAGAAAAAAAAAATAGCAGCTTCCATAATGTCATTATGTCTCATTTGACACAAACAAACGCATTTATAAATATCAGTGTAAGTTAATGCTCGATCTGACATCCTTGACATAAAAATCTAACCTTATTAACTTAAAGATTTACTTACAAAACCATTCAAACCATCATTTCGTCCGAAGTGCTGACATCTACATTAGCTTTTAATTGTGAATAGGTTATTTCTACATTAATCTGTATTATTTTAATAAATGAGTTCGGTTTGCATGATAAAATGTAATAAAGGATACAAATAATGTTTGGTACTGTTTCTGAAAAGTAGGTATTTCAGAGAGCAGGGAAACGGTAAAATTGATCAATTTTAAGTAACAAAATAGCATGTGAGCTACTCGCTCAAATCATTTTCTTTTTTTTTGCCTTAGTTGAAGAGTGAGAAAATAAAAAAAAACTTTTCTTGTTAAATGTTGGAATATATTTTTTTTTAAATTGAACTTTTTTTTATAGCTGCACGGAAACTGCAGATGTATCTTTTGAAAATATTAGACCAAGAGCTAGAAAAGAACTAAAATTGAATGACATAAAAATAGGAGATACTGTTATGGTTTATTTTAACGCAGAAGAACCAACGGAACCAGGTAATAACTGGTATGATATGAAAGTGTGTGAAATAAAAACCTCAAGAACATGCAAACAGTTGATTGGAACTGTATTTGTTGGTGACAGTGTTGAATTGAACGATTGTGTTCTTGAAATGAAAGACAAGATTTATGCAATTGAAAAACCCCAACTTTTAAATCATCGAACATCAGAAACCAGTGAAAGTAGCATACCTTCGAGTAAGTAAAATTTAAAACTTTAGATTATTATTTTATCACGTTTTGGATACACTAATAGGGCCAGCGCACACATGCTACTTTTTGTAGCAAAAACGCGCGATTTAGCAACTGTATCGCGACTGCATCGCAATAAGGGCTATCAGGCTTCTTTCTCCCACCTGATAGCGCCACTTGCAAGTGAAGTATATGTCACTTTGTTGCATCTTTGATGTCATTCAAATGTCAGTACTGTTTATGTTTTCCGCCAGCTGATGGCGCTACTTGCAAGTGAAATATCTGTTATTCAATCATTTAATGGCTAAATCGCAGTTTTGTATTTATTTAATTATTTATTCCTTAATTATCGATAAATGAAGAATGACAACATAAATCGTTATTTTCTAAACGTTTGACATACCTTACTTGCCACTAGTGCCATCTTACGAATAAAAAATGTAAGCGTTTGACGCAGTGGCGGTTGGCATATAAGGGCTGCCGGGCTGCAGCATTGAGAAATTTTTAGCAGTTATCGAAAAATAAATATTTATAAACTATAATTAAAATTTAAAACGCTTAATCTTTTATTTTTAACTTAGACAATAATCGTTAAATGATCAATTCGCTTCCGAATTCCGAATACCGCTCACAAATTTAATTCATACATGAAGTCAAAACTCCAGGCTGAACAATTTCTATCCCGGTTTGTAGCTCCGAACAACATACGAAAACACACAACGTGGATGTCGAACATTGAAAATAAACGTCGTGGGTTCGAATCCCGCCTCCGCTCATGGATGTTTTGTGATGTTATTTAGTTTTAAGTGAGTTGTTATTTGATGTAAACAAGATGCTAAAGACCTAAGTTGTCGACGCGTCTATAATTTACAATAAATAAAATACAGCATGCTGATGTAATGTTCACGTGGAATTAGAGTAGGGAAGCCACTTAAAAACACGTTGGTGCTAAAGATAGAAAATCAGTGTGTATGTCTATCTTTTTCTATCATATGTTAGAAGATAAGGAAAAGAGAAACAATTCGTTTTCTATCTCATCTCTATGAGTGTACGGCACGTGTGCAACTCACAGCTGTCAGGCAGTGTTGGTTTGCTTTGAGCTGCAAGGTTGTAAGTTACGTAGTTTTTGATTTCTAGTGTTGTAAATTCAATATGAATTCCATAGAAGAACTTTTAAAAATTTCGTTTTGATGGTTAAATGCTTTAGCTGTTATCATTAGAAAAAAATTTGAGAACTTTAATTCTGAAGTTATAGACAAATTTGTGAGTTACAAGAATCGTCACATGGATTTTATTTTTCGCCATTGATAAAATTAATGTATGCAATTGTAGTGGTATTTGGTACATACTCATTTAATAATTTTTAACATAAATTGTCCACTGAACTTACGTAAAGTAAAATCATAAAAAATTATGTGCACAAACCTAAGACAATCGCCCCGATGGAGCGCGCTTTGTAAAAGCAGCGTATAGTGTAGGGAAACATAATTTTCTTTTAATTTTCCTACAGCCCTTATCTCTAAAAGGCCACGAACCGCCACTGGTTTGACATATGCCTTACTTGCCACTAGTGCTACCTGACGAATGAAAATACGGTAGCCCTCATTTGACAATTACTCTGTCGCGCGATCTAGCAATCGATGCGTTTGTTTTGCATTCGCGCACCTGCGCGAAAAGAGTGCAGCCTTAGGAATCCATGGCATGGTGTCACGCAAATCTGCGACCAAGTGTGCTGTGTTTTCAACAATCGCACGTTTGCGATACATCAATTGCGTATTTCAGCGAGTAGTGTGTGACGCAAGCAACTGAATCGCACAATTGCACGACAAAAAGTGGCATGTATGCGCTGGCCTATTATTAATAACAATAACTTAATGTATTGCTTTACAGTAGATAATATTGTGAAAAATTTATCATTACAGTAGCATCTTGTAAAGTTGTTGCTTGTTAACTCAGCCTTTCTACCCCTTTTTCTCCTGCACCTTACCATTTCTGCACGCTATGATGAGATTGCGGTATGTTAGATCTTACAGTTAAGTTTGGACTAAGAAGAAATAATGAGAAGGAGCTCTTATTAATTTAACGTTTTTTCACCAACAGCCCCGCAAGCCTTGACATAAGTTTACCGTATAGTGGAAGTTTTCTTTGTCGCCATAAGATAATTTTGTATGTCCGTTTATAAGTTTAATTCTAAACATTTTTTTTTAGGACGAGTCGCACCAAACTGCACAAGATGCAATGATGTGGAAGATAAAAAATGCAAGGAGTGCGGTTGCAGTGTTTGTGGAGGAAAGGATGAACCCGGGAAAATAATTTTATGTGATGAATGTAATCTTGGTTTTCATATTATGTGTTTGAAACCTCCACTCGAAGCAGTACCAGATGTTGACGAATGGTAAGTTAAATCCAGTGAATTTTAATTCCCATTAATATGAAATTTATTTATTTCTACATTTTTTTAATAAGGAATTGACATTTTTATTGTTAGTATTGGCTCTGTAATACAGTGATGCGAACGCAGTGTGCCAACTTTTAGGACAGTAATAAATATGGATTGAAACCAAATCAAAACAAGCCGTGAGGTGGGTCGTTTATTAGGACTAAAGTGCGACCCTTGAGGTCCACACGATGAACTTCCCAGTTTGATAAATATTTAATAATAATAATTAAATTAGATATTACACAGAAAAGTATTCATTTTAATCATTAAAACATAATTATTATTTATTTTTAACAATAATTAAAAAAAAAAAAACAGCTGAACCGATTTTTATAAAATTTATGTCGGATCAAAATTACGTTAACACGCCTCGATTGACACCCTTACGAAGTCGATATAATTTTTTATTCGCGAGATATTGTGTAAAATCTACTTTTTTGGAGTCTATTTGGTTAAGAAAAAAGAACGGCTGAACCGATTTTGAAAAAATTTCTTTCAGATCATATTTACGTTAAAACGCGTCGATTAGCACCCTAACATAGTCGATATCATTTTTCATTCTCGAGATTTCGTCTTAGAAAGAAATGGACACTTACGTACGTACGTACATACGTACACACAGAGAGACATCTTTCTAAAAATAGTTTAAAAATAGTGTAGTGACCTTGAAACATAAAAAATTTGCTATACATTTTGATTTCGATTTTTAGACCCATTACAATAACGTCCAATGGGAAGTTAACAATAAAGTTTGGGTTTTGGTTACAGTTTTGGTTTGAGAAAATTAGTTGAATTTCGGTTTCATTCCGGTCTAGGTTTTTAACGATATACTTTTGAAAACCGATTAAATATCAAAAACTCAAATGTAAATAATAATTTCATGTTTATCTTATTTTTAATGAATAACTAAAAAAATAATAACTGAATAACAATAAAAATTATTATTGATGTAAAACATCTTTAGGCACGAGTGTAAAATGAAAATCGTTTGAATGGAACGTCGTTCAGAACGCACGTCGCCACATCGCGTCTTCCCGCACTATACTGTTACACAGTCGCTATGTTATGTGTGTATGAATTGAATTTTTATTATTTATTTTCGAGTTAGAAAAGTCCTAGAAATTGGGATTTCCCCGAAACTGGGAAATATGGAAATTTTCATGAAAACCGATTCCCAAGATTCATTTGGTTTTGATTTCGTTTTTTTTCCTGCTAAAATGGTGACTTCGGTTACTGAAATCAAACGGTTTCAGTCCTTGGCAATAAATGATAGAGAATCTGTAGTAATATTTTATTTCTGTGTTTAGGTATTGTCCAGAATGTAAAAATGATACCGATGAAATAGTAAAACCTGGAGACAAATTAAAGCAGAGTAAAAAGAAAGCTAAAAAGCCGGCAGCTAGTAGTACATGTAAAAGAGATTGGGGCCAAGGTATGGCTTGTGCAGGACGGGTCAAGGAATGTACAATTGTCCCATCAAATCATTTTGGTCCCATTCCAGGTATCGATGTAGGAACATGCTGGAAATTTCGTTTACAGGTATGAACATTTCGATAGTATTGAAGCTATTCTCCCCTAGGGGGAACATTGGAATGTAGTTGTTCTCGCAATTGCATTCCAATGTTCTTTGGGAATTAGCGTTCCCAGAAGCCCCGAGCTCATACCAGTCGGTTTGTGTATGCCGACTGGCAGATTTTATTACACAAATGGATTATTAATTGTTGTGTTGAAGACGTTAATGACCTGAGTTGTCAATCCGTCTATAATCTACAATAATAATAATAATAATAATTGAAGCTATTCATTCGTTACAATATTATTCACTCTGTGTATACCGAATGAAATTAAACCATTTACTGTCAACTACTAGCAAGACCAATAAACAGTTTCACTTGAAGTTATTTAAATTAAAAATCTGTGTGGTAATATTATGATCCTTTTTAAGTGTGTTGGTAATAAATATTGCATGTGTAAAGTGTTAGAATATTATAGACACACTGATATGGTTGAACCGTTTTCTGGAAAAGGTCAATAAGTGTGCAGATTATAAAATATGTTGAGATACAAAAGACAATCAGATACTATATCTTTATACAAGTACTAGCGGTATAGAATAAATAGATAGTCAAAAAATCCTACACCCCCGTTTGACCCCCTTTGGGGTTGAATTTTAAAAAAACTCGAATAGTCTATTATCTTCCTCAATAAACGGGCTATCTAACAAAAAAAAATTTTTTTAATCGGACTGGTAGTTCCTGAGATTAGCGCGTTCAAACCCACAAACACAAACTCTTCAGCCTTATAATATTAGTATAGATAAACATGAGTAGAGAGTTAGTGGGAGACAATTGGTGAGCTAATGGATGATTTTTAATGAATGATTCATTTGATAGTGCCCATCCCTAGTAAATAAGTTTTATCGATCTAAGGTCAGCCATGAATACACCGTATATACATTTTTAATAAATTATATGCGATGCATATATTTGAATTCTGGAAAGTAAAGCTAAATTATTTTCAGGTATCGGAAGCAGGCGTGCACAGACCACCAGTGGCTGGAATTCATGGCCGCGAAAAAGAAGGCGCGTACAGTTTAGTTCTTAGTGGAGGCTATGAAGATGACATTGATAATGGCGATGACTTTTTGTACACGGGCTCTGGTGGTCGAGATTTATCCGGTAATAAAAGAACAGCCCAGCAAAGTAACAATCAGGAATTAACAAGAATGAATCGGTATGTAATTTAAAATAAAAAAATATTTCGCAAGATTATAATCAGATCAATTATGTTGTGGGATTTATCAATGGCTAAAAATCAAAACTGATAAGGAAGATGTTCTGACGATGCGTAATGCAAGTCAGCAGTAATAATAATACAAAGTAACAAAATACCAGGGATGTTATGGAGCTCCGATTCCGAAACTACGGATAATCCGATACTTTTTCACATCCAATTCCATGTCCAAAATAATTATAACGGATACTAAACGTCGATGCCGTCAATCGTTACTTGCGGTAAATCCCGCCTGCTGCGCATACTTCCCCGTTTGCACATTACAAAATTAATTTACCGCTATTAAATTAATATTATAGTACGGTTCGAAAATAATGGTCACTAGTCAGTGATTCATACACCAATACATCACAATGTAATATAAACGGAACAGTTTTTATGCATGGGACGGGTATGCTTTACATTGTTTCATTGCTTTTTCAGCTCCATTAATAAATGCGTAAAAGAGTTAAAAAAATATTTACTTTATTTAGTACATATGCCATTTTAAATCCGATTCTGATATAATCCGTTAAAAAAACTACGATTTCGATGTAAGAGATTCGTAACATCTACAAAATACACAAAAACCTCGCAAAAGAAACGATATTACGTAGATCCGGTTACTATTTTATATATTAGTACTAGCGGACCCGTCCCGGCTTCGCTCGGGTGGTATGAAATTATGATTTAATAGCGGTCACCCATTACTCCGCTCACGTATATTTAGTATAGCTGATCCGGCAAACGTTGTTAATAATTTCTAGGAATAATTACATTACTCACTCGCTTCGCTCGTTCGTTTGAATTTTATTAATACAGTACTCACTCGCTTCGTTCGTTCGCTTGAATATTATAAATACACTACTCACTCGCTTCGCTCGTTCGCTTGAATATTATAATTACATTACTCACTCGCTTCGCTCGTTCGTTTGAATTTTATTAATACACTACTCACTCGCTTCGCTCGTTCGCTTGAATATTTTCGCCTACTCACTCGCTTCGCTCGTTCGCTTGAATATTATAAATACACTACTCACTCGCTTCGCTCGTTCGCCATATATGTATTTTTTAAAGCTTAATATAAAAATCGCGATTAAAAATCAGGGGTTGATCGTATAAGGGTGAAAATTTAGAGTTGTATGTATTTTTCAATGCTGAATCATGAAAAAATTAAAACAAAAAATTTTGTCAAAAAAATAAAAAAAAATTTTTTGGGGTGGACCACCCTTAACATTTAGGGGGATGAAAAATAGATGTTGTCCGATTCTCCACCCTACCCGATAAGCACACAAAATTTCATCAAAATCGGTCCAGCCGTTTCGGAGGAGTTCAATAACGTACACCGCGACACGAGAATTTTATATATAAGATTGATAATGTTCATAATTTATAGTGCCCTGGCAGTAAACTGTAACGCTAAAATTAATGTGGAGACTGGGGCTGAAGCTCAAGATTGGCGAGGCGGAAAGCCAGTACGTGTTTCAAGGAGTTACAAGGCTGCAGTACATTCTAAATATGCACCAAAAGAAGGAATACGATATGATGGATTGTACAAAGTTGTGAAATATTATCCGGAAAAAGGGAAATCTGGCTTTATAGTGTGGCGATATTTATTGAAAAGAGATGATCCAGAACCAGCCCCGTGGGCGCCTAATGGAAAAGAGCTGGACATTATTGTAAGTAATTTTGAAATACAAAAAATATCTTGTCAAATTTTTTCAAACTTTTTTTATACCTTTTTGACATCGAATGGACCGACCCTGATCACCATCGAAACTGGAACATGAAACTCGCAATATTTGTTTGGATGAGTTGTCTACGATAGTCGCTATATATGGAGTAACTAGTAATTCAACATTTTGGGAGTTTTTGGTTCAAGTTCTGACTGACTTTTTTTCTAACTATGAAAAACCCTTGTGAATTAGTGCATTTTTTCATAACAAATAATATTTATGACTTGTTTGACATTTACTTCACAATAATGGGTAAGTTCGGTTTTACGCTCAGATTGATCGGAGTGCTCTAATACGTTCGAATTTAACATTTATATGCTCTGAAAGATCTCTATCCTGCGTTCGGTTTTAAGATCTGGAGCAGATCGAGCGCGCTCGATTTGCTCCGAGGAAAGCGAGCAAGCAAGCAGATTCAACCATCTTCAGAGCATTCATTTTAAAAATGAGCGGAAACACTTGTTGTGAGAATGGATAAATTTCGAAGTTTATTTATATGAGGTAATTTTTCAATAGGTAAAAACACGAATAATATTTATTCAAAGAATAGTAATAATCAATAAGTGTATATCGCACAGAATGATTAAATAAAATATTTATTATATCTATGGGCCGAAAAAATCAACAACCAGTACTACTATTAATTTTAAAATAAAGGAATAACACGAAAAAAATTGTGATTCATGATTTATTATTATAACAATCAAAATGAGGAGCAATAAAGAATATATTTCGGCTTTAGTAATAAGAATTTAAATTATTGGCGCCATTTTATTCTGACGTTTGGAAAAATCTGCTAGATTACGTTCGGAATTGTTTAGATGGCTCAGTTTGCTCGGTTGTCACGTGACCAAAAATCTGTTCGCTCGGCTCGATCAATCGAGCGTAAAACCGAACTTACCCAATATGGTAACTTTATCATAGATCCAGACATTCATAGAAGGGTGCGCTTGGTTTGATATTTTCTTACTGCAAGAGATACAAATGTTTTTTGTTTTTAATTATTTTAGTATCCAGAAAATTACCCAGTTGAGGAAAGGGAAGAAACTAAAAACAAAAAATTAAAACGGAAAAACGATTCAAGTCATACTGAAACATATAAACCTAAGAAAAATAAAGTGGAACAGTACGTTATTCCAATCAGAATACAAACATTGATACAACAAGATAAAGCAAATGCAAAGCTATGGAACGAATGCTCAAATATATGTCCGGAAGGAAAACAGAGCTACTTAAAGCATGTCGAGAAAACATTTGTGTGCATTTGTTGTTTAGAGCTTCTGTTTAAACCAGTGACAACACAGTGCCACCATAATATTTGCCGGGTAAGTGGTGAACGTACTATGACATTTCATTTTGGTTTTGGAAACGTTTTAAGCTAAACTAACATTGGCTGGATAGCTATGTTCTGGCCTTTAATTTTTATAATATTGTATATTCTACATCATGGCCCCCACAAGAGTAGGGTTGGCAGGGCTCTACCCTTGCGGTCCGGGGTTAGGAAAGGTCCTGTGCGACAAGGCGAATCGGGCGAACTCCGACGGAACAAAATTATATATAGTTAACAATTAGATTAACAATCAATATTGTTATTACTTCCTATACTGTACAAATTCACTATTTTAGTGAAATTAACATAAGGACATCAGACGATATTAATCGACATAACATGCCCTTATTAATTATTGTAGAAAGGCTACATAAGAAAAATTTAAATGCACCGCCGGGAATCGAACCCGGAACACCCAATATCGCGTCGGGCAAGTTTTCCAGTTACTCCACGGTGCCCATGGCGTACACTTAATCTTTTCTTATATATAGCACAAATACACCGCAAGTCCACAAACTGCGAGAGCTAATATTATTTTTATTTTTATAACAACACTACAATGAATGTTGCTTTTCTCAAAATAGGCCGGATATGCCTAGTAATAATTTCAATTATTTGCGAGAAAATTACTTACAGTATCTTATTTAGTTAACAATTAGATTAACAATCAATATTGTTATTACTTCCTATACTGTACAAATTCACTATTTTAGTGAAATTAACATAAGGACATCAGACGATATTAATCGACATAACATGCCCTTATTAATTATTGTAGAAAGGCTACATAAGAAAAATTTAAATGCACCGCCGGGAATCGAACCCGGAACACCCAATATCGCGTCGGGCAAGTTTTCCAGTTACTCCACGGTGCCCATGGCGTACACTTCTTTTCTTATATATAGCACAAATACACCGCAAGTCCACAAACTGCGAGAGCTAATATTATTTTTATTTTTATAACAACACTACAATGAATGTTGCTTTTCTCAAAATAGGCCGGATATGCCTAGTAATAATTTCAATTATTTGCGAGAAAATTACTTACAGTATCTTATTTAGTTAACAATTAGATTAACAATCAATATTGTTATTACTTCCTATACTGTACAAATTCACTATTTTAGTGAAATTAACATAAGGACATCAGACGATATTAATCGACATAACATGCCCTTATTAATTATTGTAGAAAGGCTACATAAGAAAAATTTAAATGCACCGCCGGGAATCGAACCCGGAACACCCAATATCGCGTCGGGCAAGTTTTCCAGTTACTCCACGGTGCCCATGGCGTACACTTAATCTTTTCTTATATATAGCACAAATACACCGCAAGTCCACAAACTGCGAGAGCTAATATTATTTTTATTTTTATAACAACACTACAATGAATGTTGCTTTTCTCAAAATAGGCCGGATATGCCTAGTAATAATTTCAATTATTTGCGAGAAAATTACTTACAGTATCTTATTTAGTTAACAATTAGATTAACAATCAATATTGTTATTACTTCCTATACTGTACAAATTCACTATTTTAGTGAAATTAACATAAGGACATCAGACGATATTAATCGACATAACATGCCCTTATTAATTATTGTAGAAAGGCTACATAAGAAAAATTTAAATGCACCGCCGGGAATCGAACCCGGAACACCCAATATCGCGTCGGGCAAGTTTTCCAGTTACTCCACGGTGCCCATGGCGTACACTTAATCTTTTCTTATATATAGCACAAATACACCGCAAGTCCACAAACTGCGAGAGCTAATATTATTTTTATTTTTATAACAACACTACAATGAATGTTGCTTTTCTCAAAATAGGCCGGATATGCCTAGTAATAATTTCAATTATTTGCGAGAAAATTACTTACAGTATCTTATTTAGTTAACAATTAGATTAACAATCAATATTGTTATTACTTCCTATACTGTACAAATTCACTATTTTAGTGAAATTAACATAAGGACATCAGACGATATTAATCGACATAACATGCCCTTATTAATTATTGTAGAAAGGCTACATAAGAAAAATTTAAATGCACCGCCGTCTGATGTCCTTATGTTAATTTCACTAAAATAGTGAATTTGTACAGTATAGGAAGTAATAACAATATTGATTGTTAATCTAATTGTTAACTAAATAAGATACTGTAAGTAATTTTCTCGCAAATAATTGAAATTATTACTAGGCATATCCGGCCTATTTTGAGAAAAGCAACATTCATTGTAGTGTTGTTATAAAAATAAAAATAATATTAGCTCTCGCAGTTTGTGGACTTGCGGTGTATTTGTGCTATATATAAGAAAAGATTAAGTGTACGCCATGGGCACCGTGGAGTAACTGGAAAACTTGCCCGACGCGATATTGGGTGTTCCGGGTTCGATTCCCGGCGGTGCATTTAAATTTTTCTTATGTAGCCTTTCTACAATAATTAATAAGGGCATGTTATGTCGATTAATATCGTCTGATGTCCTTATGTTAATTTCACTAAAATAGTGAATTTGTACAGTATAGGAAGTAATAACAATATTGATTGTTAATCTAATTGTTAACTAAATAAGATACTGTAAGTAATTTTCTCGCAAATAATTGAAATTATTACTAGGCATATCCGGCCTATTTTGAGAAAAGCAACATTCATTGTAGTGTTGTTATAAAAATAAAAATAATATTAGCTCTCGCAGTTTGTGGACTTGCGGTGTATTTGTGCTATATATAAGAAAAGATTAAGTGTACGCCATGGGCACCGTGGAGTAACTGGAAAACTTGCCCGACGCGATATTGGGTGTTCCGGGTTCGATTCCCGGCGGTGCATTTAAATTTTTCTTATGTAGCCTTTCTACAATAATTAATAAGGGCATGTTATGTCGATTAATATCGTCTGATGTCCTTATGTTAATTTCACTAAAATAGTGAATTTGTACAGTATAGGAAGTAATAACAATATTGATTGTTAATCTAATTGTTAACTAAATAAGATACTGTAAGTAATTTTCTCGCAAATAATTGAAAATTATATATGTATTGGGATCCGTCATATAGGTGGAGCTTCAAAAACATGGCGCAGACGTGGGGAAATTTCGTATACGGGGTATACTTTTGCGTGTAATTTTATGATTTTCAAAGTGATAAGAAATGATAAATATAAGTGCAATTTGTGATTGGGCCGGTACGAATCCTAAACAAAGGAATTTCGTTGAAGGAGAACGGATTCTCAAAGCCTGGCATATTATCAAATGTTGGAAATATAACGAGAAAATCCATGCAAAATGAACTGTCAAAAGTAGTAATCTTTACGACATATTGCTTAAAAACATCAAAATCAAAAGAAAATCTCAACGAAATTAATCATCCGCGTTCAATGCGCTTTTAAGGCTGGGTTAGGTGAATAATGTAAACACATAACTGCAACATAATAAGTTATATTGTAATAAGTTGTCAAGTTACTAACAATAAAAAATGGTGGAACCTTTGGTGTAAAGATACGAAATGTTACAATTACCACAAAACACCAAACCATAACAAACACTCTCGACGTACGTTTCGCCAACCAAGTTGGCATCATCAGGAGATGATTAAAAGTTTTAATCATCTCCTGATGATGCCAACTTGGTTGGCGAAACGTACGTCGAGAGTGTTTGTTATGGTTTGGTGTTTTGTGGTAATTGTAACATTTCGTAAGTTACTAACCTCAAAATATTTGTATACGAAGTTAATCCTGTAAATTTGTCAATCATCAGGGATTCAACTATTTTAGTGCAGTATGATAACAAGTACATCTTATTATTAATATAAAATATTTTTTTAATTCATAAATACAGTTTTTCCACGTTTCATTAGAAAATAATTCTCTGCAAAGTAAGTTTTACAAGGCAATGACTGACAGTGTTTAATGCCATGATATTAGAAAACGTCGCGAATTCCATTTTCGATAAACTTTTTGTTTATTTTACTTGTTTTATTCTTGTAATAACCAATTTCACAATAAATTTGCACTGTTAGCATGTAAAATTTTCCCCCGTTTTGATACAATTTTCTGCCACCAGATGTCATATGCTCATTTGACGGACCCCAATAAATGTAACCGGATTCAGTAGAGAATCATACTACCCTTAACATTAGTAGTAAGTACACTTACAGAGAAAAGAAAAAGAACAAAAATGTTTTTCAGTAGTCACAAAGAAATAATTTCATTGTTTCAATAAGTCATTATTTAAATAAACATGATCCACATAATTTTTTTTTATTTTGATGAAAATATTCACTTTTTCTTTCAACTAATAATTAGTTGAAATAAAAAAAATCTGCAATTATTCAAAGATAAGTTCTTGGTCTGGGGGCTCGCTTTGGGATGTGGGGGCCATGTTCTACATCACATAACTAATAGAAACTAATAGTTTATCAAAACGGGTTCCATATGTTATCTGTTATACAAAATAAATTTGAGTACAAAAGTTGTACCTAACAATATTATTTTTATTTTGTAGAGTTGTTTGGCCAGATCTTTCGCAGCTGAAGTGTACTGCTGCCCATATTGTCGAGGTAGCATTGATAAAAATGCCACTAAAGAAATAAACAACGATTTACAGAAAATTTTAGAAGAATTGTTTCCTGGCTATGGAGCTGCCCGACATTAAAGATTTTTTTTGTTAAAGTACTTGTAGGGTAGGAATGAATCTGTTAATAATTTCACGTGCATTGAATGCGTTATAATGTAAATTTTCAATTAATATAACTGTAACGTACCATTCACTCATTTTTTAAATATTTGGAATTTTATTTTTAAATAAATAATGATAGTAATTTTATAATTGTGAAACATTTCAAATTTTATAATGTAGATAAATGACAATAGGTGTGTTGGTCAAGTCCTAGAACTGATTATTCACCATGTGCATGACCTTGAGTAGCTATAGAATAGGACTTACAGCGCTCATGGTGGCGAAAAACTTCATTTTGATGGACTTAAAATATTGACAGTTAAGTATGTGAGAACGTGAAGCATGCGAAAGGAACATTTAAATTGTGCAAAGTTGTAAAAATACAATTAAAAATTCCTCTTCTATAATTTTTTTATTAGGTAATGCATTTTATATTTTCATTTTTAATGAAATAGTTATTTTTTGACAGTAGCCTTCCGATGTTTGTAGTTTTCATCATTATTTTCTCTATTGAAACCTTACCTTTAATATTGTTTATAAATTATTAAATTCGACTTAATAAAGAATTGGTTTTTATTATGCTTGTACACAAAAATTTAATTAATATTTCTCCCCCTATTTATTTGTAATTTCAAATCCGAAGATCTTGACACGAACCATGGATGGAATAGTCATGCGTAGAAATATTAATTTTTATTTTATCTGAATGCACTGCAGTGCAGAAACCAGAAATTTGACCGAAACTGGCTCCTGATTGGTCAACTCAGCTTGACATACCGCAGTATATTCGCTCAAAGAGATGGGGTCTTTTTTACCAGAACACAGTGCGGTTCGGAAAGTTGCTGTCCAACTGAAGATTACTTCTGATTGATTCACGCAGCTGTGTGTGGCAGCCTGAGGCACGCATTCGCGCGTCTATAACCTCTTTCACAACGTATGCATAGAGGAGACGCATTAAAGTAGACTTTTAGATTAAAATTCCGTGTTATATGACAAAGTTTTAAAATTTCGACTTTTATCTCGGAATTTTTAAAATAAAATTCCGTGTTATTTGACGAAGTTTTAAAATTTCGATTTTTATCTCGGAATTTTAGATTAAAATTCCGTGTTATATGACAAAGTTTTAAAATTTCGATTTTTATCTCGGAATTTTAGATTAAAATTCCGTGTTATATGACAAAGTTTTAAAATTTCGACTTTTATCTCGGAATTTTTAAATTAAAATTCCGTGTTATTTGACGAAGTTTTAAAATTTCGATTTTTATCTCGGAATTTTAGATTAAAATTCCGTGTTATATGACAAACTTTTAAAATTTCGACTTTTATCTCGGAATTTTTAAATTAAAATTCCGTGTTATTTGACGAAGTTTTAAAATTTCGATTTTTATCTCGGAATTTTAGATTAAAATTCCGTGTTATATGACAGTTTTAAAATTCCGACTTTTATCTCGGAATTTTAGATTAAAATTCCGTGTTATATGACAAAGTTTTAAAATTCCGACTTTTATCTTGGAATTTTACATTAAAATTCCGTGTTCTATGACAAAGTTTTAAAATTTTGATTTTTATCTCGGAATCAAAACAGAATTTGGCAATTTCGTATTACCTATTTGTGAGATAAACAGGGCCGGCATCAGTCTAGTCTTTGGTATGTTATACTAGACACTCGAAAAATTTGCGTGTGTCGAATTACCCACCAGAAATTGAAAAATCTAAAGTTCGTGCACGCTGGCAATTTCAAGCAGAGACGCGCGCTCGTTTTCTTTTTGTTATCACTGGAAGTTGCCGCAACCATTGGCGGCGGAAGAGAGGTTGGAGTGGGCTAAGTCCCCCTCTCCTCAATTTTAAACCAGCATATTCAATAGGGAAATTATTAAGAAACGTTCATCGATAATATTATCCCACCAAAAACAATTCTTGTGAAAATAAGGCCGTCTCGCGATCGCGTAGCAGTAAAAAGTTGTGAGATCTAGTCATCTAATAGAGCCAAGTATAATTAATTGTAACTTGTAAGTGAAAAATAGTGAAATCTTATGGTGCGTTCAGACGCGTGCCACGCAGCCCGGCGGGCCAAGCAAGCTATTCACACGCACGGGAGCAGGCCAGTTAGTGCTAGCAAAGTAAGCATGGCGGACACCGCGGACGATCTCGTGGCGGCTATTGCGTTTGGTTTGACATATTTTTATTGGAACCAACTTTTCGCTCAGTCTCCCCCAAGCATCGCTTATTTTCTTCTTATCTTTATAGTCACATGTAATACTGGCGCGATGCGCGCGTGTAAACAGGTACACGAGCGCAAGCACATTCATCCTTTGAACTGTGTCGAAAAACCGACTCTCGTCCGGATCGGCGGCAAGCACGAGCACAAACAGCAATCAGCCCATTTACACGCTTGTGCCCGTTGAATGTCGCGTTGAACGGAAGCGTGTGAACGCACCATAAAACTTTGCTAATTTCAAAGTTCGTTAAGAGAATAAAAGTCGAATAACTAAAGCGCGAGGCCTTGCAGTGAAACTTTGCAGTTAGTCAAGTTTTAGATTTCACTACTTTTCACTTTTTGGTGGGATTTCAGTCCTTTTTGGTGGATGTTAAAAAAGTTGTTAAATTGTGTTTTAAAGACCACCAACAGCTAAGGTTATTTGAGCCCAGCGCCAATTCATATTTTCAATTCATTATTTTTTTTTAATAATAAATTGAAAATGCAATTGACACTTTTACCAGCTCTCAGGCTAGAACCCGGGAACTTGTAATAGAGGAACCATAGCAACGCCATGTAAACAACAGCATTGCTACACGCTCGGCTATTCTCAAGCCCTTGGATGATGTTACTTATACGCTAAAGGTGCATTTTCATGTGACGCTAGACGCTGGCGTCTAGCGTCAAATGTGGTCACGTGACATAAACGCCATCTTGAAAAACTGTAGCGTCAAGTTCCAGCGTCAAATTTTAGCGTCAGCAGACAGCAAGGTTTTGACAGTTGTAAACTTGTAAAGAGAGCGTCAAATAAAGACATCCATAAATCAAAACCCTGGTGAATTTGTTATAATAATTAATAAATAAGCTCTTTGTAAATTTATTAACAGAAAAGACAATGTCTGAATACGATTATCAAAAATGGATATATGAGTGTAAAAAAATAATTTGGCAAGCGCAAATTAAACGACTTAGATGAAATAGGGTTATAGCTACTCTTGTACTTAATGAAATTGCTATACAGAATAAAAAAAATATATCAGAAAAAAACGTTTTTGGGTTCATCCATTATTTGAACTGCACTTTTTGTAATAAAACTTTATTGATACTTGATGCACTAATCTGTACCTAGCTGTAGAAAACTCGCATCACTAATGACCAGAAACAACTAATGACGCCAGCGTAAAAGCTAAACAATGTTTAGCTTTGACGCTACAGTTTTTCAAGATGACGTTTATGTCACGTGACCACATTTGACGCTAGACGCTGGCGTCTAGCGTCACATGAAAATGCACCTTAAATGTATCCAGCATGCCAAATTTACACTTAGATTTCCATTTAGAGATCCTTTTTTATTATATACGTACAGAAATTTACACCCCTCTACTTTGAGGGGTTGGAAGTGGAAAATCACAATGTTTTAATTTTCTCGTTACTTGTACGCGAAACCCAGTGTGCATACCAAATTTCAGCTTTTTAGGACTATGGGAAGTACCCTAGATTTTTGATGAGTAAGTGAGTGACGAAATTAATGAGCTTTGCGTATTAATAAAATCTAAAGTAGCACAGCTATAAAAATGAAACTTGATACATTTCATAATCTTGGTGGCCCCACCCTATCCTGAAAATTTGTGACCTAGTGCAAGGGTCGTCAACCTGCGGCTTGCGAGCAGCATGCGGCTCTTATGATGTCAAGATGCGGCTCTCCAGTTCCATGCGCAAATATTAATAATTATTTTATTTTCAAAACTCATAAAAAATATTATACTGCAAAAAAAACTTTAAATAGGATAAAAACACTCAACAGAGAGCAGTGAGAATAGGTGGAGTAGAGAGTATACGGACAGCTGACATTTTTTAAATGTGGCAACACTGTTCTGTTTGTTTAGTTAATGTTGCACTGTGTCGTCAACGGTCGCAGTCAGAACTTTTTTTTATATACACCTAATCCTAATCAAATACCATAATATTGAAATAAAAATGTTAGTGGCTCTTTAAAAACTGGGAAATTTTATAAATTGTAACTTTTGGCTCTTCCGTCTCAAAAGGTTGCCGACCCCTGACCTAGTGCTATCCAGACCGAAACTACGAGGAATCAAAAGTGCGCCGAATCGTTAGGGAAAATGTCGGCTAGGCAGTGCTCGACTTGGCGGGTGCACTGCCGTGCACCCAGATAATTGTCATACAGTAAATGTACATTAATTGGTGTGTTGATTGTTTAACCGATCGTAATTTTAAAATTATTTCAGAAGCAAAACCACATTTTTTTTATAAACTAAAAGCTTTAATTTTGCACTCTTTTATTCAGATAATAATTGTTTATGCAAACACTGTTTTATTTAATATAATAAATTAATTAAATAAAAACTTATAAAGAAAACAAAACATTGTTTTTTTTTCAATTCATCTGTTACTGCAACTCTGACAAAAATACAGTTCGTTATTATTAAGGCAGGCCTTAGCAAAAGTATGGTTTAATTTTGGTCATTTTGGCGGACCGCTTCTATATTAGAAGTGCATTGAGGACTTATTTTTTAAAAAACCGAGTACTGGGCACTCCGTTAAATTAAAAAGTTGGGTAGCGAGTACCCAGCCAAGTAATTTGATACTGCATATAATTATTACTCGTATTCTTGAAGGGGGGGGTCTCTCACATATAATAACTGAATAATCCTGTTCGTTAATAAACTTGTATTTATTGAATAACACAAATCACAATTAATTTATGAAGCGTCTTTACGCATTTCTTTTGAGTTATTTTTGTTGCCCAAAACCGATTTGGCATTAGTTTTTAAAATTTTAGATTCTTTTATTACTCGGTCAGTACAGTACTGAAGTATTCTATAAGATACCTATTAATTATAATAAAAGTAATTGGATTTCTGCAATTCCTAATTCAGATGACAAAGTAATTTATATTGGAAATTAATTGCTACACAAACGGGATTCCTGAGTATCTCATGAGGAATCAGAGTTGGGCGGTAATTAATTAATAAGTAATTAAAATACTTATTTAAATACTTTTATAGTAAAAGTAACTGTAATTGAATAACTTTTTTCAAATCAGTAAGTAAATGTATTTGAAAATTATTAATTCCGATATAAATTAATTGTTTTACTGTAATTAAATTAATAATAAAATTCACAACACTTGATCACTTCATCATTCCCTGTGAATTTTATTGATAATTTAATTACAGTATTTATATCGGAATTAATAATAATTTTCGAATACAATTACTGATTTGAAAAAGTAATTCAAATTATTACAGTCATGCTCCTTATTTGCGTGGGTTACCCGTGAAAGGAATGGTAATTTGTATAGGATTATAAGGGATACGTTCCAATTTTACAAAATTAATTAAAAAAAATACAGTTTTAATTAAAGTTTGGTTTATTTAACAATGGTTTAAAGAATTTACTAAGTTTTTCTTGTTTTGCTACTTTTAAAAGGTCTTTCAACTCAGATTGATATTTAGCAATGGCATGTAAAATTTTCCCTTTGAAAACAAGGCTTCTTTCCATAGTCTTAAATTTTAGACCGAATAATTTTTATGTAAAAAAAATCACAAAGCTAATTAGCCATTCGTAAATCTTCACTCAGATATTGTAAGGTTTATGTCACTTTTTCAGTGCTGGTTGTGGCTTTCTTTTCAGTGAAATCGGGGTTAAGCATTTCCTAAGTCCATTTCTGTCAAGTCTTCATCTTGCGATTCAAGCAACTCTTAAATGTTATTCGATTTTAACTGGTCAAAACCATCTCGTTCTATGTCATTCGCAAATTGACAAGTGTCTCAAGCGTGTTGGGGCGGCGGCCAAAGCGGCAATAAGTTCAAGGATGTGCTATTGCGTTTTGATAGCTAGTAAATAAATAGGAACATATTTGTTTAGTTTTTTAAATATTTTTCTATAAAAAATTACAATATCGATAGTTTCGGGTCCGCGAATAATGAAATTCTCATCTGCAAGTTCAGAAAGTTGTCACTATTAATTATTTATCCGCGAATAAGGAGCTTTGACTGCAATTACTTTGAATACTGAATTGAAAAGCGTATTTTAATTACAATTACTTTGAAGTATTTAATTAGTAATTTAATTACTTAGAAATTAATTACCGCCCAGCTCTGATATTATATAATTTATTTAACCTTTTCACTGCGCATTTATTTTACAAGAGTGCATGCTGTGTGCGCAATTCTTTCGACCGTTCCGTATGGATACGTCTGGAGCAGTCCACTGTTGTTATCAGTGGGGTAAAATAATGAAGCTAAATCCCGTCAAATCATATCAAATTGTTTTTTTTGCCTTTTTTGTTTAAAACATATATTTTTATCAAAAACAGAACAGTCAGTGCATGTATACACGGGTAAAACACGTGTACATACGCATTGACTTTAAAAGAAATAAACCACAACAAAGTTCAGAATTCGTGTTCTAATAGGCGTTGTGCGTATATATACGGCAGTAGCAGTTTATCGCTGTAAGTATTTTTTCCAGCCCGAATGTAAATATACGGCTGGAGCAGTAACCCAGGTAATCGTATACAGGGTGTATCACAGGAAACCGAACACAGTACAAATTAGTTAAGATCAGAGATTGCTTTGCCCTCTATTCAGAGGTCGTTACCATGGTGTACGTATACAGTAACAAATGCATTTTGCTGTTCTTTTGACAAAATTTGGCAAAATCTGGATGAACTTAAAGACAAAGTCGTCGAAGTATGTTTCAATATGACTCGTGTAATGTTAGATAAAGTGAGACAAAGTTTTTGTAACCGATTAAGCCACTGCTTAATTCAAAATGGAGGTTTATTTGAACATTTGCTTTAATTTTTTATTTTAACTGTTTGTTTTGTTTAATTATTAGTTAAAAAAATATTTTCTTAATAAAAAATTGTTTCATTAATAAAAATAAATTCATTTAATATTGAAGAATTTATTTTAACTGGTTTTTCTAATTATTCATTATTACCTATTATTGTTATTAAATAATGGTTAGTCAGCGTTACCATGGTACCCATTCTCATATGTGGCCAAAGTAATCGTTGATCCTAACTAATTTGCACAATGGAGTTTTCCCTATGTTCGGTTTTCTGTGATACACCCTGTATATACGTCTGGAGCAGTCAAAGGGTTAATCATTTGGTATTTCCAACAGTTTAAAATAATTACCTCTTTCTATAGATGTACATTTTTTAAAATGCTTAATACTTGTGAGCGCGGAACTCAGCTGAGCAAAATCAGTCTATTGATCAAAATTGGTTAATCGCTATCTTCAGCCTGCTGAGTTTTTTTTATGACACTACCAAATACTTGTGCTGGTACTTCTTTTTCTTCAATTCCTGCATCTTCATCTTCATCTTGGTCATTTTCATCTTCTTCATCATCAATCCTGATTTCATCCGGATTAGTAACCTTGTCTTTATCTCCCTGCCCTTGCGTCTCACCTCTGACAAACATAATACCTGGTTTTGAACTTGCTGCTGCAGCCGCTGCAGGTTTTGCCATTTCAACAGCTTTGGCTTCAAGCAACCTCATACCGTCTTTATAACCCGGCGCTAAATCAGCTATTGTGCCGGCAATATTGCTAGCAGACGACAGCATTTGTGCTGACATCATATTTACTTGGGTGTTATACGTGGCTTGTACGCTACGCTTTATGCGCAACATTTCTCTCATTGTGTCTTCGTTTCCATGTCGAACTTCGAATTCTTTCCATGTTTGCCAGAAATCTGCAGTTACTCGAGGATCGCACATTTGACTGCAGTGAGCATAGATTGCTCTAGCACGGTCTATTTCACCCAATTTGGTTTCCATTTCAGCGAATCTTAAACACATTTCGCGCGTATTTTCCTCTGGTAATACGTCAATTGCTTTTTCATAAATTTCTCGCGTCCGAGGAATTCCGTATATTTCCGCAGCCTTTTTAATATATATATTGTACATTTCAAACATTTCTTCTGGTAAAACGGCACTGGTTGCTCTTTCGTACACAGCCATTGCGTGGCGAGCCATACCGTGTTCTTCTTCTAATTTTGCGTATAACAAATATAACGTTTTTGCATATTTTGGAGGGCAATTCTCCAAACACTGCTCGAAGAGATCTCGTGCTCTTTCTAATTTCGTGCCACCGTACCGTTTTAAGAATTTCGTTAAATATGTATTCCAAATATCATAAACATTCGGCCACTTAAACAACGCAATACCTTTTTCATAAGCTCTAAATGCCTCTTCGAAATAATTATGTTCTTCAAGGAACAAACCATAATTGACTATTATTTGTGGCGTAGCTATTTTCAAATCAATTATGTGATCATAAACTGCTTTGCAAGATTTGAACGTTCCAAAACTTTCTTCCAAATCGGCGTACAAAGACCATAATTTCAACGACTTGTACAAACGCATTTGCACTGTTTCATTTTCGTCATGGTACGCAACTCTTCGTGACGGTAGCACTGTAGCACGATGCATTAATTTTAGAGATTCTTCATAGTTCTCACTGCGGATTTCCATCTCTGCCCATTCGGACCATACAGCAGCTAAATCATCAACTTTAACAAATGGTACATGTATCGCTTTTTCAAATATTAATCGAGCATCCTCAATCTGATCGTTTTTCTCATAAAACTTTGCAAACGCCACCCACAGTGTATGTAATTTCCCTACAGCTAACTTCGGTTCCACAGTTTGCACGGCCTCTGTGTAGGTATTTATTATTTCATGAGGTTTTCCCTCATACAATTCTACGCGTTTATGCCACTCTTGAACATTATGAGGATTCTGTCTTAACAACACGGAATTTAAAAGTAACGACCTTCTTTCCATTAAATGTTCAAATCTTGCTAATCGTAGTTCTACATCTACTTCATCCTCATCTGTCGGATTGGCTATTTTTGATACTTCTTCCATTCGTTTGCTTAAACTCAGTTCCTCGAATTGTGCATATGCGTCGAAAACTTGAGTAAAATCGCGCACTGTCGTTACTGTTTGGATCGCTTCTTCATAAATGTCTCTAGCTCGTTCAAAGAGACCGCTTCGCACATAATAATCAGCTAATGAACTCCATAAATGTCCTAATTGGTCAGTATAGCGTCTCAAACCACCTCTAATAATTGCATCGACGTTTAACGACCTCACTTTCTCAGGGTTCTTAGAAATTAGTTCGCATAGTTCATTCCACAACTGATGGTTTGATTTTCCATGCTGGGAGACAAAGTTTTCATTGTTTACGATTTTGGCCAGTTGTAACGCTGCTTCATCTAAGCGGTCAATTGTTTTTAGATATTCAATATATTCTTCAGCATTTTCTGGACACAGCTTTAAGTATCTTCTATAAATACGAATAGCTGTTTCAGGAATATTGTGCAGATTTACGAACTTTAGGTAGAGTGGCCATATCCTATGATGTTGGGTTATAGGTAATGCTCGGAGAGCTCGATCAAAAACTTGTCTTGTCCTTGTAATTATACACTGATCTGTTAGAAACGTACAATAATCCATCCATATTCTGGGCATTTTATGCATGAAAACTAAGGACCGTTCAAATGCGTTATTAACATCTTCATATTCAGGATCTATAATGCATCGTCCTTTGACTTGCTTTCTTCGTAATTTCAAATAATTGTACCATAATTTGTACGAACCGGGTAATTCTTTCAAAGCCCGTTCGTATATAATGTTAACGCCATGCTTTGGTGATTTCTTTTTGTGCTCAATATATCTTAACCAATGCTTCACTGAAAACGGGTTTCTAAGAATCTCTTCTTCATACGGCAAATCTTCTTCACTCTAATAAAAACGATTTAGAAAGTAAGGTTAAATGTATTTACTTTGAAATAATTCAACGTCTAGTACAATATTCATTTATATTTAATAATAAAACGTTTATACTTACAAATACAATTTCAATTTCAGTTTCTGCGTTGTAAACAGGCATTTTTAAATTGCTTGTTTTTAACCTTTAAAAAACACCACTATCTGACAGCGTATTTCATTCGTTGGATAGATGTTGGACGTTGATTTGATTTTACATAGACATAGAAATCTAGGGATAGGTACAAACTGCAACTGTCAACTTGTCAAGTGTCATTTATGACTCCATTTGTATTTTGCTAGACAATTCACGGTAACCTACTATAAAATGTTTAAATCCGAACTTAGTAAAAGTGAAGAGGACCTGTTAAAATTGCAAGATGAATTTTATAGTGATATGGCGAAAAAAATCATTAATCCTGCGGTTAAATTTATAAAAAGCGATAATCGTAAGTTTATTTTAGGTTATAATTCAATAATTAGGTTATGAAGTTCATATAATAGCTATCGACCGACGATAATAGCCGTAGATAAGTCCACACAAGAAAAACGACATTAAATAGGACTAAAATATTAACACCAGACAGGATTATGTTGGACGTAGGGTGCGAGCTGGGGACAACTTATTTTTTTAACACCTGGCACAAGAAAGCAGAGGTTTTTAGATTTCTAAACAGAAAACATGATGATTTTAATTTTTTTATCATCCGTTTTGGAGCTACGATTCCACAGGCAGACTGGCTTCAAATTGGTAAAATTATACAAAATGGACAAACGATTTTTGGTGATTTTTAGACGAACCTTCGCGGGGTGTAGTTTCTCGCAGGGGAGAGACTCTAGCTGGCGGAGGGGCTGTTAGCGCAATGCCGTTTATTTTGGGGGTTGGTACAGGGAGGAGTTCCCCAAAAAACGTTCGCAGACGGAGAGTACATTATCGTATGTGTGTCCATTTTGTATAATGTTACCTTCAAATTAAAGCCAGTCTTTATCTGATTGAAAAGAATACTCACACTCAGTATTATACAGTGAAATCTCTCTTGGACGGACACACAAAAGTTGTTAGGTTCGATCTAGTCTACAGCTGGAAAATATTTTCAATTATACAGGTTGTCCTATTTAAGCGTGGCAGACCAAATTTATGTTTTTTGAATTCTGCACCTAATTGCATATAGAAACTGTAAGAGAAGCGTTGCTCTAAAATTTAGCAGTTTTTGAGTTATTGAAGTTTTTTCGAAATTTTTGACATAATATGCAGACCTTTACCTAAAATTGTAGATAGTCCAAACGGAAACCTTTATCAAACTGATATTTTGGGAATTAATAGATAACAAACGGACGAATCAATGCTTGTGTTCAAAGAATTAGTTTACTATACAGGGTGTTCAAAATATTGTACTTCTTTATTCTAACTTAAATCACATTCAAGTTGTTATAAATACTAAAATATCTTTAGGTCTAAGGAATCCTTAATAAAAGTGTTAGTAACTAGTAAGTATCTTAAAGAATACAGTTCCGGCATAAAACCTACCACGTTGCATTTAACAATCAAAAGTTATACGTGATTTAAGTTAGATAAACGAAGTACAATATTTTGAACACCCTGTATTGTAAACTCATTTTTTGAACACAAGCATTGATTCGTCCGTTTGTTATCTATTAATCCCCAAAATATCAGTTTGATAAAGGTTTCCGTTTGGGCTATCTCGAATTTTAGGTAAAAGTCTGCATAATATGTCAAACATTTCGAAAAAACTTGATTAACTCAAAAACTGTTAAATTTTCGAGCAACGCTTCCCTTATAATTTCTATTTACAATTAGGTGCGGAACTCAAAAAACAAATAAAAACGGGACGCTGCATTAAAAAAACATAACTTTGGTCTGCCACGCTTAAATAGGACACCTGTATAATTGAAAATATTTTCCATCTGCAGTAGAGTAGATCGAACCTAACAACTTTTGTCTGAAACATGTTTCCGTAAGCGTCTTCATTTTCAAAATAAATATTCTATCCCCTATCCGTTCTTGAGAAAATGGATCTTCACAGACGGACACCCAGCCAGCCAGACGGACAAATGAGTGATCGTAAGGGTTCCATTTTTTCTTATTGAGGTACGGAACCCTAAAAATAAAATACTTTCTAGCAAAAAAAAAAACCTCCTTCAAAAAGTCACCAAAAAGAGGAAAATAATAAAACTTTGAGGTCTGCGCCAATTTAATAAAATTTGAAGTCGGTTAAAAAGAAGATATTAATCACTATACTATACTTTTTAACCGACTTCATATTTTATTAAATTGGCGCAGACCTCAAAATTTTATTATTTTCCTCTTACTTTCCTCTTACTTAACAAAAAAAACTCCATCAAAAAGCCACTTTTGATGGAGTTTTTTTTGTTAAGTTTTTTTGGCGATAGAATATCATTAAAAATATGCATAAAATTAAAAATAACTGATGTAAATGAGGAAGATCATGTCTTTGTGGCTTAAGGACAATAAAAGGCGATATTGATGTTCAATATATCTGCATTTAGTATCAACGTTTCGGCAGAAGTTTCATGCCATCCTCAGGGTACAATGTCGTCAAAAATTATCAGTAAACTTGTCACAAACATACAAGTTTTATAGGTTATTAACATTTTTCTGCCGAAACGTTGGTACTAAATGCAGATATATTGAACATCAGTATCACTATCGCCTTTTAATGATCCCTAGCCACGAAGAATTATCTACGTCATCAGTTGACTAGTGACTACTGGATCACAATCTCTACAAACTTTGTAGTTATAATAATTAATATACATTAAATAACGAAATACACGGTTACGGAAAAATTGTAAAAATACTCGAAAAAACGTTTATGGAAATTTAAAATGGATCTATCGCAAAGAGAAAACTGCCCTACAGTTTCCCTCCCGATTGTTTTTTCGTTTATGAGATTCGCGCAACAAAACAATGCGACAGGCGCTTTTTTCGCTGTGCGTTAAAAACTGCCCTTGAATTTGTGCTTCTTTTGCAGGCCGCCTACCTTTAAGATAAACTGAATCATTAATAAGATATTTTTTATTTTAAATTAAATACAAATATTTTTGCCCATGGTCACTTTTATCGTTCGATTAAAACGCGAAGACAACGGTAGATACTTGCTGGGGGTGATTTTTCGCGAAAAAAGGGATGAATTAGGCATATGAGAGCTTGGGACGTTTAGTACGTTGTTTCGCACCCTATGCAACATATCCACAAATTTTTTTTCGGAATTGTTAAAATTTCGTCTAAAATGGCTGGGTTAAAAATTCTATATATTTAATTGTATGTACTACAATGTCTTTTTTTATTTTCAAAGGCACAAATTGTGTTTACACATATATCGTTTTTTAGCGAAAAATTATGTTAAAGAAGAAAAACCGAAACAAATGGAAGAAGTTCCAACTATTTCACAAGTTCCTCAGTTTGTTATGGGTGATATTATTGAGAAAGATGACACTCATAAAAAATCGAAATTTCCCATATTATCTCGTGGAGGCTTTCCCCAGGCTACAAGAAGAACAATAGTAATTTTTGTACTTTTATTACTAGGCTAAAAAAGTTAGGCAATAAGCATGATGTGCGAATGGTAACATAGTACCTACTAAAAAATAAAAATGTCTGTACCTATATCTGACGGGCGAAACTACGGACTAAGGGATCTATTTTTTGTGATATATTATGAACTGAGCATAAATGCAGTTTGTGGATGAGAAGCGTGAAGCCTAATAGACCGAGAGCTAGTGACAATTTTTTGGTGTTATTTATTCATGGCCTTATTTTTGTGAAGATGTTGAGGGAGGCATATTAAAGTGCCCTGAGTAAGGGATTTTGCTGGATAGCGGTATGACAAGGATGCAGACCGTCCCCAACATGTAACAAAAAGAAATTGTCACAATTATTATTACTTCAAGGCTGAAATTGTTTGTATAGCTTGTCGGTGACCCAATAATGCCATTATAATATTTGCAGATCGATTGGTCAGTATTAAAGGGGTGGCAGATTACCCTTAGTCAGAGCACTTTAATATGCCTCCCTCAACATCTTCACAAAAATAACACCTTGAATAAATAACGCCAAAAAATTGTCACTAGCTCTCGGTCTATAACGCGGGGGAGAAATTCAGTGCTTAGATTTTATTGGTTGAGTTGTACCGCCGACTTCCAATTATCGCGTGATTTTTCCATAGAGATATCATAAATAGAGTAGGGGATCCATAGGCGCAACTGTAACATTGTCACCTTGGAAAGGAGAGATAGATACAGATAGATGTTGTCTTTTCCTTGTTACTATAGATACTACCAAAGTGTGATAGAAAAAGATAGAACAACACCTATTATATTCTGTCTATCTCTATCTTTTGTATCCACACTTTTTTGGGTGGATTACCTACCCTATTTATGGTATCTCTCCTATGGATTTTTCGCAACACACTAATACATGCGTTGAACAGTAACCAATCACAACATGAGTAACCAAACAGAAACAAATCAAAAGTAGGCATCAATCACTGAGGTAAAATCTATAGAGGACGCATACCGTATACAGCTGCTTATACGAAATTGAAGCTATAGGTTTGACATCACAGGACACAAGGCCGAGTAAACATGACGGGATGGATTGGGAATATTATTCGCTTCTTTTTTTTTCTTCTTCTCACATATAAAATGAGGGCCTAATTACAATGGCGACTGGCTTCACTTATAAATACTTATACTCCCTCTGTAGCTTTAACCTCAGTACCACCGATAGAGCTTCACTCCCCGAATGTTATACTCCAACGCTATATTCCTTATTTACTATATTTTGTTACTATACGTGTATACTGTATAGTTGTATACAATTTGCTGCAGAAACTTTATAGATAATTTAAAATTGCTCTAATTAATTATAGGAGTAGACTTATTTAGAGATTTTAAATTTTCTCGCCCAGAAATAAAATTTATTCTGATTCTCTAGGATAAGGCACCCAAAAACAAGGGAAGTATTTTTTCACAACAAATGGCTAAAAGACAAAAAGTTCAATCTCAAAATGAAGCATGTAGTTCATCATTTACCTCAGATGCTATGGATGTTGATTGTAAAGGAAATGAACAAAGATTTGCTGATATTAACAACAGTATTGTGGAAGCAAAGGTAAATGTACAATGATTTTAATATTTTTCGACATTTCGATAGTAGAGGAGCATATTTTACGAAATAGAACATAGATTTGTAGTTCAATCAGAGATTAGTGTGTAGGGCATTGAAATAACAAATTTTTAACTCGTGTAATTTGTTTTTGGTTAATTATCAAAATTTTAATTTAATTTCCTCAGGATTTTGCTGTAAAAATCGCTCACATAATTATACTGGTCATTGGTCGTTTGTAGGTATTGTCAAATTGTTATGTAGATTCGCTGAAGTTGTTTTAGAACGAAAAGTTACTAAACATAGCGAGTGTAATAGCTTACTAATTTAGCGATGTCAATAGTGAGAAGCTATCGGTAATCGCATTTTTATTTATTGTCGTTATTACCATCGCTATAAATTATAAAATAGCGAGAACAATCAGGGACCATTAGCATATAAATACAAAAGTGTAAAAACAGCTTTACAAATTATAGGTAATATTTTTTTTTAGAAAAATGTAATCTCTTCGACATTAAAACTTGAAAGTGAAACTGATAGTTTAAGGCGTGTTAAACAATGTGAAAAAATATCAGAAGACACTCATAAAGAGTTAGTATCAAAACTGGAACCAAATTTGTTGAAGTATATTTTATCGAAGCAACATAATTCTGAAGAAACGAAATTTGTGAAGGTACATTATCATATTTGAATATTGCGCAGTTATATTTCCTCTATCGTACTATAAATTTCCAATTGAAAATACAATAAAAATTTTTGATATGTAAACATCTATACGCTCCCCCCCCAAAATAAAAAAAATCTAAAGAATAAAGGTCATATTGCAAATGCAAGTACTAATAATTACTTTTTCAAATTATTTTTACAAAATTGATTATGTTTACAAAAAGCTCAAATTACAATTATTTATTGAATAATCAGACAAATTAGTACCTACTATAATTACCTAATGGTTATTTATGATCCATAATGAATCAGTGAGCGATAGAACGCCACTCAACGCAGACATGTAATAATCTGACACGAAAACATTCGGAATAAAAGTTGCAAAACCGAATGTGAATGTTGAAACATTGCGAATCTTTCGCATATTGCGAATGTGGATATTTGTTACAACTAGTGTCCGACCACAACCTTTAGCAGAAGCCAAAGGTGTTGTATAATGCTAAAAAACGAGTAAAAATACTTTTTATTGTAAGACGAATGCAATTGCGTTGAAGTTGAAAAATATTTTTTCATTTCTTTTTTTTTATTCTTTGGTTGCAAAGTTGTGTGTGTGATTTATTAAATAAAATAATACTCACTTGATTACTCAGTAAAATCAATATTGGGTTTCAGCAAAACCTTCGGCCTGATTTTGGCCAAAGCCAAAGCTTTGGTCGGACTCTAGTTACAACCCTAGATGCGAGACGCTCAAAGTCAACGTAATGATGTTTACATACTCACAATTTTTTTTGTGAATGCACATAGCAGTTAGCATGGTTTTTCAATTTCAGAAAAACTCAAGAGATATAAATGAATCAGTTATTGAGGCAATTCATGGAGAAAATGTGGCGATGCTCAGCAAAATGTCACCAGAAGAAATTATTAGTGAAAGAGAAAAACTTATTTCAACTATGGATCCGACATTGTTAAATTTTATTCAGAAACGACAGAAAACTAATAATATGAAGCCAGTCGGTGTAGAAATGGTATATTCAATCAAATATATTTTTAGGAGAATAATCTTGCCATACATTATTTTAATGGTTTACGCAGCGCACGTCAAGCACACGTCCGAGACAGTTTATTTTTTTCGACTTAGTTGAGAAAAATCGTCCTAGGTGGGCTAATTTACACAAAATACACATAAATTATACATTAAAACCATCCTTCAGGAATCAACCTACGCTTAGGTGAAAACCACTATTGTTCAGTAGTTTTTGAGATTAGTCTGAACAGGAGGACAGATGGACGCGACTGACGACTTTGTGATGGTTTCTGTGTAATATTAATTTTAAATTTAGAAAGTAGAAAATGCCGTATATGTAGTAAAAATGTTTTAAACTTGTTATAAGCCAAAGTTTAACTTACCTAGGGCATGAGTAACCCTAGAACCGACAACCTATGCATATAATAAAATGCAGTTCGGTTTAAGATAATATATTTGTCAAAAACTCATTAGGACATCACAGGCTTTTTTTAGACACATTGCTGTTACACCGAGTTTTTTTTTAGGAAACTAAAAACGAGATTTCGAATAAATCAAATAATTTTAATATTGAATCGTATGAAACAATACCGGAAATATTATCATCACCAAATGTTGACAAGTGGTTGCATTTCGATAATTTGGAATCTGAAAAATTTGAATGGATGAAAATGATTGAGAAACAAATTCCGGTAAAATCTGGTGAACCTTACGAAGCTAGGCATGTGCTTTTCTAAAATAGTTAAATTGATGAAATTTTTTATTGCGTATAAAAACTAAGCGTTTTTTTCCATGTAGATTTGATTTTGCTGGCCGGCTTCAGCCCTATGTTGAACCAAATGAAACCATGACTGAAAAAACGCGCACGCTTTACCATCATGGCTCTGAACCTGGCAGACCAGGTTATACTTTACAAGAACTGTTTCAGTTATGCAGGTAAATTATTTTTTAATTTGAATTTTCTGTCTAATTCCCTGCGACTTTTCAAGATTAATAAAAATTATTAGAGATGCGCTGAATAGTGGTTTCACCGAATACCGAATACTATTCGGTTTAACCTTTACCGAACCAGATATTCGGCCGAGTTATTCGGTTTACCATTTCATTGTTTTGCCGCTTCTAACATTGTTTTGCCGGTTCTAACATGTATGCTACGTGTCGCGGCTGGCTAGTTGACAAGTAAGCCGTACCTCACCGCCCGCCACCTGCGCACACCGCGCTATCACTTTGCTTCAAAACATCGCACGATTACGTTAAAAATACGAACAAAGGTGCTTATTATTACAAAAATACCGTGTCGTGTAGCCAAGAAAATAGAAATACTCGAATCGAATATATTTGGCACCAAAACCGAATAATTCGGCCGAATACAAATAGTGAAAAAGATGCCGAATACGCCGAATACCAAACGAATATTCGGCGCATCTCTAAAAATTATGAACACGAATATATCAAAATTTTTAAAAACTTGAAAATCGGTTATTTATGGATTCTTAATTTTTATTTCAGATCGACTGTTGTACAGCAGCGTATTTTGGCTTTGAATACTATAGCAAATGTTCTTAGTCTTCAAAGTTCAGGTGTATACGATGGGATTCTGGAACTCCCTTTCGAACAAATTATATTTATTGTTCGTTATGCATTAGACGAGAATGTAGTTCCGATAGTGAATGCCAGTATAAGAGCGATTCGAAATTTATTTTACTATCAGATAGATGAGACATGTTTGGATAGCTTACTAGGATTCGGATTTGGCTTAAAGCAACCAATTTTAGATGTAAGTAAAAATGTAAAAAAGGAAGACATTTCGAACGAAGATGAATTGAATGATCAACAATTGGCTGAAATGGACTTGGTTAGATGTCTTCTAAGGACTGATATATTAATTCGAATAAGGTAATTGGATAATAATTAATTTTTTAGGGTTCCGTACCTCAATGAAAAAGTGGAACCCTTATAGGATCATTTGTTGTCTGTCTGTCTGTCTGTCCGTCTAGACGCTTTTTCTCAAGAACGGCTAGATTATAGGAAATAATATTATTTGTACCTAATTAAAAAATATATTCACTTGACAACTTCTACTGATGCAGTTCAATTTATACTGTCCGATACTCTCTTAATTTTTAATAGACATAACGCGTCAAGTAAGGTTGAATTCTTTTGTTTTGCCCGTCTTTCTTTATTGTAAGCGCACAACACGAACATAATCTAAACTGTCTCAGAATTCACAATATTATTCACAGAGAGCATTTAATTAATAGTAATGAATTCGGGTGCTTATTTTGATACATTTTTTCTACAATTTTTAAAATAATTTATAAGTTATAAGTAATACAGTAGACCCCCTTTTTCGCGGGTCGTGGGCGTTTGGTTTCACCGTTTTCCGCTGATCACAGATAGTAATGAACCACTTTATGCAATTTTTAATTGTAATGATAGACAATAAGACTGCTGCTTTCGAAAATTCGAGAAAAAATAAATTAACAAACACTTACGAGTTTATACACCTAGCAAATTAAGCACTTTAATTTAGTGTATTTTACTCATTGACCCTCCTGGCACATTAGACGTACTAGGACTTGATGTCAAAACAAGTATCTTTAACGGTTTTGGCTACAGTTTCGATCCTTGTTTATTATAATACATACGTATAATAATTAAAGTCCGACTGTAGGCCAGCTTTTTGGCGGAAGCCGAACTTTGGTTTTGTCCTCACCTTCGGCCGAACCCGAAGGTGGGGAAAATACTTATTGTTAGCTGAACGCAATTGCATTGAAGTTGAGAAGTATTTTTTCACTTCTTGTTTTTTATAAAATAGGTAATACTCACTCGATTTTTTAATAAATTCAACCTTCTGCTTCGGCAAAACCTTTGGCCTAATTTTGGCTGGAGCCAATTGTTTGGCCAAAGCCGAATGTTTGGCCGAAGAGTCAATTTTTGGCCGCCAAAGCCAAAGCTTCGGTCGGACTTTACATAATATAATGAAATTTTATTAACAGATACATATTAACAACATTGAAACCACCTGCGGAGACTGTAATTTATTGCCTAGAACTGTTAACGCGTTTAATGCGAGATTCTCAGTTGACTATGACGCAAGTTTTCAAATGCACGGATTTGTTTGAATTCATCGTTAAGAATTTCATTCCCCGTAACTGCGCCACACTAAGTAAGTATTTTCACCGGTCTTATTGTTTGAATGTTTAAACAGAATGAAGTTTTGTAATAATAATTGTTCTAGCGCTTCCCGAAAATCTAAATGCTTATGGAGTGCCACTTATTTCAGCCGTGAAACTTTTGAGAATTGCTGCAAATCGAAGCAAACACATTGCAAGTATTTTAGTAGAGAAGTGAGTATTTTTTTTAAA
This sequence comes from Mongoloraphidia duomilia, assembly GCA_039654895.1. Lineage (NCBI taxonomy): Eukaryota > Metazoa > Arthropoda > Insecta > Raphidioptera > Raphidiidae > Mongoloraphidia > Mongoloraphidia duomilia. Next base: position 19,114,036 of record CM077522.1, on the reverse strand, counting down.
TTTATTTTTATTTTGACTTCAATAATCTAGTAAACATTTTATTATCTATTGTTAGGTGGAACATTTTAGATTCTCTTCTTTATTATCTCGCAGCCGATGCACCGAGTGCAGACATTATATTACTTCAAACTGAGGCAATGTTTCTTTGGGCCACGCTGTTACATTATGGTTTCGGAATTGAAGAATTTATGTAAGTACTTGCGATTATGAAACAGTCATAAAGAATCAAATTTTATAAAAACCGTAACTTCTGAAGCCCCTTCAGAAATCAGAATATTTATTTGACTGGTCAAGATAATTTTTGTAAGTTTATAAAATGTAGACCAAATCCAAAAAGTAATTTAATTTATATTATAAGTGTAACGATCGTTTCGATATAGATAATATCATCATCAGACATGGATCTATGTCTATTCAGCTACATAAAAATGCTAATGTTCTTAAGAAACATCAGAGGAAAAATAATACAACGAAATCCATCGCTTAATGTCAGACGCCATTATATAATGGCGTCTGACATTAAGCGCCTAATTCATTCCTGTTGTATCGCCTTTCTTGGCGATGGATTTCGTTGTATTATTTTTCCTCTGATGTTTCTTAAGAACATTAGCATTTTTATGTAGCTGAATAGACATAGATCCATGTCTGATGATGATATTATCTATATCGAAACGATCGTTACACTTATAATATAAATTAAATTACTTTTTGGATTTGGTCTACATTTTATAAACTTACAATATGTTCAATCCAAACTATGAACTCCTACCAAAGATAATGTTTATGGTTCCATACCTCCTTATGGAGCCTTATTATCCTGCCTATGATGTCTGTCCGTCTGTCACAGGGTTCTACCTCACAAACAGTAATAGGTAGCTAGTTGAAATTTTCACAGATTGTGTGTTGTTATGGCATGAATCTTGGCAAATAATTATTAGAATTAAAATATAATCAATTAATTTTAATAAATTAATGTTTTTTATACTGACAAGTGGAAGTGACGCCATCGCACGCGATGATTATAAACTATATTTTTTATATAATATGTATATATATTTATTATTTTTTGTAAGGTTGTATGAGGACCTCTTCAACCTATGGCTTGTTTTTTTTTACGAGAGAAATATATATCTATCCATCTACTTATAACTGTCAACCGTGAGGTTCGAGCTTACACTGTGCTTTTTAACATAGACACAGCTTACACTAATTAAATTGTTGTAACAGTACGGAACCCTCGTGGCACAAGTTCTACTTGCACTTGACTGGTTTTATATTTTGTTTATTCATCGAATTGAAAAAAAGACTTAGTGTCATGTTATACAAATTATTTTATTATTTTGACTTTGATTTGAGATTGTCGTTTTGACACACATTGTATATCACAACATTAAATTGGAAACAAAAACTAATATGGCTCTTATGTTTTGTTTCATCAATAGGTCTCTTCAGCCTATTCTTCTCCGAATATTAAATTATCATGTGCAAACAACCAACGTATCGGAAACTGGCTCTTATATCATTCAAACGCACGTGTCAGGCGTTTTGAGTATTATTGGTAAAATTGCCGAACATTTCACTCATCCACTGCTGCAACCATTTATTCCTTTACTTATAGATGGCCTACGAAAATGGTCGAATCAAAGTTCAACTTTGAATACTTTTAAGGTAAAGCAGATTTTAAAAATGAATTAGGTAACTGATTTAATTAATAAAACAATAAGTAAAAATCAAAATTTTAGACATAAAAATGTCAGCACAGTTGGTGCGTGTTAAATAATATATGGAATTTGAATTTTAAAGATTTGCCCTCGAGACCAAATTTTCAAAAATCATTTTTTTAAGAGTAAAAGCTCGTGCTGTGAAACCTGTAATTGAAAATTATTTTAGTGCTATTCAATTGATATTACTGGTTCTTTTTAATATAATTCAGTTGGAGATGAGACGGTACCATAGAACTTACTATTATAATTGTAGATTTATTAGAATAGAATTGTAGATTATAGACGCTCGACAACAGAGGTCATTAGCGTCTAAAAATAAAAAAGTAAACAAAAGAAACGCAAAAACAATAAAACCAAAGCAAAATCAATACAAAATCAAAAGTTGACACACAACAAAATAAAACCATAATAGGTACAAATACAATGTGTCATATAAAATAATGTAGTGATATAAAGAAAAAACCATTTAGGCTGTAAATGGGCCTAAATGTATACAAATAAATAAAATCAAATAAACCGTTCAAGACCGGTTTCTTTTAAAAATCGAAACAGCAGATCGACATTGTCAGGATCATTTCCTAAAACAACCGACAGATCACCTGACAATCCGATCTGCTGTCGTGTGTCCCTAAACTGGACACACTCTATTAAAATATGCGAAACGGTGACACGAGTGTCACACGTCTCACAGAGGGGCGGATCCTCACGAGCCATTAAAAAACCATGTGTCAATCTACAGTGACCGATGCGCAGCCGTGTAAGGACCACTTCCTCCCACCTGGAGGGACGGCAAGATGTGAACCATGGGTCAACTGTAGATTTTATAAATTTTAATTTGTTTTCATCGACAGCACTCCATTCATCTTTCCAGAGCTGCTGAACGGCTGAAATCAGAACGCTCTTGAGGTCGTCACCGATAACGCAAAACACGCTCTGGCCGTTATTTGCAGCGTCTTTAGCCGCAGTGTCAGCTAATTCATTGCCAGCGATTCCCATGTGGCCGGGAACCCAGCAAAACCGCACAGTGGTTCCACCTCTTTTCAAAGTGTACAATTTGTCCTGTATCAAACAAATCAGAGGATGGCTGGGGAAGGAACGCTGCAATGCCTGTAGAGCACTCAAAGAGTCGCTGCAAATAACATATTTGTGCAGACCGTGCACATGTCTCAAGGCCTGCAAGATTGCATATAACTCTGCAGTAAAAATACTGCACTCTTGAGACAACTTATATCCAACACTGGCGTTATCGGTGACGAACGCGCAACCAACTCGGTCGAGAGACTTCGAACCATCCGTGTAAACGGAACGATAGTCTCGATTCTGATCCAGCCACGCCAGAAAAAGTTGGCGATAGAGCTCTGGAGTTGTTGAATTTCGAGGATGAATGGAAAGTGACATGTCGATGACGGGCTGAGGAATTAGCCACGGGGGCACAGAATTACGGCCGACTTTAAGAGTTCTAGGAAGCGCCAACGGAAGTTCATCTAGAAGAAGGGTCAACCTGATACCGAGAGGACGTGTTGCATTTCTTCTCCGTCTATACAGAGAAGAAAACCTTGGTTGAAATACGCAACTGTAAGTTGGGTGATCAGGTTGACTACGGAGCTTAGAGACGTAGGATAGCATATTGCGTTTCCGCCGGATGTTCAGTGGAGGCTCTCCGCATTCAGCGGCTATGCTAACAACGGGACTGGATCGAAACGCTCCGGTTGACAAACGAATCCCAGCGTGATGAACAGCGTTTAACGTCCTGATGTATGACTCACGCGCCGAGTCGTACACAATGCTACCGTAATCCAATTTAGACCGTACGACTGCACGATAAATTCGCAGCAAAACCGTACGGTCTGCACCCCACGTGGTACTGGATAAAATTTTTAAAATATTGAGGGAAGACATCGACTTCCTCTTTAAAATATTAAAATGAGCCTTCCAATTTAGCGACCGGTCAAAAGTAAGTCCTAAAAACCGAGCAGTGTCTTGTACAGAAATCAAAGTGTCATATAGATATGAGAATGGTTCCTGATAACAACTACGAATACGGCAAAAGTGCACACACTGGGTTTTCCCAACGGAAAATTTAAACCCATTGTTGGTTGTCCAGTTCTGGATGCTATTAATGGCCAACTGCAGATGACGTTGTGCAGTACGAATATACTTTGACGAACAGTAGATCGCCAAGTCGTCAACATAGAGCGATGACTCTACAGACGATGGAATGCTGTCAATTATGCCATTAATAGCGATGGAAAATAAGGTGACGCTAAGAACCGAACCCTGTGGAACACCATTCTCCTGTGCAAAGACACTAGACAAAGTGTTGCCGATACGGACTTGGAAGTAACGCTCCAATAAAAAATTATTAATAAAATTCCCAAGATGTCCTCTAATACCCCAATTGTGTAATGTTCGGAGTATCCCGTACCGCCATGTAGTGTCGTAAGCCTTTTCTAGGTCGAAAAAGACCGCTATCAAGTGCTGTTTGTTAAGAAAGGCGTCCTGTATTGCGGACTCCAGCCTGACTAAATGATCCATCGTCGAACGGTGCTTCCGAAAGCCACACTGGGCATTCGTGATCAATCGTCTGGATTCAAGAATCCAAACCAATCGTCGGTTGATCATACGTTCGAGAAGTTTTGACAAACAGCTAGTCAGTGAAACAGGACGATAACTTGATGCTTGTTTTCGGTCTTTACCGGGCTTCAACAACGGCACTACAATAGAATTACACCAAGCGGTAGGAAACGTATTGGTGTACCATATTAAATTATACATCTTGAGAAGGAATATAGATCCGGAGGGAGGTAGCTTTTTCAAAAATTGGTAATGGATATCGTCAGATCCTGGAGAAGTATCATGGCAATCATGCAAACTCGACTGTAGTTCCCACGAGGAGAAAGGTGCATTGTAGTTCTCCTCATTTTGTGAGGAAAAGTTTAATGCAACTTGTTCTGCTTGATTTTTCTGAGCAGAAAAACTCTCTAAGTAGTTTGCAGAACTCGAAACTTTTGCATAGCATGAACCCATGTGATCAGCGACATCATCAGGCGACGTAATTATGTCATTTCCCATTACCAATCCAGAAATGTAATTGAAACTCTGTTTGCCAGAGATCCTCCGAATTTTCTCCCACACTTCGCGGGCGGGAGTAGAACTTCTTACAGTGGAAACAAACTCTCTCCATGACTGCTTCTTACTCTCTGCTATGATACGTCTGGCAATGGAACGCTTTTGCATGAAAAGTACACGATTTTCATCCGTCATATTATTTTTGAAGCGACGGAGAGCTTTACGACGTTCACGGATGGCATCCCGACAAGCCTGATTCCACCAGGGAACAGGCACACGTCGCGGTGTTGTTGACGTGCGTGGGACTGCAGCTAAAGCCGCCTCGATGACCGCATCCGTGAAATGCTCTACAGCAGCATCGACATTGCCAAAGTTCATTTCGCCGACATTTAACACTTGCTGAAAGTGTGACCAATTAGCGTCTTTTATTTTCCACTTCGGGGAGCGTTTTTCATCCACATGGAATGAAAGAAGACGACAAATGATTGGGAAATGGTCACTGCTACAAAGATCGGCATTTACTTCCCATTCACAGGATGGGGCGATAGAAGAAGAGCAGAGAGTAAGATCTATAGCGGAAAATGTCCCATTTGCAGCCGAGAAATGTGTATTGGAACCTGTGTTCAATACGACCAAGTTTTTATTCAGAATCAACGTCTCCATTAGCCTTCCACGAGCATCCACACGATTTGAACCCCAAGTGGGATTGTGGGCATTAAAATCCCCCATGATGATAAAGGGGCGTGGAAGTTGATCTATAAGAGATGCAATGGTTACAAGTGTCGGTTGTTCTGTTGGAGGAATGTATATTGAACACAAAGTTACCGGATTCGGCGCATATAGTCTGACAGCGATGACCTGTAAGTCAGATTGTAATGGGACATTTTCGGAAAACACATTGTTTCGGACTAAAACTGCCACTCCGCCACTGGCACGTTCCACGAATGGTTTATCTTTACGATAAATCGTAAAACCACGAAGAACCGGAGTGTTTGTGTCTTTCAAATGTGTTTCCTGTAAACTAATAGCAGTAGCATTATGATCATTAAGGAGGAGTTTTAATTCGCTGAAATGAATATAAAAACCGTTCATGTTCCACTGTAAGAAATTGAATGTGATAATTAGTGATAAGGAGCTACCTCATTTTTTTCCTCGCTGCATCAGACCGATGATGAGGAGGTCTGCTTATATTTTCGTCCATAGCAGAGTCTGCACTGCTGCTATGGTCGATGCGTGTCCTTGTTATAGTCATAGTATGACTATTATCCCGGTTCAAGATAACCTTAGTTTTCTTTACCGGAGATACATTTTTATTCTTGTTAACCGGAGATTTTACCGGTGATGTAATTTTCTTTACTGGCGATCTCGATCTATCTGGACTTTTTTTATTTTTATTTTTATTTTGTTTCTTGACAACAACTTTGGAACTGGATGGGGAAACTTCGGTTTGTGTAGACATGTCACATGTCTGTGTTGACATGTCTACTTTGACGACAGGAATGGCAGCAATGTTTGCAAAGGAACGTGTAAAAGAGGGGACAGTTTCACGATACTTGCGCTTGGCCTCTGCAAAAGAAATTTTTTCTGTTGTTCTTATTTCTTGTATCTTGAACTCCACTTTGTATTGTGGACATTCTCTAGATCTTGCAGAGTGGGTTCCGTCGCAATTAACGCAGTGAGATACCCTTTTGCACGGAATATCTTCATGCAAAGGTTGGCCGCAATTGTCACAGAGACTAGGAAAGCTACAGTTATTCTGTGAATGTCCAAACTTTTGACATTTATAGCAACGTAAGGGAGATGGTATATACTGACGTACTTTCAAAGAATAGAAGGCTGCTTTAATCGATGGCGGAGGCTGCGGTGTACAGAACGTAAGAATATGAGACGGTGTAGGTACTAATTGACCGTCTCTACGTGCGTGAATTCTGTATACGTCTGTAACACCTTGGTCTTTAAGTTCCTCTTTTATTGTTTCAACAGTACAGTTGAGCAGGTCAAAACAATAAATAATGCCCTTAGAGAAATTAAGCTGCTTATGCAGTTCTACTTTTACTGGTACGTCTGTGCACATGTCCACACCTTTTATATTTGTACATGCCAATACCTTATGAGCTTGATGCTGTGAAGCTGTTTCAATTAATAAACATCCATCACGCAACTTTTTAACACTTGGAAAAGTTCCAAACAAGCCATCAAGATGTTTATTAATGTAAAAGGGACTGTCGCCGTTGAAGTTTCCAGTTACCTTAGTCATTATCAAATATCTGTTACAAGGAGTAACATTCGCCAGATCATTACCAAATAATAAATTTAAATTGTCATCTTTACGCCCTCTCTTAGAGGGAGGGCTGGTTAAAGAGGGGAAATTTTCCATAATATTTTTTTATATTCATCAACCGTGCTCCCCGCCCACCACGGAGCCCAACAAGGGGACGATGACCGCAAACCGGTACAGAGCGCCAGGGCTACACGGTGATATAGTCAGCTCAAGAGACGGCGCCACTTCATCAAAAGACACTGGCTCACCCCGCCGGAATACTAAATAAACACGACGTTAGCCGATTGACTAGACTGGGTTAGGTCTAGCCGCCCGTTTACAGCGAAGCGGAGGCCAAAGCAGTGTGTTGGTGCACCCAGGCGAACCTCAACTGCCAGGATCCTCTTTTCCGCCTTACGGGTCACCGCGCACGGCAAACACGCAGGTGTACTATTAGGGACTACTACAAACAAAGGACAGCAACAAAGGTGTACCCATAACGGAGGGACAAGACCGCTAACAACAACAAAAGACGGAAGAACGGAAGAAGAAAAATGTTGCGACTGTCCTTCCTTCATAATAGTCCCTAAATGAATCACCCAGCCGGGTACACAACCGACTGGTGCGTGCTCGGGTTTCCCTGGGTTCGCCAATTCCCAAAGAACATTGTAATGTAATTGCGATAAACAACGACATTCCAATGTTCCCCCTGGGGGCTGTAGATTTATTGTTCTGTGGGCGGTACGCTTCCTGTTCAAAAGAGGATATTCCGGCGCAGCGAAATTGTGCGTCATATCGCCCAAACGGTGCAAAAAATGTTTAAACCAATAAACCATTCAAAAGGTTAATGTTCAAAATTAAATAAAACGGTATTCCGTCATATATCTTTGGCTGATTTTTTATTTTGCACCTTAAATTAATTACAAATGATGTGTCAAATATGAGGAGGCTGTTTTTTTCATCTGTAATGGCTCGCCCACACATACTACCGAAAACGCGCGATCTAACAACTGCATCGCGATTTGACAATTTATTATAGACCCAGAGCTAGTGACAATTTTTTGGTGTTATTTATTCAACGCCTTATTTTTTTGCAGATGTTGAGGGAGGTATATTAAAGTGCCCTTAGTACATTGATTTTGCTAGATAGCGGTATAGAAGGGATGCAGACCGTCCCCAACATGTAACAAAAAAAATGGTCTAAATTATTATTGCTTCAAGGCTGAAATTGTTTGTATAGCTTGTCGGTAACCCAATAATGCCATTATAATATTTGCAAATCGACTGGTCAGTATTAAAGGGGTGGCAGATAACCCTAAACGTGTCATGTACCCGACGAAATTTATATTATTAGTTAAAGGTACAAATTTTAATATGTTGTTACGGCGACTGTTTTAAGCATATATTTCAATTTGCAGAACAAAATGTCGGTATTAACCCCCTCTCTTAGAGGGAAACTTGCTCGCCTAGGTGTTTATATCGTTCTGCAAGAGGGTTAATACATTTTGTTGTGTAAATTGAAATATGTGCTTAAAACAGTCGCCGTAACAACATATTAAAATTTGAACCTTGAACTAATAATATAAATTTCGTCGGGTACATGACACGTTTAGGGTGATCTGCCACCTCTTTAATACTGACCAGTCGATCTGCAAATATTATAATGGTATTATTGGGTCACCGACAAGCTATACTAACAATTTCAGCCTTGAAGCAATAATAATCACAAACCGACTGGTATGAGCTCAGGCTCCTAGAAACGTCAATTCCCAAAGAACATTGGAATGCAATTGCGAGAACAACTACATTACAATGTTCCCCCTGGGGGATTTACGAATAATAAACGATTTATAAATCGAAATATCAAATTGTCATTTATTGAGGGACTTACGGACTGAGATTCTGAAAATCCAACCTTAATTTCTTGTTGTATTTCAATTTCAGTGTGGACATTTACAAGTTATATCTTCAATGTTAAACTGCTGGGCCATAATTCAGACAGAACAAATACCACATTCAGTGGTAGATTCAATGATTAGTTCGCATGGTTTCAGTAAAATTACTGAAAATATCAGGTTAGTTTTATAAATTACACTGGAACTCTTTTATAACGATCATGTTTATTGAGAAAGAACCGTTAAGACCGATTCATACATATCAGTGACGTGACAATGCCGTGACCGACCCATAATTCCACCGGCCGTGATCTCATATTGATGTCTATTCACAATGGACAGTGTTTCATCCCAAGGTTATTAGAGTACAGGTTGCCTCATTCCATCTGACCAATCAGCATAAACGCGGGAATGATGTCAGCTAGAATTTAGTTTAAATCAAGTACAAAAATTGTTGAAGATTATGCTTATTTATATTAGGTGCTTCGTGCAGATTTTTTCTTAAAATTGGCAGGAGACAATAAATAGAAGAATAGATGTTAAAAAATAGGATAATTTTTATTTTTATTACAAAATTTAGGTTTTAATATCTATAATATATACAAACAAAAAATTAAATAATGCTCAAGAAATGGCAGATCTTGTTAATTACCTATTTTTTTAAATTTAAGAAACGAATAGAATTAACTAACATGTTGATAAATTAATTATTTTATCTTTTATATTCACAAAATATTAAAAATAACCACAAAACACCATAACACTTAACAGCTATCGCAAAATTGACAACTTATCATATTTTTTTCACTAACAGAAGAATTACGTTTCTATTAGGTATTGAAAAAACATATCACACTACCATGGTTACTGTGATTTTTATTTTCAAAAATTAGCAGCGTCCATGGTCTGATCTTTTCTATTGAAGTGAGCAAGCATGGTATATTCTGAGTGACGTCATCCCCCCACTACTATCTATCTTAATGAGGCAACCTATGCTCTACTAACCTTGGTTTCATCCGTCGTTTCGTAGTGCATTTGAGTGGCCAAGATTGCGATGTTTTCGGAGGATGAACTCTTGATGATTGCTCTGATTTTGGATGAAGAAGAGGAAGAACAAGTAGTGAAAAAATGGATGTGGGTCCATCAGACATGGAAAAACAGCAACAGAAGGAGAATTTTCCCTGTACAAGGAATTGATAGATGATGGAGCAAAGTTGCCATTTCCGCTTCTATTTTACTCCAGATAGTATTGTTGAACTCTGTGTCTATGTATTTTGGATTGTAATTGTATTTTAACGACCACCAACAGCTAAGGTTATTTGGGCCTAGCACCAATTCATATTTTCAATTCATTATTATTATTTTTTTTTTTTTAATAATAAATTGAAAATCCAATTGACACTTTTACCAGCTCTCGGGCTAGAACCCGAGAACTGGGGACTTGTAATAGAGAAACCATAGCAACGCCGTGTAAACAACAGCGCCGCTACACTCTCGACTATTCTCAAGCCCATGTATTTTGGATTGGACAGATCATACAACACGGGATATTTGCGCACTAACTCAAAAAGTTTCTTGTCTTTCATGTTTCTGATGATTAATGAAACAAACAACAATATGAAAACTAAAAAAATTCCACGAGTTGCACGGCCGTGAAAAGAGAAAAACATTGTCCGCAAGTAATCAAACGCTCACGGAGTATGGTGACGGCGATAGCACTGTTTGCACTAGCACGGTCACGCTCCGAGCGAGTGCGAACAACATCCTTCAAATTCCTAGAAGAATATTTTCAACCTCGTCGGTGGAACCGCGGGCCAATCACGGCCCTGTCACGTCACTGGTGCGCACCAAAATTGACCTTTAAAACTAATATTTTTTCACTTAATGATTTACTTATATGCAATATACACTTACAGACAAAAATATTGCATATTTTTTTATGTTTATTTCTTTTTGTTTAAAACGTTATGACGTATTCCTAAACAAATCTGTGGTAAGGCCGCTATTGTAAATTATTTGACCAATAGTACCCAAAGGTGGATTAGCAGTTTAGGCCGGTCAGTACCAGCCACCCCTTTCTTTGAAATGTGAAGTTGTTCGTACAACTTCACATTTCCCAGAAAGGGGTGGCTGGTACGAAAATCAGCATTGCGTTCGGGTCAATCCGCTAGAGATATTTTATTTCTGAGTTATTTATGTCTCTGATAGTTATAAGACCATATAGAGTTTTCTCAGTGCACGCCGCCGCGCCGCGTCCCGCACGCGCTTCAGCTAGATAGCGGGCGCAGATTGGCCACCCTATGCCTGGGCCTAGTCGGCCTTATGGAAAGTTCGCTACTGTTAGTACCTATACGTAAAACACCCTAGGATAAGACATTTAGCAAAAAAAAGTACATAAAAAAGAAATAAACAAAAAAAAATTATGCAATATTTTTGTCTGTGAATGTATTATATTATGGCTAAAACGTATCAGGGTTTTTATGAAAGAAATTTTGCAGTCGCTTGAAATTCATTATAACTGAGTTCCACTGTAGTTGGAATATTCAGGAACTTATAATTTGATTTGGTATTAATGAAATTTTTTAATTCAGAGATGGTTCAAATTTGATGTGTCGCCATTGCGAACATAAAACTGAAGCAGCTTTAGCGTGTGCCGGGTCTTCAATTTGGAACGCGCCTGAACATATTACGCCAATTTTGCAGCCTAAAAGCTGTTTACCATTTGTGGCTGCCCTTTCAAACTACCTGTGTAGTAAAGAAAATAGTGAGGTACAAAATACTTGACTCAATTTTATTAAAATTTTAGTACACATTTTGCGTACTTTTAAATAAATTAAGATCAGAAACTAACAACATTTTTTTTTGTTTTAGAGTATTGTTAAATTTATCAGACATCCTAATATTCAGAAATATTTTTCATTGTTGAATTCTTTAAAAAGAGTAAATTTATTAAATAACTGGTATACTAGAATCGAAGCGCAATTTATTGTCAATTGTTACAAAATGGCAATTATAACACAAAATTCATTGACGGAACAAGAAAAATACGTTGTCTACAGCTTGGCTGCTAAATATTTGCACATATTTAATCTGGAATTTAAAAAAGACGTGGCAATAATACTGAAACACATTATATTCAGTAAAAACTTTTTTCCAACTGAAACTTTAATGAAAAGTTTGAACATTAATGATACTGAAAATGTGTTTAGCAACGCTATGTCAAGTTTAGATTTTATTGCAACGACATATATTCGAATTCTTGGTTTAGAAGGTTTAGAAAAGGTGAGAATTTTAATACTTTTTAAAGCGAGAAACATAATAATAACAAGCCGTGAGGTGGGTCGTTTATTAGGACTAAAGTCGACCCTTGAGGTCTACAGGACGAACTTCCCAGTTTGATAAATATTTAATAATAATAATTAAATTAGATATTACACAGAAAAGTAATCATTTTAATCATTAAAACATAATTATTATTTATTTTTAACAATAATTAAAAAAAAAAAAACGGCTGAACTGATTTTTATAAAATTTATGTCGTATCAAAATGACGTTAACACGCCTCGATCGACACCCTTACGAAGTCGATATAATTTTTTATTCGCGAGATATTGTGTAAAATCTACTTTTTTGGAGTCTATTTGGTTAAGAAAAAAGAACGGCTGAACCGATTTTGAAAAAATTTCTTTCAGATCATATTTACGTTAATACGCGTCGATTGGCACCCTAACATAGTCGATATCATTTTTCATTCTCGAGATTTCGTCTTAGAAAGAAATGGACACATACGTACACACGCACACACAGACATCTTTCTAAAAATAGTGTAAAAATAGTGTAGTGACCTTGAAACATAAAAATTTGTTATACATTTTGATTTCGATTTTCGGACCCATTACAATAACTTCCAATGGGAAGTTAATAATATAATAGCTGTGTTTGTTGGCAAGTTTTGAACTGCTAAAAACTATAAAGTGCTTGTCGGCAATACAGAACTCTTCGGACACAATTGCGTGTTTGTTGGTCAAATTCTCGAACTCTTCAGACTGTTTAAACTTGGTTATAGCAGTTTTAGACTCCTAGAACGTCTAGAACCAACTTCCAAGTTCAGACAGCCCGACGAGTCTGAACATGTTAGTAATAAACACGCAGTTGTATCCAAAGAGTTTTGTATTGCCAACACACCAAATAAATGAAGGAGAGGGGAAATTTGGATGACAACGGGAAATTTGAATTTGAAAAATGTCAGGCAATTTCAACGTCCCAACAGCCTACGTTTAAAGTTCCGCGCCAATCGCTTCATAAGTTAAAATGTCAGCCAGTCCCAATGTCCTGGTAGCGCTCTCTTGTCCCGCATCAATATGGCGCTTGCAAAAATGTAGGTTTTCTACACAGTGGCCGGCACTCACAATCTACATAACATTAGAAATCGGTGTAATTTGTATAAAATATAAATAATAATAATTAAATGAATGCATAATGACTGAAAACAGTATATGAAACACCTGAGTAAGAACAATGACGTAACACAATGCTGTAATAAGGAAAAATTCATTAATTCAAACCTATGTGTTTACTTTACATGTTGAGTTGTCTGTAGTCTAGTAGTGGTGTTGGAATATTGACTCTCGCATGTAGTGGTTTTTTCAGTGACAGAATGCTTTAAAGGGAGAAAGTCGATCGTTTGAAAATGTGTCACTGTGGGTAAGTTCGGTTTTACGCTCGATTGATCGAGCCGAGCGAACAGATTTTTGGTCACGTGACAAGCGAGCAAATCGAGCCATCCAAACAATTGGGTTTTTAAATGAATTTTTTTTTTTACTTAAATGGAAGGACCCATACAAGTTTTATAGCAAAACTGTTTTTATTTAATTTTTTTGCTTACTAATTAAAAAGTTATATTTAAATAAAAATTAATTTTTAAACTCAGTTCCGATAACGCGCCGAAATAATCCGAACGCGTGTGACGTCATTATGTTATCTATGGTCTTTGTATCCATGGTTACCAAGTTAAAAATTTATTATTTTTGATAGTATGTGTAATACATATACACAAATACCAACAAATGCAGACACATTTTAACATAACGACGTCACAAACATTCCTGGCGCGTTTTGAAGTCACGTGATATTTTTTAAATTTTTATACATTTTAATTAATTTTTAGTAATTTATCTATAGCTTTAAAAAATGTTTTCTTTTCGATTTTCAATATTATTTATGTTAAATTATTAGAAAAAATTAAAAAATTAATAATTTTTTTTAAACTTAAATACCTAATTCCGAACGTAATCTAGCAGATTTTTCCAAACGTCAGAATAAAATGGCGCCAGTAAGTTAAATTCTTATTACTAAATCCGAAATATATTCTTTACTGCTCTTCATTTTGATTTAATTCAACATTGTTATAATAATAAATCATGATTCACAATTTTTTTCGTTTTATTCCTTTATTTTAAAATTAATAGTACTACCGGTTGTTGATTTTTTCGACCCATAGATATAATAAATATTTTATTTAATCATTCTGTGCGATATAGACTTAATGGTTATTACTATTCTTTGAATAAATATTAGTCGTGTATTTTTACCTATTGAAAAATTACCTCATATAAATAAACTTCGAAATTTATCCATTCTCACAACAAGGGTTTCCGCTCATTTTTAAAATGAATGCTCTGAAGTTGGTTAAATCTCCTTGCTCGCTCGCTTTCCTCGGAGCTCATAGAGCGTGCTCGATCTCCTCCAGATTTTAAATCTGAACGCAGGATAGAGATCTTTCAGAGCATATAAATGTTAAATTCGAACGCATTAGAGGACTCAGATCGATCTGAGTTCAAAACCGAACTTACCCGCAGTTGTGTCCAAAGAGTTCTGTATTGCCAACACACCAAATAAATAAAGGAGAGGGGAAATTTGGGTGACAACGGGAAATTTGAATTTGAAAAATTTCAGGCAATTCCAACGTCCTAACAGCCTAGTGCCTACCTTTAAATGTTCACAAGTTAAAATGTCAGTCAGTCCCAATGTCCTGGTAGCGCTCTCTTGAAGTCCCGCATCAATATGGCGCTTGCAAAACAGTTGGTTTTCTACACAGTGACCGTCACTCACAATCTACATAACATTAGAAATCGGTGTAATTTGTATAAAATATAAATAATAATATTTGCAGGTAGACAGTTTTTCTCAGAGTTCTTTGGCTATAAGAAATCAAGAAGATAACATTCTTCCAATAGATTGGTTGTATCTTCCCATCATAGCATTGTACTCAGAGAGTCAAAATAATGAAGGGAACAATATTATTATTGATGAATTAGATCAATCGAGACTGGTGACTCGATGTCTTCAATGGATAACAATATATGAGCACTTATTTCCGGATTTGGCTCAAGTCATGAACGTTACGGATAAATTTTGTCGTCTCTGTTGTGTATTTTTATGTAACAGTTCACTATTTTTGGACGAAGAAATTCATTATTTGCTTGAAACATGTTTGAAAAATATTTTACAAAATGAAAATTTGAAAAATTTCAATTTTGATAAGGAAATTCAAGGTATTACCATCTTGTTACTAGACCCGATTCATTAATTTGTTGTTTTTTTTTATCTTCTAGTCACTAATAATTTTATTGTCATATTTTTAGGCTTAAATAGTTTCCAAGATTTTTATACACAGCTTTTGGAACAATATCAAAGTGTTAGTTACGGTGATAAGCTATTTGCTAACTTTATAATGGTGCCATTAATGCAAAATCAAAATATCAAATGGAGGAAGATCTTGTGGTCGGAATATGCGGGAGTTGTTCAGACAATTCATTTGAATGAAAATGAGGTAGATTATATTTTTTTCTTTAACAAATTGACTTATTTATATTTAGTGTTGTTATTATAGATCCCATATTATGTTATAGAGCGATTATGTTAGCTTAGGGTTTGACTTTACACTAGTCTTAAGCATTGAAAAAGCTCCGGTCGCAGAATCGTGCCAACAAAATAGTGTATTTGCTAATGCATATATTGTAGCTTTTATAGTAGATTGTATATCTAGTTGCGTAATGGGGTATATTACTGACGAGTTATGGCGGTATGTAAAAACGAGCGATAGAGTTTTTACAGTCCCACGAGTCATAATACCATTACGTACGAGATATATAGGGGAGTCAAATTAGACAAAAAAGAACCTGAACTTCGGAAAAATTCCTCGATCGATGATTTTTGTTGAAACGTGTTCAGAAAGGTGTGGAGAACAAAATATCAAAATGCCACCGTGAAAAATTGTGCGGAAAATTTTTTATTAAACAATGTAGGAGCTAAAATACGATATTTCATTAATAACTTTTTAAATTCAATTTGTATGAAAAAACTGACAACACCATTGGAAAGAACAGACAATTTTACTAAAGAAACACATATGAGATGTGTTTTCGGAATTAAAGTTGAGCGAGCAGTAATTTGTTAACTAACTCTCAGTCGCGCTACGTGTTGGCCGTCTGCTCACGCTGGAATAGACTTGCTGGAGCGTGCACCCTGTACATAAGTGGCTATAACTTTTGATTGGCAAAAGCAAATGATATAAAACCAATTGGCCATTAAAAGGTAACATTTTCTCGAAGTATTACGTGTGTTGCAATAATTTTTCGAGTATTTTAATTATTGCATACATCACTTAAAAGTGGAGCATTGCTTGAATTCTCGATTATTTCATAAAATTCGTCGAAATATGAATAATTTATTGAAAAAAAAATAAATACTTGGATAGCATATAAACACTTTCTGCACGCCTGCGAGTTAAATGACCCAATACAGGTCGGTATACATGCATGGAAAGTAGTTATTTTGTAGTGGGTATGGCAAAAAATATATTATGTGAATTGAATTTTTTTTTGGACAAAATAAGAAATTTTACTCTTTAATACATCCCTTAAAATAATTAAATTTTCATCAATTTCAATATTTAGTAAGTATTCCGTTAATTTTTTTGATGTTTTTGGACCCAACATTTTTTTAGTCTCTAAGTATGACCCTTAAAATAGTCCGACTTATGACTACACCCATTTTAAATAGGCTCTGTGCTAGATTGATTATAATGTGTGTACCATTTAAATCAATGTCTTTCGAGAGTTATTTCACGCATGCACCCACATACACATTAAAAAAAAATGTACCAAGCTAATAGAAATATATGAAATGTTAAGATTTTTTAGTCTGACTCCTAAATCTCGCCATCCGACCGTTTCCAATAGTGTATATTCCATATAGACAAATACATTAATAAAGTCAAAATAAAGAAAAATGAAAAAATAATTAAATACATTGTCCTATACCTACATTGAAATTGTCATGTGATCAGTGACTGTGAAACACACCTGGTTCTGCACTGACAGCGCTCATGTCATATAGTGTTGAAATATAACATCTTGACGTCATCCAGCACTCGACGTTTCGTTGGCTCTCATTTTGTAACAAAATTTTTAAAACGTTAATTTTGATAAAAAAAACAAAACTTGCCTGTCATTTGTAAAAAAAAATGCAATTCTATTCCCTTATAAAATACAGTCATAATATTTGACATTTCTTTTATTTGCAGTTATTGATGCCAATGGATACCTTCTTGCAACCTGAAGAGACTGACATTTCTTTAATAAAATGTTATCAGCGGGCTGTAAGTTTTGGTTATTTGAAACGTAGTTCACTTTTATTGAAAATTGTTAAACATCATGTCGATTCTCATATTAAAAATAAAACGTAATACCCACATCTTTTTCCACAAATTGATGAAAATGTGTATTATTTCGATAGAGGAGATAGAAAACGTTTTTACTATTTTATAATACTGATCGTAACTCAAAGTCAAACCAGCCGTTCTGGAAATTAACAGAACTCCAGACCAATCAACGCCCGGGTCAAACCGCTGAAACTAGAAACTTGAAATTTGGACAATAGGTTCTAGTCTGGGAGTTTGCGTTGCAAATGAAAAAGTCATAGTAAGCCGGCTGATTTTGACATCGATAGTTGATCTCGTACAACTAATCAGTAAACCGATCGTCAGCTGCTCAAGTAGCGGTGAGTTTGGGTGTGAGAGGCTGCGAAAGTGGTAAAAAAAAGTTTTTTTTAAGTAATAGTACGCCGGCTGAAACTTGTTTTTATAAATAGTTGACATCATTGTGAGTTCAAAAATAATCGTCAGCTGCATCATGGAAGGGGGATTGTGCGTCTACTGGTCGCATAAACTTGTAAAAAAACACGTAAAATATTGCGCATTTCACTTTTTTGCACTGACAGCAGCTGAGACAATTACGTTACCTAGGATTATGATAGCGATATAATTATAATCCTAGGTAGCGGACAATCCCTCTTCCACGATGCAGCTGACGATTATTTTTCAACTCATAATGATGTTAACTATTTATAAAAACAAGTTTCAATCGGCGTACTATTACTTAAAAAAAATTTTTTTTACTACTTTCGCAGCCTTTCACACCCACACCCACTGCGGGTGCGCCAGCTGACGCTTGGTTTACTTATTAGTCATACCAGATTTATCGAAAAGATAACAATCGATCGGCGTAAAAACACTACCCGGGCTATTCCTTTTGTGACGTAAGCACCCACTATGAAGGGATTTTCGAAATTCAACCCCTAAGGTCGCTTTTTGAATTTTCGCCGCCCGCTGTCCCGCCGAATTTGCCGGATTGACAGTATTACATTGTTTTATATGTTATGTTTGTCTACCAAAACAGCACGGCAGATTTACCATACACGGTGCCATTCGCGCCGGCTGTCCATTGTAGAGACGGCAGCCAGGCGGTGTGCCGTGTTCACAGTGATTCATGTATCAATATGAATACGTGTCCATGATGCGGCAAAGTTATTTGTTATATTCAGTAAATATTTCAAACAAGGGGTTAAAAAATCCAGAAAAATTTATGAATTTTTTTTCATGTTCCTGTGATCAGATTCCATTGCTATTTTTTTACAAATACCTTCTAATATTACCTATAACTGGTATAAATTCCATAATTCATTCGAATCAGTCCAACCATTCAAAAGATAAAAATTATTTTCGAAATTTTTTTATTTTTTTTTACTCTTAAACGTTGTGGAAATTATAAGTGATATTGTTACAACTGAAGAAAAAAAAATGAACACCATCCATGCGGGGGCATATTTACCCATTGTGTTTTAAAGACCACCAACAGCTAAGGTTATTTAGGCCTAGCACCAATTCATATTTTCAATTCATTATTTTTTTTTTAATAATAAATTGAAAATCCAATTGACACTTTTACCAGCTCTCGGGCTAGAACCCGGGAACTGGGGACTTGTAATAGAGGAACCATAGCAACGCCACGTAAACAACAGCATTGCTACACGCTCGGCTATTCTCAAGCCCAAATTTGCCCATCTTATCCGACTATGGCCTTAGACATTAAAAGGGACGAGTTAGTAATTGTTTAAAATTTTATTAGTGAGTAAAAAATAGAGTACAAGAAAATTAGTGATCTAAAAATTAGTATAATGTGTTTCAAATTTAACACTAGATTATTAGCAATAATTGGGATACCCGTTTGGATATAATCTTGGTTTTATTCCAACTGGATGGTCATAACAGTGGGCTCTGCATGGGCAGTCATAACAACATGGTGGTTCGTAACCCTTGGGGCAAATTTTGGGAGGCTGGACGGAACTGCAAGGTGGCGGGTTGCACGGTTTACGACCAAATTGCGATGAGAATTTCACAACATGATGACAAGTAGAACAGCTGTTTGTCAAAAAATATATGTTTATTAGTATGCTTATACACTGGGTGTTAAAAAATAGGTCAATCCTCAGACTCATCACAATCGATTTATTTAAAAATTTGTTATAGTCCAAGAGCTCAAAATGAATTTTCGGTAAGTGTTTGATTTAGCTTGCAATTTAGTATGGTAGTACTTTTACGATTGATAAACAGGGAACCGAAGCTTTAGCTGCGTTTTTTGCGACTTGAGGTCATTGCGCATGGAAAAAATTTGCAAAAAAATGTTTTCCAAAGAAATGTTTGATTCGCGACCAAATTAAAACTATGTAAATAAAAATTAAGTTAATTTTGAGCATAAAAATAAACACCCCAGACGATATGGGTGGTTCTGACAAAACCAGATTACCCCAAAATATGTATTTTGGAAAGATGAAAAAAAACTGTTTGATTAACACTGAAATTTTAATAGCGTTTTAATTAGATATATTTAAAAATAGTTGCAAAAAGCCAGACGATTTTGTCGGTAGGTACCTATTTAATAATTGCCAAGCGTGAAAACAATAAATTATTAATATTATGTGAGTTAAAGTGAGAAGCGTTATGGGCAAGAATGAGTGTGAGAGAGAGCGTTTATCGACAGCGCAGGTCGACTCTAGCGTCCTGCATTCTCACACAACATAGTAGACTAGCTAGTGACAATTTTTTGGTGTTATTTATTCAAGGCCTTATTTTTGTGAAGATGTTGAGGGAGGCATATTAAAGTGCCCTTGAGTAAGAGATTTTGCTATATAGCGGTATGGGAGAGATGCAGACCGCCCCCCAACATGTAACAAAAAAAATGGTCACAATTATTATTGCTTCAAGGCTGAAATTGTTTGTATAGCTTGTCGGTGACCCAATAACGCCATTACAATATTTGCAGATCGATTGGTCAGTTTTAAAGGGGTGGCAGATCACCCTAAACGTGTCATGTACCCTACGAAGTTTATATTATTAGTTCAAGGTTCAAATTTTAATATGTTGTTACGGCGACTGTTTTAAGCATATATTTCAATTTGCAGAATACAGTTATGAAAAATCGAGGGGGAGGAAGCCACGGGTACTTAAATAAGTAAAATTATGAATCGTAGACAAAAAATGTTTATACGAAAGTTGTAGAGAATTTTGTCCTCTACAAGATTGATAATAACCATTTTTTACCAAAAATGGAACGGAACCGAGAAATTCGCAAAAAACCGTCTATCGTGAACTTGAACCTGGAATATCTGGCAAAGCCGGCACGATATCGATGGGGACTTTTTACACGTTTTTTAAAACACCATAACGAAGGTATATAAAAAAAATCAGCTAACTGGGAATTATTCTGCAGATGGGTCGTTCTAATGTCTAAAATTACCGGAGTATAAATGGAAATGTCTTATGATTATTAGTGCTGTCATGTTCTGATGTTTTTATATTGTAAAAATTCTATAATTAAAACGCTGGTTTAATACCACCTTATTTTTTTCAATACGATGAACACGTACGATAAGTTTAAAACCATTCACCAAACCGAAGTCGAAAATGCTTAAATCTCTGAGGGGGTGGGCTTTTTTAAGTTTTTTATTAACTCATTTTAGGCGGTAGGTACTCTATACGCCCCTAAAATTTCTGAACCTCTCTTTTGAAAAACTTATTTTTACTTACATATGCGCTGCCATTTTCTGTATTCACAAGAATTTTGAAACCGAAAAATATTATTTACTTATAAATTTTGAATTTATTTCCGAAAAGTTTTATTTGATTTTTATAAATATTTTTTCTTGTTTGTAAATGTTTATTTCGGTTTTGTTTTTCTACTCATGGCTGTCTTTTTATTAATTCAGACAAATGATTAAAAGTGAATTTGATTTAAATAGCTGGTAGACCAAGCGACGGCGTAAATATACTACAGGGCCGTAGCTAGGGGGGGGGGGCATTAAGGGGCAATGCCCTACCTTAAAACATCCAGTGCCCTACTTTAAGGAATTATAAACAAGCCGCAAAGACTGTCACGACAGAATGGCAGACTTGATCTATCTGGCATTTGGAAAAACAAGATTAAATTCGTTGGACTAAATGAAGTTCTTCGGAAATTTGATAACATGGCAAGTTCTGTACTTATTTTTTTTTTTAATAAATTGTCATTTAACCGTTTTCTTGCTTTTGTAATATGATATCACCAGATGAGGTGGGCAATCCAATTAAAAAATTGTAGTCTTTTGCTTCAGCCCTACTTTAAACTTTCAGTGCCCTATCTTGAATTCAGCTCTAGCTACGGCCCTGATATACTAAGCCCATTTCTGACAGGATGAAATTTTCTGGGAAGGTAGTATTATCGTCACAAGTCACAAGCGCTAGAGTTGCCTTGTGAAACCCTGGTGCGAAATAAAAAAAAGATAAAAATCCAATCATTATCCTAATTAAAAACACACTACAAGAAACGCAGAGAGAAAATAAATAATCTTTCTGTGGGTTCCTAGTCACTGTGGAATACGAGCTTGCAGACATTGCAATCATGTCGCGCAACTATTATCAAAATGTCGAACGGTTTCCATGCTAATTATAGGCCGATTCATTGGCTATCTAACTGTGTCGAAACATTCGGAAAATTTGCAAGGGGCTAACGTACAGAAGCAATTTTTTTGAGATACAATTTTTTGGGTAAAAAAGTAAGAGCTTGAATTGCTTCTGTAGAGTGGCCCCTTGCAGATTTTCCAAATTTTTCGACACAGTAAGATAGCCAATGATTCGGTTAATTATCAGCGTGGAAACCGTTAGACATTTTAATAATAGTTGCGCATCGTCGTTATTCCCTATCTGAGTCGTCATATTTATGACGTCATAGGTATCACAAAACGCTCAAGGTTTTGAGCAGTATACTCGTCATTTTCGGTTTCAGTACCCTTTTTCCATACAGAAACCATCAAAATGTGTCGTAAATACCAAAATTTTGGGTTCAGGTTGAAAAGCTGATTTTTTCCCCAGACTTCCTTCAACCCCCATCGAAAAATGGTTAATTATTGCTATAAAATTAATTTAAAAACATCAAATTAAAGATAATTTTGTCAGAAACAACATTTATTTGAACTATTTTATTGTAAATGCCATATTTCCCGAGAAAATCGATTTTGTTTGTTAAAAATACCCCTTTTCACCCCCTACAGGTTCCCGCGGATCCGTAAAGTGGGAAACTTTTATGTTTTATGATTTGACGAGGCAACCCTAGCGCTTGTTCTTTGTCATAATAAATCCTACCTTCCCTGAAAATTTCATTGTCAGAAATGGGCTTAGTATATTTACGCTCGCCGCTCAACCGATGAGAGCCCGTGACAAAATTTTACCTTCATAAAATATCATTACCAAAAATTGATATGTGAAGTAAAATGATGTGGAAAAAAACATATGGCTGGTCTGCCTAAGTAATTCCTGCCGAAAGTTTTGTATGTAAATGTAATAAACCGGAAAATGTTTATACATTTACCAACAAGACATTTGAGAAGTGTGTGAAAATGTTAACTTTTAGAAAAAAGAAAAACTTTAAATACAGTGATATTACACTACGATGATCAAAATTTTTGAAACATTGATGTTAACACCGAATGATACATTGAATTAATAAAATCAATGTTGTAAAACCAACAACGAGTAGAAAATATTTGTTTTAATAGGTACTGCTTATACAAATAATATTATTATTGTACATTAGGATAAAAATTTATTTCCACCATAAGTATTCATACAATTTTTTCAATACTAATTTATCCTCACAATTCGTACACTTAATAACTAATCTAAATATAAAAAATACCTAGCTCCTAAACAGCACATGGAGTATTTGCAATAACGTCCTGAACTGAGGCTTTAAGAACGCGATAATTCACTTGTGACGGATCTAACGACCTATAAATGAATGCTGGCATACGATCAGACAGGACCCAAAGATTACTTTCTGGATCGACTTTCAGGTCATTTGGGAAGATGAGAGCCTCTTTATCTTGAGCGGCAATGCCAATATTCTCTTGAGTGAAAGGTTTCTTACTGTTCCAGCATGCTATTGCATCTTTATTTACTTGTGTATAAAACAATACACCAGAATTTTCATCTAAGAAGTTGGCAGAAGATTGAGTTTTTTCGCCACGGTCACCCAACAACTGTAACATAAATACAATAATATTATCAATATTTTCGTTGTAACTAAGTAACCTATGGGCTATCGTGTAGAAAATTTAACCCTGATAATTTTTTAATTCAATTAATTCTTGCTCCAAAAAAATCAGGAGAGCAGAAAATTGCAGTATTTTACATTTAAGGTAGTTGTCGTGCTATGGGCATAGTGTCAGAAAATTCTAAATTTTCGTATACTCATTAAGGATACTATAATACAAATACCATTAAAATTTGAAGTTGATTGACCATCTCTAACTCGAGATAAACTTAATTAAAGTTCGGATAATTAACACGGAGAGCTTAGGAAAGGTTGTATTTTTGACAAGTTTTTTAATTAAAAAAAAAAATAACAGTCAGAAATTTTCAAAAAACTAACTGTTCATTGATGTTTTTGTTCTGAGTTTAAAAAAGAAAATCCAAAAATTATTGACCTTTTTATTGTTGAGATATAATAACGCAAAGTTCACAATTTTAATGAAAAGATTGATATTTTTATATAATCCAAGCGAACAAACTAAGTAAAATATGTGTAACTATGTAAACAACAGTTTAGGTACAATTTCTAACAAAATTTTTTTACATTTAACACTATACTTATTTATTGTTTTACAGCGTATTATGAACGAAACTTTTGGATGTTATTGTAACAGGACAACTACCTTAAAATCTCACATGAGTAGCTTAGTACCCTGTTTAAAATTGTAACGGGACGCATGTTAACGGGACATCCATCTGTTGTTTTTTTTTGTAGTTTGTACCATCATTCAGTATACTATGTATCTAATGGTACGTGGGTACTCAAACTTTAAAGTAAACGCTACTTTTTAAAATAAGATTAGTGTCAAAATTAATATTAATGTGATCAAAGCTGCGAAGAAGTTATTCCTGATATCTAGCAGGCGCTGACTCAGAAATAATTTTACACTACTCGTCAGTTCATTTTGTGCCACCTCTCCCTCCTTCCTTCCTGTCTTAATCACTCAGTTGTACCTATTTACCTATCTTTATTAGGTAACAAACAATTTTATGTATTTAAGTGGGTAGGTTAGCTAGGTATTCGTATTGAAAAGTGGTCGACGAACGTGTGGAAATGCGCGCAATCACGGCCGAAAAATCCATACAGAGGCGATCACGGACAATTACAGGCGATTATGTCCTCCACACAATCGTGATGTCCTGTAATCGCCCATCATGGCTGATTGTGTGGAGGCACCATAACGATTGTGATCATGTTTTTGGTGCCTCCACACAATCCGACATGATGGGCAATTACAGACCATCACGATTGTGTAGAGGGCAAAATCGCCTGTGATTGTCCATGATTGCCCATGATGGAGCGTGATCGCCTCTGTATGGATTTTTCGGCCATGATTGCGCGCATTTCCACACGTTCGTCGATCACTCAGTTCATATTTGTTCGATATCCATGTCGGACAGATGACAATTCACACAAATGGCACGATTGTGTGCACAGATGCGCAATGATGGTGACAATCATGGCCCATTCTGTGATTGTCCATCATGGCCGATTGTGTGGAGGAGGCATTATATATTGATATGTCATTAATGACCCTGCAATATGCCCCATTCATTAATCATTTGTCTCTGATAAATCCAGAAAGCGTAGTTACCGATGAACGAAAATCCGAGGTCGATGCAGTTCACCCGGAAATATGTTTTTAGATAGATAAAATTTAGGCTCTAATCGAATGCTTTATAGTAATTATTTTATTCTGTACTTGTGGACTATAGTTACGGTTATTGATTATGGTATTTGCCAAGTAGGTATTACAATGTGTAATTACGAATAACATGTAGTTTTCAGTTGTGTGTATTAATGTTCGCATAATTTATGTAGGTATAATTGTTGATAATCGTGTTTACTTTAAGTTTAGCATGAAACGTGTTGTACTAAGTACCTACCTTTGTTTGGTTAAAGTGCAGTCAAAAATTCGTAATTATCTAATTACTGTACCTCAGAAAATACAGTTTATTAATATTTTTGAAGTGAAAACTATCTTAGGCGCGTTAGGCACTCTTTGCCTGGGTAGTGAAATAAAGTGAATCGTTCGCGTTCGCACGTCCGAATGTGACGCGGCTGACATACTTATATCATAAAAATGGTACGCAGTACAGTTGCTCCGATAGCGTAGTTGCCAACGTCTTTGCGTTGTATGCATAGGAATCTCGGTTCAAAACCTGATGGAACCGTAGAATTTTTGGCGTATTTTTTTCTAAATTCTACATGATATTTATTTATTTTTGTTATATTCTTTCTTTGGCAATAATTATATTTTTTTGGAAACCAAGGTGGAATAAATTTTAGTAATTAGCCGACACTAAAAAAAAGTGGGTGTATACTTATGACCACACGACAGAAGTGAAAACTTATATATATATATATTATATATTATATATATATATATATATATATATATATATATATATATATATATATTAAAATTAGAAAATCAGAAGTTTTCACTTCTGTCGTGTGGTCATAAGTACACCCATTTTTTACATTACCATATGAATAATATATAAAGCTCTTTTTAGGATTCCGTAGCCAAATGACAAAAACGGAACCCTTATAATTTCGTTCTGTCCGTCCGTATGTCACAGCCATTTAACTATTGGCACTATATTAGGGCTGCCATAAATGTCGTGACGCCGATCGGGACATTTATAGGAGGTGGGATGAAGTGAAAAAGTCGATATTACATCACTACGTGATTCATTACCTTAAATTCGTAATAATTGTGTGGATCAAGAGCAGCGGTGGCGTTTTTCAAAATACTTGTAGAAACAGTGAATTCTTTAGTACTCGATAGAGCATGGAAATACATTGTGCGATATCTGAAATGAAAGCTTAATTACAATTTGAATTTCTAACTAGAAGGTATAAATAATTTAAATTTACATATATATTTTAAGGTTCCGTAAATAACAGTCAGAGCTATTTTTTAGAATTTTTACTGGAAAAGAACCGATTCTAAGAATAATAGTTCACAGAATTATATGTTGTTTAGTAATAACAGTGCATATTAATTAACGAGTCTAAAAATAACATATCCTAGAATTATGCTCAATAAAAAATGGTGGAACCTTTGGTGTTAAGATACGAAATGTTACAATTACCACAAAACACCAAACCATAACAAACACTCTCGACGTACGTTTCGCCAACCAAGTTGGCATCATCAGGAGATGATTAAAACTAAAGACTAAACAAAAATTACTGCCTATTTATAGGCTACCTAATTTTAATTACCTGAAAACTAAACTAATTTACTAAATCAAAAAGCAGGCTACCTGGAATTGGGCCTTTGTCACTGTTCATAATGTTATTTTTACACTTATGAATCTCTAGACTCTCTACGGCGTCTAGTTGTCTATATTAGACAACTAGACGCCGTAGAGAGTCTAGAGATTCATAAGTGTAAACATAATATTATGAACAGTGACAAAGGCCCAATTCCAGGTAGCCTGCTTTTTGATTTAGTAAATTAGTTTAGTTTTCAGGTAATTAAAATTAGGTAGCCTATAAATAGGCAGTAATTTTTGTTTAGTCTTTAGTTTTAATCATCTCCTGATGATGCCAACTTGGTTGGCGAAACGTACGTCGAGAGTGTTTGTTATGGTTTGGTGTTTTGTGGTAATTGTAACATTTCCTAGAATTATGCTGTTCAGTAATAACAGTTCTTAGAGAATAGGTTTCTAAAGAACAAGTTCTTAAAGAACTGTTACTAAATGACTGACTAAATGAAGAAAGTAGTGATAAGAAATTAGTGAAATGCCTTTTTTTGCTCTTTTCGAAGACTTTCGGGGTATAAGATGGATAAAAGAAATCAACGAATATAGGTAAATGAATAATTATTAAAATACATTTTTTTTGTTAGGTACTCGTGAAGATCTTGGGAATATACTTTTTGTCATGCCGTCTATAAATAAGTTGTTTTATATGTATTTTTAATTATTTTTAATAATAGGTAAATAAAGAAAAATTCAATAAATTTCATATTTCATATTACTCCATGTCGTGCTCGAAACCTCGAATGTTGTAGAATGTAGACGATAGCGTATTTCCTACAGAGTTGTAGGTAGGACGTTTGGACTGGCGACTATACCTACCCTACCTACATTAGAAGTGAAGTTTGCTGTCAAAAATTTTGAAAATACTGAAAATGAAGTGAAAAGCAGCTATTTTATAGAGGGTATGACAAAAAATATCATATTATATATCCCTTGCGCAATGATATTATGACTCGTGTGACTGTTAAAACTCGTTATCGCTCACTTTCTCGTCAGTAATATATCTCAATACGACACTAGATATACAATCTACTATAAACTATTACTACAATACTGTTATTTCATAACAGTTATCTAGCACCTGTTGTTTTTAAAGAACTGGAACAATACATAACACTTGTCATTGAAAAAGATCTGTTTTATTTAACAACGTTATACAAGGTGTAACAAATAAAGTGCCCGGTACTTTAAGAGGTGATTGGTGGTGCTAAAAGAAGCAAAAAATGTTAATAAACCCATGTCTGATTCTCAAAGTTATCTTCAGTTATATAAATCTTGTTGTGTAGTTGTTGCAAAATAGGGAAGAATTAGACATGAGTATTGCTTTTTTCAGCATCACTAATCACCTCTTAAAGTAGCGAATATCTTCTTTGTTACATCTGTATACAGGGTGTTTTTGATATACTTATTTTACTTTTAATGCAGGTCAAAAGAAGACGATTAATGTTGCACCTTGGTAAAAGTTGTATGATAATTTAGGTGAACTTCCCCATAAATTAACATTTTGTGAACTAATTCATTATTAGAATATGAATTCAGATAATCATTTTCCTCTCTTATCATATAACATTTGCCTCGACTTTTGGCGTTTTAAAACTAATCGTCTTCTTTTGACCACAAGCGACCAGGCCCTGCAGTCAGGGTCTATCCTGATCGATCGAATATCCCATCTTGATGTCGTTTGACACACACAACACACACACATCTAAACAAACGTAATCTAACTAGTGAACTCTGTACGAATTTGGATAGTTGAGAGCGAATAAAAAATGGGTTTTGTATGTGGAGAATGTTCAAACACATATTCTTCAAGACAGGCATTAATGTTCACAAAATTAGAATGAAGACTTCAGATAAGGCTTTAATCAAATTCTTTCTATAAAAGTCGATCAATTTTTTGACATTTCAAAATAAAATTTAATTAAAATTTATTTTTCTATTCCAATTTCTCAAGAACACTGTTATTGTATACATTTTGGACATTCTAATATCTCAAATAATAATATTAAATTAGGTTTCATTTTGAAAAAAATTGATCGACTTTTATAGAAAGAATTAGATTACAAGCTTTATCTGAAGTTTTCATTCAAATTTTGTGAACAGTGCCTGTCTTGAAGAATATGTATTTGAACATTGTCCACATAAAAAATCTATTTTTTAATCGCTATCAATTATCCATATTAGTATACAGAATTCACTTACGTTCGTTTAGGTGTGTGTGCGTGTGTGTGTGTGTCAAACAACACCAAGATGGGGTATTCGACCAATCATTATGGACCCTGACTGCCAATACCTAAACCTAATATTTTAATACGAAAATATTAGGTTTAGATTTGGACAACCCTTAATAAAAGTGTTAGCAAATATCCTAAAGAATACAATTCCAGCAAAAAAATAACCTCGTTGTATTTAATAATCAAAAGTTACACGTGATTGAAGTTAGGTAAAAGGATTACATTATTTTGAACACCCTGTATAATCAATTCATTTTTTTTAGGACATAAATTGATTTGTCCTTCTATTATCTAGTGATCCTCAAAATTTCAGTTTGATAAAGATTTCTATTTTGGCTATGTCGAATTTTAGATAAAGGTCTGCATGTGTCAAAAATTTCTAAAAAACTTGAATAACTCAAAAATTACTGAATTTTCGAGCATAGCTTCTCTTACAATTTCTATTGACATTTAGGTGCAGAATTGAAAAAATAAATAAAAACAGGGTGCTAGGTTAAAAAAACATAACTTTGATCTGCCACGCTTAAATGGGACAGACTGTATAATTGAAAATATTTTTAGTTTATACACCCTTAAAATTTATACAACTTTTGTATTTAAACTTTTTTTCTATCTTCACCCAAAATCAATATATCGGCCGATAACGCAAGTCTTGGACACCCTGTATGCATAAAAAATCATACCCATCAGATTCTACAGGTGATAGGGCCAGACCGAAAACACCGTCAGTCCATTGGAAGTTAACGCCTCCGACATCGTAGTCACCGGCCAGTGGATCAAAATGGAAGAAATTGTGTTTGACCCTCCAGGAGTCGTTGGCGGCAAAACTGTACACGACAATACCGTAGCCACCGAGATCAGGAATGTACGCAAATGCATCGTCGCATTTATCCGCCGTTACATCAACAACCTGCAACATTAGAAAATTAAAAACTTTAAATTTGACCAAATACCAGGAGCATATTTATGTGTGGGCGTAATGAGCCATTGTCCAGGACGGCAAAATTTTGAGATAATCAAAATCTTCATACAAGAAACTACTGAACCGATTCGAAAAAGCCTACTTCTTCCCCAGTAACATAGGCTGTAATATAGTTAATATAAAAGTGGGATAAGAAGTGAGCCAAATATATAAAGCAAGTCGGGGATCCCGCATGAGATTTCATGGTTTCATTAGGTACTATTTTATAATATACTCCTAGCGGTTCCGTCCGGCTTCGCCCGGGTGCTGAGAATTTATGATTTATTATCCCTCCCGCGAGAAATTCTCCCCCTGCGAAGCGAAGTCGGGCTAGTGATGTTTATGATATTAGTAGGATTCCGCCAATACGCTTAAATGCAAAAGATTGTCAGAGTTACGTTTTGTTACTACCCTACAGGAATTATCCCCCCGCGAGAAATTTATCAAAATAAAATATAGCCTATATCACTCAGGGATAGTGTAGCATTCTATTAGTGAAAGAATTTACAGAATCGGTTCAGTAGTTCCAGGGATTACCCCCTACATACAAACAAATTTTACCTCTTTATAATATCCTCCTTCCGCGAGAAATTTATAAAAATAAAATACAGCCTATGCCCTAGAGCTAGACTCTAGAGCACTCAGGGATAGTGTAGCTTTCTATTAGTGAAAGAATTTTTAGAATCGGTTTAGTAGTTCCAGAGATTACCCCCTACATACAAACTTACAAACTCACAAATAAATTTTATCTCTTTATAATATTGATTGTTTTCCTCAAGGCCTTGTTTATGTGAATATCTATTTTTCTCGCATATTCGTTCACGTAACACGTTAGTGTCGATTTTGACGGGAACTCCACCGTAACTGGCGTGTTGCCGGGTAAAAAACACTATGTTTTATGTTTGGGTACCTATAAAGTTACAGTACAGTATACCAAGCCTCATCAAAATTCTGGGAAGGAATTTTTCCGCCCAAGTATTATACAAAATACTTGAAATACCCGTACTAGAAAACGAAATTACAGACACAGAAGTTCCGTCATACTTTTATTTTATTTATAGTGTATGATGATATTTAATTAGTATATTAATTAATGATAGCGTTTACGGTGGAACACGAAGTTGTGCAAGTAAGTGTTTAAGTCGACTGAAAACATTGTTGAAAAACCATCCTTTTGCAGCATAAGTGAGTAAATTAATGAAAATGTGTTCTACGTGCTCCAAATTTTTTAACTACTTTGCATGAAATTATTTTGTACCTACGTTACAAATTAGCTAATTCCTTTACAGAATTTATATTAAATATTATATTTTCTTACCACATTGGCAAAAAAGGAATCCTCTTTAAGATCAGTGTCTTTGAACGTATATCTTCGGATTAATTTGTCGGTTTTCAGGTCGTATATAAGAAGAGCTGACTGAGAATATACTTTCGGCTCACCGAGAATGTCGGTCAATCCTGTGTCCATTACCCAGAGTCTGTCGCAGGCATCAACGCGTACGCGGAACGTGGATATGATTGTGTCGTCTGTTGGCTTGGCATCTCCGACTGGGAGAGTGTTGGCTTCCAAAGACGGATACGGCAGAAGTGGAGATGTTTTTGTTGCATTGCTTAGATAAACTACATTAAGAGATGAAGCGACGCCATTTTTCCATCTGAAACAGAAGATAAAAATAGTTTAGGCATGTTCTTTGGTTTTATTTATAAAAATTGATTTTGTATACATAGTGTATAAGTTATAACTTTTATCTATATCTTCGCTCGCATTAACGTTAACTTTAAGAGCGAAACTACACGAACGGATTTTTCGTGGCGTTTTTAACGCGGCAGTTTGCACGTCCAAATTGGAAACCGTACCTAAAAACTAGTGAAACTATAGACAAACAGAATATAGGTAGAATTCCGTCGGCGTGAGAGTGTTGAAAGCTTCTGATTGCGTTGATATCGTCACCGCCACAACATGCTAGAAACGAAATACATTATTTAGTGCGGGGCAAACTAGACGAGGTGACGGATCACCGACGAATGTACAGTCCGGGTAAAATGTTCTACACGAAGAAATTTATATATTAATACGTGAACATCGAAAATTGTCGTATCTTTTTTTACTATTTATTATAAAAGGAGGGGAATGAAATTTATATCATTCAAAATGTACTGTGCCATAGATGTGTAAAAAAATCATGTGTGTATGTTGCTGTTAAAGCAGGTAAAATAAAGTGAACATACATACATGATTTTCAATGAAAGAATGCCTTCCCTGCACGGGAGAATTACATGCAAAAGTGTTGTTTCTCTCGCTGTTCAAAGATCTCTGGTGACACACCACGAAGATTCTATGAACTATCAATATGTAGAGGGTATCGTCAAAACAAACTTTTGTCGGATTTCTTCGTTTGTCGGTAGTTATGTTGAATTTTTGTTTATTAGGTTATGTGACAAATAAATGTGGATTTACGCTCTGGGTTTTGTTGTAAGTTTTTACGTTTTTGTCTCAGAAAATATATTTGTGTTATGTAATATGTCTCGAAGAAGAATGCTAACGAGTCGGATTGAAAGGCAAAGGTATAGGGAGGGACAATTTTTGCATTTTACAGACACAATTGGTCGAATTTCGACCACAGGCGATACTAGTACGTTAAAATACTGAATAGATTCATGTAATTCGAAAAAAGTAAAAAAAATAGCGTATGTTCAGTTTCTCACCAGTCACCATAGAACAAATAATAGGTAAATTAAAATATACCCTTGTCAATGGCTTGTGAATGCCTTGGTAAAAGTATTTACGAGTTTGCGACTTTCTACATTCTCTATTCTACCATTTTTCGTAGATCCGTTATTTGCGATTGGTATAGGTACATGATAATTATTAGGAAGTTTCTCTTTTTTATTTTTTTGGTCTAAATCATAGTTCTAAAAATTACAAAATTAATGGCGAAAGAATTTTTGAAATATCTCTAAAACAACAAAGTTATGCTACTTCAAAGTTTGAATTTGACAATTCTCCGAGCAATGCCGTTCTCAGTGCGGGTGACGTCACGCGGCACAATATTTTTAAAAGTTTTTTTCAATTTGTATGTGTGGTAATTTCATAGATATTGAATTAAAAAAATCCATGGCAAATAAAATGCCATAAACGATGCTTTTATGTACTTCTGTGTAGGTACACATTAAGCTGAAATTATTATTTTTATCAAAAACACTAATTCATAAATAAATTGATCGGCTCAAATCTGCTTACAGTACCTGATGATTGCGAGCCCTGCACCATCAGACGAATGGCTGTTAGCTGTGAATTTTTTTGTGTAAGACACTTTAATCTTGAGAAAATTGATGGGGTCAGTTCTGCATTTATAGTTTATGTTATCACAAAAGAAAGTCCGAGCTATAATTAAAGTCGTCATATATCTAACATGTGCTTTAAAAAAAGTTGCATAAATAAATTTGCTCTAGGTATTTTAGAGCAACAGGACAGCTAGTATATATGTTAAATACCTACGTCTTTTGAAAATTCTAACCAATAATTATTATTAATCATTCATACTTCACGAAATACCTAACAGACCGTGGCAAAAGGTGGCCATGGGTTTATTTGAATTGAACAACAAAAAATATTATATTATTTTCACATTGAATCAATATTTTCTTGTCATGGTATTTCTGAATTAGTAATTTAGATCGTGGCCTCCACTTTAGTAATAATTTGTAACTAAAAATTTTGCACAAGAATGCAATTTTGAATGTGAGTCACATGACTGAGAGAGCCATTCAATTATAACTGCACTCTCCCATATTTCCCATGTATTGTTTCGCCCTCTTATTTATAGGAAAATATAATAATAAAAGCGATCAATTCATAGTTATTTGTAATTTAATTGTTCAGCGTACACTCAACACAGATTTTAAAATAGTAGTTTTTGTAACACATAGTACAATGAAATGTACAACATTTCGTCTCTCTAGTCGGCTACTTAAAATAATATATATCGCACGGTGTACAATAATACATATGTCGTATCACATAAAATATATTTTATGTGATATTTTACTGGCTTTTTTGAAGGAGGTTTTTTTAAAAGTAAGGACTACATACCTAGGAACAGTAATGAACAATTTGTCATTCCATCGGTCGATACCCAAAGGCAGATTATTTGCTGGAATATAAGCGCCACTGGCGATGGCTTGTTCACGAGCAGCATCATTCGGCCATACGAACTCTAATTCCTTCCAAGCGAAAACTTCTTCCAAGCTGTTAGCTGCCATTATTTCTCGGGAACACAATGCCCCCAAAAAGATCATCATATACACCCGCGCCGTCATTTTCCTGTCAAATAAATACCAACAGTATAGTATTTATAAGTAGTATAAAAATGGTATAAGCTTGGTAGTATTTTGCATAAAGTATAAATTATTAAAAGTATCCCGTCGCTCGTTTGGCATTATACGCAGAATACGGATATTTTTTAATTTCTAAAAAAGGTATATCCAATTGTACCTATATGTCCACATTATAGGACGCCCTATTTCTTTACTGCTATATGGATAAGTTCGTTAATTGTGATGGCAGAGAATAGGTTAAATTAGCAAAGTAGTGCAGTTTTTCATAAAGAATTCAGTCGTGAAAAGATAATTAATATACCGGGTGTCAGTAAAAAGTTATATGGA
The DNA here is from genome assembly GCA_039654895.1 of Mongoloraphidia duomilia. Taxonomy (NCBI): domain Eukaryota; kingdom Metazoa; phylum Arthropoda; class Insecta; order Raphidioptera; family Raphidiidae; genus Mongoloraphidia; species Mongoloraphidia duomilia. Next base: position 19,078,987 of record CM077522.1, on the reverse strand, counting down.
AAAAACGAAATTTTCAATATTTTTGTTATGCCTCGTAGATCCATCATTTGAAGAGCTAGAGGAAAATGTTTTAGATGTTTTTTAAATAATTTCACTAGCAGAATAAAGCTACCTAAAAATTTTTTAGATTGTACGGGAGTGAGGTTATGTTTTTTTTAATGGGAATGATAGTTGGGTATGGTCGTAATAGAAAGGTTTTTTGCCCCTCTATTGTAGTGTAATACATTTCATTTGGAAAATTTTGAGATATGGGCATTTTTAAGATTTTTGTAATATTATATGATCAATATAGACATGAAACAAAAAAATAATAAAATATTGAGTTAAAACGAAAAAAACAACAATACAAAACTATGATAATTTAATAAAATATACTAATTATGTAACAATACCTATTACATAAAAAGTTTCTTTGTTTCAACTCAATATTTTGTTATTTTTAGGGTTTCGTACCTCAGAATGGAAAAACGAAACCCTCTCTCGTGTCTGTCTGCCCGTCTTATATTTCTCTTATTTCTCCGAATCTGCTGGACGAAAAAAGTTGAAATTTGGTACATATATAGATAACTTAGGTGACCCAATCACGGACGTATAGCGTAAATAAACGAATTTTGATTTCGGGGGTTGATTTTGGAGGGCAAAGCAGAAAATTAAAATTTTTTTTTTCAAATGCATTATGTGACATATCAAATGAAAGGGCTCGTTATGAGAAATACAAATAGGTATATTTTTTTTATAATTTTCAAATGCATAGTTTAAAAGATATTGAAGATAATATACGAAAATCGAGCATTCCCTCCCTTATCTCCGCAACTACTGAGCATAAAATTTTTATAAAAATAGGGGATATAGGGCCACACTCACAGTTTACAGGAAAACCTAAACGATTCTGATTTTGGGGGTTAATTTTGGAGACAAAGTAGAAAAAAATTTTTTTTTTCAAATATGTGAGTGTGACATATATCAAATGAAATTATTCGTTATGAGAAATAGAAATATCACTTTTCTTCACTAAATAAGGTGTCTGGCCTGTCTAACTGTAATGTTAAAAAACAAAGGTTGTAACAGGAAGTTATTATCAAACTTACAGCTTACATCATTTAATTAAGCAAAAAATAAAATGTAAGTAATTCGGATTAGCGCGATCTAACTGTAAGGTTAAAAAACAAAGATTGTAACAGGAAGTTATGATCAAACTTACAGCTTACATCATTTAATTAAGCAAAAAATAAAAAGTAAATAATTCGGATTAGCGCGATCTAACTGCAAGGTTAAAAAACAAAGATTGCAACAGGAAGTTATGATCAAATTTATAGCTTACATCATTTAATTAAGCAAAAAATAAAATGAAATTCGGATTTGCGCGATCTAACTGTAATGTCAAAAAACAAAGATTGTACCTAACAGGAAGTTATGATCAAACATACAGCTTACATCATTTAATTTAGCAAAAATTAAGTACAATAGAGCTCAGATTATTAGACATTGTCATCAAATGGGAAAACACATTTTTTCACTAAATTTTATTTTTAAAAACTACCTATTCTGTGCCCATATTGAATACTCATGAAATTACTGTAATAATTATTTGTAATTTAAATGCGTTGTTCAATTAAAAAAAAATATATATATAACAGAGAGTCTTACAATGGTTAGTCTAGATTTCGGATAGTTAGGTCTTCCAATCCTTTTATACCCAAAGAGCTCAAAAATTTACTTTTAGGTATATTATCAAGTGCTTCGAACTCAAAGCGCTTGAAAATAGCGGGAAGTTCCAGGGATGGCATGCAGGGTCAACCGATTTACAGATCTTTTTTAATCGAGTATACCTACAATCTACATGCTATAGTTGGTCCCATTTATGTTATATAATTAATCGGAACTTTACTGAATTTAACAAGGAAATGTTTTTATATTTGTGGTATAAATGAAAAAATTTATCTAATTTCTACCTGCCATCTAACACGCAAGGGAGAAAGGCTGTCAGTTTTACAGATTCTCAAATAGGGAACACTTATACAGGGATTGTTAATATTATTTTGCCTTATGTATACACTTAAGAAATTCCAGCGCTGACTCAGGGGTCCACGACTAATAGAATTTACAAAGACGGGTTTGATCGACAACGACATCGCTATCAATAGCGATCGTGGTCGCAGGTCGCGATTGTGTAGATCTGTAGAGAGCTTTTCACAATGACGTTTCAGAATTGGATTGGTCTCGAGCATTAAATTATTATACTTATAAAACGACACTAGCGTCGCAAAATGGTTAGTATAAGTCCTGTGAAACGGATGCAGCCAAGGTTGAGTCGCGTTTATGTTTAAACATTTAAGTGTGAATTATTTTATGGTTTTTGTGCAATAGTTCATTGGAAATAAATACTGCGGTCAAATTAATTCCTACAGAATTTGGTTATGTCATACTGAAAGAAGGATTTGGATTTGGTTTACATCATACTAAAAATTTACAATGGCCGCCGTATTATGCCCTTGTTTTTCGGCTTCAGTTACGCAGGGTTATACGTATTTACAGACCAAAATGCACATAAATTCAATGAAAGACTAGAAAGACCATTTAATTTTACGTGAGTAGAGTGTTTGATCGTTACGTTATGAGCAGGAAATCTACAAAGTAAAAATACATGAAGAAATCGAACTAGCTATTTTTGATAATTTCATGTTTTAGTCTCTCCAAGTTGTTTTATGCGAATTAAATATTAAGTCAGGGTTTTGATAATTTCATGTTTTCCCATTGTAATAACATTGGAAAAACATGAAATTATCAAAACCCTGACTTAATATTCGCATAAAATAACTTGGAGAGAATAATATTTTACGCAAGAAAGGTTACCTTCATCGTACGATAATGTTAGAAGGCGTAAAGAAAAGACACATGATATTATTAGCCAATATTTGGCAGTCTATTGAAAATAAATTTTGAGGTTAAGTTCCCATCATAAACTTTTCTTATTATGGTATATATTATAAGAAATATACGAAATAGGTATGTATTTCAATATACGTAAAATATAAACGGACGTATGAATAAGAATAAAATCAGATACAATACAACCTCTACATTAGGAACACTCTATTATATTATAGACAAACGAATTACGTACGGTTACATCTAAATCTTATTTACTGTAATGGAGATAATATTTAAATTTGTTTAATTGTTTTAGGAAATTCCACAATTTATTTTTATAGCTTTGTGTAATTTCCTCGGATATTTCCAAGGATACATCAGCAGCGGTTTAAAGAAATCTTTAAATAATCTAACAATCCTGCAGCACAGAATATGTTCAAAATTCAAATACATATCTAGATTTTTGTTTTGTTTTATTATTTACCAACCTCTCTTATAAGAACAGTATTTTAAACAAATTTCTTGACACTGGAGTAGTTAATACACATTACACTAAGTTGTCGTTTAAAGAAAATCGCATCAAAATCGGTTCAGATAGACAGACAGACGTTACTACAAACATACGACCGACCAAAACACATAATATATAATACTACTCTTTTTTAGTCGGGGGTCAATTAAAAAAATATATAAATAACTGTAGATTTTTAAACTACGTCAACGCCTGCTATGCTTGCCATTAAAAAATGTAAGTTTAATGTACAGGTGTCCCAGACATGACCCCACAGGCCTTATTTATCTTAATGTATAAATGCGAAATACCATTCACTCACTCTCATTCATCACGAAATCTCAGCAACTATAAAGCCTACAAACATGAAATTTGTCAGGCAGGTTCCTTATAGCACGTAGGCACCTGCTAAGAAAGGATTTTCCGAAATTCAACCCCTAATGTAGTCAAAAGGGGATGTAAAGTTTTTTGATAAAATGTTTATATCTCACAAATCGTTAAGGTGAGAGGTATTGAATTCAACATAGTATTTTTTAAATTAAAGCCCTAAGGAGGTAAACGGTGGTGTAGGGTTTTTTGACTATAGCAGGCCAAACCGCCGTAGCTAGAAACTTGACATTTGGACAGTATAGGTTCCATTTGTGATGTAAGCACCCACTAAGAAGGGATTTTTCGAAATGTAACCCCTAATAGGGATTCAAAAGGGGGTATATAGTTTTTTGACAAATTATTCATATCTCAAAAATCGTTAGTGAGGGTATTGAGTTCAACATACGAACTCTTCATTAAAAATAAGCAAATGTTCGATCGTTTTTTTAAATTAACCCTTAAGAGGGAATTATAAAAATAATCTTTTTCCGAAACTGCTCGAGTTAGAAACAAGAAATTCGACTTAAGTATTCTTTTCTTTTGAGTATTCTAAAGTATTCGGTGTTCAACAAATTATCGAAAACGGGGATGGAAACCTTCGAGAAGGACAGGCTGTATCTCTGAAATTGCTGCTAAAAACGTGTAACCAATCGTAAATTCATAGCACCCGGGCAAAGCCGGACGGGACCGCTAGTAATTATTATATAATTACATGATAGTTACCGACTAACACAACCAAAACAAACGAATTGGCATAAATATAGGTAATTACACATTGAGTTTTGGAATACCTATTACTCACGATTTAATTATTTATCAGCATGATAATTATCAAGTTTTGTGTTAGGTATTCAATACGTTTGTACTTTTATAAAATTTAACGTGATCTGAGAAACACATAAATAAAGATGATAACTTTTATTGGCCTTGTATAAAACTATCTACAATATATAAGTCTGTAAAAAATCATAATAAACAGGTTTGTGTCCGCGCAAAGAAAAAAAAATGAAATTACTCAAGTTACAACGCAGTTCAACGACTCAACATAAACTACTATATGTAAACATGCGGTTTGCATATTTTTAAATAAAAATATTTGTTGTGTTGGCAAACTCACCTGTCGATGTATCTTTCAAAACTGGACAACACAGATGTAGCGAGTCAGACATACAACGCAACACTGATCACATCAGAGCACTGCATCCGTGTAAAACTACCGGACAGATTTGTACCTCTCTCCACTAAAGACTATAATATAATGAAAGGATCACCGCTCCCACCCACTCATGAAGGTTGTATGGCTGACCTTTCAGATACTCAACGTACGTCATACAACAACAATCTACACAACAATAATAATAATGATAATATGTTTATACCTGTAAGGATGATCAAATTCTTCCACCTGACAATATTCATACGATAGCCGTAGTTAGGGGACATAGAAAGGCAATGGATACCTTAAAATGCCGATGCCATACATGGTATCAGGCGTCTTGATCCCCGAACAAAATATCCCCGACAAAATATCCCTGACAAAATATTCCCGGACAAAATATCCCAATGACAAAATATCCCCATGATAAAATATCCCCGGACGAAATGTCCCCCATGACATAATAAACCTGTATAAAATATCTATATGACAAAATATCCTCGTATTAAATGTATTCACAATAGATCGTTCCCTCCACTATTCTTATAATTTTACCACGATTTCCCTGAAAAAAGTTCCCCAAATTAAATCGTTCCCTCAATAATTTATTTTAATAGTTCCCTCAATTATTTAAATCGTTCCCTCAACTATTTAAAATTTCCACGATTTTCCTGAAAAATAAGCTCCCCAATTTAAATCGTTCCCTCAGTTTAGCGTTATTTTTTCTATAAATAGATGTAATATCAAACGAATCAGATCGAATTTATTTTTCAAAAATTTCGCAAATTTGTGCAAACATGAGGGTCTTCTTACTTTTGGCATTTTTAAGAAAAATAAAAAATCTCTCAGATGCTGTTTATATTATTTGAAATTAAAAGTGCGGGGTGTTGGAGTCGATTTAGCGTTATTTTTTCTATAAATAGACTTAATATCAAACGAATCGGGTCGAATTTATTTTTCAATAAATATTCATTGTTAATAATTAACTTGTTCTTATTTAATTTGTTTCTATTAATAAATTTGTTTTTTGTCTTTTTTAATTAGAATTATTTTGTCGGGGATATTTTATCATGGGGATATTTTGTCATGGGAATATTTTGTCTGGAGATATTTTGTCGGGGTATTTTGTTCGGGGATCAAGACGCATGGAACCGCCATACATAGCCAACATCAGTATTACTCCGCCTTTTGAAATTTGCGCCTTACTTTAAATTTCTAATACCCTACCTAAAATTTGGTACAAGTGTCGAGAAGTTCTCTGAACAGTAGACCCGCTCCGTTCATGTTTTTTAGTTAAGGAATTTAACGTAACAGAAATTCGTAGATTAACATGTTACATAAACTGGAATGCCGTTTTTGTCGCATCGATAAATTTATCAACCAGAGCCCCGAGGGTTGGTGGAGTTTTAACGCCGTGAGTTTCGCTTTGACGTATTTGTCACCTTATTATTCCGATTATTGATCCCAAATGGAAATAAATATAACATTATAAAGATTATTTGCTTGTTTTCTCATTATTATACTTAGTCATTATCAACCACTTCGAATCCACAGACGGCGCGCTGTTTTAATAGTAAAACCATTTATATGTACGTTGTTCGGCTGGTTCAAAGAATGTCTCTGCCAAGTGCCAAATTTAGATACAACTGCTTCTCAGATAAAAAAGATATACATATTAAAAAAACGTCGTTTTGATGACAATACAATGTTCTGATATTTTGGTTATAATAATATTTATATAACACATGCACGCTTTTAGTGTTTTTCGTATCAGTTTTCCGGACCTTAAATGACCGTTTATTGACGAGTGACGTCATGATCCATTATGAAACGCTTTTCGATGAATAATGGAAAAACATTTGAAAAACCCGTTATCTAATGAACATTATGTACCTTTTTTCGGTGTTATAAATGAAATATGGTTACTATGGTAACAAAGTGAATAAATAGTGTATCGAGCCCAATGTTTTTATTATGAGATGTACTTCTGTCAGTGACATTAAATTATTCAATTAAAGTCTAAAACCATGCATGTGTTATATAAAGTATAGTGTGCAACACGTGTGCTAAATATTTATGCGTCAGGCGCGATGTTTTCAGCACTCGTATTCGGCTCGCGATGCTCACTCGCCAAGGCTCGTGAGCGCTCTCCTACTACTCGTGCTGAAAACATCGCGCCTGATGCATAAAGATGTATTTAGCACACTAGTCACACAATATACTATTATATAGCAAGTTAAAAAAAATGGAAATAAAAGCAGGCGGTGGAGGTGACGGTGCTGTTGGTGGGAAAACGTGTCTCCTACCGTTTAAAATTTAAATATAATATATTGTAACATAATGACTAAAAATTTGAAAATTAAAATAAATATTTAAACAGACGAAAAAACACGCTTATATCAACATACCAGAAAGTAGAAAACCAATTTCTTTGTTTTATATATAACGTTTAAAAGCGTGAGGCACTCGATGATCTAATTGAAATATTGGTACAGCGAATGTCCCACCCTTTTAAACTTTATAGAAGAGAAAGAAATTTATTTTCTACTTTTGGTGCGTTGGTATAAGCGTGCTTGTTATTTAAAATTTTTTTTTATTTTCAAATTTTGTCATTATAATATACATATTATATTTAAATTTTAAACGGCTGGAGACACGTTGTCCCACCATCAACACCGTCACTTTCACCACTTGTTTTTATTTCAATTTTTTTAACTTGTTATATACCTAAAAATATCAGAATATTGCATTGTCATCAAAACTACATACGACTGCAAAGTTTCACGTCAATTGGACATTTGGAAGGGGATGAAAATCGAGTTGCATGATTTTTTTACATACCTACATACAACATATAAAAAACATAGATACAAGTGAAGCTAATAGAATCAAATGCCGACCTATCGAGTTAAAACGGGACCCCCATTCACTTCGATCGTTCGGTTAAAAAATATTATCTAAATTAAGCGATGCGCTTGTAAATAAAATTCAAGAAATACTAGTAGTGAGGTGGCTTAGTTACCTGACGGATAAAAGCACCAAATTTGGTATGGATATACTAATAAATGTTAGCCTAGGAGTCCTCTGGAATTTCTAAAAAAACAACTTTTGGCGTCCGAAAAATCACAAAATTTTACCACTTTTTTGCTTTTTACGAAATATTTCAGAAACGATCGACTTAAGCGATTCTTTCATTATGTAATCTTTTAAAGAAGAATACATTTCCTACAATTTTCATTTCCACAACTGTTCTGTGGTATTAATGGTAAGCGCGCTACAGCTTCTTGAAAATCACGTGCTTTTGGTAATCAATGGTTAAAACATAATGTCCTTTTCAATAACTTTATTTATTGTGATCTTCATCGAATTTTAAATTGAAAATACATATGTTCATAAAGCAGGGACGCCCTAAATCGTGCTTTTTGTCCCATGTCGATATCTTTAAAAATTAAGAAGTTATAGGCAGTCAAAGTTGAAATCATTACAGAGATGTATATGTTTTTTTAACACGCGTTACGAGCACCTTCCATACCAAATAAAAAAATTCGTCTAAGAATCCATAGAAAATTTAATGCGTTAAACGATGCTTCTTGTCCTATCTCGATAACTTAATAAAAAACTTTTTAACAAAAAAAAAAAAAAACCTTCAAAAAGGCACTAAAAAGAGGAAAATAATGAAATTTTGAGGTCTGTGCCAATTAAAATATGAAGTTGGTTAAAAAGAAGATATTAATCACTATACTATACTTTTTAACCGACTTCATATTTTAATTGGCACAGACCTCAAAATTTCATTATTTTCCTCTTTTTAGTGCCTTTTTGAAGGATGTTTTTTTTAGTTAAAAAGTTTTTAAAGTTTTAAAGAACCACACGCCGTTACTTACTTTTATTAAAATCAGGCGAACTACTGAACCGATTTTGATGAAATTTCTATGGGACCAATCTGAAAGTATATTCTTTTAAATAAAAAAAAATTTCAAAATCGGTTCATAAACGACGAAGTTATCCACGAACATACATAAAACATAAAAAATATATACGGTTGAATTGAGAAACCTCCTTTTTTTGAAGTCGGTTAAAAAATGATCAAGTTATAAGCATTTAAGTTAATTTAAAAATGAGTTTTATTCTTCTATTTGGCAATATTCCATTCAATTCGCTTGGATTTAAATGCTTATAATTTAAAAATACTACCTTGGAAAAATTGTGTCTGTACGTGTCGTAGGTACTGAGGAGAGGGGACTTTTGAGTGAGAATTTTAGCTGGAAATTTGAATTGTCAAAATTGCTAATGCACGCTACGTTAGATGAGAGATTAGATTTTACATGGGGTGTGAGGCACTATTGCCTTTCGTTCACATTCCGGTATTAGGTTCTTGGCCAACCTTACTACCTTTCTGGGGGCTGTATTTCACACCTCATTAGACTCAAGGAACCTTGCATTTAGATGTTGCAGCCTTCTAGAAGAAACTGCCTCGCATGAACACAAAATATGTTCAGCGGTTTCATGCAGAAGCGACAGTTATCATCTTCTACCTTGCCCATGTTTTTAAGATGGTATCTTAGAGGGCAGTGTCCTGTGAATAGTCCTGTCAGAATTCTCAGTTCTGCTCTACTTAGAGTAAGGAAATCTTTTGTCCTTTTTGCTGAATAAGAGATAAATCTCTTAGATTTCCGGAGTCAATGAGTGGAATTCCAGCGTGAGGCTTTATTTGCTTTCTCCCACTTGTGAACCTCCATTGAGACGTGGCTTTTGGAATAACCACAAAAAGGTTCCGGGTCAGTGAAGTATTTGGTGCCACCTTCTTCAGCAATCTGGTCTGCCATTTCATTTCCCGCGATACCAGCATGTCCAGGGACCCACATGAGGGTCACCCTATTGCTGGTGCCTAGACCATTTACGGTTTCTAGACATTCCCAGACTAATCTTGACTCGTGCTTGTAAGCATTAAGACTGAGTCATTAGAGCTGCTCTACTATCCGATAGGGTATAGATTTTTGCGTTCTTGTATCCAAGACCATATTGATCTGTGGATTAAGCTTCTCAAGGATGCTTACTGCTTAGGCGACCTGTTAGGTCATTTTTTTATTCTTTGTAACCGAGTAGCAAATACTACAGCCTCTTTGCACGCTACGTTAGTCTATAGAATATATTTTGCTAACCGTGATGATTAAATATTATCTGAAGAAAACCCAAATTAGGACCGAAACGTCATATCAAAATTTATATAAAAAGTCTGAAAAAAATACCGATCGTTAATTTTATTTCAATCTATAAATTATAGGATATGCTTATGGTATAGTATCGTTAGATTTTTATCTCGGATGGATTTTCGTGATTTTTTATGCATTATTTTCTAATAGTGAGTACAAAAAAGTTTATTCTTTAAAAGCAGCTATTTAGAAATTCCTAAAGTTTTTTTGAAAAATATAGCAAAAATTAAAATTTCAGAATATTATAGTCGCGTCGAAAACAGAATATTTATATTGTAATGACATTGCAGCTTAAAATTTAAAAAAAAACATCAGTCGCAACACAAACCCCTGCCGACAAAAGAATATAGGTAACTCATTTGCGAATAAATTACGATATTGTTTATTTTATAAATACTATGTAGGCGATTATCAGTGTTTTTTTTTAGTATTTTTTGTGTTTTTTCCCACATTAAACAACTGGACGGCTTTTGTTTTATATTTTTTGTTGTACTAAGTATCACAATAGAGCTAAAATTAAAATTTTTATGACTTCTATAACAAATTATGTACCAAAATTATATTAACTTTTTTACTTACGGCTTCGCTCGCGTTAATTCCATTTTTGACATAAACCTTATCGTAGGTAACCAAATTGTAGTCATACCGAAGTCAGACTGAGATAAAATATGTGGGAAGGTTTTATGCTATATTTTATTACCATCATCATCAATACATAATAATATATTATAAAACAAAGTCCCCCGCCGCGTCTGTCTGTCTGTGCCCGATTTTCTCTGTAACTAATTAACGGATTTTGTTCCGGTTTTCACTATTAGATAGATTGATTTACGAGGAAGGTTTAGATGTATAATTTAAACTGACCGGTCCGGCTTCGCCCGGGCGAAAATCGAGGGTAATCTCAGAAGACCGATTTCTCTGTAACTACTGAACGGATTTTGTTCCGGTTTTCACGATTAGATAGATTGATTTTGAAACATCAAGATTACATTTTAGCCGTAAGATTCTAAGATGATACTACGACGTGCTCTAATTCGAAAACGATTAACGCCGTTCTTCGAGTGACTGAACTATTTAAATGATATTTCTTGAGTTAAGTGCATATCTTACGTTAAAAAACTTTTTATAAAAATATTCAAGCTCTAAAAAAAGAGAAAAATAATAACATTTGTGGTCGGCGCCAATTTAATTACTTAAACTTTTTATATAGGTACTCATATCTACTACGTTTATTAAATTGGCGCCAAACTCAAAATTTTATTATTTTTCTCTTTTTAGTGGCTTTTTTGAAGGATGTTCAATTTTCTTATAAAAAGTTTTATTTGTTACTTTTTAGTGGCAATGCAATACGTAGTTTGCACGTTAATTGTCGAGCGTCTATAATTTACAATTCATTCATTCATGCACGTTATTAACTGCCTTCTTTCTTGATATTTGATTACTAAATAAAAAAAAACTATTGAAACGATTTAATTAAAAATTATATAGAACCACCTGAACATCTTCCTGAATAAAACGCAGTCGAAATCATTTAAATTGGTTAACGCCTCGAGAAGTTAAAGCTGAACGTACTCCTATATAAAAAATATATTTGATTAGTATAGGGAAAAAAACTGCTGAACTTATTTGAGTAAAAATTATATGGGAGCATTCCGTCATCTTCCTAAACACAACAGCGTCGAAACTATTCAAATCGGTTAGCCCCTCGAGAAGTTCAGGCTGAACAAACATTTAAAAAAATATATAATATAATTAAAATACACGCCCGTTTTTTTTGCAGTCTGTTAAAAATTCATTTATATTTTGAAATGTGGGATGAAACTGTCTGTAAAACAATGCTGCTCGCATTGTAAACTTCTATCAAAGTTTCGTAAAACATACGTTAGCTAAACTGGTTATTACGAAATTCGTGATTTCTTGAATATATAGGGCGAAGATACCAGTTCACGAGCACCTATCTATGGTCGGCCACTTTTATATTATCTTATAATTATAGTTGAGAGAATAGATTATTACATAACATAATAAAAAACAGAGATGTTCAAAATGGTTGTAATGATGCATTTGAAATGGAAGATGTAAAGTATGAAATGATTTGCTATTTCAAATACAAAATAGATATTGAAAATACCTATTTTCAAAATCGTTTTTAAAATAAAATGCCTTTTTAGCCGACTTAAAAAAGGAGGAGGTTCAATTTGATGCGTTTTTTAAGTATGTACACCGATTTGTTCTGCATTTGTGAACCGATTTCGATGATTATTGTTTTATTTAATCGGCATATTTTCGGGGTTTTCCCATATAAATTTTACTTAAATCGGTTCAGTGGTTAGACTGATTTTTTGTTATTATGTATGTTATGTATATATGTCACCTCATATCTTCTTGTCGTATGTTTAAAAAAGAAAGTTCTGGAACTCAGGATTAATTATCCCGATTCTGAAATTGAAACTATCGAGTCGGTTTGAGATTGTTGTGGCCATTCCGCATGAGCTAATAACGGGGTCTTCCAGGTGGATTTTTTCTTTCCCCACCTATGTTCTCCCGAATATTCCCAGGGGAATATTAGTGGTGGAATTTATATTAGAAATCGTGTCCATCGTGATTATAATAAAATTAAGCAAAATCGCAGGATAGTGGACAAAATAATTTGATTTATTAAATTAAATGTACGACGTTTCGTCTATAGATTTAGACTTTTTCAAGTACAATCATAAAAATAACAATATTTATGAAAATTAATATTAATTACTAACCATAGCAATTAACATAAGCTAGGGTACATAAGACAAAAACATGGTAACATGGTAACAAATTACGTTGACTATAAATTTTAACAATCAATAATAATAATAATACAAAAATTAGTATAATTTCATAATATAATTGTACTGACTACTTAAATTTTGAGTGTCTGTTCTATAATTGATTGAATTGTTTTTTCTAATAAAACACATTTCACTGATATTGCGTTTCTTCCAATTTGACTCTTTATCTAATATTTGAACTTCATTGAAAAGAAATTTATGCCCAGTGTCGAAATGATGAGATGACAACGCCGTTTTATTATCACTTAATAAGTTTATGTTTCTACAGTCCATTTTGTGCTGATAAATTCTATTTTTTAATAACTGTTTAGTTTGTCCCACATAACACTTATTACATTCACAAGGTATTTTATAAATAATATTAGATTGATGTGAGATAGGCGTCTTATCTTTAAGTCTTGTGAATAACCTATCCAATTTATTTAAGTTATAAAACACCAACTTAATATTTGTGTTCGAAAATAATCTGTTGATCTTATAAGACAAGTTCTTCACAAATGGAAATCTAACATAAATCTTGGTAGACTTAGTTCTTTCATCCACAGTATCCAACGTGTTATTTAGGTGATTTTGGTCCTCTATAAACCTATTAACGCATTGATGTATAAAGTTGACAGGGTAATTATTAGCTTTTAAGATATTTTCAACTTTCTTAAAATTGTCCTTATGGTAGTCTTGGTGACTTAATTTTGTTACCCTGTGTAACAAGCTTTTTATAACACTAATTTTCTGCTGCACTGGATGGTTAGATCGAAAATTCAGAAGCCTGCCTGAATGGGAAGGTTTCATATACCAATTCGTTTTTAATTCTCCCGAAGCTGAGCGTGTTACTAAGGTGTCCAAAAATGGAATTGATTTATCAACTTCTTTCTCCATAGTGAATTGAATCTTTTCATTAAACTGGTTGAATCTTTGTAATAAATCATCAATTTTATTTTCGGGAACTGCAATGAAAGTGTCATCCACGTAAACTTTTAGTATCGGAATTTTATATGGTAAAGTTTTTAGTACTTTGGAAACAACGTAATCCATCACAATGTTAGCTAAAACTGGACTTGCTGGGTTTCCCATTGCGCTGCCGTCAAGTTGAAGGTAGAAATTGTTATTGTAGCTAAAATAACTTGTGTCAAAACAAAAATAAATAAGTTCAATGAGCATATCAAAAGTTATGTTGATTTTCTTTGACCACGTGAGCCAATTTTCTTTAACAATTTTTAAGACCAATTCTTTAGGTATATTAGTGAAAAGGGAGGTTACATCTAATGACACCAGATTATAATTCGGATCCAACTTAATTCCTTTTAAAGACTCTACAAAGCAATATGAGTTCTTCACGTTATGTTTAAAGTCTATAGTTAGCGGACTTAATAATTGATGTAAACATTTCGCCAATTTATAACAAGGAGATCCAATGCAATTCACTACAGGTCTTAGTTTACAACCTTGTTTATGAACTTTTCTCAAGCCATAAAGTTTTGGTGGAACTGCATTATGTGTTTTTAATTGTTTCTCGGTATCTTTGTCAATGAGATTTTTTTTTTTTTTTTTTTTTTTTTTTTTTTTATCTCACATCAATCTAATATTATTTATAAAATACCTTGTGAATGTAATAAGTGTTATGTGGGACAAACTAAACAGTTATTAAAAAATAGAATTTATCAGCACAAAATGGACTGTAGAAACATAAACTTATTAAGTGATAATAAAACGGCGTTGTCATCTCATCATTTCGACACTGGGCATAAATTTCTTTTCAATGAAGTTCAAATATTAGATAAAGAGTCAAATTGGAAGAAACGCAATATCAGTGAAATGTGTTTTATTAGAAAAAACAATTCAATCAATTATAGAACAGACACTCAAAATTTAAGTAGTCAGTACAATTATATTATGAAATTATACTAATTTTTGTATTATTATTATTATTGATTGTTAAAATTTATAGTCAACATAATTTGTTACCATGTTACCATGTTTTTGTCTTATGTACCCTAGCTTATGTTAATTGCTATGGTTAGTAATTAATATTAATTTTCATAAATATTGTTATTTTTATGATTGTACTTGAAAAAGTCTAAATCTATAGACGAAACGTCGTACATTTAATTTAATAAATCAAATTATTTTGTCCACTATCCTGCGATTTTGCTTAATTTTATTAGTGGTGGAACTTTTTTGTTTTGTGAGGATCACGAAATGGTTTAAACTTCCGAATAATCGATTAAAAATCCAACTGACAATTTTACCAGTTATAATCATAGTTGCGGTTGACTAGTCACTAATTAAAAGGAGTTTCCGAGGGAAGAATTGTAGATGCGGCTGTGAATTGTAAATGTGGCTATGAATTGTAGATGTGGCTGAGGAGCGCCGATTGAGAATTGTGGTGGCCGATGTTTTGTTGATGTTGAGAATTGTTGTCGATGTTGTGAATCGAGAATAATAGTGGAGTTTGGCCGATTATGGAACTCCGACGATTGAGTTGTTGAAAATTTGGTCGTTGATGTTGAGAATTGCTGTCGAAGTTGAGACTCGAGTTATTGTCGATCTTGAGAGTCTAGATTAGGGCAGCTTATTTAACTTTGGGATTGTTATGTTCCATGGATTTATGGTTCTCTTTGACAAAAGATTTTAATGTGTTGAGCGTTTTTGGAGCGGATGCCTCGGGTAACTCTAAGCCACTAAAGTCTGGACACTCTGAGTGTGGCTGCTTGCGATTCGGTGTCATGGCGCCCTTAAACTCTTAGTCGGTGGATCCGTAAGTTACGTGTCATCTGGAGATACCTGGAGAGTTATTCGGGATTTTATGATTTGCTTGTTGGAATTAGGGTGTATTGTCTTGTATGGTAAGTGGTTGGTGGTCGGATTTCTAAGCCCTATTTTGGGCCTTTTTTCTTAACTATGTCGTTATATATGTCGAGTGGTAGGTGGTTGGTTTTGTTGAGCCCTTTTAAGGGTTATTTTGTTATAGATTAATCAATTAATTAATTAATTTATTGCTTTTTAGGTTAAGTGTGTATTGTCCTTCGTTTTAAGTGGTTGGTGGTCGGATTTTTTAAACCCGTCTTAGAGCATTCCTCATTGGCCGGTTTTGTTCGGTTTTTATTGTTTTTTTTTTATTTTTTATTTAGATCCACGTTTTCGGTTTCGCCTCCACTTAGGCTTCTAACGTTTGGCACATACATTATGCTCCACGTGAATAATAAGTACGCAAATTGTCAGAAGTAATTTTATGCAACTTCAGTAGTACCTTTTGAAAAGGCTTTAGCGTCCATTTACCCTTCTGACAATTTTTTCCCCACTTTCTTACAACTTCTTCAGTAAGCATTTTGAAGTAAATTTTGTGCCCTTTAATTTTGAATAGGACCATTTTTTCGATAGGACCAGCCGTTTCCATATTATAAGCAAGAAACCGAAAAAAGTGCAAAAAAATCGTGGTTTTTAGCCCACCAAAACTCCCCCGCCCTGTTTTAGAGGTCGCAAACTTGGATTTGACATCTCCTAAACATGCTTGAGGACACAAAAAAATAAAATCTTTTGCTGCACAAAATGCAAGGTGGACTTCCTCTCGTGACTGGACTATAGGTAGTGATATTTAAAAAAATAATAATAAATAATAAGTAAAAAAAAATAAATAATAAATAATTATTGACGTGGCTAACTGTCCTACAGAACAAAGGCCTATAAAATCTATAATAAAAAAAACAAAAAACAATATAAAAGTGGTCGATCACAGGCAAGTGGTCGAAAACCGGTGCCTTTACCTAAGATATTTACATTTACATAATATTATAACGTTTTAATACAATAAATATAATTAAATATTATGAATGAAGCCACGCTTGCTAGTTATTTCTTGAATATTTTTGTTGGAATCTTCTTCTACAGCTGCTTTTGGGATATTGGTGCCAAGGTTTTCAAAATAATTGACTTTGTAGACATTATATTATATGCATCGTCAGCCAAAATCCTGTCGTTCTTTGATAGCGCTTGTAATATAAAAGATAGAAAATTAGTACAGAAGTTATTGTTAAATCCATTTATACGTAATATTTTTAATTATTCCTGTAATATTTGTACGACGCTCATTTTTTAGGGTTGCGTAGCTATAAGAATCCTTATAATTTCGTTATGCCGCGACCGTCCGTCCGTCTTCTCTTCGTGCGTCTCTTACAGTCCTATAGCTCCTAAAATTTATAACCAAAAAAACATTTTAGAGCACCTTCCCATACATGGGAAATATTTTCACGTAGGTATACACGGTACATTATCGAATGGGTCTCGTTGGAGTTGAAGAGATCTTTTAAAATGCTGTAAGAATTCGTGACAAGTACTTTAATTTTGGAGTCCCAGTAACGAGCTATGAGCATATAAAGTCGTTCTAACTTTCCAAGCGTGTGTTAAAAAAATCTGAAAAAAAAATCATTAATGTAGCGTTTAGTAGGTACTTTCAATGAAATTTATTACGATCGCTATAAAATAATAGTTTTGAAGAAACAGAACAAAAACTGATGCCAATTGAATCTCCTCTTAATTTCCAGCAGTTTGTTAAAAAAACCAAAAAAAAAAAAAAAACATGAAAATATTGCTTTTAAAATTACTGTACAGTACCTAAGTAGATTTAGAAAAATAATAGATAGATATTGTATAGATTATAGACGCTCGAAAAATATTAGAAGAACCGTCGTTATTAGTGTATTTGCCATAATATGGCACATACACTATTGGCGTCGGTCGGATGGCGGGACCTAGGGGTCGGACCAAAATTTCTCGACGTTTCATAGCCTCCTGAACACTTTGGCACCATTTTTGAAAATGTTTATATATATATGTATGTATATATTTATATATATATATATATATTTGTTTATTTATTTATATATATATTTATATATATATATATGTGTGTACACGATAACTCTCGACAGACTTAATCGATTGAAACGAAATTTGGTACACATATTGGGACCCATCACCGCAAGAAGCCTATTTAAAATGGGCCCGATCGGACCATTTTCAGGGTTGTATTTAGGGGTTCCAAAAAGTTTTTGGGCCCAAAAATACCGAAAAATTTGTCAGAATCGTTTCAAAATTGAAATTTAACTCTTTAGTAAAGATTAAAACGTGCTGCTAAAATTTTAATAAAATCGGCCCGACAGGACCGGACTTTCAAATTTTATGAAAACACTAGTTTGTTGATACGGATTTACTTATGGAAGGGTGTATTTAATGTGGTACAGAGGTTGCATTGATAATAATATTGAAATTAAGAAAAATTTAATTATTTTAAGGGATGTATTAAGGGGTTAAATTTTTTATTTTGTCCAAAAACAAACTTAAGTTCACGTATTAAAGCCACAAGGCCTGTATTAGCAAATACACTATATTGTCGGCAGGGTTTGGCACTGCGACCCGAGTTTTTTTTTTTATGGAAAGCACAGCTACGGAAACCTAGTTTATGCGAGTCCGACGCGCACTTGATTGTCTTTTTTTTTAAATAGGACATGCTGTATATTATTGCATTTTTAGATTATCCATAAAATTATAGATCCAGTTGTGTTTGTAGGTTATGCAATAAAAAGTGGGTTTATAAATTTATGGTATTTAAAAATGCAATATTAATATTATACAGCGTGTTTTATTTAAAATAAAAAGAGAATTGAGTATTTTTTATATACCTAAGTATTTTAATTCTTTCTGAACAATATGTGTAGATCAAAATACAGAATATCTGTAGGTTTTTTACGGTATTATAATTAATCAAGAAATTATTAGTCCTACCATAAATAAAATCTGTATTTTGATTTAATAAAGCGTCCAGCCATTAATAAAAATAGCTCTCGCAGTATGTGCTTTTCTGCGGTGCACTGTGCATATATAAGAGAAATTAAAATTGTCTACTGTTGGCACTGTGGAGTAAATGGAAACTTGCCTGACGCGTAATCGGGAGT
This sequence comes from Mongoloraphidia duomilia, assembly GCA_039654895.1. NCBI lineage: Eukaryota > Metazoa > Arthropoda > Insecta > Raphidioptera > Raphidiidae > Mongoloraphidia > Mongoloraphidia duomilia. The sequence goes on along the minus strand of CM077522.1, from coordinate 19,060,091 downwards.
TTCGGGTTCAAGTCCCGACAGTGGCATTTACATTTTTCTTATATTATAGCCTTCTAGTAAATATCATGGCGATAATATCTCGTGTGATATATTGTGTTATTCACTAATATGTGAATTTATTTACGGATAGGACTAATAATTTCTTAGTATGTTTAGAATTTTTTTAATGCTACCTTCGAAAAGAAATTGAGTTTGGTAGATGTTTAATGAATAATTAAAATGTTTTTTAACTCTGTATAAAGATTGCTCAGTTATTTATGAACGTACACTGGAACGCTTGATTATAGTGCAGAATGTATAATTTCAATTAATAATTTGTAAAAACTGTCACGAAGGTTTTTTTCTGTGTCTAGTTCGTGGATATTTATAATTATTATGCATTCTGTACTCATCAATTCGGTGTTAAACAATGAACTTAGTTTTGTGAGAGGTTTTAATTTGATAAACTGCAAAAATGTTATCACACAGAAAAGTTTATTTAGTGCTAAGAGCCTTTTTGTGTATTTTTGATATTACTAGGGCCACTGAAACTATTGAAATCAATTTTATCAATGATTTTTTTCAATCTATACCGCATCCTGTTATGCTGACTGCTTTTCTTTGTTGGAAGAGAGGTATTTTCACATAAGATTCTGCATAATTCAAATCTGAATGAAAACAAATAACTTGGCATTTGAGTATGTTTGGTGAATAGGATGATGATGGGTTTTGTGTGGCGTTATGAATTTCTTAGTTTCCAGGTTGTAACCTAAGAACTCGTGAAAGTATGAATTGGATTTTCAATTTATTGTTAATATTGTAACAAAGCTGCAATGGTAACTTCAGTTAAAAATTCTTTTCTTTATTTTCAATGCAGGACAACGGTACATTAACGAACCAACACAACTCTTAACACTTATCGTTTATCAATTCGTCCATTTATTTATCACCGTTATTTTATAACTGTTATTGGTAACTGTTATTTATCTATCACTTATTTATCTGTCACTTAAGTTTATCTATCACTTATGTCCACTCTGCCCACTATTTGTCCGAACTGCTGTCCATTATGTCCACTATTTGTCCGAACCACTTCTTCTACGTTCCACAGGCAACTTATGTCCACTATTTATTTATCGCTAGTATTTATTTATCACTGTTCGTTGATGCAACCTCTCCAACGGTCTAGAGCAGAATGAATCAATAATCGATCCACCTATATTTATAACTTTCTCAATACACCGTGAGTCGAGGATGGCGTTTTGTTCATTATTAAAACGTTAGTAACTTCGATTGATCTAGGGGTGCGCGTTGATCCTTTCCAGAATTCTTGCATTTTCATTTGAACCGGCGCGCTAGATGCGTTACAATATTAGGTTGAAAATATATATTGCTACTTTTAATAAGCTGAAAAATTTGCTGGCGTCTATAATTTACAATATCTATTTGTTTGTCCTAGGTCAATAATTACATAAATATTATGTTGATACTTACGTTCCGTTACAGCTAATGACATACAAATGCTTATGTTTTTTTATTAAGAGAAATTACTGTTCAAAATTTTGAAAAATTATTTTACTTGTGGATTATAGACCTTCGATAGCTGAGGCCTTTAAAGATAATTTTATAACTTGTATATTATTATGATCATATGTCTGTTTTAGATACTTCATTAAATTTAGTAAAGAAACTTTCTTCTAATCCTTCACTTAAAGAAATTTCAATTTTAAATTTGAAAGCACGACCGTTAAAGGCTCCCACGCTAGATCAATATGTCTTTTTCTTAACTGATTCGCGATGTTCAGGTTTTAAGGAATTTACATTGGAGGTAATATTTTTAGATTTAAAATGATCTGGGAGCAGGGTTGTCAACCCTTCGGTTTTGACCCGGAGTCTCCGGTTTAATCGCAAAATCTCCGGGAAAATAAATTTTCGCCGCTGAAAAAAAAAAGTTTGACAACGTCGCCGTTGGTACCGCATAAAACATGTGGTCGTTTTTTTATGTTAAAACAAGCTGTTTTTATTTTATTTTTGTTAATGTTTAAATTTAATAATTTAATTAAGTATTATGTATTGTATTACTGTTAATTTTTGTTTGTCATCTGCTATCGTTTATTTTTATATTTTTTACAAAACAAACGACTTTAATTTGAAAAACAAGCATTGCATTACAAATTACAAGTTTCCTGAAACAAAATGCTTTAAATATTAAAATGCATTAAAATACGTTTTTAAAGGTCAATATTTGCTTTGAGAGATTTGCTTTAAATTTGCGTTTTTGGGACTTATTACTTATTTTTTGAAAAAAAATTTCGGGGGAGATACCTGCCCCCCCCTGGTGTATGGGCTAACGCTACTGTACACATTGTCTCATATCTCCGGGTTTAGCTACGTGCAAAGTTGGCAACCCTGTCTGGGACCCGATTCTTGAAATCATGAGAATTTTTCCTAAGCGAAATTGGCATTCTTGAAAATTCCAATCCAGTTCTTAAGTTGTGAATTTTTTTCTCATAGGAAATATTTCTCATGATTTTAAGAATCGGGTTCCCATGAAATTGTAATAAAATGGGAATTTTGTAGGTGAGGCTTTTATAACTGTTTTAAATATTTATTAAAAAATTCTGGCGGTTATTTTATTTGTTCGGTAGTATAATATTTCTCAAAAAACAGGGGCATTTTTGACGCATATTTTTTAATTATTAGATATCATTATAATTTGAATCATTTCTTTATTTATAATTAAAGGGTTTAAAGAAGTTTTATTGTCTGTAAATAAAAGACAAACATTTTAATATTTCTGAAGTATAAACAGCAATTATAAATTTTAAAATTAAAAACAAAAATATGGAATTGTACAAGGGTATCCAAAAATGTTTTGCGGTAATGATTTGAACAAAATGCCCACATGGAAATTTTAAGAGGTGTGACCACTGAAAAAACTTTTTAATATCGATGCTCTTATGATTAAAATAATACGGATTTGCAGATAATTAGATCACATTGAGTCATGTGGAATTGATAAAATTTTGTTTTGCTATAATAATGAAACTAATTTGCTCAATTTATTATTAGCTGTAACCGCGATTCAGCTCACGTGAATCCGAAATGTTGCTGAGTTAATTTTGACATATTATACCTAGCTAAGGAATGTAATTTTCACCCTGATCAGTATTACTCGGAACGAAACACAGAGAATGCAACGCGTGTGAATTCACACTAGTTGCAAACGCTGTGTTTCGTCCCTTGTTATGCAATATATACTATTAGGTACATGTTTTAAAACCATTTTCAATTCTTAAATTTGAGGTGTTCTATGAGGTACCTTTTTATACGATGCTTGGACTACAGAAATTATTCTAGTCAAAAAATGTAGAATTAGTTATTATGTAATATTGTAATGAATCAGACGTAATTAAGTAACACAAAAAATTTATTTTTAAAAGTGAAACCATTAAAATGAACTGTTTGCAAATTACAAAATGTGTTTTTTGTTGTTTTTTTTTTTTTTTTTTTTTGCTTTTAAAATCACTGGTTCAGCTGTGATCAGCTACTCACAGTGTAGATAATAATAAAACCAGTATCCAGTAATTATGTAACTACAAGTGTTTGATAAAATCTATGAGAATATATAGGTACTGTTGTTATAATTTAACTGTGCACTTGAAAATCAAAGGAAAATAAGAAAAATAATAATATGGCTATAGCGTTATGTCTTGAGGTAGTCTCGGTTTTTACTTCCCACCTCTACTATGGTAGGGAAGTAATGGATTTAGTCCGAAAAAAACATTTCGAGATTTTAACAGATTTTCACGTTTTGAGACCCTAGCAATCGTTTAAGATCATTTTCTGACTGATGTCTGTATGTGTGTGTGTGTGTGTGTGTGTGTGTGTGTGTATGTGTGTGTGTGTGTGTGTGGTCAATTTTTCGCCTTCGATATCTTAAGAACGGAACAACATACGGGCATGCCGATTGTTCTATTGTGTTTATTAGCCTTTAACTTAGATCTGATTAGATTTTGAGTCAAATCGGTTCAGTGGATCCTGAGATATTCAAAAAAACGTCCTCAATGTCACGTATTAACATAGGTAAAAAAAAATATAAATGAATTCTAGATGTTATAATATGAAAAAAATGTAAATATTTTTTTTCTCTAAAATGTATAGCTTTCGAGAAAAAAAATATTTTACTAAAAAAAATAAAAATTGTACGTAAATCAAGGTAACCATGATTTTTGCTATATTATGTTAGCCATCAGTAGATCACCAAACAAAGAAGAGGGCCATGCTTTTTTCAAAGAATAAAAATTAAATTGTGTTTTAAAGACCACCAACAGCTAAGGTTATTTGGGCCTAATCAAAGAATAAAAAAAAAAAGTGTTTATTTTTTGCAAATATTTACTAGGTGGGAAGTATAGGACTGGTCATCAGTCGAATTTTTTTAGTCTAGGGTTGTCCATTTTTGTGCCTATTTTATAATGTTTCGCGCCTGGGCATGAGGGCATTCCTGTGAGAAATTTTTTTGTTAATGTTTTTATGTAATTGTCAACTGTAGGGATAGATAGTTCGCGGTGTATTTGTGAATTGCGGATGAACCAGGGGGCTTTAATAATTGTTCGCAAGACTTTATTTTGAAACTTCTGCAGGCGTTGTAGGTTGCTTTTTGATGCTCCTTGCCATACTGGACACGCGTATGTGAACAGAGGTCTCATCAGACTTTTGTATAAGAGAAGGCCGCACTCTATGTTCAGTGTAGATTTTTTGTTGATTAGCGGATATAGCGAAAAAAGTCTTGCGTTGCTCTCTTTCAATTTAGTTTTGATGTGCGCACTCCATGTTAGTCGTTGGTCTAAATGTACACCCAAGTATTTTACAGTTTCATTTTTAGGAACGTAAGATATATCTCTATTATTAATTTTTTTTTTTTAAGTTCACTGTAGGGCCTCAGTGTGAATATTTTGGCTTGGCATTTAGCAGCGTTGAGCTTAATTCGCCATTTGTTGGTCCATTCAGTAAATGTATCCAGCGAAGTTTGAAGTTTGTCGATTGCACTGTCTAGATTTGGGCTTTGTGTAATTAGTGCAGTGTCATCAGCATATAGAGCAATAGATGCATGAGGCAATGTAGGAATATCCGACGCGTATATATTAAAAAGTATTGGCCCCAGAACAGACCCCTGTGGTACTCCTCCAGTAATTTTCTTTACAGGCGATAGCTCCGAATTTATTTTAACGCAGAAGGTTCTTTGTTCCAGGAATGAATAAATAATGTTGTAGATGTAGTCTGGTGGTTCAGTTATTTTTAGCTTGTAGAGTAGTCCTTCGTGCCATATTTTATCGAATGCTTTTTCTATGTCCAAGAAGGCAATAGAGGTGTAATTTTTCTTTTCATATCCATTGTGTATAATTTCAGTGAGACGGAGCAATTGATGACTTGTTGAGTGGTGAGATCGAAATCCAAATTGGAAATGTGGAACGATATTCTTTGCACTGTTGTGATTTTCTAGGCGGATTTTAATTACTCTTTCGAATAGTTTCCCTAGAGAGGGGATGAGACTAATTGGACGATAGCTATTGACTGAGTATAGTGGTTTATTGGGTTTATGAAAGACAATTATTTCGGCATGTTTCCATGGTTGCGGAAAATAACCAATGTGCAGGCAGGTATTGAATATTGTTTCTAAATAAGCTAGCACTTTCGGTGTAAAGTTCTTGAGTACAATATTTGGAATCATGTCGTGTCCTGGGGATTTTTTAGATTTCATTTTATTAATTATTTCGGCGATTTCGGAGGGAGTGACTATTTTAAAGTCAGAAGTCGAAGCTGAATTTTCTTGATTAATGAAGTTATTGACATAGGCTGTAAAGTTAATATTTTCAGTTTCATTTGGCGTGAAAATATTTTCCAGATGTTCTGAGAAAACGGTGCTCTTGTTTTTATCGGACTTGTATAATATGTCATTTTCGCGTAGTATAGGAATGTTGGTTGGCTGACGAAGTATTCTTTTTGTTGCCCTCCACATACCCGGATCATTAGGCTCCAGTTCTACCACATATTCTTGATATTTTTTTATGTTATAAGAATCTAGTTCTTTTTTGACGGTTCTTATTAATCTATTTAGCTTTTCGCGGTAAAGTACTTCGCGCGTTCTTTGCCATAGTCTTCTGACTCTGTTTTTTTCTTTGATTATATCTAGTATATGTAGTGGTGTTTGTTTTATGTTCGTTGGCCTATTATTTTGTTTCCTTTTGGTTGCTGCACGAATAGCTTGACATATATTATTTGTCAGTTTTTTTATGGCTTGATCTACTTCATTTTGGTTTTGAGGTCTGCCACCTGATGTCAATAGGTTATCGAGCTTATGTTTGAATTGATTCCAGTCAACTTTCCCATTTATTAGTTTTGGCGGCGGTTGTACTATAATTGGAGGAGTTAGAAATGAAAGAATAACTGGAAGGTGGTCAGAACTGAGTTCAGTAAGTACTTGCTGATATATAGGATGCAGGAAGTTTTTATGTAGACATATATCTAAAATATCAGGTCGATGGTCAGGTCTATAAGGATAATGGGTAGGCTCAGATGGTATATTAATTTGTATCTCAATTTTTTTGATAATTTGTTCAAGTCGGATTCCATTTGGATTATTGGCAGTGCAGCCCCAAACGATATTTTTACTGTTGAGATCCCCAGCGACTATAGTTGGTTGTCTCGTTCGGAATATTTCAGTTAGATCTGTCGCACGTATTTGCTTGCATGGTTGCAGATATGCAGAAATTAGTCTAGTCGGAGGAGTATTTTCCAGGTGAATTTCTATGCCAACAGCCTCAAAATTTAGTACACTAGTGAGTAATATTTGGTGATGTGATATTTTCCTTTTAATTAATATTGCTGCTCCGCCTGCAGCTACTTCGCCTCTATCAGCTCTGTATATACTATATCCAGGTATTTTAAATTGTTCTTGTGTTGTTAAATGGGTTTCGGTTAAACATACAATATCAATATTGTGACGATTAAGAAATGAGATGAAGGATGCTCTTTTTTGTTTAATGCCATCAGCGTTCCAGTTTAGTATTGTGATATTTCTAATGTAATTTTTATTTTTGTACGCCATTAAAAATGGATGAAAAGAGGGTCATGAGAAATGTTTTGATAGTTTCAATGTGGGGTGTGATAAGATCAAGAAGAGTTTGGACAATGGAAGTAGTGTTGATATTTTCCGTGGAGGGGTTTGTTGAGGAAGGTTGCTCATTGGGATTTCGTCTGAGTGCGTTTGCATATGTTTGATTGGAGCTAGGGTTTAAGGGGGTATGTGCATTTGTTGGACGACTTGTTTGGGATGAACGTACTGTTTGTTGTTGAGAGATTTGGTTATCCATGAGCTGTCGGTTATGGTTAATTTTCTTTTTGATGTCCTTGTAGTATGGGCATCCTCTATAATTTGCTGGGTGTTCACCATCGCAGTTGACGCACAACGGAGGAGCATTGGCAGTTTTAGTACATTTTGAGAAGTGATGATATTCTTGGCACTTGACGCATCTGGGATCAAGTTTACAATAATTTTTCGTATGGCCAAATCTTTGGCAGTTAATACATTGGGGGATATCTTTAGATTTCTTGCTTGGTTCAACTTCAATAATTGCGTGTTTAAATCGCGAAAGTTCAAAAATTGACTGTCCTATTTCATCATCATCTAACTCGACTGCACACATTGGCATTGGAAGTTTGTCTCTCTTAAGCAGACGTGTTACTCTTCTGACTGGATAATGTTCGTTTAGTTCGTCGAAAATTTCTTCGTCGGTGTACGATATGGGAATACTTCGTATTATAACTGAAAGACGCTTTTCGTCCGGTGCTAAGAAAGTATGATATCTCACATTGTTGTCATCGAAAAATTTTGTGAGCTTTCTGAAATCTTCAATGGAAATAGTAATGACTTTGATTTTGTCCCCTCTGATTTGAGTTGTGAAATTGTTGGTTAATAATTTTTCTATATCACTTATTAACGCCTGGTAGTTATCAGCGTTGTGGACAAATATTGGTGGAATTTTAATTTGGTTTGTAGCATTTGAGATGTTTTCATTATCTTCATTTTCTTCTCTTTCCATAAGTAGAGAATATCTATTTTGCACAGTTATGTTATACTGACTGTTTTGCGTTGGAGGTGACCTTACACGCCTAGAACGTTTTCTAGCTGGTGATAATGACGTATTGTCAGAAGAATTGCTCGAACTTCCAGCAGGAGGATCAAATGAGCTAGCGGCGTCGTTGTTGCCCGGAGGAGCCATTTAATCCTTATTATGCACTTATAACTACATATCATGAGCAAAACCACTAAATAATTCATATAAATATTAAATGTTTAGTTGCGTAACACTAATAACGTAATACACTTTCACAGAATACAATGTCACGTCTGATCACTATGAACGCTCGATTGAGACTGATTTTTGTTGTTAAAACAATTTATGTTAAAAAAACAAAAAAACGATAGTATTTATTGGAGGTTGTAAAGGCCTCAATAGTGAAAATGATATAACTTTTGGATGTGTTTGCTTTATTCATATTATTGTTGACTAGCTTTTTCCTGCCACTCCCGCGTGTACATATAGTTGCGACTTAAAAAAATCATTTTATAGGCGAAGAAAATAAAATTGAGCTTATCTAGATATTACTCTTATGGCCGATTTATCGTACGTTTTAATTACGATATTTTTTTAATCACACTGTTAAATGACGGGTTGCTATGGTAACGAAACGCAGCAGCTAATGAACACGTAGCAATTAAAATTTAACAGTTTGATTAAAAAAACATCGTGATTAAAATGTAGGATAAACCGGCCACTAGTCATATTATACTCTTTGTATGCAACATTTCATTCAAATTGGCTGTCCTCTATAAACGTGATGAAGTAATAAACAGATAATAAAACTTTTCATCTTTAAAAAAAGATTTATCTATACCTGTCAACGAAATTTTTCTGTGTCGTAGATTTTTCATTGCAAATTGCAGACGCGTATCCAGAATTTTTCTTCCTTGCAAGTAATAAAACATGATATAGATTATAGATAAAGAAATCATCTGAATGGTTTTAGATATATAAAAATTTAAGTTCGGCTTTTTATTCTGTTTGAATTTCCAATATTTTTTTGTAAAAGTCAGTTAAAGTAGTAAGTAAAAACGGATTTAGTATTGTCCGCTGAATATGCGCCTGACATACTGTGTAATAATGCAATACACTTGTTAATCTACAAATATTGAAAAAACACTCTTCTAATTTCCTAACATTTTCAAGGCCGATAAAATAAAATTATTCACTGGTCATCGTTGGCTTATATTGAATGAAGAAATGAATGAAGATTTTAATGAAACGTCCGTGCCGAGTAAAAACAATGACGACGTTTTAAAACTATTTAAGGACATCAGTATTTTGCCAGATAGCGAGATTATTATAGCTAAACGAACAAACTTTGATGAATTTGAAATGACAGATATTTACAAAACAGGAACAAAAAGTGCGCTTGTTGTTTCTTCATATGGATGGTGGAATAACAGCGACGGAATTTTGGATTTAAGAAAGTCGCCAGTATTGGCCCTTAGAAGAACAAATCTAATGAAACTAGAAATGCCAGTATACGTTGTAATAACTGTGAATGATACATTTAATCATTTAATGGATTACAGGTAGGATGATAAAAATTTTGAATTTATCGCTCTCTTAATCGACATTTCAAATGGCTCAATATCTTAAGACCGGACATTAAAGGATTCAGTTTAAACTGGTTTAAAGTAACTTTCCCCAGGAGATGGCAACACGAGTGGGGTCTCGTTTTAACTCGAGTCTTAACCGTTCCGCTGCATTAGTCGTTCGACTCTGCTTATTTGTCTGTTCCATTATTTCGTTATTACGGTCAAGTATAGACAATCTACTACCCTCCGCCTACTTGGATTCACAGTCTTGCTTGAACGATAGCATTGAGTCATACTAAAATGTAATAGTGGACGAAAACGAAAATTATTTTTTTAGATAAGCTATATTTAATTATGAAATTTTACAGCTTTTGTAAAATTTAGATTACAGGAATTAGAACAAATAAAGCAACATTATTTACCATAGATTTTTCAAACTTTAACAATTAATAACTTGGTTTAGTTTGATTTTGGAGAGAAAAATGGTAAAGGTCTTTTCTTCTATTCAGAATTTCACACTGAATATTCCATTAAAGTTACTTACCTAAATGTTACTTCTAGGATGTCCTGTATACCGGCACATAAATATTTCCAAAATAATTTATTTGTGCTTTTAGAAAGTATAAAAAGAAAAACTAGATGTGTAAAAATTTTTTTCTGTGTCGTATATTTTTCATTGCAAACTGCAGGCGCGTATCCAGAATTTTTTTTTCCTTGCAAGTAATAAAACATGATATAGATTATAGATAAAGAAATCATCTGAATGGTTTTAGATATAAAAATTCAAGAGGTGTCATGGGACACCCGACAGAAACTATGCTTTTTACGCATTGTATATAAAACCGAATTTATCAAAGCTATAGACAATACAATTGACAAGTTATTATTTGAGCGCCATTTTGAAATCTGATGCAATTTTATTTTTTTGTGTCCTAGAAAACTCTTAAATATCAATTTTCAAAAAGATCGGATAATTTTTACAAAAGTACATATATATGGCCGCCATTTTAAAATCGGACGCCATTTTATTTTTTTGTGTCCTATAAAACTCTCAGATATTAATTTTATATAGGCCACCGCGCATGCGCCAGTATATTACTTTCACCGGTGGCCATAGCTATAGATATAGGTACTTTCAATAACATGAGTGTGACGGCTTACACCGTGACGGCTCACACCGTGACGCGAACCTATAAGTTTTTCCCCTGCCAGAAATAGAAGCATATATTCAAATATTTTCTAGTAAGCTTAATTATCAGATTTATGTAAAAAATATTTAATTTTAAATGTCTTTTTTTATTTTAGAGACTCACATGTTGATACAATAACTAAAGCAAATTATTACATTTGTCAGCATGTAATAGATACAATGAACGCAACTCACAAAGAAACTTTTGTGGACACGTGGGGATATAAAGCTAAAAACAGTACTCTGTATGGTGGTTTGCTTGGAGCATTGCAAGATGGAGCAGCGGAAATAGCAGGTTAGCTACAGATAGTGTTTCCAGGTCCAGTTTTCCAAATTTCGGGGCAGAAGGCTAAAAAAATCCGGATTTTGGTTCCGAAATCGGGACAACTAAAAAAAAACAAAGTTTTTATAAATTAACGTTTATTAGTGTATTTGCCATATGGCACATACACTATTGGCGTCGGTCGGATGGCGGGACCTAGGGGTCGGACCAAAATTTCTCGACGTTTCATAGCCTCCTGAACACTTTGGCACCATTTTTGGAAATGTTTATATATATGTATGTATATATATATATATATATATATATATATATATATATATATATATATATATATATATATATATATATATATATATATATATATATATATATATATATATATATATATTATATATATATATATCTTCCTAATGGCATAATCAATACTAACATCAATATTGTTATGTACGCAGATGATACGTCAATCATCCTTAAAGCAAAAAATGTCAATGAATTACAAGAATTAGCCAATGATACTATAAGCAAATTAATGCATTGGTTTAATGCCAATAACCTTCATTTAAATATCGATAAAACCAATTATATACACTTTAAAAATAAAATCAACAAACACGAAATAGACCTTAACATCTCTATCAATAGTAATAAAATGTCCAAAGTAACATCGGTAAAATTTCTAGGACTATGGCTGGAAAATACCATTGATTGGCGTATCCACTGCGATAACATATGTAAAAAACTTAAAACAATTTGTTTTGTTTTAAGAACTCTCAGAGATCAAGTCCCCGTGAACACACTTATATCTATATACTATGCTCAGGTCTATTCTGCAATTAGTTATTGCATCACTATCTGGGGAAAATTTTCATCCAGTTTAAGTGTTTTTAAAATGCAAAAACGCAGCCTGCGTATAATAGCGAGATTAAATCCGAGAGAATCTTGTAGACAAAAGTTCATAGAATTGAAAATATTACCTTTGCCGTGCATTTATATATTACAATGCTTAATAGACACGAGGAATAAATTAACAGAATATGAACGTAACAACACAACGCACAATTATAGCACAAGATTTGGCTCGGATTTAAAAACGCCCAAACACAAACTAGCACTGTTTGAAAAAGGACCCAGATATTGGGGTCACAAATTGTATAACAAGTTACCAGACACTATTAAAAATATAAAAAGCGCCATTGCCTTTAAAAAAGCCTGCAAAAAAATGTTACTAGGAAAATGCTATTATGATTGCCAGGAATTTCTTGAGGACAATAATTCAGTCATTATATAATTACTGTAAGTTGTTTTGTATATTGTATATGATACTTTGTATATTTTGTATATTTTGTACATTTTATGTTTTAATGACGACTCCACATGCAGAAGCATCAATGGATTGAAATAAATTTGAATTTGAATTTGAATTGAATTTGAATATATGTGTTCGCGGCATAACTCTCGAAAGACTTAATTGATTTGAACGAAATTTGGTAGACACGTTGAAATCTATCACCGCACGGAACCTATTTAAAATGGGCTCAATCGGACCATTTAAAGGGTAGTTTTTAGGGGTTGAAAAAAGTTTTTGGGCCCAAAAATACCGAAAAAAATCTCAGAATTGTTTCAAAATTGGAATTTAACCCTTTAGTAGAGATTAAAATGTGTTGCTAAAATTTTAACAAAATCGGCACGACAGGACCGGACTTACAAATTTTATGAAAACACTAGTTTACGGATAGTGATTTATTTGCTAACGGGTGTATTTAATTTGGTACAGAGGTTGCATTGATAATAATATTGAAATTAGGAAAAAAATATTATTTTAAGGGATGTATTAAGGGGTTAAATTTTTCATTTTGTCCAAAAACAAACTTAAGTTCACATAATAAAGCCACAAGGCCTGTATTAGCAAATACACTATATTGTCGGCAGGGTTTTGGCACTGCGACCCGAGTTTTTTTTATTATTAAGTGGTAAAAACAATGTCATAATAATGTGTCATCAAAATAATGTCATTATAATCTTTGGATCTTACGCAGCGACAGAAAAGAACAATACGCGCGAAGTTTGAACCTTTTATATTTTCTAATTGAACGTAAATCGGGACATTCGGCGTCCCGATCAAGGGTGAATCGGGACGTGTCTACAGACCCCTAAAAATCGAGAAGCTAGGGAAATATAGGTCCACTCCTACAGAGCCACGCATGCAGGAACAAGGCTAAAATGCATTCGAAGGTCGCCTGGTATTCGGAGCCATCGTTCGAGACTCACTAACGCAGAGCCATTCTTCTCTTGGGCACGATGGGTTACACCTTGGGATTGCGGATTATTTTTTGCGGGTTTACTCCCGTAGATCCGACATGTTCTACTAAAACAGGGGCACCACTAATAGGGTGCGATTCTTCATCGCGCATGTCGATCTTGAGAAAGGATTGGTTATGTTAGCTTTGTACACCTAGACTTCCCATTTCGCCACCCTACATACTTAAAATATTCGCAACTAACAAATGTTTCATTAATATTCTCCAACTAGATGACTTGTGCAAAACTTTTTTAACAGTTTTTTTAAAATATCGATGCGTTTTGTAATAGGATTGCGGCTATTCGGGCCGGCTTTTTTGACTTTATTGGTATAAATGAGACTTTTTTCATGTCTTTACCATAGTTTTCAAAGACTGATGTGTTTTGATACAGGCCTACGGCGCCAAAGGTTATTTGCCTTCGGGCGGCCAGTCTGTCAGTATTTGCATATGCGAAACTTTTTTGCATGCATCTTTGCCATAGTTTTAAAAAATCGATATGTTTTGATGCAGGCCTGCGGCGCCGGCGCCCGAAATATAGTCCTTCGTGTCGCCTTTTTGCCATTATTTGCATATGCAAAACTTTTTACATGTATCTTTAAAATAATTTCGGGCCTAAATATTATCGATTTCACTTTGTGTTCGGCCCGCAATAGTATCATATTTTCTTTTTATATCTTTGTTGATAAAGTAGTTTTTATTTTTAACTTTTGTTAGCTTTGGAAATCAAAAGTGATTGCATCTATTTCGTCAGTTTGAATCCATTCTCACACTTCGCAAGCATTTTTCAGCCTATATATCGAATACTAACTTCGTCGAAGCATTTATTCCCAACCGTGTCCCAATGAGCCACCTCCATTATAATGAAGTCATTATTTGGCCTGAAAAATTCTCCAGAATTGATTTTCAAAGAGATCGGATTAATTTTTTTAAAAGGCTCGATTCAATAACATTTTGTCAATATGATTATACTCTTGGCAGCCATTTTTGAGCCTTTATACAGAATATCAACTTCATCGAAGCGTTTTTCCCTAAGATAAAATTTCCCTAAGAATCGGATAACTTTTAAAAAAGTACATAATATGAGCCGCCTAATCAGTATCTCTTCAGCAAGGGCTCTGCCCCCTATTTGCATTTGCAGTCACAAAGTTAAAAATGTCAGATGCTTCTTTGTTTTTTATTTAAAAAATCACAATTTCGAGCTGTCAAAGGCTACGACAACCCATATATATATAATATGCACTCATTAACCTCTCTCGCACTCATTAACTGTTGCGACCCCTTGGCGGTTTTAAAAAAGAAATTTCTCACCTAAAATCGAAGCGATCGACCCGTGCATACGTTCAAAAAAAAATTATAAAATTCACAAGTTACATAATATAGTCAAAAAGTACCCGTCCTAAATCCACACTAATGGTTTTTTCCCCGCCTTGATTTTCCGTTTAAGTTAAACGGTGCCTTACGACAAACTTCATAGTGTTAATTTTGATGTTACAGTGTGCACGCGCATCATAAAAATTCACCTTTATCATTTCTTCATAACGCGCCTAAAGAAGTATAACCTCGAAAAATGATTTTTAAGGAATGTGTTAAGGGGTCAAATTTTTTATTTTGTCCAAAATCAAACTTAAGTTCACATTATAAAGTCAAAATGCCTGTACCTATCAGCTAATACACTATACTGTCGGCAGGATTCAGCACTGTGACCCGAGTTTATTTATTGTTGGTTTTAGACCTGTTTTTGAGAATAAATATGACCAATGGATATAGTAAGTTTGAGGAGCGAAATTTTAGACAGTTTAGAAGTACGATATACTGTGGCATTTTCATGATTTCAGTGTATAATACGTCTGCAGAATTGAATGCTAAATGGGAGGTTTGTACTTTGTAGTTGAAGTTATATTAAACTTTATTATATTTTTAGGAACTCCTTTGTTTGTCACCACGGAACGAATGGAGGTTGTTGAATACATAGCTGCTACGACACCGACCAAAGCTATGTTTGTGTTTCGTCAACCTCCACTGTCTTATGTGAGGAATCTATTTACACTGCCCTTTAGCAGAATGGTTTGGATTGCAGGTGGATGCATGGTCATATTAATTGCCGTTGTACTGTACGCAGCCATTTTTTGGGAGTTAAAACATTCAAATAAGGAGGTAACGAGTTTGGACAGTTTATGTAAATGAATTAACATTTTTACGCTGATATTTACTAAGTTTTACTATCCAAATATTCACAACAATGTTTGCGTCTAATAAAAATGAAAAAAACGGGTAAGTGACGCGGTACTCTGACTCATGAGAATTGATGTGTAAACACTAAACATGTAAGCTGATATTGGTTTTATTCGGAAAAATTATGGACGAGCACTGGGCTTAACAAAAATTTATTTGGAAAATGGAGGCTGTAATCACATTTTTCGCAGTTATTTCGGAAACTACCCATATTATCAACAATTTTATGGCAAACCTTTTTTGTTAGAAACATTTAATGATAATATGAGTAGCTTCCGAAATAACTGCGAAAACTGTGATTTCAGCCGTAATTTTTCAATATGGCGGCGCGAACGGCAACACCTCAAGGTCGGTCGAGAACTCAGAACTATTATTATTACTATTAATTTTAATCTGGCTAGGGTCGGCGCTGAGTCGTGGTTCTGAAGGATATAGTCCTTGACTTGAGAATAAGATAATCCGTAATAATAACAAACGAGTAATGTATTAGTAACAATAGGAAATAAATTTTTTTTAAAAATTGTAATAAAAACCCTACCATTAATAAATATGACTGATAATCAAGGGTGGAGAACTCGGGTGAACAATACCGTTCAGATCTTCCAACTAGAAGAAGGGGCGCCTGGACAAATAGATCTGACGGAGCACAACCCCTGTGTTCAAAATGGGTGGTAGGGAAATCCAACCAAAGATTACAGCCACTTGCACCAATATAAACTTTCAATCAGACAAATATTCAAAGCAAGAAATGTAATAAACCAACACAAAACCGATAACTGACGTATGAATCCCCAAAAGAAATAAATAAATAAACAAGGAAATAATAAAAAATGGTGGAACCTTTGGTGTAAAGATACGAAATGTTACAATCACCACAAAACACCAAACCATAACAAACACTCTCGACGTACGTTTCGCCAACCAAGTTGGCATCATCAGGAGATGATTACAACTCATATCCTGATGATGCCAACTTGGTTGGCGAAACGTACGTCGAGAGTGTTTGTTATGGTTTGGTGTTTTGTGGTGATTGTAACATTTCGAAACAAGGAAATAACAAGAATTTTAGGCGAGATACGCTACAGAAACGATTCAGTACGTCACTGACCTACTATTGAAAAAACCAACAATGGTCAACAATGAGGATCGGTAAAAATGTCAATTATGGCTAACAAAAAGAAATAAAACTAAAAAAAAAACGAATTCCACAAAAAACAAGAGTAAATTCCTAATACGAAATTGCTTGGTAGAATCCTTAAAAACTAATAATAACTGCCTAATCAACAAAGCCTCAAAAACAATTCAAGTTAAATAATTTAAATATAATTTTTCATTTAACGGTACAATGTCATCTCCGTGTCGCACAGTCTCAAGGTATTAGCGTATCTGACCAGCCTCGCCATAATATAGCCTTCGTTCGATGTATCATTTTTCAGCGATCTCACTTTCTCGTTGGCAATTGGCATTCTCGGCATGCGTTATCCTTGTCGGTCAAATTAAACATCGATCTGTGCGAAAACTGAACAAATCACTCACATTATTTTTATTAAATACAATGTAATTGTCAGTAAATTGAAATCATGAACAGTGGCTTGGCAATTTAAATTATTAGGGGCTTGCGATTTTAAAAAAATGTAACGAACTCGTGACAGTATTTCAAACTAAAGAACTTTTCCAAGTTCCAATTTTCCTTGACCTCTTGCAAAATGCAAAGTAATACCTAATTAGGTATTGCCTGGACTATCCATATTTACCAGATAAGCAAAAATCACATAACTTCACCCTTATAGTAAGTAACCCTTAGTAATTTGCGGTTACATATGAACAAGATATGTTTTAATATAGTTTGGCTGGTAACGTGGGCACCTTACGTGCTTAGCAAAGGGTTAACTACGTCTGACGCGTTTGATGCGTCGTCTGACGGTCGAATTCCCATTAGCCCATATAGTCCAGGCAATGGGTAGTTTTACTACGCAAAAGGTCGTCAGGAGATGAAATTTGATCGTAAAATTTATACTGTTCTGATCATAACCCGGGAACTGGGTTTGCGACCTTGAGGGAAGACCGCTCGCGCCACCATCTTGGAAAGATGGCGCTCAAAATCAGTTTTTTGCAAATATCTCCGTTCTTATTGGTGCAAGAAAAAAAGTACCTAAATTAATAAATTGAAGAGCATTAAATACTTAGAAATTTATAGTCGATTTTAGAATTCGGCAATTTTAACGTATTTTAAAATAAAACAAAAACTGCGTGAAATTCATTTGTTTTCTCGACAAATTCTTAATAGACAGATAATTTCGCACTACTTTGTCCATTTAAGCGACTTTAAATCTCTGATAATATGAAAGTTACCCATGTTAGAACACGTTTTCGTGAACACCCTGTATATGGTATTTTTTGACCCACTCTAAAATAGCTACTTTTCACTTCATTTTCAGTATTTTCAAAATTTTTTTTACAGTTAATTTGCGTCGCCAACTTAACATTTATAGCAGACCATCATGAGTATAGGTATAATAGTGGGCGGATCAGAGCGAATATACACAACATAACATAAATCACAAAGCACACTGTTTACTTACCAAACTAGAGTGTTTTGAAAACACTTTCAACACACCTGTCTGCTAACTGACTCATTCCATGCATACATACACGCATGTAAAGTAGCTATTTTATAGTGGGTATTTAACATAATATTTTTATTGTGTTTTACATTATCGACAAGGATGGCCATGACCATGCACAGAATAATGAAACTAGCACAATGTACAGGTTGTGTATTCAAGCAGCTATTTTTACAAGCTTTTATTTAACTTGCAATGTATGTTAGTTTGTGTGTTTGTTTAGGTCAAATCTTGCACGTCAATTTTGAACGACCTCTACGCATCCGATCGATTTGAAATTTTGTACACATATGTATTCCCGATGACAATACATGAATAAATCGTTTTTAGAAATTCAACCCCTACGGGTGTCAAAGGGGGGTAAAATTTTGAAAGACTAAAATGAACAAAATAAATTATTAGTAAAAAAAACTTTTTAGGGACAAGCTTTTATTGAAATGTACTAAAAAGAAAAAAATAATATTTAATAATTTTGGTTCATAATTATTATAAAAGCGGGGGTTGTAAATAATCTCTATGATAGTTTATTAGCCGCAACCCCCGCTTTTATAATAATTATGAACCAAAATTATTAAATATTATTTTTTTCTTTTTAGTACATTTCAATAAAAGCTTGTCCCTAAAAAGTTTTTTTTACTAATATTTTATTTTGTTCATTTTAGTCTTTCAAAATTTTACCCCCCTTTGACACCCGTAGGGGTTGAATTTCTAAAAATTAATAAATATATTAATTGTCAAATTATTAAATATTATTTTTTCCTTTTTAGTACATTTCAATAAAAGCTTGTCTCTAAAAAGTTTTTTTTACTAATATTTTTTTAACTGGCAGTTTTAATTTTCCTAAATGATATTTTAAAACATTTTGATTGAGTTTACAAAAAATGCCAATCTGAGAACATACTGTATATTGTATAATAATTGGTAGGAGATTTTGTCAAAGTAGCGTAGGATCAAAATAAAGCAATTTTTTTTGATTTGTTACATTTTCATTTATTGTACTGACGTTTCGGCGGTATTTTCCATCATCTTCGGAGTATCTAATGCTATTTGTTTTGTTATGTTAAAATTAATTATGGAAGAACACTATGGTTTAACTTTGCGGAACTTAAAACATGCTTAGGTAAAATACGTATATCTTTATGGTTGATTGTATAATCAATAATGAATAATGTAATACTACTTAGGTACCTACAATGTACTAATTATTAATAATACTTTGATAGATTCAAAAGGATGTCCGTCGCAATCAGTTGCAAGCTCGCTTCAGCGACGTTGTTCTCTTAACGGTCGGCGCCGTTTGTCAGCAAGGTTCCAACGTTGAACCTCGGGGTGGTGCCGGCAGAATCATCGTTGTCTTTTCCTTCATAGCGCTTATGTTTCTCTATGTCTCCTATTCGGCAAACATTGTCGCGCTGCTGCAATCATCGGCGAATAGTATTCAAACTTTAGAAGACTTGTCTAACTCAAGATTGAAACTCGGCGTGGACGATACTGTTTGGAATCATTACTTCTTTTCGGTAAATACGATTAGTGATAATTTTACATACGTTTTAAAAACGTAAAATTATCACTAATCGTCGTTTTCATAAGTATAATATAAGAAATGTCTATATAGCCCAGGAAATGAAAGGAAAAAATTACCCGATATCGCAAATAATTCCCATAGAGTTGTATTTTCACAGATGGTACAACACCTTTAGACATGTATTTTTAAAAAAGTCCCCGGTTATCCCCCTTGTACTTCCCCCGCCACCCCCTCTTGAATATAATTTTGCAAGCCTTACGGAAAACACTATCTCCAATTTTCACCCCATTTGTGAAAATCCGTCCATCCATTTGAATGCTACAGTGGCACAAACATATACCCACAAATTTAATGAACACATTACCTCCGCATTTGAGTAAATAGTAACGGAAACTCGATCTGTAATTTCGTTTCATGCACATTTTGATGTATAATGGGAAAACGTGTTTCCAGAATTTTTGCCAGCCTGTCTGTCTGTTTGTTGCAGCATCACCCGAGAACCAATTTTGACTAAACTTGACACATTAGTAGCTGGCACCTAAACTTAAACTATATAGTGTACTTTTTATCTATCTACGCTTGGGTTACGATAAGGCTCCTGTCCAGACTGTTTCTACACGTCGATGAACAAATTTTGTATAATTCGGCGTTCGTGCTGCTTTTGTAGTAGGATGTTATCTTGATGCATTGGTCGACAGTGCTGTCTCTTTTCATTGCAGTGAATAGTGGAGAACTAGATCACTTCATTAACTGAATATAATTAAATTATTTAATCACGAATTCGATATAAGCGGTTTTACCTCATGGTCACACATATAGATATGATTTGTTTTTCCTAGACAGCTACGGAACCGGTGCGAAAAGCAATTTACGATCGTAAAATAGCACCGCCTGGACAAAAAAAGCAATTTTTTACAATGATGGAGGGTGTTACCAGGATGCGTGAAGGACTATTTGCATTTCATATGGAACTTGGACCTCTTTACAAATTAGTTAATGAAATTTTTCATGAAAATGAAAAATGTGGGTTACATGAAATAGAATATTTACAAATAGTTAATCCATGGATGGCTATTCGTAAAAAGTCGGCTTATAAAGAAATTATTAAAATTGGGTAAGTCGAAGGAATTTCTTCTAAATCTAAATTATAGATAGCTAAAAAGAAGCCGTTTTTTTCTATATTTTATTTTATTTTCTTCTATTGCACGGGTAATATAATGGTAGTATAGTATAGAGAGAATAGTGATACCTATAGTTTTTCAGGTTTTTCGTATTTCAATCGTGTGATATTACATAATTAATTATTAGTTAGGTACTAAGGTACCTAGTTGAGGTTTCGTGAATATTGCAGTTCGCAGAAACCCTGAATACTCGATCAATATTGTTGCGTAATAATAATATTGACTATTGGCGTTGCCGATACATAATTCGTGCAATCCATAGACTTATATAGAAATGGACAGCTAGTTACTTAGTAGCAATATAAAACGAGTGATCCCAACAATATCTTTCAGCTTTTTTGCCATACTGGGCGTGGCCTAATGTTCAAAAATTAAAATAACTTATGCTGGGTTTATCGTATAAATTTTAATTTTATTATATTACATACGTGAGTGATCAACATGAGTTTCAATATAATTTACTGTAGGTACATAAAACTATTCAAAAATGTATCCGAACAAAGGCAATAACATTTTATGAATTATTATTAAATTACTTATTCTAAGTATAATTATATTAACGTGCTATTAAAATATTTATTTTTTTTTACAATAATATGTAAACATATTTAAACAACAGGTAGTTTAAAGTAGTTGCTTTGAAAAAAAGTCAAGAAAATCATGAAATAAAAATTATATACCTATATATATTTAATAAAGATATCTCTTTATGCCAGTTAAATTAGAAAATAATTTACATCATCGAATGCGAGATATTTTTTGTTGGAAATTGAATTTTTAACATTTTTAATATAGGTAAGGTTCTAAAAAATATCACATTCATAATTTTTCAATAAGAAAAAAAACAATACATAATTATCCATCTTTTTTTTTAATAAAAAAAAAAAAACGGCATGATACATTACGCGATGATAATGTTAGTAAAAAAACTATAATATTATTGACCACGTAGTTTCAAAATGCAATAACAAATAACATTTGGCGAAGTTCCATTCAAATGATTTTACACCCGTACCTAAAGATGTTTCACATCAAAAATTTAAATTTTTGAATATACTGATACTACTTTACAAAATGTATTACTTTTATTTTTCATGATACAGGATTTAACTATTATATTTTATCCAATTTTGAGCAGTTATTGAAAATTTATAATTTTTTCGAAATGTCATTTTCTTAAAAACTTTGGTTACCATGTTGGACTAAGGGCCACTTAGTAATTTTGAGCTGTTTCAATTTATACATTTATACATATACATATAAAAATTGACATTTTGCACCGGAAGTGGCTTATCGTACCTTTGGTACCCTCTACCTGCCAAAGTAACCACCATCCAAACTTCTTAAGTCGATTATCGTTCTTACCTGTGTTGAAAGTTTCTCTGCGCATGTAGCGCAGAGAAACTTTCAGCTTTTATAAAATGACGAAGGTCTGGCTGTCGCGGGCTCTTGCTCTATTAGCAACAAATTTAGTTTGATAGGCAAATATAAATGTAGAAAATTAAAAGAGATAATTGTCGTTAAAATGTCTCGAAATTATAAAAACGATTAACAAAAAAGAAATTTTTTTGCAAGATTGGAGGAAGGTATACATGCACATTTAATGGATTTTTGCTCATGACATGGTGGAGAAACGTGCCCTCCCCTGCCCCTCTTGGCTACTTCCCTTGTGAATAACACGAGTTAAAATCATGGCCTTCTGAGCTAGAACTACTACAACTTAATTATTTTTAGGAGAAATGTCGGGTTTATCGTACATTTTAATCACGCTGTTATGTTAATTTGCTGTTGTTTCTATGCTTACTTCGTATGTTTTATGTGTAAAAATTTAACTGCGATTAACAAAACAGTGTGCTAAATGTACGATAAAACCGACATTAACATTAAAAGAGAATAGTGTTTTCTTATCTCTTGCAAAATCGGTTTTTGCAAATTTTTCAGTATGAAAAAAAATTAATGGTGGTAGATTTCTAAATGGCGGAAAATAATAACCTGAAATTTGCGGGCTGAGATTAACATTATAGGGGACACATGTTTTGATACAGTTATTACTTGGTGTTATGCAAAACACATAAAGTTCAAATATTTAATGGGGACAATTTAAACCTGTCGCGCGTTGTATTGAATTGGTACTTTCATACTCCAAAATTTTTAATGTTAATGTTTTATCTTTAAATAGGGTGCGAAAAATCCAGGAGGCTGGTTTGCAAAATCGCCAAGTCAGACGTCTGTACACTAAGAAACCAGAATGCTTAAGTCGAGGAAGCAGTTTTATAAGCGTCGGTCTAATCGACAGTTATCCACCTTTTTTGGTTTTAGCTTGCGGTGCAGGTTGCGCTATTGCTGTTTGGTTTATTGAATTACTTTCCAGAATTCAAGCTAGACAACTTGCAAAACACGATTGGATTGACTAAACGGGGAATGCAGCAACTAGCAAGTAGGATGTACTAAAATTAGTCAGATAGGCACCTACGTATTTTAGTTTTCCTTTATAGACGTAAATACTTAATTATTTTTCAGAGGATATAGGATCGAGTAGGTACGGTTAATTAATAGAAGTTTACGCAACGTTTCGCAACTTATTAGGTATTGCTTTCTCAGCCTATCATAATACATGTTATTAATTCCGTCTATAATAAGTTTGAAAGTTTTAAATAAGTAGTTAAAAGTTGATTTTAAGTTGTCTACTGAAATATTTTCACTACATGCGAGTGTCAATTCATATATGCTAATTCAATAGCTATGATATGAAGTGAATCCTCGTACCAGCGAGAGCCCAACATGAAAGTGAAAATTATTTTCATGTTGGGCTCTCGCTGGTACGAGAATTCACTTCATATCATAGCTATTGAATTAGCATATATGAATTGACACTCGCATGTAGTGAAAATCTATTGATTCTGAAGCATATAAGGAGAATATTAATTTAGCAATCATGTCACGGTTGAGTATTGTAAGCTCATTCCGCCACGAAAGTGGAAAGGTTGAGGTTAGAACCCTGACTGTGACCACTGGTTGGTAAAATGATTTTTTCCAATATGTTTCGAAACAATTATATAATTGGCTGCTCTCCAACGAAAACATTTTTCAATTGCATTTCAGCCGTATAAAACTATTATTTATCTTATAGAAAGGTATAATAATTCTAGCTTTCACAAAATAATGAAAGAACCGAAATTCAAATTGTATTAAAATTAAAGAATAAACAATCTAATAAAGTTGATAATTAAATCTAATGCTTAATATTCTAGAAGCCAAAAGTATTGTAAATTGAAATTGAATATGAGTTTTATTATAAGATAGAAATTAATTAAAAAATTATTATTGCAATTATTATGATGAAAATTATGAAATATTATTAAATTGAAATTATATAAAGTAAAATGGAAATAAGGAGAAAAATTAGGGAATATTTATGATAATTAAGAATTAAAAGATATTGAATATAAGAAGGCCAATTTTAAATAAAGTATTCGGTATGAAAAGGAAAAAAGAATATTAAATATTAAAAGGCAATTAAAACCCAATTGAATTGTATAAAATTGAAATAAAATATTAAACATAAAATCCACAAGGCTAGAAAATCCAAAATATAAAATAGAACTTTCAGATAAAACTAACATTTATATTTGAAATCAATAAAGTAATTAACCGATTTTAGTCAATACATAAAGAACCCGATTTTGACAATTTACAAGCAATTAAATTTATTTTGAAATTTATGAAAAACATTATACTATATTTCTATTGATTTATTATTTTTCTTGAAATTTAACCAAAATCCATTGTAGGTAGGTACATAAAATCTATTTTGTTTGTATGTTTATCGCATCATTTATCATTGACTTAAATTTATTATTTGTGTTGTTTTGAATCATGTTGTTTTGATGAGAAAGTTAAAATAAATCTTATAAGAAAAATTTCAATAAGTAATAAATAAGAAAATCAAAATGAAATAAACTGATTTTCCCTTGCAATTATTGCAGGAGACCGTAACAAATTTAATTGTCGAGGAAGGGTGCGTTTTGGGCCCTACTTACACGGCGTAGGGCAAACCCCCAAACGTCACATCTTTCATTTTTTACATGCAAATTCGCCGCATCTGATAAACTTTGTTACTAAGCGTAGCCTTTTCATGATATTCCTTTAGCTTGTTCAACGCACCAACCGCCGTTTTTTCAATATGCACTATTTGATCGTCTTCAATTGATAAACCAAATATCTGGGTGCCGAGCTTTGCTCGGATGAGTTCAAAAAAATAGTACTTGTATGCTGTGAGATATTATTTTCTCAGAATATTATTCCGAAACGAATTTATTTCTGAAACATAATTTAAAATAATTGTTTCTGTTAAATATTTTAAATACCTATGTGTATTTTTAAGCGTAAAAACTAAGCATCAACTTGAATCAAGCATTTTTTCCTGTAAATATTACCGCCGTTATTGTTTTGTTGACTGAAGAACTCGCAAAAACCGATTTTCATAGATTGAATATCTTGTAAAAATGTTCGAATCAGCTGAAATTTTGCTTGGCCGTTGCCGTTTCAATAATCCATTTTTAAACATTGATTCCAAATATCAACTTTATCGAAGTACTTTTTCTCTGTGATGTCATCTTAGCAACTTCCAGTAAATTTCAAATATTTTTTTTGCATAGGAGGTACCTACTGAAAAACTCACAAAAATCGATTTTCGAAACAATAGAATTCATATTATATCTTTTAATAACAAACGTCAGACTATAAACCTGCGCAAAACTTTTTTGCATGCATCTTCACCATAGTTTTTAAAAATCGATGTGTTTTTACAGGCCGCCGTGCAAATTTTTAGGCAAAACTTTTTTGTATGTATCTTAACAATAGTTTTCAAAAATCGATGTGTTTTTACAGACTCGCCGGTTTATCATTATTTACATATTGTACAAGACACTTCTTATATTAGTGTTCATTTACAGTTTTAACTCTTGTGATATATTATATAAAATCTATGTAGAAATAGGCTTCGAATCAATCTGACAATTGACCGAGTTATAAGCAAAAAACCCCTTTTTTTAATTGCTCCTCTCTGGGACCAAAATTCCTACCTAGATCGATTTCTCGCCCCAAAAAATCCTCATTCTGTAAATTTCATCAAAATCGTTAGTCGTTTTTGAGAAAAAAAAGTCTAGGTAAGATTATACGTCATACTATATTTAACGTACATATACATATTTTATATATATAATATAAAAATAACATACCTATTTATTTAAATATTAGCTAAAACTACTTACATAATTATGTTTAGATTTTATTGTTGTTATTTTTTTACTTTTTAGATAATTACTGATTATTTTAATAAGTTAAAGATTGACTGTCAAAGTAATTTTGACATAAATAATGAAAATAGTTTGTTTTTTCCAAAGCCTACTTACAAAACGACACTGTTTTATGACGTTAAAAAAACTGTTTTTTAAAATGATAAAATCGATAAGAAAACGAATTTTTCCAGGGATGAGACCTAGCTAGATCGATTTTTTGCCCCCCGAAACCCCTTTTCGGTAAATTTGATCAAAATCGTTAGAGCCGTTTTCGAGAAAATATTTATATAGATACATAGAAACATATATACAAGATTTACTCGTTTAATAATATAGGGGGATTATTGAAAATGCTTCTTCATCTTTTCGGAGCCAATCTTTCTTTTCTCTTTGATATTCAGCCATACCAGCCTCAGCCGCACTGTCAACTGATTGAACTGGTATTTGAGTAGAAATAGCCGTCCACAAATTATCCTTTTTAGTGTATTTGTCATGGCACATACACTATTGGCGTCGGTCGGATGGCGGGACCTAGGGGTCGGACCAAAATTTCTCGACGTTTCATAGCCTCCTGAACACTTTGGCACCATTTTTGGAAATGTCTATTTATACACACACACACACACACACATATATATATATGTGTGTGTGTGTGTGTGTGTGTGTATAAATAGACATTTTATATATATATGTGTGTGTGTGGGCAATAACTTTCGAAAGAGTTAATTGATTTTGATGAAATTTGGTAGCCACGTTGAAATCCATCACCGCAAGAAGCCTATTTAAAATGGGCCCAATCGGACCATTTTAAGGGTAGTTTTTAGGGGTTGAAAAAGGTTTTTGGGCCCAAAAATGCCGAAAAAATTCTCAAAATCGTTTCAAAATTGAAATTTAATCCTTTAGTAACGATTAAAATGTGCTGCTAAAATTTTAATAAAATCGGCCCGACAGGACCGGACTTAAAAATTTTATGAAAACACTAGTTTGCGGATAGTGCTTTACTTACTGAAGGGTGTATTTAATTTGGTACCGAGGTTGCATTGATAAAAATATTGAAATTAAGAAAAAAAATATTATTTTAAGGGATGTATTAAGGGGTTAAATTTTTTATTTTGTCCAAAAACAAACTTAAGTTCACATAATAAAGCCGCAATGCCAGTATTAGCAAATACACTATATTGTCGGCAGGGTTTTGGCACTGCGACCCGAGTTTTTTAACAATTGAAACGCCAATTTAACTTTTCGAACTTTGCTTTAAAATTCGCCATGATGCTTAACTGCTTAATTGATGTTAATTTCTTTATTTTGCGTAACTGGGCCCATAACCTAATAAAATTTGTGACCGAAAAATAAAATCAACTTGAAAAGTTTTCATAAAATTTGAAAGTCCGGTCCTGTTGGGCCGATTTTATTAAAATTTTAGCAGTACATTTTAAGCTTTACTAAAGAGTTAAATTTCAATTTTGAAACAATTCTGACAATTTTTTCGGTATTTTTGGGCTCAAAAACTTTTTGAAACCCCTAAATACAACCCTTAAAATGGTCCGATCGGGCCCATTTTAAATAGGCTTCGTGCGGTGATGGATTCCAACGTACCTACCAAATTTCGTTAAAATCAATTAACTCTTTCGA
This sequence comes from Mongoloraphidia duomilia, assembly GCA_039654895.1. Taxonomy (NCBI): domain Eukaryota; kingdom Metazoa; phylum Arthropoda; class Insecta; order Raphidioptera; family Raphidiidae; genus Mongoloraphidia; species Mongoloraphidia duomilia. The sequence continues at coordinate 19,032,161 of CM077522.1, read as the reverse complement.
AAGTTATTGCCCGCACACACACACACACATATATATATATATATGTATATATATACATACATATATATAAACATTTTCAAAAATGGTGGCAAAATGTTCAGGAGGGTATGAAACGTCGAGAAATTTTGGTCCGACCCCTAGGTCCCGCCATCCGACCGACGCCAATAGTGTATGTGCCATATGGCAAATACACTAATAATGTCAATAAATTTGTTTTTTATAAAGCTAATAATAACTTATGTTTTATATTTTTGTTTTAAAACGTATGTTTAAATTAGTATTTCAACACATATTGTGACCTTGAAAAAAACTGCATAACCACTTTCAAGTTTAATATAGGTATTAATCACGGAATACATAAAAGTAGTATTAATGAGGTGTTAGTAATATAAGTGTATATCCAGTTGTAAACAATATGAACAAAAGCTGGATTGAAATAAAAAATTGTACGGAAATGTTGACTATATTGTATTCTTACCTATTATCCCAATTTGTAATGTTCATAATGATAGTTGTTTCAGAATTTTAAATTTACATAATACTTTGCATATAATAATAACTACTTATGCATAAAATATACAAAGACAAGTTGCAAATGAGTTATTTAAATAAAAAAAAAATTTGCTCCGAAAATGTTTTCCCAACTTCCATATCGCTAACCCTTGCATTTACGACAAAAGTCATGAGGGGTAAAGTTGTAGTGCTTGAAGCGCCCTCTACGCTCGCACCATCGTTTTTGTCGTATCTTTAATAGGAGCCGAAAAAATGCCAAAACAATTATTTTTGCACCTGTTTGCCTTCCCCCGCCCCCCGGAACTCTAAACATTTAGAAAAGTGTGCATTCATGACACTCAGGGGGGGAGCTAAAAACGCATGCAAAAAATCAGCAAAGTAGGTGATCTTGTCATAATAATTTGCTTGTCTGCACCTGTACTAGAACCAAATTTCAAGTTTAGCCTTTTATATGACAACAAATTCTTGTTTATATTTGAATAAAATACTTAATAGACTAAGAGCTGGAAACATAAATTCCACGTCATTTTATACCAAAGAAGTTTACTTTAGCTGCGTTTTTGCATGTTTTCTGAATATGGATATGGTAGTCTGGCAGCTGAGAGCCGTTGTGTTTGGGGGGAGGGGAGTTGAAATCTAGTAAAAATTAAGTAAAATTACGTAATACTATGAAATTTGTTCTTTTTATTTGCTATGAATTTGCAAAATTAACAATCATTTACAAGCGTTGTCAGACTATTTGCTTCTTGTTAAGATATTACCAGATGTGACAAAGACTATGTTCATATATTTTATTACTTTAAATTAATAAATAAAACGAGTATTGGTTTTATAATTTTAATCAACAAAACAAAATAACCATATTCATTTGTAATTTTATCAGTTCAATAAAGATACAGCTTCGACAAAACATATATTATTATCAGCCTATACAGGGTGTCCAAGACTTGCGTTGTCGGCCGATATATTGATTTTGGGTGAAGATAAAAAAGAAGTTTAAATACAAAAGTTGTATAATTTTTAATGGTGTATAACCTAAAAATATTTTCAATTATACAGCCTGTCCCATTTAAGCGTGGCAGATCAAAGTTATGTTTTTTTTAACCTAGCACCCTGTTTTTATTTGTTTTTTCAATTTTGCACCTAAATGTGAATAGAAATTGTAAGGGAAGCCATTCTCGAAAATTCAGTAATTTTTGAGTTATTCAAGTTTTTTAGAAATTTTTGACACATGCAGACCTTTACCTAAAATTCGACATAGACAAAACAGAAACCTTTATCAAACTGAAATTTTGAGGATCACTAGATAATGGACGGACAAATCAATGTCTGCCTTAAAAAAATGAATTTATTATACAGGGTGTTCAAAATAATGTACTTCTTTTACCTAACTTCAATCACGTGTAACTTTTGATTGTTAAATACAACGAGGTTATTTTTTTGCTGGAATTGTATTTTTTAGGATATTTACTAACACTTTTATTAAGGGTTGTCCATACTTAAACCAAACATTGTTATATGAAAATATTAGGTTTAGGTATGGACAACCCTTAATAAAAGTGTTAGTAAATATCCTAAAGAATACAATTCCAGCAAAAAATAACCTCGTTGTATTTAACAATCAAAAGTTACTCGTGATTGAAGTTAGGTAAAAGAAGTACATTATTTTGAACACCCTGTATAATAAATTCATTTTTTTAGGGCAGACATTGATTTGTCCATCCATTATCTAGTAATCCTCAAAATTTCAGTTTGATAAAGGTTTCTGTTTTGTCTATGTCGAATTTTAGGTAAAGGTCTGCATGTGTCAAAAATTTCTAAAAAACTTGAATAACTCAAAAATTACTGAATTTTCGAGCATGGCATCCCTTACAATTTCTGTTCACATTTAGATGCGGAATTGAAAAAACAAATAAAAACAGGGTGCTAGGTTAAAAAAAACATAACTTTGATCTGCCACGCTTAAATGGGACAGGCTGTATAATTGAAAATATTTTTAGGTTATACACCATTAAAAATTATACAACTTTTGTATTTAAACTTCTTTTCTATCTTCACCCAAAATCAATATATCGGCCGACAACGCAAGTCTTGGACACCCGTATATTATATGACTTGTTATCTGAAGGATAACGTGCAATCGTTGGAAAATCAATTATTAACCAAACAATACGTAAGAATATGAAACACAATTAATTTGTCCTGCCAAATAAAAAAATACATACTGTATAATATCGATTTCGAAATCATCAGGGATCAGAAAGGAAAAGTATGATAAATTCTTATCTGCCTGGCTGATGATATCGTCTTCCAATAATTGTTGCGAATCACCCCTAATCTGAACCGCCTTATTGATGACGTCATATCAAGAAACGCTTAAGAGTATGAGCGGTATACCCGTCATTTTCCGTTTCAGCACCATGTTTCCATATAGAAACCATCAAAATGTATTGTAGGTATATACCGAAATTTTGGGTTAAGAGCAGTTTTACTCAGACTAGTCTGGCAACGCATTAAACAGCTTATATTTCGTTTGGCGTTTTCATAAACGTAAGTCCGGTAATATACGGTATAAAAATTAGTTTGTTCCAACTTTAATAAAATGACGTAAATTTCTAGTTGATTTCAACAAGTTCAAACCAGTCTGGTACTATCTTAACAAGAAGCAAATTGTCTGTCAATGCTTGTAAATGATCGATAATTTCTCAAATTCATAGCAAATAAAAAGAACAACTTTCATAGTATTACGTAATTTCAACTCCCTCTCTCTCAAACGCAACGTCGCTCAGTTGCCAGACTATCATAATATTTATATTCCAAAAACAAGCAAAAACGCAGCTAGAGTAATCTTCTTTGGTAGGTATAAAATAACATGGAATCTATGTTGCCAGCTCTCCGTCTATAATCGTAAGTATTTTAATTCTTCCTGAACATGCTTGAGTTTTTTAATACTACCTTTGAATAAAATTTAGCTTGATTGATGTTTAATAAATAATTCAAATGTATTTGCATAAAGAACACTGAGTTATTCCTTAATAACGTATATTGGAATGCTTGATTATAGTGCAGAATGTATAATTTCAATTAATAATTCGTAAAAACTGTCACGAATGTTCCTTTCTGTGTATAGTTCGTGAATATTATTTTATAATTATGCATTTTGTAGTACTTATCAATTCGGTGTAGTTTTCTGAGAGGTTTTAATTTGATAATACTGCAAAAATGTTATCATACATAAAAGTTTATTTCGTGCTCAGAGCCTTTTTGTGTATTTTTGATATTACGAGGGCCACTGAAACGGTTGAAATCAATTTTATCAATGATTTTTTTCAAAATATACCGCATCCTGTTACGTTGACTGCTTTTCTTTGTTGGAAGAGAGGTAATTTTCACATAAGATTTTGCATTATTCAAATTTGAATGTGAATGAAAAAGAAAACTTAAAAAAAATAAACCTTCTTCAAAAAAGCCATTAAAAAGGAGGAAAATAATAAAATGTTGGGGTCAGTTACTAAAACTTTTTATATATCTACTTTAATTTTATTAAATTAGCGCCGACCTCAAAATTTTATTTTTTTCCTCCTTTTTAGTGGCTTTACAATACGACGTAATTTGCATGTTATTAACCGACTTTTGTCTTGCTATTTGATTATTAAACTAAAAAATAAGAAAACCACTGAACCAATTTTAGTAAAATTTATGTGGAACCACCCTGAAGAGATGCCTTATTAAATAAAACAAAAATAATAGAAATCGGTTATGGTAGTAAAATACATACAAAATTGTTCAAAATATACGAATATGTACCGAAACGTAACATTTCCAAAGTTTTAATAAAATGATATATGAACAACTTGTCACCATTTTGAATGATATTCAAATTTTCAAAATGGTGACAAGTTGTTCAAATCATTTTAATAAAACTTTGGAAATGTTACGTTTCGGTACATATTCGTATATTTTGAACAATTTCTTGTGTATTTTAATCTCATTACATGATGTTAATTAATACTGCTCATGGTTTGAACTTCATGGAAGTTAAGATATAACCTTTAATTTTGTACAATAATTTTTGATTACGCCTGAAGATGACATATGAGATGTTGAAACTAGTTGCGAAATTTTAATTTCAATTTTAAATTCTTGCCAAAGGAAGTTTTATTTACCAATTTACAAATAATTTTATTTTTAGTATCTCCATCGTGTCAAACAATAAAAACAATAAAAACAGGAAAAACCCCGTCCAGTAGGCATTCCCTACATGTATTTGGCACCTTAGACATAAAAGAGAGATTGAGGAGTTGTTTTACCCCTATAAAAAAGTTACCAGGGTGGGATTTTTGATATGTTAGGTAGAGAACACCTCTCGACAACATACCAAAAATCCCCCCCCCCACTCCTTCTGCTAACTTTTTATAGGGGTAAACCATTGTATATATAATACTCCTTGCTTGATACGAAAGCGCCTGAATCAATAAGGGTTCCGACGTATATCGTCCTCTCGCTTGTTGGGCTCCGGACCTCTGCCAACTGCGCATGTGTGTGAAGTTATATAGCCAGAGGTGGAAATTAGAGATGAAACGGATATCCGGCTTAAATTTACTATCCGGCCGGGTACCGGATAGTAGGTCTATTACATTTTTTTTATCCTTTTAGTTAATATTAAACCGATTTCTTACGCTATGTGATGTGTCAAAAAGTGACATTTACCTTAAAGGAATCACACGCCGCTACTCACTTTTATTATAAAATCAGCCGAACTACTGAAACGATTTAACTAGAATTTATATGGAACCCAATTCGAGGTATACCCCTATCCAATAAAAAAAGAATTTTCCAAATCGGTTTATATATGACGGAGTTCTGAGGTAACAAACATAAAAAAAAATTCAATACGGTTCATGGGTTCTTGGATTAAAATAAATTGTTATTGATTAATAACTCCTTTATTTATCTTCGTACGACGTTTCGTCTCTTTCGAGACTTTATCAAGTACTGTAACAAAATTATAATTTAAAAAAACTAAAAAACACGCTTTAATGAACTAAAAAGTAAAAAATAATTAATTTTATTGTAAAAAAGCGTGGGGTAGTATGAAAATATGATACAAAGCACCCCACTCTTTTTTACAATAAAATTAATTATTTTTTACTTTTTAGTTCATTAAAGCGTGTTTTTTAGTTTTTAGTGTATTTGCCATAATATGGCACATACACTATTGGCGTCGGTCGGATGGCGGGACCTCGGGGTCGGACCAAAATTTCTTGACGTTTCATAGCCTCCTGAACACTTTGGCACAATTTTTGAAAATGTTTATATATATATATATATATATATATATATATATATATATGTGTGTGTGTGTGTGTACACGATAACTCTCGACAGAGTTAATCGATTGAAACGAAATTTGGTACACACATTGGAACCCATCACCGCAAGAAGCCTATTTAAAATGGGCCCGATCGGATCATTTTCAGGGTTGTATTTAGGGGTTCCAAAAAGTTTTTGGGCCCAAAAATACCGAAAAATTTGTCAGAATCGTTTCAAAATTGAAATTTAACTCTTTAGTAAAGATTAAAATGTGCTGCTAAAATTTTAATAAAATCGGCCAAGCAGGACCGGACTTTCAAATTTTATGAAAACACTAGTTTGTTGATACGGATTTATACTTATGAAAGGGTGTATTTAATTGGGTGTACTGATAAAATCCATGTCTAATATTGAAATTTAGAAAAATTTAATTATTTTAAGGGATGTATTAAGGGGTTAAATTTTTTATTTTGTCAAAAAACAAACTTAAGTTCACATAATAATGCCACAATGCCTGTATTAGCAAATACACTATATTGTCGGCAGGGTTTGGCACTGCGACCCGAGTTTTTTTTAAATTATAATTTATTTTTGCTTTTTAGTCCTGGAGATCCTGGTCAGGATAATGGGACAAACTTATGGAATTATTGTATTGTAATCGGTCCTTGATAAGTGTGCAAAGTTTCAGTTCAATCTGAAGTTTTTTGCTTTTTTTTTTTAGTCCTGGAGATCCTGGTCAGGATAATGGGACAAACTTATGGAATTATTGTATTGTAATCGGTCCTTGATAAGTGTGCAAAGTTTCAGTTCAATCGGAAGTTTTTTGCTTTTTTTTTTAGTCCTGGAGATCCTGGTCAGGATAATGGGACAAACTTATGGAATTATTGTATTGTAATTCTTTCACTATTTAAAAGTCTATTTCTTCATATTCGGCTATATAGCAGATTAAAGGCGCTCGACAATTGAGGTCTGGTTGTATATTAATACGTTAAGGCAAAATAAGGATGAGCGGTGAGCGAGAATGTAAAGCAGGTCCGGGATTTTGCATGCGATTTCTGAACTAAATTGGTTTATGCTGGACGCTGGTTAAACTACATATTGATACAGTAAAGTAGGAGATTTATAGCTCTGGATTATTTTGTTACCAAACCAAAATCTACCTGGGCGAAGCCGACCTGAAAGCTAGTACAAATACAAAAGAGATATTACAAAAAATAGTAATACTACTGAAAAATATATTCTTCAGCTATCTGATTGAGGTTGTACCTAAAAATGTCATAAAAAATTCGACTGATGACCAGTCCTATACTTCCCACCTAGTAAATATTTGCAAAAAATAAACACTCTTTTTTTTATTCTTTGACTAGGCCCAAATAACCTTAGCTGTTGGTGGTCTTTAAAACACAATTTAATTTTTATTCTTTGAAAAAAGCATGGCCCTCTTTTTTGTTTGGTGATCTATTGATGGCTAGCTTAATATAGCAAAAATCATGGTTACCTTGATTTACGTACAATTTTTATTTTTTTTAGTAAAATATTTTTTTTCTCGAAAACTATACATTTTAGAGAAAAAAAATATTTACATTTTTTTCATATTATAACATCTAGAATTCATTTATATTTTTTTTTACCTATGTTAATACGTGACATTGAGGACGTTTTTTTGAATATCTCAGGATCCACTGAACCGATTTGACTCAAAATCTAATCAGATCTAAGTTAAAGGCTGATAAACACAATAGAACAATCGGCATGCCCGTATGTTGTTCCGTTCTTAAGATATCGAAGGCGAAAAATTGACCACATACACACACACACACATACACACATACACACATACACACACACACACATACAGACATCAGTCAGAAAATGATCTTAAACGATTGCTAGGGTCTCAAAACGTGAAAATCTGTTAAAATCTCGAAATATTGTTTTCGGACTGAATCCATTACTTCCCTACCATAGTAGAGGTGGGAAGTAAAAATGTTGACTGTAATCCAGCGATGCCTAGCGGCTAGAATAATAATAATATAAATGATTTAAATCCGTGACTTGAGGTGTATTATCGGCTGTCGCCATCTATTAGCCAATATTAAAAGCTACTATCCAAGTTTCAATCTCTTGTTTCGACATACGAACATAGGTATCGTTAGTGTAATGGTTTTAGGTATGTAACTATAAATTATTATCACTATAAATAATTAAAGAATATAACGATATTTTTAAATTTTATTTATATGATTATTTCATTCTAAATATTATAAAAATTAAATTTTATAATCTGTATTTGAAAATTGTAGAAAAAAAATCAATCCGTTTCGACCGTGACAGGACTCGAACCTGCAATCTTCGGATCCGAAGTCCGACGCCTTATCCATTAGGCCACACGGTCTACACGTCTCGACTCGCTTTTTATGGTATATCAATAAAATTAGATTCATAACAAATCGAAAATAACATTTATATCAAATTTTTGATACAATAAATAAAATTCATTTGTTTTAAAAATTATTATAATAATAATAAGTCCATCATCTAGAACACTTGACGAAACGTTGGCAGTATCGTAAATTGAAATATTCTACAACCACGAAGTCCTTATTTCCTGCTACTTTAACAAATAATTAGTAAATAAAATAATCTAATAAAAAATTTAAAAAAATAGGTACAACTACGGTCAAGACAAAAACTCTAGCAAGGTACAAATGTGAAAATTAGTCGGATAAAAACATTAAAAACAATAATTTATTAATGAGAGATTAGCAAAATTGTCGCGGACCTCCACTAAAAAAAGCAACATAGTAATAAAGTAATATATCAGACCTCTGTTGTCGAGCGTCTATAATTTACAATATCTATATAACAGTAAAGTAATATACTTTATTTTAGTAATTTACTAGTTTCTGAAGCCACAAGGGATGAGGGTCCATAAATTTAATAATGCGAATTTTTGGCCCTAATAGATCCTTTACTAATAATAATTAATAATTATCTTTTTTCAATTTTGAATGTTTGTACTCTAAGCCCTAAGGTTTAACTCTTTTGACGGGATTTGTACAATGTTTAGACCAGCAAACCTAGCTGTCAAAAAAATTATAATTTAAAAAAACTAAAAAACACGCTTTAATGAACTAAAAAGTAAAAAATAATTAATTTTATTGTAACAAAGCGTGGGGTGCTTTGTATCATATTTTCATACTACCCCACGCTTTTTTTACAATAAAATTAATTATTTTTTACTTTTTAGTTCATTAAAGCGTGTTTTTTAGTTTTTTTAAATTATAATTTATTTTTGCTTTTTAGTCCTGGAGATCCTGGTCAGGATAATGGGACAAACTTATGGAATTATTGTATTGTCATCGGTCCTTGATAAGTGTGCAAAGTTTCAGTTCAATCTGAAGTTTTTTGCTTTTTTTTTTTTAGTCCTGGAGATCCTGGTCAGGATAATGGGACAAACTTATTGAATTATTGTATTGTCATCGGTCCTTGATAAGTGTGCAAAGTTTAAACTAAATCTGACCGTTCAAAGTTGGTCAAAATCAAGTTCAAAGAAGTCGGTTACAAACTGACAAACCCGCAAGCCCGCAAACAAACATACAAGTGAAGCTAATATAAGCGTGTTAATTACCTGTTTTTCCCGATTCAAGCGCATTTTTTCTATTATATGCACAGTGGCGGATTTAGGTTCGACGCCGCCCTAGGCCCTTGCCGATGTGCCGCCCTTTTTTTCTATGTCAAAATTATATTATGAGTTATTTTTTTCCACATATTAGTTATTTTTCCACAGTGTAACAGTGGGAGAGAAAATAATAAAATTCAATCTCACAGTTAATGGAAAACTTAATCAATTTTGACTTTCCAGCGCCCGGGAAAAATGTTTAGGTTCAGGCGCCTTCTTAATTTTGCCGCCCCTCAAATGTTACCGCTCTAGGCCCGGGCCTCGCGGGCCTAGGCCTAAATCCATCACTGCAGTAATTTATATGCATGAGCACAATCACGAATGTAAAATTTTTACGCTGACTAAGTAATTTATTTAAAGCTGAATTTTTGTATAGTGACCCTATTGGCCATGAAGACTAAAAATGCTGGTAATGCAACGGAAGCGTTACTACGCGTGTAACCAATAGCAACGCTATAAAATATAAATAAATAAATTGTATAGTCCAATTACTCTTAGAATGGTACCGATACGTCATCAATGTATTGGCGTCAATCATCAAAAGGCCACCTAAAAAGGGAAAAAAACAAAAAAATGACTTTTTTTTTGTTTTTTTTCATTTTTTTCAGTAACCCTTTGCACACTACGCCAACGCCACTGGGTCAGGTAGGCGGCGTCCAAATAAATAGGCGTTTTCTGTCAATGACGTAGCGGTATCATTCTTAAAGTAATCGCGGATTCTAGTCAAGGCGTCGTGAAATGGGGTGACGCAAAATATAATAGTATGTATCGAGTTTGCTAAGCACTCTGACACAGCAACCGAGGTAGCCGTGCCCATAAAAAAACATTAGTGTACCGAGTATAAGATTTAAGGTTCGCGCCTGGATTTGGAGTAATATAAAATATTAAATTTAGTTAATTTTTTTTTATTGTTAAAAATAATAAATCGAGAAACATTAAATTACTCTTGATTTATTTTTTTGCCATACCCACTACAAAATATCTACTTTCGAATTTCGATGCATGTAAACCGACCTGTATTGGGTAATTTAACAGGCTGCAGGCGTGCAAAAGTGTTTTCATTACATAGTAATTGTGCGGTAAGTAAACGGTTGCCATAGCAATTTCTGTTTATTCGCTCTATCCGCCTGCGATTACATACTCAGGACCTACTGTAAAAGTAAAGATGCCGATGCAAATGAACTGTCAAAATTTTTTGAAAATGAAGTGAAAAGTAGTTATTTTGTAGTGGGTATGGCAAAAAATACCATATATATCTCGTGCGTAATGGTATTATGACTCGTGTGATTGTATAAAAACTCGCTATCGTTCGTTTTTATACATACTGTAAGAACAAATTTATGTTCTTACTATCACCACGAGTGATAAGAATGTATGATTTATTATTTCCCGAGAAATTCTCCGCCTGCGAAGCGAAGTCGGGCTGGTGGTGTGGTAATAGTAGAATTCTGCCAATACGCTAAATATTAATACAATACTCACTCGCTTCGCTCGTTCGCACGAATTTTATTAATACATTACTCACTCGCGACGCTCGTTCGCTCGAATTTTATTAATACAATACTCGGGCGAAGCCGGTCCGGCCAATTATTATTAGCCTATGTTCTAAAGCAAAGTATCACCTATCGACCAGTGAAAAAATTTTGAAATCAGTTCAGTCGTTTCTGAGATCACTTTTTTACTCGTGCGAAGCCGGATCGGCCAATTTCATAATTAAGAAACCTTCGTGCACAATAGCTCACCAAAGTTTCATCGCAATCGGATGAATGGTATAGGAACGCATACGGGACGGACACACAAACATTAATTTTTTTTAACAGAGGGTGATTGGATAAGCAGCAAATAGACCAGTCATAATCAATTCCTGCATTTTTGGAAATTTTACCAAATATTATCAAATGTAGTTATGTTTTAATCGAATAATATTGAGTAATTTCGATTGTATAATAAATATTGAAGAAAAAAATTGAAGAAACCGGTAACAAGTTGATACAGGTGTAAACTTTATTAAATTCGCGACTGTACATCTTTTTGGAATCTACTCGTCAAGTTTTTTCATTTTACTGACTTGATTTTTGCGTTCTGACAACATATAGCGTCTAGCGTCCGCCATATTGGATTTTACATGACGTTATATATCCAGGGTAACTCGTGCGATATGACGAATCAATCGATACCACATTTATCAAAATACGCAAAGTTGTTTAGATTCTACGTGGGAATAAAAAATTTCAATCGTATATTAACATACCTGCATGCATAACACGCATGAAAGCATAATAATTAATAACCCTGTTTTGCTTTCGCGCAGTCGGGTAAAAAAATATAAGAAAGATACAGGGATGTGAAGGTGACAAGTGAAATACGCTTATTTACGTTATAAATTTTAGACGAGTATTTGTAGTTTTCGGTAATTAAATTTACCCATACGCAGGGCCGGATTAACCATTAGGCAGAGTAGGCAACTGCCTAGAAGCCCCGCATCGGCTAGGGGCCCCACGCGCGCACAAAAGAAATTGAAAATGTTTCGTAGAGTGAAAATTTAATTGGAAAATTTGTATCCTCAATGACAATAGGTATTATTGCTTTTTTTCGACGCATGCTGTCAGTTGATGAAATACTTCATACTTACAGAACAGAACCATCTAGTATCGAGTAGTAGAACTAATAATATGGATGAGTTACGTAGCGTATTGTATGAATCATACAATACGCTACGTAACGCATTCATATTATTAGAACAGGACAGGATACCAAATTTAGAGTCGATCAGACCTCTGAAAGTTACCCACATCCCTTCATCAACTTGAAAAGAGCTGATCATTTTCAAACGGCTGAAAAGGGGGCCCGAGAATTGCATTGCCTAGGGGCCCCGACATGGTTAATCCGGACCTGCCCATACGCTGTGACGAGTTGTCACTGTTCTAATCGATAGTAACTCTATGTCACAAGAAAACGAGGATGAAATTGAAACCCAAAGTTTATCTTTTTAAAAGATTGTCGAATGAGGATGAAGGTAAGGAGATGAATGTGTAGGGGTTTTGATTGGTTTATATTAATGTATTACAAAACGTATAGGTAGTAAACTGTAGAGATTTATAAAATAGGAATTGCTTCCAAGATAAAAATATTCAAATTGATTTGTATTTATATTTATGTCATAGCTGAAATGGAAAAAATTCGACTGATGACCAGTCCTATACTTCCCACCTAGTAAACAATAATTAACTAGAAATTACCGTGGTAACGAATACAAATTTGTTTATTATCTATCTCATTCTGGCCGTGCGCGACAAGTATACAGGGAAGATACACGCAGCATATATTTTTACAAATATAACACTCTTTTTTTTATTCTTTGAAAAAAGCATGGCCATCTTATTTGTTCATTGATCTACTCATGATGGCTAGCTTAATATAGCAAAAATCATGGTTACCTTGATTTACGTAAAATTTTCTTTTTTTAGTAAAATATTTTTTTCTCGAAAACTATACATTTTAGAGAAAAAAAATATTGAGATTTTTTCATAATATTATAACAACTATTATTATATTTTTTTTACCTATGTTAATACATGACTTTGAGAACGTTTTTTTTAATATCTCAGGATTTGGCTCAAAATCTAATCAGATCTAAGTTAAAGGCTGATAAATACAACAGAACAAAATGGCCGTATGTTGTTCCGTTTTTACGATACCGAAGACGAAAAATTGACTACACACATACAGACATCAGTAAGAAAATGGTCTTAAACGATTTCTAGGGTATCAAAACGTGAAGATCTGTTAAAATTTCGAAATATCTTTTTCGGACTAAATCCATTATTTGATACTTTCCTGCCATAGTAGAGGTGGGAAGTAAAAAAACTAATATCGGAATCGACTCGGTATCGGTGGCGAGAGTATGTAAAACGAAATTGAATGATTAAGATTTTTTACGAGATACTCGATCAAGACTCGCGCTTTCTACTTTTGTTAGTCCAGGCATAATCTAGAACGAGACAGGAGTATGTCTCACTGCGTGCTCTTTATCATCCAAGGGAGGGGGCAATGGGGCAGTTCAAATGGCCCCCCCGAGCCACTTTTATTTATTTATTGTAGATTATAGACGCGTCGACATCTAAGGTCATTAGCGTTTTTCAACTACACTAAATAACAGCTAACTTAAAACTAAATAACATCACAAAACATCCATGAGCGCAGGTGGGATTCGAACCCACGGCAGCTCCCCCGAACCACAGTTAAATAATAATATTTTACCCAATTTTTGGTTTCATATACACAAATCATAAAATCAGAACGAATCTCCTGAAAGATAGGTAACTCTCATAAAAATTGCCACCCCCCCTGAGTGAAAATCTGGTCCGCGCCTGAAAGACCGTCGTTAGGGTGAATTAAATTTTGAATAGCATTTTTTCTATTTCAAATTTAATGGGAAATAATTTTGCTTATGTCGACTTTTATCGTTCAATTAACTATCCGATTACAAGCATGATAAGATAAACTGTTTAAGTTTCTTAATACATCGTGTTTAATTTTGACGTCAAGTTCAAAAAAAATTTAGCGGACTATAAAATAAATATCAAGAGAGGTTGTAATGACGTTTAATTCACAATTTTAATTGATTGTTAGTTTATCTAGAGATACTCTTGAGGTTTTAAAATTGTATATTTGTATTTTTGTGCGAGGAAATAATTTAATTTAGCAATGAAATGAGATTTCTCTCTTACGGCAGTGTAGATAAACCTTTTATTATTTACTATTTAATTATTATAGGAGGTATTATCTGATCGTTTTGAAGTAAAATTTTTATCTCAAGTATACAGACATTATTTTGTCATGTAATAAAATCGCGTGATATAATTTCAATTTAAAGACTTAAATTATACTAACGACCCGTCTCGGCTTCGCCCGGGTGGTACTTATGAAATTATGATTTACTAGCGGTCACCCATGGCTCCGCACACGTATATTTAGTATATTGTTAATTTGTTATCCCCCCGCGAGAATCTCTCCCCCTGCGTAGTTTCCAATTAGTGAAAGAATTTTTATAATCGGTTTAGTAGTTCCAGACATAAGAATTTGATTTAATAGCTCCCCCGCAAGAATTTCTCTTCCCGCTTCCCGCTAGAATCTCTCCCACTGCGTAGCTTTCTATTAGTGAAACAATTTTTAGAATCGGTTCAGTAGTTCCAGAGATCTACAATATCTATACCACGATTTTAAATTGTGAAATAGTCTATTTACGCTTTGAAAAAACTCGTACGGTATATTCTTACCTGCATAGTCTCAAATTAAGATTGTGAATGATTGTGATAAAATTCGTGAAATTTTGAAACAAGCAATATAATATTTTTTTAGAATAAATAGAAATGTTCAGTTTCAGTTTTTTTTATAAAAAACAGCATATTTTGATAATTTTTTATTTTACTGAAAATAATTCCGTACTAAAATGGTAAAAAACGGAGCCCACAAATGGTGACAGAACTCTTTTGTGCCCAATACGCGATGTCTTTTTTTTGAAAAATATTTAATTAATCCAGTCCCCTATGAACATCAAAAAATAATGTCATAAATTCAAATACAATTCCAAAGCCAAGGTTAGCACCATGGAGGTTAGCACATTCGCGATTTGCACGAAAGTCGAAACCATTGCAACAAGGAGGTTTGAAAATATTTTTAATCGGAATGAGTCATTTTTTTACCGCTGATTTTTGTGGCAGCACCGGTCGAGCCTCAACTCAAATAGAGATGCATGATTAGTAAATAAAGCTCTTGAGAGAGATGCACATAGTTAGGCTGTCGGTTCTTTATGAATTGGAGGCTCCACGTTTCAAACAACGGACATTAGGTGTCTTACCCATATTACTTAGTCAATGGTAATAGTACGCCGGCTGAAACTTGTTTTTATAAATAGTTGACATAATTGTGAGTTGAAAAATAATCGTCAGCTGCATCGTGGAAGTGAGATTGTGCGCATTGTGTGGGATGGTCGCATGAACTTGTAAAAAAACACGTAAAATAATGCGCATTTCACTTTTTTGCACTGACAGCAGCTGAGGCAATTTCGTTACCTAGGATTATGATTATATCGCTGTAATAATCCTAGGTAACGTAATTGTTTCAACTGCTGTCAGTGCAAAAAAGTGAAATGCGCATTATTTTACGTGTTTTTTTACAAGTTCATGCGACCATCCCACATAGGTCGAGAGGTAGGCGTAAATTTATATAGCTCATTTGTGACAGGATGAAATTTTCAGGGAAGGTAGAATCTAGTATGACAAAGAATAAGTGCTAGGGTTGCCTCGTCAAATCCTGGTGCGAAGGCCGGGAGGAGCTCACTTCCGGTGCAAAATACACATATTTCATTAGCTCATAATTATCTTTCGTCATTATATGACAGTATACAATTGACGCCATATTGTAGATCTCGAAGAGCTGTATTGAAATACCTAGGGTTGCCTAAGGAAATTTTGGGTAACACATTGAAAACTTATAAATTATATTTGTTTTTTTGACATTTTTAAAGCTGTCAAATAACATTATGTATATATGTATACTTATATATTGTAACCGTTCTGAAATGAGTTATCGGCCTTGTGTTTGGCAAACATTCATACGTATGTCTAGTTATTTATAACTTTATGTTTTCAACGCATTTGGTTTCTAACTCATATCCGTATAATTACGCAGGAATTGCCTGAATCTGGTATTGACAATTTTCCCAAGAATTTATGTATTTTAGGGTAGCAATTTCTTATTTTTATTTTTCAACGTAATTCAACGTGCACCTCTTATATAAATTAGTATAAATTACTTACTTGAAGGTCGTAGTAACCTGTAATAAAAGTTTTAAAAAAGGTGGTTTGGAGTTTGTTTCGAAAAGAGAAAAAAGGTTGATTTTTGTTTGTGATTTTAAATTTGGTTTGACACTAAAAACTAATTGAAGCATTTGACTTTAGTGAACCTCGGTTAATATTTTTTCTTGAAATTCAACTTAATCAGACACAGGTATAAAGTTAACTAAGCGAATATAAAACCAAAATAACTATAATGAAAAAATGGGAAATAATAATAATTTACTATAATAAAAGAAAAAACCGATTGATTTGTGAGTCAGAATTGTCAATCTTTATTATGGCAACTTTTCAGCAACTATTTTGTTGCCTTCTTCAAGCCTAAAATTACATTATTATAATTATGTAATTTTAGGCTTGAAGAAGGCAACAAAATAGTTAAAAATTACATTATTAGAATTATGTAATTTTAGGCCTGAAGAAGGCAAACATTGCCAATGATTGACAATTCTGATTCACAAATCAACCGGTTTTTTAATTTTATTATATTACATACGTGAGTGATCGACATGAGTTTCAATATAGTTTACTATACATTAAACTATTCAAAAATGTTCCGAACAAATATTAACGTGCTATTAAAATATTTATTTTTTTTTTTACAATAATATTATGTAAACATTTTTAAACAAAACGTAGTTTAAAAAAGTCAAGAAAATCATGAAATAAAAATTAAATATATTTTTTTTAATAAAGGTATCTCTTTATGCTAGTTAAATTAGAAAATAATGCGAGATATTTTTTGTTGAAAATTGAATTTTTAACATTTTTAATATAGGTAAGGTGCTAAAAAATATCACATTAATAATTTTTCAATAAGAAAAAAAACAATACATAATAATCTATCTGTTTTTTTAATAATAAAAAAAAAAAAAAAACGATGCATGACACATTACCGCTGATAATGTTAGTAAAAAAACTATAATTATTGACCACGTAGTTTCAAAATGCAATAACAAATGACATTTGGCGACGTTCCATTTAAACGACTTTACACCCGTACCTAAAGATGTTTCACATCAAAAATTTAAATTTTTGCATATACTGATACTACTTTACAAAATGTATAACTTTTCTTTTCCGTGATACAGGATTTAACTATTATATTTTATCCAATTTTGAGCAGTTATTAACAATTTATAATTTTCGAAATGTCATTTTCTTAAAAACTATGGTTACCATGCTGGACAAAGGGCCACTTTGTAATTTTGAGCTGTTTGAATTTATACATATATACATATACACATAAAAATTGACATTTTGCACCGGAAGTGGCTTATCCCGGCCGTCGCACCAGGATTTGACTAGGCAACCCTAGCGCTTTTTCTTTGTCATAATTAATACTACCTTCCCTGAAAATTTCATCCTGTCACAAATGAGCTTCATATATTAACGCCCGCCTCTTGGTCTAACACAATGCGCACAATCCCACTTCCACGATGCAGCTGACGATTATTTTTCAACTCACAATGATGTCAACTATTTATAAAAACAAGTTTCAGCCGGCGTATACTATTACTTAAACATTTTTTTTTCACTTTCGCAGCCTCTCACACCCAAACCCACCGCTACTTGAGCAGCTGACGGTCGGTTTACTGATTAGTTGTACGAGATCAACTATCGACATCAAAATCAGCCGACTTACTATGATTTTTTCATTTGCAACGCAAACTCCCGGACTAACAGGCTTGGCGTAGCGGCAATTCACCTAACGACGGTGGTTGTTGAAGAATATGAAAAAACAGTGTTTCAGATTTTTCCTCAAAGTTACATATTATGATTTTGAAAATTGATGATTTTTAACCTCGTAAAAGTTGATCCCCTAATTGACCTATCTCTCGCAATAAGAGCGAGAGGTCGTTATTGCTTGTTCTGCAAGAAAAGAAAGAAAAAATATGGTTGCGCACGTATACCATGTCCTGACACCTATCCAGCAGCAGTTAGAATTTTGGAAACTATTGTTAACAGTAAAAACTCGGGTCGCAGTGCCAAAACCCTGCCGACAATATAGTGTCAAAATAAAAAATTTAACCCCTTAATACATCCCTTAAAATAATTTTTTTTTCTTAATTTCAATATTATTATCAATACAACCTCTGTACCAAATTAAATACACCCTTCAGTAAGCAAATCACTATCCGCAAACTAGTATTTTTATAAAATTTGTAAGTCCGGTTCTGTCGGGCCGATGTTATTAAAATTTTAGCAGCACATTTTGATCTTCACTGAAGGGTTAAATTTCAATTTTGAAACAATTCTGAAATTTTTTTTTGTATTTTTGGGCCCAAAAACATTTTTTAACCCCTAAAAACCACTCTTAAAATGGTCCGATTAGGCCCATTTTAAATAGGCTTCGTGCAGTGATGGATTTCAACGTGCCTACCAAATTTCGTCAAAATCAATTAGCTCTTTCGAAAGTTATAGCCCGTACACATATATATATATAAATATATATAAACATTTCCAAAAATGGTGCCAATGTGTTCAGGAGGCTATGAAACGTCGAGAAATTTTGGTCCGACCCCTAGGTCCCGCCATCCGTCCGACGCCAATAGTGTATGTGCCATATGGCAAATACACTAATAAGCATTGAGAAGGGATTGACAAGTGACATTCTTGACAGATGTAAATAGACTATTGCCTAGTTGCTATGGATCATCTGTGAACACGGTAGGTATGCGCGAGCAATCCAGGTAAATAAAAAATTATTAAAAAAAAAAACCCGGCTGCGTAAAAATCGAACTTAAAAGATGGAAACAAATTTGAAAACGAATTATTTCCAATGTAATAAATATGCGGTGTCAGTACACAACATCAGTTATACTATATGTCAACAATAATTTATTTTTTTCGCATGTCGCATATAGCACAAATGCCTGTATAACATGCAGAACTCACGGTGAATTTATCAAATTTGTCAGGTGCATCATCATAACAGACATAATAGGTGTGTTTGTTGGCAAGTTTTGAATTGGTACGGAACTGCTAAACCGTGTGTTAGTGTTGACAATATTAATTACAGAACTCTTCCGACACAACTGCGTGTGTGTTTTAAAGACCACCAACAGCTAAGGTTATTTGGGCCTAGCACCAATTCATATTTTCAATTCATTATTTTTTTTTTTAATAATAAATTGAAAATCCAATTGACACTTTTACCAGCTCTCGGGCTAGAACCCGGGAACTGGGGACTTGTAATAGAGGAACCATAGTAACACCATGTAAACAACAGCACTGCTACACGCTCGGCTATTCTCAAACCCTACGCAACTGCGTGTTTGGTAGTGAAATTATCGGATTCTTCGGACTGTTTCAACTTGGTACTAGTAGTTCTATACCTATAAGAACCTAGAACTGCTAAAAGTTCAAAATCAAACAGTTTGAAGAATCCGAGCAATTGACCAAAAACGAAGAGTTTTGTATTGCCAACACACGCCTTAGTTTGATTTTTTAACATAAGTTCAAATATAAAATAATGATACATTTTTAGAGTGTTGGGTCTCCAATTAATCACTATATGAATATTATGAAGTATTAGATATACCTTGTATTAAGTCCGTCTTGTGACTTCTTGTGATTTAACATGACGCGTTTCAGCAACGTGTTGCCATCTGAAGATGGTAACTCGTTGCTGAAACACGTCGTGTACTTCATAATATAAAATAATGAATATTTTTAAGAGTTGGGATTTTTATTCACTTTTGCATTATTATTATTATTACTATTATATCTTCTAACATAACAGCTATAGGAGAAGGTACCATCATAAGATTGAGCTGAACTGAGCTTAAATGGATATAGATGTGAGAAGTGAGTATAAACATATTATGTCGAGCAAGCAAATATAATACGCAAACGATGATGAGATGAAAGGACCGCGCCAGGATAAATTGGTTTCCGCGCGTTCAGTGACATATTAATGCAATTCTGATCCTGAATCCTGTTATTCCATACACACAGACACGTGCATATAATATCACGTGTGCTATATAATAATATACAGGCAGAGTCAAAATCAAATAATAAAACTTTTTATAAAAAAAATTGAATCGTTTTCAAAAAAAGCCACTAAAAAGAGAAAAATAATTAAGTTTGAGATCGGTGCAATTTTAATTAAGTACTGAAACTTCTTATATAGGAGATTGACATCGACCTTAATTTATCTTTTTATTTTTTCGGTGGGTTTTTTTTTGAAAACGGTTCAATTTTGTGAAGTAAAACTTCTTAGGCGGCATAAGTATTTGAAATAATTTAATAATTTATAGTAATAAACATAATTTATAAATAAGTTTACAAATATAAATATGTAATTCAATAATTTTGTCTTGTATGATTATGGCGATCGTAATCAAATAATAGTAGATTGTATATCTGGATGTGTAATGGGCTATATTACGACGAGGGATGACAGTATGTAAAAACGAATCGTAATGCCATTAACCACGAGATATATAATATATGGTATTTTTTGCCATACCCACTACAAAATTCTTACTTTTCACTTCATTTTCAAAAAATGTTGCGACAGTTCATTTGAGTCGCCATCTTTACTTCTACAGTATTCCATGAAGTTCGTGAGTATAAGTAATGGCAGGCGCACGCAGGCGTACTTATATAGAGCGAATAAACAGAAGTTTTGCAAATTTTGTCTCCTCAACTTCAATCACAAACTTGTCAAATAAGTAATCCTTCTTTTGTCGTCACATTGTAATGACTATCTTCATATTTTCTTCTATTGTTAGAAGTCTGTGTATAAAGCGTTCTTTCTTTCATTCTAACTCATAATGATCTTGCAGTAGAATCCACAAATTTAAAAAAAATATCTTTGCGCCACTTTGAGGTTATTGATTATCTACATTAACTTTAAACTTTAAAATACTATTGACTAATTGACATTTAATCAAAAGTACTTTTTACCGATACAATTGGGCAAAAGTGATTTTGACTGCAATTCCAGTTAAAAGAGCATAGACCCTATAGCCTGCAGTTAAAACTACTTTAGACTATTTTCGTCAGTCAAAAGTTGTTTTGACTGGTTAAGAGTTCTGACTGTAGGTTTAGTAGTTTTTTTTCTAGTAATCAAATATTTCAAGGTCCAGGAAATTTAGAAATTATAAAGTGGTCAATTATGATATTTTTATATATTACTAGCGGACCCGTCCCGGCTTCGCTCGGGTGGTATGAAATTATGATTTAATAGCGGTCACCCATTACTCCGCTCACGTATATTTAGTATAGCTGATCCGGCAAACGTTGTTAATAATTTCTAGGAATAATTACATTACTCACTCGCTTCGCTCGTTCGCTTGAATATTATAAATAAACTACTCACTCACTTCGCTCGTTCGCTTGAATATTATAATTACATTACTCACTCGCTTCGCTCGTTCGTTTGAATTTTATTAATACACTACTCACTCGCTTCGCTCTATCGCTTGAATATTTTCGCCTACTCACTCGCTTCGCTCGTTCGCTTGAATATTATAAATACACTACCCACTCGCTTCGCTCGTTCGCCATAAATGTATTTTTTAAAGCTTAATATAAAAATCGCGATTAAAAATCAGGGGTTGATCGTATAAGGGTGAAAATTTAGAGTTGTATGTATTTTTCAATGCTGAATCATGAAAAAATTAAAACAAAAAATTTTGTCAAAAAAATAAAAAAAAATTTTTTGGGGTGGACCACCCTTAACATTTAGGGGGATGAAAAATAGATGTTGTCCGATTCTCCACCCTACCCGATAAGCACACAAAATTTCATCAAAATCGGTCCAGCCCTTTCGGAGGAGTTCAATAACGTACACCGCGACACGAGAATTTTATATATAAGATTAAGATTGAGGGGAAACCTCCGTGGTATTGTAGTTATTGATCCTGTGCCACGGAGGTTTCCTTTCAATAGTCGTAATATATAAATATATCATAAACGATCACTTAGTAATTTCTAAACATTTCCTGAACTTTGAAAATTATCACCTTATGATATGCCCTTTTCAGTGTATTTGAGTCAGTTTCTTTAAAAATATTTGTCGTGCAAAAATTATTGTCCTGTATATTTTATAAAGCACTCACAGTGAATGCAATGAGTAAAGCTGTACCAGTGGCTCATGGACGTCTTTATATTAGATCTTTATAAGAAATATAACCTTACCAAATCAGTTTGTAAGTGAAATATTCTACATATTATATTATAATATAGGGACCTCCATCAATGTACAATTCTTGTTGTGGCGATTCAAAAACAAAAATTAAGTTAAAGGAATAGTTAAGAGCTTAAGGCTCATCAAAATTACTTACTATATTATTTTATTTGGTAAAAAACATTCATAGCTATAATTTGTAAGAGTGTTTGTGTAATTCTACAAATAAGTGATTCATAAAAGTTTAAAATTCCATTTAAAATTCCTTTCAGAATGAAGAAATTCCAAAGTGACTCTAGATATTAGATATACCTATGTAGGACGATTTATCCCTATAGATATTTCAGAAAAATCTCTTTTCTTCCAATCTGTCAAAAAAAACAACTTTATATTATGTAAATTTTAGTCAAAGCTTCGGCTTCGGCCGTATTTGGCCAAAAATTGAATCTTTGGCAAAACATTCGAGCTCGACCAAAATAAGGCCGAATGTTTAGTCGAAGCAGAATATCGAATTTACTGAATAATCGAGAGAGTATTATTTTATTTCTGCAAATAAAGAGTTAAAAAAACACGAAATGGAAAAAAAATACTTCTCAAATTCAATTCAATTATGTTTAGCTTACAAAATATACAATCACGCAGGTACGTTCCCTCACTTCTTTAGCATTATACAATAGGTACCTTCGGATTTGGGCGAAAGTGAGAAAAAAAAAACCGAAGTTCGGCTGGGGATTTGGTCAAAATACTGGCCTTTGGTCGGATTACTAATATGCCATCACTGCATAGTGAATATGTCGCAGGCAAATATCTTTTGCCTAGGCGAAAGCTATCTGCCTGGGCAAATGACTTTGTAAAATAATTTCTATTTTAAAACCCATTTGCCGGAAAATGGCATTTGCCGTAATCGTGGTTAGGCAAATGACTGCGATAGTTTATTAACGTAGTATATTATCGTCCATTTACTGTTCTTAGATTTTTCATCAATTTTATGACAATATAAGAAAATATTTAGATTTTTATTGTTAACTTATAGTTTTTGCTAACTTTTATTCATAAGTGTCATGATCGTGATAAACATTGATTAAATAGCATTCAGGTTGTTAATTTATAATTTGTTACTTTGCTTTAATTATGATGAAATTCCTCAAGACCGTTTTATTTCATCGAGAGAAGTCCGGGGAGTTAATGTTTTCGGGGCAAGGATTTTCAAAATGTCAATGTCAGCCGTCAAAACGTCAGTGTAATATCAATCGTTGTACTTGTTTTAAGTTTAAAAATGTGTGCAATAGTAACTGCCATTTTAGCAATTCTT
This sequence comes from Mongoloraphidia duomilia, assembly GCA_039654895.1. NCBI lineage: Eukaryota > Metazoa > Arthropoda > Insecta > Raphidioptera > Raphidiidae > Mongoloraphidia > Mongoloraphidia duomilia. Next base: position 19,008,342 of record CM077522.1, on the reverse strand, counting down.
GTCAAAACAAATAATTTTGTTATTATAATTTTTATACTATTTACCATTTTGTATTTGTAATTTGCTTGTGCAATAAACATACAGCTTTTTTTTTATTAAGAAAATGTTTTATTGTTATTTGCCTAAAAAAGATTCAGGCAAATACCGTAAGCCTAGTGAATTAGCATTTGTCTAGTCATTTAGCAAATAAAAAAAGAAAAAACCACTTGCCTAGGCAGATAGCATTTGCCTAGGCAAATGCCATTTGCCTAGTATAACCATTTGCCTGCGACACATACATTTACTCAGTACGCATCGACATGGCCCATATCGGCCAAGCCAAAGTTTATAATGATAGGATCGTTCGAGGCTGGGACCTCTTAGATCACAATATTATGTAATAATGCATTAAGAAGACCGCATATCTGCGTACATTCACAGCTATACAACGCGGACGTGTCGGTTAGACGTGAGCTATTTGTAGGAATGAAGGATGAAGGAGCTTATTGGATTGTTATGGATTTATAATGGAAATATGATGAATGTAAATCACACACACATATACCCATACAAGCGTCTTCCACTTTGTACTGTTGGACGGGGACATATACTGCGGATCGTGGGCCGAAAAGTATCAAGTATTGTCATAAATTACTAACAACAGATATTCTTAAGTGATTACTGAGAACATTTTATTGCGGACAGTACTGATTTTTATTCTTTGGAATAATGGTGTTGTTTTTTCATATCTTCATAATAAAAATAAATAGAATGTTATCTTAAAAATCAACCGAAAATTAATTATACCTAGAACGATTCTTTGTAATGCGTGGGTTATCTACAAAGTCAGCCTTTCGACTTTATAACACTCACGGAAGTACTTGGTTCTTAACTTTCGTTAAGGTTTGTAACCGAAAACACTCTTCTTTAGGAAGTACGCGTTCTTACACAGAGGGGACCATTTATCTACAAATTAAGCGGAATTTCGATGCAAATCCATTCGGCATATTATATAAGGACGAGTACAAGGAATAACTTCGAGAACGAACTGAGGGAATTACAGTAGGTACATATACTTCCAATATTTGTGGTTCTTGGAGAAATAATTGAGGAAGCAAATAATATCCTTGTCGAATAGTACTTAGCAAAGCAGAATAGTGGTTTTAATAATGGCATGCATACAAACAGACATGTTAGTTGGATATGCGCATGAAAGATGTGGAATACAGAAGTATTACTTATAAGCACATACGTATGTTATGTGAATGAATATTGGAATTTATAATACCTAAACTTTGTAGGCCGAATATATTATTATGCCGAAATTACTTCCGGTGAGGTTTGAAACCACAATGATGAATAATTAATTTCGTTTATAAAGAATACTGATAAAACAATAGAAGATCCGCCAGAACTGTGTTTATTCTATAATAAGCCCCGTTTGAGATAATCTATATGGTACTTATATTATGTAATATTAATAGTTAATTAATATTAGAGAGAAGGGAGAATTCCTTAAAGAATTTTGCATCCACAAGCACCCAAAACTGGGTTCGTCACAGTCATACAAGGGATTGTTGCGAAGTAAGCTGAAACCATATAGGTACTTTAAAATATATACCACGCTTTGTCCATTTACTCAATGTGCAGTGAGTGAAGCCCACAAAGAGAGCAAAACTATATCTGTGTCTCTTTTGACAAAATAATTCTGCATTTATTCCGATAATGTTTACACAAGAAGCAACAAGTGTTTTATTAGAAACAGTATTTATAAAATTTCGCAATATTTGCATTTTGAAATGATCACAATTAATAAATTATATTTTAGCGGATACAAGACCCATTAAAGAAGATAATTGTTTAAAATCCGCATTACCATTGTGAATTATAATATACTAGATAGGTTAGATAACAACAATATGAATGAATACCTCAATGGAAATCGTCAGTAATAATGACACAATTCATCAAATTGTCATTATTATTCACAATATTTATAATATGTGTCGTAAAATGTTTTTATACAACAAAAAAAATGTATATAAACATATATGTAGAGTAAACATGACTAAAACGGATATCAACTTTTTAATTTATAGACAGTTCTCGAATTATGTATTCCTAGGTTTACGAGCTCTTTTTTTTCAGGCGTGAACCAAATCAATAGCAATTATTGCATTAAATAATTTAACATTAGTAAATACCTAATTGTAAACTATGCGTGTACTATAACACAGTGTGTGTTTTTTTATTGACTCACTACAATTTTCCGCTTTACGAGTTTTCGCATTACAACCTCGAATTACGAATAAATTCACTCGTGAAGTCGTGTATTACCTATATAAAGTTTGATACATTAATTTTTCAATAATATTTACAATAAAATTTTGCCAACCCGATGTCATGTTCACGCTGAACGGCCGTTTTAAAGCTAATAATAAAATATACCCCGTGCATGTAAATAACAGTAACTTACTATTTGGCCGACATTTTGAAATCTGCTTACAGAAAGACCGAATAATTAAAAATTAAACACACTAGGCCTTAACAATGGAAACTGCTCCGAAGATGTAAGTTCATTACTGAGCTTCATTGAGACTGGATCTTTAAAAAATACTTAAATTACAGTAGTTCTAGCGTTCTAGCCTTCTAGCTCAGAAGGATATTATGATTTCAACCGCTTATCTTTTGTCAATCTGTAACTGGCGTTATCACTAGGGTGGAGCAAATTTTTGAAGTTTTGAAACTTGAAAACCCTACGTTAGCTTCAATTTTTTAAAAATTTCTATCACACTTTGCCCCTAAATAATATTTTATATACAAGAGGCTACCCGTTGCTCAGCTTACGTATATTACTATATATTGTTAATTTATTACCCCCCCCACCGCGAGAAATCCTCCCTCTGCGAAGCGAAGTATGATTTATTATCCCCCCGCGAGAATATCTCCCCTTGCGAAGCGAAGTCGGGCTTAAAATCACTTGTAAATAGTTTGCATTAACGGTGTCACATAAATAAACAGTCAACCCAACCCTACGTTTTGACATTTGCAATAACGGTGTCACAATGCGCGCGAGACGAATTTTAAAATTTACATATCTTTTTTATTTGTCAACCGATTTAAATGAAACAAACACTAAATGTTAGCCCAAGCTTATCTCAATACATCACTGAAAATCACATCCAAATTGCTTCAGCCATTGTGGAGATTAGCGTGCACAAACAGACAAAAAAAGCGTCTGCGATTATATTAACCATCAAATCTCTATTTTTTCTCAAATGGGACTACATATGCCTACTTTGATAGAAGCTTGTGACCGGACCGGAATTTCTGACAGATCAGCGGCAATTATATAGTAAATGCACTATTGTTCAGACATTGATCCTTGTGGATCGTAGTAAAATAAGAAGGGCCAGAATAAAAACTCGCTGTAACCTGAAAAGAAAATGTGCTTATACATTGCTTTAGAAATTCAGGCAATATATTTTGATGGGCGCAGAGATAACTTAAGTTCAAGAAAAAATAGTAGATAACTGATAAGTATTATCAAAAACCGGTTATCGAAGAACATTATGTTTTAGTTTCTGAACCAGGATCAAGATACTTTGGACATGTTAGTCCAACATCTAGGAGTGCCAAAGCAATTAAAACATCTGCAGGATGATTTTTAAGTTGATACTTTCCTTTTACCAGGAAATGAAGCTGAAAAATAAGCATTTTTGGAGTTATACTTTTTACGGACGTGATGGTCACGTGCTACTCGTCACCATGACCTCGCGTCGCCCGTTACCATCTCTCGCGTCACTCGGCACCATCACCTCGCGTCACACGTCACTATCACACCTCGTGTCACCTGTCACCATTACATTTTCCATTATAATATCCTATATTGGTGTGTATTTAACCGTCCAACTAGCTATACCATAAATATAGCATCTTGCTGTAAGGTCTGCGTGGCCTAGTGGTTAGAGCGGCCGCTTTATACGCAATACGTCCCGGGTTCGAATCTCCGGACTCCGTGTAGCAACATTAATTATAGCTTTTTTTTGTTTAACTATTCCATATTCCACTTGTTTCTACCGGAGTTTTAAAAACTAAAGATTTCATGTAATCCCATAAAAAGAAATCACATGGCGTGGGGTCTAGTTACCTCGAAGGCCACGCTACCGCACCATTTCGGCCAATCCATTTATTCGGAAAAGTGTTGTCCAAAAGTAATCATACTTCCCTTTGGATTTGGGGAGGTGTCCCGTTTTGCAGAAGCCACATGTTTTGCCTAATATTCAATAGCACTTCTTCTAAGAGAATCGGCAGATGAATTTGTAAAAATTTTAAATAATTTTCGCCCATTAAATGGTCTGGTAAAATATGTGGTGCAATGAGCATTTCATTCACAACGCTTGCCCAAACATTGACGGAAAATCGATGTTGAAAATTTGTCCTTCTAGTAGCATGTGGATTTTCAATAGACCAAACATACGTATTTCGAGAGTTATTTATTGCCTCGTCCACAGCTATAATGGTTCTAGTGAAATTTTCGTCATTTGCGTGCTTTTGTAACAGCCGTTCACAGAATTGAACTCTGCGTGGATGATCGGCAGGTTGTAACGCCTATACACGTAGGACGTGAATGTTGTCCATACTTTTGTTTGACTTGCCTTGCAATTTCCCGAGTACTTCTTATTGGGTCTTCCTCGATAAAATGTAAAATTTCTTCCTCATTTCGAACATTTTCACGTGGTCGTCCCTTCCTGCAGGACCTCCTCGATGCTCCCATAAGTTACCAGTTTCTCTACCTCTATGAAGTGGATTGAGTAAATATTGGGGCAAAGGATAGACTCGCAACGGAAAACGTTCCACGCATGAGCGGCATTTTAATGAGACTCCTCGTAAATAATCAGCATTTCACTAATTCTTTATTTTCATAAACATGAGCCATTTTTGTAGCAATAACATTAATAAAATTACGATGCAAAAACTAGTTGACAGAGATACCTACCTAAACAAAAGCAAAAGTTTCCAGCCTCCCTGGAAGCTCAAACTTTAACAGCCTGGTACACATCTGGTAGTACCTTCGTTAGTTCTGATATTTCGGAAAAGTGGTAAATGAAAAAAATGTCTATTTTTTTTAGCTTTATTTCCTAGTAAAAGGAAAGTATCAACTTAAAAATCAGCCTGTATAATAGAGTTTTACGAAAATATGCTGCTTTAAATAAAACTGGCCATTGGTTGTGATGGAAAAACTGGTTAAAAAAACTGAGTTGGTTTAGAGTCTGATCTAAAGAAGCCATTGCAGTGGATTGTTTGTTTACTTCAATCTAACGAATTGCCGCCGCGTCACTTAATGAATCTCTTAAACGGAAAAACTACTGAGCCAAAAGGGTTTTCGGGAGAAATTGGCAAGACTCTTGAATCGTGCGAAAATTTACCTGTAGTAGAGTTTGAAAAAGTTGAAACTTCTTTACCTGCTGAGGTTGCTATTATAAAAAGAGCTATGCAAATAACATTTCCCAAAAAAAAAAAAAATTATCGTATGAAGTTCTTTTAGAAATAATTTTTCAATAATACCTATTATATTTTATAATCTTCAGATCAATATTCGTGGCGGGTCACAACTCACAAATTATATGTATATTTTTTTGATGACACTAAATTTTAATCTTTGCTTTTACGAGTAAGCTGCCAAAATATAAACTATAAAGAGTGGTATCTATAGGAGGTTACCTTGATTTATTTTCAATATTACAACATTACTCTATTTATATTAAATCAAAAGTATGAATGAAAAGTCAGTGATAAATTATTGTGTTGTGCACATATTATGTGAGTATTATAAAAAACAACAAAAGATTGTTAATAGCGCTTCCTATTCAGTCCACTTCCGGTCTATCTTTGATCAACGATCACACATTTACCTCACATTAAATGATCTATTCTAATCTAAATCAGTCAGTATTATCAAAACCGCACAGCAATAATGTAACGTGTGATTGTTGCCATTCATCGATTGTTACACACTTTGAGTACAACAATAGAACCTTGACAATTAAAAGGGGTGGGATACTTGCTGTAACAATAATTACAGAAAATGTTAGTCAGTTGAAACTGATCTTTTGAGAGAATCTGAATAATAATAAAATTATACTGTGTTTTTAAAAATCGCTTTATCATGAATCATCCGTATACTTTTCATCCATCAATGATGGATTTACAGCAACACGTGGTAACCGCAGATTTTCACCAGCAACAACAGTCGTCGCTTGGTGAAACTTCTTCGCAAGGACACATCAAGAGACCCATGAACGCTTTTATGGTTTGGTCAAGGATACAGCGCAAACGGATAGCGCAAGACAATCCGAAGATGCATAATAGCGAGATATCAAAACGTCTTGGCGCCGAATGGAAATTGTTAAATGAAGGCGAAAAGCGACCGTTTATCGATGAGGCGAAACGACTCCGTGCGATGCATATGAAGGAGTATCCGGATTATAAGTACAGGCCAAGAAGAAAACCGAAAATGCAAGCGCAGTTAACTAATAACAATAGTTTGAATATATCAAGGGCGCAGAATTCGCACGCTAACAAAAGTTTGTTTCCGATGTCTTCTTATTCACCTTATGTGTCTTATATAGATCCGATGCTGTATTTTAATTCTGCAGGTGAGGAAAGTATACGTATTTTAAGTAAAGAATTAGGGCTTGAGAATAGCCGAGCGTTTAGCAATGCTGTTGTTTACATGGCGTTGCTATGGTTCCTCTATTACAAGTCCCCAGTTTCCGGGTTCTAGCCCGAGAGCTGGTAAAAGTGTCAATTAGATTTTCAATTTATTATTAAAAAAAAAAAATAATGAATTGAAAATATGAGTTGGTGCTAGGCCCAAATAACCTTAGCTGTTGGTGGTCTTTAAAACACACACAAAGTAAAGAATTAATAGCTGAAATGTATTAATTTGTGATTTTCTAAAAAGCCTGCCTACCATCTCATTAAATACAAACATTATTTTATTTACTGCATCAAGGTTTTTGTAATATTGACATAAAAAAGTGTCTGTTTTTGAAATTTTTAGGGTTCTGTACGAAAGGAGAAAAAAACAGAACCCTATGACCTATATGGATTATGGTGAGACGTCGTTGTCCGTCCATTCGTCTGAATCTGATGCCATCTAAAGAAATCTTAGAGCTGTCTTCACTCAATTGACAGCATTGACACTTGCATCGATAGTCGATACTTTCTGAGGACCTATTTTCGTTACGGTCATATTTTTGAACATGCATTCCATAAGTCACAACTCGAACCAATTTTAAAAATGTGTTCACGTTAAAAAGTATTTTGAAACAAATCACTAATCAGGCTTGTATAAAGATTACAGAAAAGCAGGGAAGGTCAGATTTTCATTAGTTTTTGAGCTTGAAGTTTTTAACGCATATTAGGTAATTTTGATAGTTACAGTAATAATAGTACATACCTACTTTTAATGCATATAAGTAGGTATATTGCATAACTGATGTAAATATTACAGGAAAACTGTAATAGCCAAGAATTGCGGAATCCTGGACGCACGAAGCACATTCTTTCTTGACCGTTTTTTATAAATTTTAAATCATTAATCAGCGCGGGTGTGTAATAGTAGACTGTAAGTCTAGATACGTAATGGGGCATATTACGGCGAATGATGACAGTATGTAAAACGAGCGATAGCAAGTTTTTACAGTCACACGAGCCGTAATACCATTACGTACGAGACATATTCAATTCAATTCAATTTAATTTAATTTATTTCTCGATAACAAACAAATTACATAGTTTTACAATCAAATGGTAAGGATTTCCTGCCCAACTTGGAATAAATACCAATGCTAGAGCAGGAGATCAAAATATTTTGTTCGGACGTTTTTGTTTTTTTTTGTTTTATGGTGAGTGTTTATAGTGTGTGTATGTGTGTATCTGAGCGTGTGAGTGGTCGACAAGTGTAATTAATATACCGAGTGTTCAAAAAATAGCTATACCTACTCGGTAATATTTTCAATTAGTTTTTCACTGAGGAGATGTTTGTTTGTGGGTAATTGTATACTGTGTTGTTTATGTATGATCTGTATTTTGAAGTGTGAGTAATAATATATATGGTATTTTTTGCCATATCCACTACAAAATACCTACTTTTCACGCCATTTTCAAAAAATTCTGACAGTTCATTTGCGTCACCATCTTTCGTTCCACAGTGTGCCGCGAAGTTCGTGCAAGTAAGTGACAGGCGCACGCAAGTGTACGCAGGCGTATAAAGTGAATAAACAGAAGTTGCTATAGCGACCGTTATTTTCTGTGCTAGTGCAGAAAGTAAACCATTTTCCGCATACCTGCTTGTTAAATGGGTCATTAATGAGCCGCTATACAATATACATACGTCGAAAGTAGCTATATTGTAGTGGGTATGGCAAAAAGCTTATAAATAAATTTATAAATAAATGTTACACACCGTACTTATTTTCTTGCTGAACGAAATGTTGCTTTTAGATAAAGATAGATAGATAGATAGATAAAGTTTTATTTGCATGGCCATCACGTGGATACAAAAGGTCATATAAAAACATTATGTATAAAAACATTATGATAGACATTACATTATAACAAATTAAAATAAGTTAATGAATAAAACAACGTATAGTAAAATTCAGCTACAAATCATGATTATAAGGACATTTGTCCAAAATATACTTCTTGAGCTCTTTTTGGAAGTTTTTTGTTCCTACTATTGATTTAATTAAGGGTGGTAATTGATTATAGTAGTGAACTGCACTACAAATAGGCCCTTTTCTATATTTTGTAGTTCTATAATTTTTGATATATATATTTTCCCCGGTTCTAGTATTATGCGTGTGCATGTCCGCAACAGTAGTGAAATTGTTAAAGTTTTGTGCTAATGTAATTAATAGCTCATAAATATATATACCATAAACAGTCATCACTTGGCGTTGTTTGAATACCGGCCTACAACTCTCTCTGTACGGTAGACGAAATATTAGCCGCAATATTCGTTTTTGCGCTCTGAGGATTCTCAGTACCTCCCCAGAATGGCCCCATACATTTATGCAATATTTTATGGCGTTATAGCCATAAGCATGATATACAGTCAACAATGCAGACTCATTAAGACTTTCTTTTAATGCCCTTAGATAGTAATAGACTTTATTTAATTTGTTACAGACACTGTCAATATGAGAAAACCATCTCAAAGATGCATCAACAGTGATACCTAAAAATTTTGTTTCGAATACTTGTGAGATCGTGTCGTCATTAAATATTATGTCAACTTTATTGTTTGTACTACTATTAAAGATCATGTACTTTGTTTTTGCTAGATTAACAATCAGCTGGTTTTTTTGACACCAGTTGTTGAAGTCCTCTATAATTTGATAAATTTTTGTTTTTAATACTTCATACGTTTTTGCAGTGATCATAACGTTAGTGTCATCTGCGTACATTATTATTTCACCGTTGTTAATAAAATCGGCAAGATCATTAACGTAAAGTAGAAACAATATCGGTCCGAGATTGCTTCCTTGAGGAACAGATTTATCTTTAATATTATGTTCATCACTATGTTGTCCGTTAATATTAATGATGACACTTCTGCCTTCTAAATATGATTTAAACCAATCGGCCGCTTTGCCTCTTATACCAATTTGATGCATCTTTTTCAACAGAAATTCATGGTTGACAGTGTCGAAAGCTGAAGTTAAGTCAAACAGTAATATGGCAACATAATCTTTATCATCAATACCTCGGAGTACACGTTCAAGAAAACTACAACATGCAGTGCATGTTGAGCGACTAGGTGTAAACCCATGTTGACATTTGCTTAGTATATCATGCTTAGTTATGAAATTGAGCAGCCTATTGTACATAACAGTTTCTAATATACATAACAGTTTCAACACCAGTGCAGTCCAACGTACAAAGCCGTAAATAGAAAAAAAAACTTGGGGGGAGGGGTTGTGAGTTTACTATCCCGTTTTCTGGGTTCCGTCATTGATTTTTAAAAATTTGATAGATACGACGTGTTAACTCTTCTGCAAAAATTGCGAGGAGGAGGTGGTTTAACCTAAGTGATCAGTGATCACCCTCCCTTGAATAGTAGTGTAGTATACATTTTTCTATTTACAAAATTTTTAATAAAAGATTAATTAATTTTTAAAATTTGTTTTCAGCTTTAACATTAGAAGCGAATGCCAGTAGCTTCAAATCGACAGACATCCTTCCGCCATATGCGAGTTTATCGACAGCTAGTTTAAATGCAGTTAGCTTACCGTCAGCTAGTTTATCATCCACATTTCATCTGACGTCCTCGGAACATCATCAGCAGTACATAAACTGTATTAACAGCGCGTATCAAAACATTACCAGTGCGGATTTGAATAAAGTACAAAAGATTACTGACTAACCATTGACGAACTTCCGTTACCTTTTAACCTTTTAATATTTTAGTAAATGATTTCGCAGTTGAAGATTTTCGATAGAAAATGTATAATTGCGACATTCACGTTTTATGTGATTTTAAAGATTGGATGTAATATTACAATCAAAAAAAATTTGAAATTTTATCTTCAAATTTAAATAAAAATGGAACGTACAAGATTTATCATTTCAATTATTTTTTTGCTATGTTATTGACACAATTAACAATTCTGCCACACGTTAGATTCAAGCTTTAATATTAATTTAAAAAAACACCGTTTTTTCGCATTTGCTCCCCTCTGGAACCAAAATTCAACAATCGGGCGGCGTTAGGATCAAACAGACCCCGAGAGGAATCGAACAAAAAAAGTTTTTAAAATCGGTTCATCCCTTTGGGTTGTACGACTGATACAAAAAAGCGTGACAGATTCACAGACGTACAGACAAAGCAGCTTCGCTTAGGTCGCGCCTAAAAAGCCGGACAAGTGCGAGTTAGACTAGCGCGTCGAGGGTTCCGTACCATTAACAATGTTTTTGCCTTTGCATTTAGAAAACAATAGCTGTTGGAAACATCTTAATAGATTTCCTGTAAAGTATATCCCATCAAAAATATTCTTGTAAAGAAAAAAAAATGCCAAGTCTCGCAACACTTTCGCCGTAAAAAGTTTTGAGATCCCGAAAAGTACCAAGTCAGCCATTCTATTACCTTTGACTATGAAGTTAGCAAATTACTCGATAGTTGTCTTAAAACTACACAGATAAAATAAAGAATAATTTATAAATAATATTTTATGACTGTAAACTTGTAGTACTTTTTGAACTTGGCAATCACGTGGCATAGGTGCACTGTGATGAGATATTGTTTTTATTAAAACTTTATCGCACGGTATCATATATCCTGATACTATGTGATTGCCAAGTTCAAAAGGTACTACAAGTTTACAGTCATAAAATATTATTTATAAATTATTCTTTATTTTATCTGTGTAGTTTTAAGAAAACTATCGAGTAATTTGCTAACTTCATAGTCAAAGGTAATAGAATGGCTGACTTGGTACTTTTCGGGATCTCAAAACTTTTTACGGCGAAAGTGTTGCGAGACTTGACATTTTTTTTCTTTACAAGAATATTTTTGATGGGATCTCAGTTCTTTTTGTAAGGTTGGAAAGGGAAAATCACAAATATTTGAATTTTCTCGTTACTTGTACGTGAAACCCAGCATGCATACCAAATTTCAGCTTTCTCTGACTAAGGACCTATAGAAATCTGCAACACCCCCTTTTAGGGGTTGGAGGGGGAAGATTACACATGTTTGAATTTCCTCGTTAATTGTACGCGAAACCTAGCCTGCATACCAAATTTCAGCTTTCTCTGACTACGGACTTAGCCTATAATAATAGAAATATGCACCACCCCCTTTTAAGGGTTGGAGGGGGAAAAACACAGATATTGGAATTTTCTCGTTACTTGTACGTGAAACCCAGCCTGCATACCAAATTTCACCTTTCTAGGACTACTGGAAGTGCCCTAGCTTTTTGATGATCGCTATGTCAGTGAGTGAGTGAGTGAGTGATGACAAAATAGACAATTTTGAGGGTTGAAATTTTCTGAACTATATTTATTAGAAACTTGTAATTTGGGGAATTAGTTAAGACCGTTAGGTACAATCTCTAGCGAAATTTTCAGCCTTCTGCTTGCATTTGTAACAGAGATATAGAAAGTTGAAAAGTGCCTTGAGTTGCTTCGAGAAAAGGTATATATACACGGTAGCGGCCGTCTGTTGTTTGCTCGACTTGGCGGGGGCCACTGCTGTGGCCCCAGATACGTATTATACCTCTAACACCAATTATAGTTTTTCGAAATTTTAACTATATTAGTTTTGAAAATAGAGGGGAGAATCAGGATTAGAGATGCGTTTTTAGAAAAATCTCGAAAACTACGTAACATAAAATTCCGAAAAAATAGTTTTGAGATCTTTTACTAAATCTCTTTTAAATGATATCCCATATGAGCGAATACAAAGATACATTGTTTTGGCTGTCAAACTTTGCTCCCACCCTCGTCCAAATTTACGGGAATCTATTTTCAGATTCTGACTGTTGAGTGTTGGAATATATTACATGATACCTATATTTAGTCTAGACTCTAGAGAAATTCGACTGTGATATGAACAATCTGAATCGAGTGATCCTATAAGATAAGGGTTTCATTTTAATTTTTGAGATACGAACCCCTAAAAAAGATAAATAATTTTTGCACAATTTTTAAATGTATACACAATTTTAGTGAGTGAGTCGGGTAGTTCCGGGTCCATTAGTATTGATATTTGTAATAGTAGATTGTATATCTAGATACGTAATGAAGCATATTACGGTAAGTGATGACAGCAGGCGCGTAAACTTCTTATTTTTTCATGTATGGCGAACAAAAGAAAAATTTGAATACATTTTTTTCCAATAACCTAATGTTATATTACTAATTACTTTACTTTATATTATAAAATAAAGTAATTAGTAATATAACATTATTTTAATATAACATTTATTTTAATCAATTCTTTTGTGTTTTTGTCATTTTTTCATAAATAAATTTCGAAAATTCCGTGTGTGGCAATTGCCTCACCGACACACAGTACTTTACGCCACTGGATGACAGTATGTAAAAACGAGTCGTAATACCATTACGTACGAGACATATATGGTATTTTTTGCCATATCCACTACAAAATACCTACTTTTCACGTCATTTTCAAAAAATTCTGACAGTTCATTTGCGTTGCCATCTTTCCTTTCACAGTGTGCCGCGAAGTTCGTGCAAGCAAGTATTGACATGCGCACGCAAGCGTACACAGGCGTATAGAGCAAATAAACAGAAGTTACTATGGCATTTGTTATTTTCTGCGCTAGTGCGGAAAATAAAACATTTTCCGCACACCTGCCTGTTATATGACTCATTAAAGGCCACTATATACATACATCAAAAGCAGCTATTTTGTAGTGGGTATGAGAAAAAATTGTAAAGCACATTTTTTTATAAAACCATGTTAGCTAATTAGGTAGTATATTTTTAACGAGTAATGCACTATGGAATTTCCGCGGCTAAAAGGAAGTGCAAAGAACGTATACTTAGTGCAGTCTTCTGTGGGAGACCAAGCTAAAAATAATTTTCTAAAATTACGCCTGGTCAAATAAAAAAGTGATTTTAACGACGATTAGACTACCTATAGACGCTCGACAACTGAGGCCATTAATGTCCAATTTAACAACAATTAAAAAGATTTGTTCAACAATGATAAAATGAGTTCAGCAAACGGTAGACCCGAACATATGGAATCTAAATATAAGTGCAATTTGTGACTGGGCCGGTACGAATCCTAAACATAGGAATTTCATTGAAGGAGAACGGATTCTCAAAGGCGCACATATTATCAAATGTGTGAAAAATATTGAGAAAATTTAGCTGTCAAAAGTAATGATCTTTATTGCTTAAAAACATCAAAGTTAAAAGAAAATCTCTACGAAATTAATCATCCGTTCAATGCTCCTTATTAAGGCTGGGTTAGGTGAAAAATGTACCTAAACACATAATGGCAACATAATAATATGTTATAAGTATTGTAATAAGTAAGTTACTAACCTCAAAATATTTATATGATTTTTGTTAGTGCTAAATTTGTCAATTATCAGTGATTTAACTATTGTAGTAGTACAGTATGACAATGAGTACATCTTATTATTAATATAAAATATTTTTTTAATTCATAAACACAGTGTCTTCACATTTCATTCAAAAATAATTTGCTGTAAAGTAAGTTTTACGGGGCAATAACTGATAGTGTTTAATACCATGATATTAGAAAACGTCCGCTGATTCCATTTTCTATAAACTTTTTGTTTATTTTACGTGTTTTATTTTTGTAATAAACAATTTCACGATATACCTATTTACACTGATAGCATGTACATTTTTCTGTTATCCGTGTAAAATTTTCTACCACCAGATGTCATATGCCCATTTGACAGATCCCAATAGGGAAAATAACATTGAGAACATTTACAACTTTGTAATAGTAGAATTTTTCAAAAAAAGATGAATATTTTGGCAACGTAGCAACCGAATTTAAAAAACAGCACAATTTTATGTAGGCTTCCGAATGGACAATGACATGACCTGAAGATATACAAGGTGTTCTATTTACAAAAATACTGGTCAGTTGTACCATGACTACATCGTACACCCCGTATAGCTGAAAATAATTTTAAAGTATAGTGCTCTTATTCCAATCCACTTTTATTTAAAACTTTTTTTCTAATGCTCATAATAAATGAGATATCGCCCGAGACATTCTTAGTAACTCACCTGTAGTATATATACAGTGCATCCAAAAAGTGTGGAATCACTGACAGTTGTGTGGAAAAACCCTGAAATACGTCAAACAATTTTTGTTAAAAGCTACCTTCTGATGTTACTCAATTGTTTTTTTGTGACCTTGAAAACGTTATGACGTCATAAATATTTTTCTTATTGTTTTTTATAGATCTTGGAATCCTCTACATGACTGTGTCAAAATTTTGGTATCTTACATAAGAAAATTTCAGAGAAAAATGCGACTGAATGTGAGAAAAATCGAATAAAATAAAATGTAGAATAGGCGGCTGTGCATGGGTATTTCAAGGCGCTCTCTTTCGGTTAAACACATTTTGATCAATTCACCTGACTTACATCCTTACACTAAAGTCATTTTGACATAATCAACTTAGCCTATTCTCCACTTCATTTTATTCGGAAATATTTCTTAAATTCAATCGCATTTCTCTATGAAATTTTCTTATGTAAGATACCAAAATTTTGACACTGTCATGTAGAGGATTCCAAGATCTATCAAAAACAATAAAAAATTGAGGGTGTACCATTTAAGAAAAATATTGATGACGTCATAACTTTTCCAAGGTTACAAAAAAAACAATTGAGTAACATCAGAAGGTAGCTTTTAACAAAAAATGTTTGACGTGTTTCAAGGTTTTTCCACACAACTGTCAGTTTGGTTTTTATTCGAGTGATTCCAGACTTTTTGGACGCACTGTATATATTTTTTTGTTATGAACAAAACTCTTTTAAAAAGTTAACTATTTAGTTAAAAAGCTTACAGTTGAGAGTCGAAACTATCTATTTGAAAATATGTAATCATGTACCTACCTAATTAATTACCAGTTAGTATACCTACGTATTTTTTTTTATTCAATTATTATATATTATACCTACACAAAGCATTCTAATTAGTACATACAATCTCATAAATTGCTTACTTTTTTCAATTTTCGCCTTTGTTTTTAACAACAAAAAAGCATGTAGCTATGTGAAATTTTCAGCATACTGTATCACAGCAATTATTATTTACTAGTACTGTATCATATCGATGATGACGTCATACAGGTAATACAATAAATTGCTCAGTCAACTAAAAGACTTGTGGCGTATTTCACACCCGATACACCTGTTAATTAGCAATTTCAAGAGTTTACAACGGCGCGTTGGTTACATTACTCCGTTCACAATATAATATGTAATATTATGTACCTATGTTCGTGCTTGTTGTTCGGAAGGGGGCGTCTACCGCTGTGTTCCAAATAAACCGCACTAAGCCCCCCCTTCCACTTCAATCGACCCTAACACATGTGTAATGTAAATGTAATGCATACGGTCTATTCAGTCTTTCGCAAATTAACGCTAAGTTACGATCAGTTCTAACCATAGAAATGGTTCTACCACACTGCACCTATAGTAAAAAGCAGGGGTGTTATGAATATTCGCATCCGCATCCGTAAATGCGGAATATTCGCATTAATTCAGACATCTGCATCCGCATTCACATCCGCATCAATCAATGCGGAGTTTTTACGGATGCAGATTCACATCAACAAGTAACTACATGTAAAGAAAGTGGGCGGAGCCAGAGTGGCACGTGCTAAAAATATGATTAAATAAATAAAAAGTTAAAATTAAATTGATTTTCAGTTATTTATGCACTTAAAATTTAAATAATTATCCTTTTAAAATCCCAAAATCCGCATCCGCATCGCATCCGCATCAAATCCGCATCCGCGGATGTGAACTTCTAATAATCCGCATCCGCATCTGCATCCGCGGATGTCTAAATTTTTGCATCCGTAACAACCCTGGTAAAGAGTAGGTAAGTTGTAAGCGGCGACGCACAGTGGTAATATACAAATCGAAAAGTTGCCTAAACCCCTTTTGATTTTAAAATTTTGTTGTGGACCCCCAGCCGCTCGCTACATTTGTACAGAATTAGTTCTAAGACGATGCTTCATAAAATTACCATTAGTGAAAAATTATTTTTATTCGAATGTTATTGTTTTTAACAAATCAAAAAGCATTAATAAGCAGCAAACTGAATAATATTTCACTGGTTGTAGCAAATGTTTTTAGTGCGATGGATGGTACCAGTGGCGTAACTTCAAAATTTTGGCCCGGGGCCAATAATTCTCGAAGGGCTCCTTTTTGGCCAATAAATAATAAAATATAGGTTGGTATCAGGTAGGCTTCCCACCCAGCTTACGACGTTACGATCCACCACTACCCAAGGCCCTTCGCAAATTATCTCCAAATACGTTTTTGATTTTACTAACCAACTATTTTAATATTTCAATTTTATTGAAAGGAAGGGGGTGATTATTAACCGACTTCAGACAAATAAAGAAATTTGCTTCTGAATCAATAATATCCTAGTTACCTCGCGCGATATCGGTCCCGTGTGTTTCATACTTATATGTTTATGCCAATTTAGTTTAGAGTCTATGTATATACCCAAGAACTTTTCTTCGGATGATTGTTTGACAGACTTGCTATTAAACTTCAATAAAATATTTTGATCCAGCTCCTTAATGCTAAATTGAAGAAAAGTTGACTTGGAGCTATTTAAAATAAGGCCATTATTGTGGCAAAACTTTTGCATGTTAGCTACACAATCATTAAGCTTGAGTGCAAGTTCGGGTATATTATGTGCAAAGGTAGATACGGAAGTGTCATCAGCGAAAAGTGTGGTAAAATTGTTAGCGCCAAGATTGATTAAAATATCGTTAATAAATAAAATAGGGGACCGAGATCGCTACCTTGGGGAACTCCAGTTGTAGTGGCCAGAGGTTCGGAATAAAATCTACCGCTGTCATTTTTAAGCACCACGCTTAGTGACATTATAGCAAAGTATTCTATAAAGTACTTTTTTACGCACGTATGTTATAAAGTAAAACAAAACAGTATTACTTTATAGAACGGAGTGCGTTAAAATTAACTTTAAACACTGTTCGAACGCATCAGATACTTCCATAAAGAATCACTTTTCAAACGGTATACAGTCATCTAAAATTGTACTTTTGATGCAAGTGTTGCAAAAAATTATTTTATGGAAAGTTTTTCAAACATTATTATAATTAACGAGAGGACAGTGTGGTCCAGTGGTTAGCGTCGCGGCCTCTGGATCAGACTGTCGTGGGTTCGAATTCCGTCTCCGCTCATGGATGTTTTGTGATATCATTTACTTTTAAGTGTGTTGTTATTTTATGTAATTAAGACGCTAATGACCTAAGTTGTCGACGCGTCTATAATTTACAATAAATAAAAATATAATTAACGAGTTTCCATTTTCATTTTAACGACTTTATAACAGAAATATTACTACAGTATTTTTGCTTCATGAATTTTAACATTTTTACTTTAGAAGCGTGAAGAAAGTCTTGTAATGGCGAAAAAAATAGAGTTTGAAATATAATTAGTACAGTCAAATACAACAAAAAGTTCCCCGAACCCGGACATTTGAAACCACAAGCTAAAAATTGGTAGAAATGTCAAAGAATAGTGTTCTGATTGATATCCCAAACTTCCCAAAAAATCCATCTTGGAAAAAACCCGCCATCTTGGAAAGCCACTTTAAAAAGATTTCGTTATTGATAAAAACCCTCCAACTGTAGTTTTAAATCAAAAAAAACAAGACGTGCCGATCAGCAAGTTTAAAGAAGATTACATTTCCTACAATTTTCATTCCCACAACTTTTCTGTGGTATTAATGGTAAGCGCGCTACAGCTTCTTGAAAATCACGCGCTTTTTTATAACCTGTTTGGCTCAAGAATTTGTTTCCTATGCTTATGTGTTCAAGAAAACATACTTATTATACATAGATAATAACGTGAATCAGTACAACAATTCAAGATCTCAGTGCTGGTGTACTTGCATTATATAATCGGTACATGGTGGCTGAATGAAACTGGTATACGTATGTAATAATAGAAAGCCTGTTTGTATATTATGTATAAAGAAATAATTAATTACCTCTGTGTTCTGTTTTGCTCGGAACCACTCAGGGAGTAAATTAGACTTGTCGAATGGATCGTTCGTTTAGCACGCCTCGACTCGACAGGCGACGCGACATCTCACACCGAATAATTAATAATTACTCGTGATAAATTCCGAATAAGGCCAAACAAAACATTCTCTGTTACTGAAACTGCCATTGCTGAATAAATAACATGGAGGTGTCTCCTTCTGCCTGTGAACAAACATTAAATTATTGTTATACAAAGTGAATTCCTGCAGTTGTTCCATATTTTATTATTATGAGTTCAATAATTTTAGACATAAAAACGACCCATCTGCGGAATAATTCCCAGTTAGCTGAATTTTTGTATACACCTTCGTTATGGTGTTTTAAAAAACGTGTAAAAAATCTCCATCGATATCGTGCCGGCGTTGCCAGATATTCGAGGTTCAAGTTCACGATAGACGGTTTTTTTCGAATTTATCGGTTCCGTTGCATTTTTAGTAAAAAATGGTTATTATCAATCTTGTAGAGCTCGAAATTCTCTACAACTTTTGTATAAACGTTTTTTGTCTACGATTCATAGTTTTACTTATTTAAGTACTCGCGGCTTTCTCCCCCTCGATTTTACATAACGGGATTACGCTATTTCCTGAGGGACTAACATAATGATTTATACCTTTATTTTAAGTTGAACTTTAAGCTAACGATTAACTATAATTTTATCGAAATAAATGCAGTAGTTTTCTATACTTATAAACAACCAACATACAAATCGACAGCACTCAAACAGGCAGACAGACAATTCTTTTTTAAAAATACGATATTTATACTTGACATCATGTTTTAAAGACTATTCGTAAAGTAATTTTGTAAAAAAAAATTACAAGGGTTGAGAGATGGCGGATTAATCACGAGTATGCATTCGCATATCGTATGACGCACTCTACTAATTTAGTAGCCATACTTTTTTTACAAAATTCCTTTTATTATTATTATTATTTTATTTTGTTCAAAAGACTACAAGGAGTCGAATTTTCCAGACATGGTAAATATAAAAATAATAGCAAATATGAAAATAAAGTATATACAGCACAATAAATTATTTCATAGCAAAGTTATCAACGATATACAAACATTGTGCTATCAATGATTTCTTTTAAATGTATTGAAAGACAAGTCTTTAAAGTCATAAGGCAAATCATTAAAAAGTTTCAAGGCAGCATAGTGCGGACTGTTTTTAAAGAGAGAGATAACATTTGTAAATACTTGATGGTAGGTACTTGTAATGGTCAACGTTTGGGCTATCTGACTGCGTCAAAAAATTAAAAAAAAATCAAAGAGACCACCCTTTTGACTAAAATTTTCAAAAATATTGGCGCCGGTCGATTTTTGGCACCCTCTATATTCGCACCAAGCAAGCAAAAAAAATGTTGAACACGCATGCATATTGTAAAGAAACTCAAAAGCTATAACTTTTGTCATAACCATTTTTCGCCCCGATTGACCGTTTTGTTGTAAAATCGAAAAAACCGTTTCCACCCCCAACAGTGTCATTTTGAAAATTTATAACTTTTGAATAATAAGACATTTCAAAAAGTTTTCCAAACAAAATACAAATACAAGGTATTTCTAATACTTCTTATTATTCATATAGTTAGTCTTAAATTTGCCCATCATCAGTGATTTAACTATTGTAGTACAGTATGATAATAAGTACATCTTATTATTAATAAGCATAAAATATTTTTTTAATTCATAAATATAGTTTTTCCACATTTTATTAGAAAATAATTCGCTGTACACTGTAAGTAAGTTTTGCAAGGCAATAACTGATTGTGTTTAATGCCATATTAGAAAACGTCGCGAATTCCATTTTCGATAAACTTTTTGTTTATTTTACTTGTTTTATTTTTGTAATAAACAATTTCTCGATAAATTTGCACTGCTAGCATGTAAATTTTTCCCTGATTTTGATTACAATTTTTTACCACCAGATGTCATATGCTCATTTGACGGATCCCAATACTTACCAGAATTTGTTTCTTTTTTCTTTCTTTATGTGCTAATGGTCTTGTAATCGATGCACTCAATGTAATCTACTTTTTTTGTTTTGTTTTTTGTATTTTTTTCTGAAATAAAAAAAAGGCACAACAGTAGGTTATGACGCAGTGCTTTTGTTATGATATATAGTCAGTTGTCGCCTTTACACTGAGCAGAAACTGTGACTCAGTTCGTTGTGCATCCATTACGTTACGTTACGTTACGCTTTGCATTCAGTTACCCCTTAGTGTCGCCTATAAAAAAGTTTTATTTCAAAGTCGCGCCTATAAAAGAAGTTTTACTTCAAAAATAATATAGAAGTTTTTGTTGTTTTTGACACCCGTTATAGTTATGAATAATATAGATTATATTTTGTCGAATGAGTTGGTGCAATATGGATTCCGATGTTTGATTGTCTTTAATATTTCCATTAATTTTCGTATCACGCAGTATAGCTTATATAACAACAAAAGATATGCTTCTACCTATTCATATAAAGGATGTCTCAAGTTGCTTGAATTTAATAAATAATAATAATAATAATCTGTAGTTATTGCGCCGGTATCAATTCAGTAGGTTAATACAAGCACTTTTGGAATATGCCCGTAATTTAAACTAAATAAAAACAAGTTATATTTTTTGCGTTGTGATTCTCGTGCGGTCGCGTGCTTATTTTTTTACCCGACTGCGCGACGCAAAGGAGGGTATTGTGTTTATTATATCTATGCTAAAAGACGTGTAGTATGTATTCTATTTCTACGCGTTTTTGTAATAAATATTAACATATGAATTTCTGAAATAGTAATAGAACCTACTGATGTCTGTAATTTAGTTTCTACACATTTTTCGGGGTATTTTGTATGATACCTAGATGATGCGAAAACGTGTTTCAGA
Source organism: Mongoloraphidia duomilia (assembly GCA_039654895.1). NCBI lineage: Eukaryota > Metazoa > Arthropoda > Insecta > Raphidioptera > Raphidiidae > Mongoloraphidia > Mongoloraphidia duomilia. The sequence continues at coordinate 18,986,644 of CM077522.1, read as the reverse complement.
ATTATTAGTACCTTTTCACCCAGAAGGAATCTGAGCGGCTAGTTATTATAATATAGCCTTTGTTCTAAAGCAAAATATCATCTATCGAACATAGAAAAAAATTCTAAATATGGTTCAGTAATTTTTGAGATTACCCCCGATTTTCGCACGGCTGAAGTCGGGCCGGCCAGTTTCAGTTATACATGTGAATCAATCGTGAAAATCGGAACAAAATCTGTTCAGTAGTTACGGAGAAATTGGTTTTCTGAGATTATCTCCGATTTTCACCCGGGCAAAGCCGGGCCGGCTAGTAATTATAGCCTATAATATTCATCTCCATTGTAGACGTTACCCGTGTGCAATATTTCACAGAGATTGGTTGAGTAATTGAGGTGGGAAAGCGGAATAAACAAACAAACTCACTTTCGCACTTTTGGTTAGAAATAATAAAAGGCCGTTTTATTTCAGATGACCCCAAGTATCACTGTCAACCATATCGAGCATAACAGTTTGCGAGGCGTTATAATGAAAGGCTCATAGCAGACGTTAAAGTACTTATACATGAAAAAATCCTATAAAAAGTTTTGATACAATTATAAAACACAGAATTTTAAAATGATATTTTCTTTAAAAAATCCCAAAAAATGACGTTAACAGGTTTCACTGTAATTAGTAATAGTATCTATAGATTAAACCGTGTATTTTTTTTAACTTTTTTATGGCATTGCAGTATATTATATTTTGATTCAGTCTTTACATGCACAGTACACATAACAAAATATAATAATAATATACTTTATACATTTCATATTCCAAATGCACTTCGTGTTTTCTTTAATAAAGCAGTAGTTAATTTGAATACGACATTGGCAATCAACCGCCAATTATACAACATTAATTACTATTATAAATGTAGATACACATTAATTACAATTTATATTAAATTATGTAATATTCATATAAAACATGAAACGGCACAGTAATTTAATTATTTTGATTTTAACTATTGGTAATAATTAACAATACAAATAGCTTTGCTTTGACTTGATATGATTTCATTATCAAATTTAATAATAATTAATTCTAAATAGTCTTATTTAAAAAAAGAAAAATATTATTTAAGATAGAAATAAATGCTAAAGTTAGCATTACTGTTACGAACATCCATCGAATGAAATAACGTTACTATATTACTAGAAAAATTCATTTTCAAATGTATGTCACCGTCGGGACTCAAACTCGAATCTTCCACTATCGCGGCGGCTGAGTTATCATTTACTCTACGCTGACACGATTAAATAATATAACGAAAGATTTATTAATTATGAAATAGACTGCAACCAATCTACAAGCATATAGTTTTCTTAACGTAATCAATTGGCAACCTGCCATCATGATGCTAAACGTCAAACAATTGTTAGGATATTGGGATCCGTCAAATGGGTGGAGCTTAAAAAACATGGCGCAAAGGGGGGGAAATTTTATATACGGGGTATACTTTTGCGTGCAATTTTGTGATTTTCAAAGTGATAAGAAATAATAAATATAAGTGCAATTTGCAATTGGGCCGGTACGAATCCTAAACAAAGGATTTTCGTTGAAGGAGAACGGATTCTCAAAGCCGGATATATTATCAAATGTGTGAAAAAAACAAGATAACTGAGTTGTCAAAAGTAGTAATCTTTACAGCATATTGCTTAAAAACATCAAAAAGAAAAGAACATCTCCACGAAATTAATTATCCGTTCTGCTTCTTTAAGGCAGGGTTAGGTGAATAATGTAAACACATAACTGCAACATAATATGTTATATTGTAATAACTAGGTAAGTTACTAACCTCAAATTATTTGTATACAAAGTTAGTCCTATAAATTTGTCAATTATCAAATGATTTTACTATTGTAGTACAGTATGATAATAAGTACATCTTATTATTAATATAAAATATTTTTTTAATTCATAAATACACTTTTTCCACATTTCATTAGAAAATAATTCGCTGTAAAGTAAGTTTTACAAGGCAATAACTGACAGTGTTTAATGCCATGATATTAGAAAACGTCGCGAATTCCATTTTCGATAAACTTTTTGTTTATTTTATTTGTTTTATATTTGTAATAAACAATTTCACGATAAATTTGCACTGTTAGTATGTAAAATATTCCCTCGTTTTGAGTGCAATTTTGTGCCACCAAATGTCATATGCTCATTTGACGGATCCCAATACAAGGAAAAAATCAGAAGCCACTGTCGGGACTTGAACCCGAAATTCCCAGTCTCCGACTGGTTGAGTTACCTGCAATAATTACTCACATAGTGCCCGAGAGTGGAATCTTTTCCTTCCCTATATATATATAACTATTTCAACATCTCATGCGAGAGCGGATTTATTTTTAAGTTATAATCATAACTAAATATTAATAACTCAATAGCCTGGAAAAATTCGTTTTATAATTAAATACAAGAATGAGTTAATTTGTGGACATAGGTCCACAAATTAACTCATTCTTGTATTCATTCAAATTAGGTATATACAATAATTCAGATTATGTTTCATTCAAATTATATAGTATAATTCGAATTATTTCCACAATCGGATATTACCGATTATTTAAAAAATCGGAATATCGATTATTTTCAATTATTATCCCATCACTATTTAATACGTATTATGTACTCAGAGTCCTTGAATTTCTTTGTTTTCTTAATTTGGTTGAATTTCTGGAAAAATCTGTCAAAAAACCCAGACGTTGTTCGATTAATTACTCAAATTGTTTCCATTATAAAGCAATAATTGTAATAATCAGGCAAGCACTGATTTTTAAATTAAGGTATTGTTAGATATGAACATATTTATTAATTGTAATTAATAAGTTAAAGTTGCGAATACTTTGATCGTGCGAACATATTACTTATGATCTTATTTTATAACAAAACATAGCGAAAATAAAAAAAATTGTGAAATATACATATATTATATTTTTTAGTTAGAAAAACAAATGTAAAATTTTTTTTTCGTTGGAGAGCAGCCAATTATATAATTGTTTCGAAAAAAATCATTTTACCAACCAGTGGTCATAGTCAGGATTCTAACCTGAACCTTTCCACTTTCGCGGCGGAATGAGCTTACAATACTCAACCGTGACATGATTGCTAAATTAATATTCTCTTTATATGCTTCAGAATCAATACCTAGATTTTCACTACATGCAAGTGTCAATTCATATATGCTAATTCAATAGCTAAGATATGAAGTGAATCCTCGTACCAGCGAGAGCCCAACATGAAAGTGGTTGGTAAAATGATTTTTCCCAATATGTTTCGAAACAATTATATAATTGGCTGCTCTCCAACGAAAAAAATATTTTCAATTGCATTTCAGCCGTATAAAACTATTATTTATCTATACAAATTTTCTGAACTACGCGTCGCCGCGCCGCGCGCCGCGTGGAAAACTAGCTTAATTCTTGATTATGCAACTGTAGATATGTACAACAAGCTTTATGTTATATGGTTAAATTTCTAATGAGCACACTTGAAGTTTGAAGTTAGAAACCGATTGAAATTATCTGTCCACTATGTTTGATGGCAGGATTAATTCAAACATTTACTGTGATACTAGGATTTAGTGATGGGATGAATCAGGATAACAGAAAGACAATTAATATGCTTGAGCGATTATCGTGTTCAATGAAGTAAATGTAGATATGAAATAAAGCATGACAGTTAGTTTAGAAGCAAGAAGGTATTAAAGAAATCATACCTTTAGTAAAAGCTTTTGTATTATAGGAATCGTTTTTTTTTATAAAAAAGTCATAACAAAAATGTTTGTAAATGTATGCTTGACAGAATATGGCGTCACAATGACTGTTATATTTATTAATTTGATAATAGTTTATTTTGTTGTCAAATAAGGAATAATTTCTCAGCAACATCATATATTTTCCGCTTATGCGGTTTTTGAAGTATGGTTCTTTGAGAAACTACGATGACAATGATATTTATTTTCTTTCACAAAAGCTTATTCAAGCGTCAATATTGAATCCTGAAATATTTTTGTCAATATGGATATGTATAGAAGAGAGAAAAAATTATATTAAAAACGCATTAAAAAGAAGATGTCATCATATAAAACGTGCCTCAATAATAAGTAGGAAGATATATTATGTACGTTTAATAATAAGGGTCAGTAGCGGTCCTCGTTTACTGAGATAATTACTTATGGGTTTATTCTGTAAAATATGTCGAAAAATATTGTTTAACACACGGAAAAAGTATAGTTGGTTGCACTAAATAGATCTGTTTGCGTTTTATTTGATTAAAGGGAACTTATATATATATATATATATTTTGTATAATAAGTTATAGTTAATAACTTAATATATTATAGGTACCGATTGACTGAATAATTTATAAGTATTATAAATTATTGTAATAAACAATCATTTATTTCGCCATGTTTAAACAGACATCTTGTCGAAAGAGATTATATTTCTTTGACAGAATAATCTATGTTCCACATTTTATTCTAAACATTGATACATTTACAACAAAATATTAAATTCAAATTCAGGTTATTATATAAAAGTACTTATATTACATACCTTGATCTTAAGGGCTAATACTTAAGAGATTGGAGCCCGAAACAAGACACTGCCACCTTTAAATACTATTGTGTTCTCCTAATTTCCCATCAGTTTTTTAGGATCCATATAGATTATAATCTACAAAATCTAGCATCTTAGTAAAATTTCCGTTTTTTAGAACCTTTGGTATAGCAGCGAGGGTGATTCAAAATTCTTGTATTTTGTCTGTGCGATATAACTTGACTTTAAACTAGGAAAAAAATATTTCAAAGTGGTGAATTATTTAGATCCATTTGCAGCGAACACGTGTACGTGAAATTATATTTGTTATCTTTGACACGGAAAACTTTATATGAGGTTAAAAAGTGGCCAGCAATATATAATAGTATATGATGATCTGCAGTCGACTCGTTATAATACTTTTATCGGCCTACCCGACAAAAGTGTTATAGCGAGACTCGTTCTCTTAGCCTAGGATGGATATTTTTCTTTATATTATAATCGTATCCTGTTTTCTCAGACACCAAACTCAAAAGCTCATCAAACAACTTTTCTGGATACCTACATTCCATGACTTTTAAACATTATACATGAAATTGCCCTGCAGACAAAAGATTAGTTGACTGGATGAGTCCCCCAACGTCTATTTTTCTTTCAGAATGTTCATAAAATTCTTGCAAAAAATTAATCACTCCAGTACTTTGTACGTCGTTCATTTTTAGGGTTCCGTAGACAAATTGTAAAAACGAAACCCTTATAATTTCGTCCTGTCCGTCTGGCCGTCCGTCCGTCCGTATGTCACAGTCATTTTACTCGAAGACTATAGGCACTACATAGATGAAATTTGGAAGGTATGGTGAAGGGAAATTACGAAAAAAAGATTAGGAGTGGCAGCATACATGTAAATGAGGGATGAAAAAATAATTCCAGTGCACATATAAGCGTGTTGGATATCGTTAGTATAGGTCTTCAAAAACGACGAGAAGTTTCAAAATGACTTTTTTATTTAAGTCAATAGTTGGTGAGATATGCGCTTCTAAAGTCGTAAAAAGTGTGTATCCACATCTCACTTTTCAACTATGGGGTGGAAAATTCTAAAAAAAATATAAGGAAGTGGAACATATAAAATATTTTCAATGAAAATTGGTTTGAATAAGATATGTTGTGTAGTGTTTAAGATGTGGAATATTTTCGACCGCCTACGGAAACCTTGACTGTGCGTGGTCGTACACGCACTTGGCCGCTTTTTTACGGAGGTACAGACGGTTTAATCTAAAAACGTCGTGCATATTTCAATTTGCGATTTCAGGGCCTCTAAAACGCTGCGCTGGTGTAGTGATGTGCCGGATATCCGTATCCGTATCTGTATCCGCGGATATCCGAGGGAAAAGAAAGATCCGTATCCGTATCCGTTAGTTTTTTGGCGGATCTTTTACGGATCTTTTACCTTATCAATTTTCAATTCATAGATAAAATTTTATATATATAGGTGATTAGGTAATAATGAAAAACAGTTAAATTCCATTCAGATTATTTTTTATTTTTTAATATCGTGGTCAATAACTTTTTCCCATAACAGATAGTCTCTTTCCAAAGGTCGATGTGCAATATTTAGTATTTACCGCCGCGTACTCTAAGAAAGTTAAGATCCGTATCCGTATCCGTATTCGCGGATCTTGAGACCAAATATCCGTATTCAGATCCGAATCCGCGGATATACATTTTTAACGATCCGGCACATCACTAGTCTGGTGTCTAGTTTAAGCGTCCGTATAGAAGGGGCCTTAGTCGAAAATTGATATACGGGTAAACGCATATGATTTTAAATTCATAGATGAAGATGAACAAATTGATTGAAACTTTCAGTGTAAATTTCAAAAGATATAAACTGATTTTTATACTGTTTTATATATGTGACGAGTCGCCGATGTCGATAGTTCATTATATAAAAGGGAGGTGGTGTATGTACCTCTACAATAGGCGACCCTCCTGCAGACTATGTACAATATCGTCACCGTTATTACCACAGGACAGAGCCTACTCAACATAGCGTACCTGCTTAACGCCTGCATAATCATTAAAAAGCGAATATAATCTTCAAATCCGCTGATGGAACCAATCAAATCTGTCCAAAACAGTATACTTAATTCGTTTGTATTCAAACGTGAAATACTCCTGTACAGCATGTTCATATAGGAAACGAATATATTATATTATATTAGAGTCGTCTGAGTCGCTAAATTTGTTTCTAAACGGGACAGTACTTTGTTCAAAATGGGATTATGAAATTAAATTTTTTATTTATTTTATTTTATTTTTTTAATTTATTTTTTTAATTTATTTTTTTGCTAAATTTCGCTATTTTTAGTGAAGGAAATATTCATAAAGCGGTACCTAATTAATGAGTTTGTTTTATGCACAAGTTAATTTGTATATTAAAAATAGTTTTTGGAAGTTTCAGTGAACTTCTTTTAGTGGAATTAAATATTATTAATAAAAGAAGAATTAAAAATTTTAGTAGGTAATAATATTCCATATAAAATAATCCAGTAAAGTTTTTATTATTTTAATTCATTCTATATATTATTATGTGTAAATGATGTAAATATGACTTTTTTTAGAATGGATTCTGTTTTCAGTATAATTATCTAATAGGCATCCATTATTATTGTTCACAATAGTACTATAAAATTGTTTGTAACTAGGACCTGAGAAAGGCCCCCTTAATTTTTACTTTTTGTTTTTATTATTTGTTAGGATAGGTACCGCAATAATAATTGATAACACATATTCTGTGAAAATTTCAATCGGCTACAGCTGTTACGATTCAAAAGATACAGCCTTTTAAAGGTTTTTCCGTTTTTTGTATGAGGACCCCCCTTAATTTTTACTTTTCGTTTTTTTATTATTTGTTAGGATATCCGCCATAATAACACATATTCGGTGAAAATTTCAACCGGCTACCTGTTACGGTTTAAAAGATACAGCCTTTTAAAGGTAGGACAGACGGACAGACAGACGGCGTAGGCTTAGTAATAGGCTTCCAGTACGGAACCCTAAAAATCACTTCGCGGCTTTGCCTTGGAAACTCAATACTAAAATGTTTGTCTGCTAACCGCTGTATTTATTATGCTTTTTACTAAATTTTATACTGAAAGTACCTTGTAGTACACATTTTCATAAAGCTATAATAAAGAACACTCTAAATCGTGCTTTTTATCCCATATCGATGTTTAGTGAAAATTGCAAGGTTTTTGTAACACACCTTCTATACCAAATAGAAAACACTGGTCGCAGTGCAAAACTGTGCCGACAAAATAGTGTATTTGCTAATACTTACATGCATTTTGGTATTCAAATGTAACGTTATGTGAACTTCAATTTGTATCTGGAAAAAAACTTTTTAACAAAAAAAAAACCTCCTTCAAAAAGCCACTAAAAAGAGGAAAATATATAATGAAATTTTGAGGTCTGCGCCAATTTAATAAAATATGAAGTCTGTTAAAAAGTACCTATAGTAATTAATATCTTCTTTTTAACCGACTTCATATTTTATTAAATTGGCGCAGACCTCAAAATTTCATTATATATTTTCCTCTTTTTAGTGGCTTTTTGAAGGAGGTTTTTTCTTTTTGTTAAAAAGTTTTTCATTTTTTACTTTTTAGTGTCAAAAAGTGACATTTACCTTGAAGGAATCACACGCCGTTACTCACTTTTATTAAACCGACTTTCTTACGCTGTCAGATGTGTCAAAAAGTGACAATTACCTTAAGGAATCACACGCCGTTACTCACTTTTATTAAAATCAGCTGAACTACTGAACCGATTTTGATGAAATTTCTATGGAACCAATCTGAAAGTATATTCTTTCAAATAAAAAAGAATTTTCCAAATCGGTTTATTAATGACGGAGTTCTGAGGTAACAAACAAACATAAAAAAAAATACAACCAAATTGAGAACCACCTCCTTTTTTTGAAGTCGGTTAAATAAAATAAAAAATGTTACCCTTTAATAATATATCCCTTGCAATGACTAAATTTTCGTAACCTCAGTATTACGCATGCATTTTATCAATCCAACATTTGCAGCAAATTAAATACTCTTCAGTATGTAATTTACTATCAGCAAATCTAGTGTTTTTATAAATTTTGTAGGTCCGAGCATCTAACATTTTATATTGTACAAAAAATAGTCTTAATCAGGACTTTAGTTCGGTAGGTACATGCGATGTACCTACATTACCTATATGCGTTTCTTAAAAAAAAAAGAAAAACAAAAGAAGAGTTGATAAATAAGAATAGAAGTGCAGACATATTCTTTCCAATCTAAATCATCGCATGTAAAACGTAAACTGAGAGAGCCTACAATAGTTGGTATGGAAACAGACAGAGATAAGTACACATGGGTAGACTAAACAGGGATGGGTAAAATCAAATTAAGATTTAGAGAAATTATTTATTAAAAAAATTAAGAAAGGTGAAAAAACGATAAAAAAATTAAGGGATTGAACAAAATATTGGCTAAAGTTAAAAAAATAAAATATGTTTTCTTTTTTAAAATAACAAAAACGCGATGTTATTACCAATCGTTCAGATTCACAATTTAAATAAACTTAATTATTTGAAATGTATGTACCTACATCGGTGAATAAATTTCGTTTTAAGCGTCATTCGCATCTGAAAGTCTAATAATATGTCCCATCACTAAAGCTTAACTATGATAAAGAATAGAATTTATTTTTGGACTTTTATTTCTATGTACCTAATCCATTTAGTACGGGGTGTCTCCTCAGATCGGGTACCGGTACAGTTATCCCCTTTGTCCCCTCTGTCGCCGATCCTGCTCCCACTACACCACAATATTATATTATTATTAGTCTAGTCAACGAATGATCCTAGCTGGAAAGTCAATAAGCGCAAAAACCAACTTCGGGCCTTTGTATGGACTGATTAATAAAAAAACATACCAAAGTCCTTGACCCTCGGGTGGGCGCAAAAGGAGGGCGGAGTACTTCAAAGGTCCCTTTTTTTGGTTTTTCACGTATATCTCGAAAACAGTTGGTCCTACGAAAAAATGCCATGTATGAAACTTGTACCTGACAAAATTTCCTACATTTTCTATATTTTAGGTTTTTCTATCTCCAACCGTTAACGAGTTATACACTTCTGAAAACTTTGGATCAGGTTAAGATAAAATAGTAAACTGATATACCATTTTGAAGGAAATTTAGTTCTTTACACCTTTTTTCGTAAAATGAAAGGCTGAGGCGCTAGAGAGAAAAGTTCAGCAAAAAATGTAGTGCAAAAAATGTTTTTTCGAAAAATAACGGTTTTCAGAAGCATGTAACTCGTTAACGGTTAAAGATAAAAAAACCTCAAATACAGAAAATGTAGCAAATTTTGCCAGCTGCAATTTTCATGCATAGAATTTTTTCGTAGGACCAACTGTTTTCGAGATATACGCGAAAAACCAAAAAAAGGGACCTTTGAAGTGCTCCCTCTCCATCTTGCGTCCACCCGAATATCAAGGACTTTTAATATGTCTTTTTATTAACCAGTCCAAACAAAGTCCCGAAGTCGGTTTTTGCGCCTATTGACTTTCCGGATAGACCCCTCTTTTAACCACTCATTGACTGAGCTATATGATAAATTCTTCCGATATCTTAATGATTTCTAAATATCGATGTTTGGAGGAGAGCTAGAAACTTTTTTACATAACGAAATATTTTTAGTCCACATTTTAAACGGTAGATGAGAATATCAAATAATGTTAAATAGATTTTTATCTTCACTAAATAAAACATGTTCGTTGTATCGATGAAAATGCTCATATTTTTTAGCCACAGACATTTTTCAAACTTGTAATGAAATTAGTTTTCCTTAAAATCAATTTTTTTGCTCAATACATTTTTCGTATACTCGCATACACAATTCATATCTTTCAGTGAATGTCCATTGGTTGAATATTTTTTAGAGCTTATTTAAAAGCTGGAAGAATTAATTATGTTTCGTTCAGCCCTGTGTTCCAAATCACGTACGTTCGCGTGTATGAGTTATTCCCGATTCCCGAAGGAGGGAAGGATATTGTTTGTATATAGATGCAGTCAGTTTCCGTATACACACACACACACACACACAAACAGGGAGTGAGAGGCGGTGGACTTGCGAGGTTTTGTCCGGACACAATAGGGCGCGTTGAGGTGATAATTAACAGGGGATTAAACTGGAGAGTTTAGCCTCTCGAGACTTGAGGGTCGTCGGTCGCGAGCCAAGCCGAAGGCCCGTTCTATCCTCCTTGTTTAGTCTCCGACATATCATCTGCATCGCATCCCCCTTGTCTCGTCAAAACACTGCTCCTGACGGCATTGACGTCCAATCGGTGCGTCGTCGTCATTTTAAAAATAAGCAATATTTTTCAAGGGCGTCGAAACTAATACAACGGCTTCGACGCTATTTTCCAATATATATTTTTAAGCAATGCACATCCACTACTTACTACTATGATGCGGTTTGTTTGCTGACGTAAAGTGAGAGAGGACGAATGACGAATAGTTATGATAAAAGTGAAAAATACACTAATTTATAAGGGTTAATAATAAGGAAAAAAACGAGGGGTAAATATCTGCCCAAAATTGTGTACACCATAAATCCTTTTTGGCAAATAAATCCTTATAAATCCATATAAATCACCAATAAATCCCTTTAAGTTCAATAAATCCTCATAAATCCTTATAAATCCTCGTAAATCCTCATAAATCCTCATAAATCCCCATAGGTCATCGAATGTATAAACAATAACAAAACTGTGTTTACCTTATTAATCCAAACAAATTATACTTTTAAATTGCGTTAATTAGAAGTTTGATGAAATTTTCCTCAAGGGGTGGCCGCCATCTTGAATTTAAGGGATGAAATCATGTATCTTGGTAAATACTTGTACGTGAAAAAATACTGTTACAAAAATAGTTAAAGAGGATCTATCCAACAACTTCTCAGGAACATGTGGCAGGCGTGTGTTAAGTGTCTTTGAGCCGGTTTATGCGGTCGGGCAAATTAAAAAATGTTACGCGCACGCGCATAACATAAACAGGTGATTTAATTTTTCTGTAAATCCTTGATAAATCCTCAATAAATCCTCATAAATCCCCATAAATCCCCATAAATCCCCATAAATCCCCATAAATCCTCATAAATCCTCATAAATCCTTATAAATCCTTATAAATCCTCATAAATCCTCGTAATTCCTTCACACTGTACACCATAAATCCTCAGATATTTACCCCTCGGAAAAAAATTAAAATCACTGTCGGGATTTAAACCCGTTTCATGGTGGATGAGTTATCAGTTGCTCAACAGTCTACAGTGTCCATACTGGATAATAATTTTTACTTCCCACCTCTACTATGGTAGGGAAGTAATGGATTCAGTCCGAAAAAAATATTTCGAGATTTTAACAGATCTTCACGTTTTGAGACCCTAGCAATCGTTTAAGATCATTTTCTGACTGATGTCTGTATGTGTATGTGTGTGTGTGTGTATGTGTGTGTATGTGTGTGTGTATGTGGTCAATTTTTCGCCTTCGATATCTTAAGAACGGAACAACATACGGGCATGCCGATTGTTCTATTGTGTTTATCAGCCTTTAACTTAGATCTGATTAGATTTTGAGTCAAATCGGTTCAGTGGATCCTGAGATATTCAAAAAAACGTCTTCAATGTCACGTATTAACATAGGTAAAAAAAAATATAAATGAATTCTAGATGTTATAATATGAAAAAAATGTAAATATTTTTTTCTCTAAAATGTAGAGTTTTCGAGAAAAAAAATATTTTACTAAAAAAAAATAAAAATTGTACGTAAATCAAGGTAACCATGATTTTTGCTATATTAAGCTAGCCATCAGTAGATCACCAAACAAAAAAGAGGGCCATGCTTTTTTCAAAGAATAAAAATTAAATTGTGTTTTAAAGACCACCAACAGCTAAGGTTATTTGGGCCTAGTCAAAGAATAAAAAAAAAGAGTGTTTATTTTTTGCAAATATTTACTAGGTGGGAAGTATAGGACTGGTCAACAGTCGAATTTTTTTACATGTTTTAACTATAATTTTAAGTAACGGACATAAATTTCTAGTTGATTTCCCGTATAAGGCAGTTTATTTCTGTTTATTAAGTAATAAAATAATGATAAACACTGAGTTGAGTGCGCGCTAAAGATATTTTCATAAATTATTATGATAAGGTTCCTTACATAAGCCTTTCAATGTCTCCAGGGATAACCTGATTTTAAGGCTCGTCTATTATATCCTTTTTCAATTAACAAGACTTTGAAAAACTAATTTTGTTTTTTTTGCGCATTAAAGAAAGAGACAGTTGGTCATATTTATCTAGGGCCTCCAATATCGGATCATCCGAAATTCCGGAACTGGTTTCGATATTTGGGTCTCAGTTCCGAAATTCCATTGTCTAGTTTCGATATCCAGAAAGGTCTACAAAAATACTGCATGTAGAAGAAATGTGTTTTTTTTATAATCGAAATTGTTTGACATATATTTGCAAACAAACAAAAATTAACATTATGGACTAGTAATAATTAGGAACACTCTCTATATTAATGCCCTGCACTTTTTGGTCGGCAAGTTAAGCAAAACTTTGTTAATTTTTAAACTTTTTATTAATATTGGAATTTCGATATAAATTTTTTTAGTTCCGGAATTAATGTTTAAAAGTTTTGTTCGAAATTCCGGAATTACGAAATCTTGGAATTCCGGTATGGTATCCCTATGCATAAGGAATCTATATAGAATGAGGGTATAGATATACAATATACATATATTAGTGTTAAGTTTGAGATCCACTGTCCAATACTAAGTTTTGAGAGGCCGGAGGCGAGGATCAGTCAAATGGGAATTGATGTACTATGCATGATTAGTGGGTGGGGTGTGCAGATGTAGGTGAGGTGAATAGTTTATTTGTTGTGACATAACACAAAAGTGCCCATTGTATTGGTGCCATTGTTTGTTCATGATTGTTGTTGTGTTGTGTATTTATATTTTATATATATAAAGATTTTAATTAAATGTTTCAGCCGCGAGTTCGCCAATGGCACGAATCAGATTGGATTATTTGATTTAATAAACGCTTTCAGTTTTTTTTTTATTTTTCGATTTTTGGAATATATCTGAAAAATCCGAAAATCACATAAAGTAAAAATTAAAGGGGGTCCTATACCTATTATGATATTCGCAAACTCACTGATCAAAACCTATAGGGTACTTCCCGTTGACCTAGAATCATTAAATTTGGCAAAAAGCAAGGTCTCGCAGCACAAATAAAGGGAAAAATCCAAAAATCACAAAAAGTAAAAATTAAAGGGGGCCCCGACACAAAAAATGGAAAACCTTTTAAAGGCTGTGTCTTTGGAACCGTAACATGTCCAAAAATTAGTATAAATTGTACACTGTATAATATACAGGGTGAGTTCGACCACCCGTATCAGTCGTTTTTTTCGAAAACGGTTAGTCGTAGAAAGTTGTGTCAAAAATTTGTATTATAAAAGCCCTAATAAAGAATCGAATGGTGATAATTTTTTTTTCCGGGAAGGTCGGCTTCCCTATTAGTTTGCTCCAGAATGTCCAGAACTCCGGAATTATAAATGTAACGATAGGTCGAAAGTGGTATTGTTGAAAAGATCTTTAAAAAATAAGCAAGTTTTGTAGGAAAATTTTTTTTATTACTGCCACCCCTGTAAATTTCTATAAGTATAAATATAAATTATTATATGTTCAAAACTCCGGAATTTTAGAAAGCACGATAGGTTGAAAGTGGTGCTGTTGAAAAGCTCGTTAAAAAATAAGCAAGTTTTGTAGGAAAAATTGTTTAATTACTGCCACCCCTGTTAAGTAACAATCGTTTGAAATTATTATATCAAAATTTCATAATAACGATCGAAGTCGGCATTAAAAATCTAGCAACCTTAGACATTGTCACAAGTGTTCAAACTGTCTTCCATTTACTCTTTAATACATACTACTGAGCTCTTCTGGTTATACTGTGAGTGTACTTCTTCAGTATTTAATGATCGATAGATAGGTAACTAGATTTTAAATGCGGACTTTTAAAAAGTTCGTTATGACATTTTAATTTAGTAATTTCAAACAAATATTACTTAACAGGGGTGGCAGTAATGAAAAAAATTTTCCTACAAAACTTGCTTATTTTTTAAAGATCTTTTCAACAATGCCACTTTCGACCTATCGTTACATTTATAATTCCGGAGTTCTGGACATTCTGGAGCAAACTAATAGGGAAGCCGACCTTCCCGGAAAAAAAAAATATCACCATTCGATTCTTTATTAGGGCTTTTATAATACAAATTTTTGACACAACTCTCTACGACTAACCGTTTTCGAAAAAAATGACTGATACGGGTGGTCGAACTCACCCTGTATAATAATGAAACATCATGGAATTTTGTGATTTTTTTTAAATTTTTATTATTTTATTGTGACTTTTATTAGATTTTTAGTAAATTGAACCTCTTTCTAATGTACATTTATTATAACTGAAAAAATATTTTTTAAGAAAAGTATTGAAGAATCAGACATTGATAAGTTTAAACTTGTGTGGAAACCAATTTAACAATGCAATTTTAATCATCAGTATTGCAATTATTTGATCCTTTGCCACAGAGATTTCCTTTCCTAATTTCAATCATCATCTACGGATCACCATATCTCTATATCATAGAGTATTTTAACACTTTATTAAAAACATTTTTGTATATGAAAAAAACAGATCTGCTGTGAAGCTGTTCATGATAATTAAAACTACAAAATTTTAACAAAAAAATCTTACAATTTTTATTTACATCGAAGACAATATAAAAACACAATATAGAGCACCATATAACTAATACCTCAAAAAAAAGAAAAAAAAGCTTTGTCTGTCATTAAGATAAAAATGCTTGAGAAAAAAGGATGAAATATTATATAAGACAGAAAGTAGACTATCCAATTCTACTATTCGCTTTTCATTCCAGAGCTCAGAGAAGAAAAAACAGATAAATAATAATACAAGTACGTATACAATATCTCTACCGAACTCACAGTGGCGGATGTAGTAAGTAACGTTACTATAATATTTATAAGGGGTCGTCCATATAACTACGTCACAAACAAGTGTGGCAAAATGTAACATGGGCAAAGAGGGAGTTAGACTACGGTGACGTCACATCGTTTGAAAAAATGCAAAATATCTTTTTAATTGTAAAACGTATTAACAGGCTCTTAATATTTCACTCGGGAACCGCGGAAATGAGTATTGTAATGTAGCTATTTCATTAAATATCGCTTCGTTTTCTCTGCTTTATTTAGCTACATAATTTTATGTGACGTCATATGGGGGAGGGTGTCATTCAAAATGTGACAAAGTGTGACATGGTGGCAGCAAGTGGTCTAAAAACCACTAAATTTGTGTGACGTAATATATATGGACGAACCCTAACATACATTGCGTATCTATCCAATACTAAAATCATTGTTTATGGGAATGGATAAAGATTGAAGAGTGTATAAGATTGTCTATCTTCGTAAACCTCACACGAGACGAAGCTGTTTTGTCGCATTTTTGATGCTCCTGCTCGAATAAAAACGGATTATTTAATTAAATTCGTTCATAAGTTAAGATGGGGGTAAGGACACTTTTTGTAAATTTGGTCTCATTTTAAATTTATCGATATAGGGTGGACCAAGTTATAGTAGCAATAATTCACCATTCGATGGTCCATCGAAAAATAAGTAGACATGCATAATTTCATTTTTTTCCAAAACACTTCCTAAGGGAGATACAGCCCTTCAAAGTCCAGTTTTAAAAATCAATACTGACAAGTGTCATAAATTATCTCAAAACCAAGTATCGCCTACTTTGTTGGTTATTTTCATAAGTTATTTATTTGTTGTTTTTAATTTAATTAATGAATTATTTATTTAAATTCGTCAAACAGTAAAAAGTTTACAATTGTTGTACAAGATTCCAGACCTATTATTTTCATAGGTGGCTATTTTAGAAGTGTTCTAAACTTTCAACTCTAATTATCTCGTAAACCAAACATCAAATCGAAATTTTGCAAGAGTAACTCTTTTTTTCTAAATTGAACAGGGAATTCGAAAAAAATGTTATTCTTTAAAAATATCCAGTGGCGCAGAAAATAGGGCGGGAAAAGTGAAACAACCCCCCTGTATCGACGCCACTTAACAATTTTGACAAAAGTTACTTACGTCAAGTAATGAGTATCTATTGTATAAATACTTGTACCAAATTTGGTCAAAAACGCATTAATGACCTGAGAGTTAGGACAATAAAAAGAATTTTAAAACTGAACTTTGAAGGGGTGTATCTCCCTTAGGAAGCGTTTTGGAAAAAAATAAAATTATGCATGTCGACTTATTTTTCGATGGACCATCGAATGGTGAATTATTGCTACTATAACCTGATCCACCCTGTATATACAGATAAATACTTAAAATAAGTTTTCGAATTTTCAACTTTTAAATGGTACTTTTCCCGTTTGCATTCTCGATTATTAAACCAAATCTAATTTAAAAAATGTTTTGTCTGCCTGCCTGCCTGCCTGTCTGTATATACGAACGGTTTTAGCTAAAAAACTACTGAAGCTATTGCCACGAAATTTACACAAGATATAAGTAGTAACCCTGGGACCAACTTAGCCTTTGTTTCATTGTGATATTTCAAACGGTTTCGAAGATTTGATGATGCCTGGATTTCGAGAAGGGTTAGTCTACAGGTATACCTATGATAATAAAGAAACTTTTTCGATAAAATTTCACAGGGCACCATCTATAGTACAGTAGCAGAACTCGAGTAACAGAGATTACGACAGTTAATTGACAACCGGGCGAAGCCGGACTGGAGATCTAGTAATTAATAAACATCTAATTTTTATGTTTATAAATTTTAACCTGACGTTGCTTGAGACAGCCCCTTGTTATAATAGCGAAATGAGATGTAAAGATTTTGAAATTCAGTCGAGTGAAATCGGAACTTCACTCGCTTTGCTCGTTCGATTTATTGAAACAGAAGGACTCTCGCTGACTTGCACTTACAAATAATTAAATCCTAGTAACTGCACCACTGGTGTTATAAACACGAGTACCTACTACATACAACAGTTTTGTTACTCCTAAGAGAAGACTACTATGAACAAAACACGTACAAAGGCATTGTTCTAACCGAAAACATGAACGAAAGAGAAGAAAAAATGGAAAAGTAATACACAACAACAACACAGTGACTGTATTGGGAGAATAGAACAGAAGCCTGCCTGATGATGTATTCAACAATGTACTATGCTTCCATGTAGGTATGTATGTAGTGTATACGTTAAAGCTTCATCAATGGAAGAGACAGAAAAAGCTCGTTGTATTCAACAAATATGTATACGAAAGCTTAAAAAAAACTGCAGAGATTCCATTGTTACATTGCGGAGGGAAAGCGTTTTAAAATAAGAATATCAGGAGGAATTAGAATGATTACTTAAAATTGTAAGAAATTTTACTTTGGCGTGTTTCAGTACAACAGGTCTAAAACCATGGGTGTACGCGGGTGGTGGGGGGCAGCTGGATCTGGAATAATGGAATTGTGTGAAAATTTATGAAACTTACTTTATATTAATCTCTTTTGTTTCCTGTTATTGAGCTTTGGCGCCTGAAAATTTCCCAAATTGGATGTTTACTCTCATAACTCTTACCCAGCTCCCTCTCCTGAACAAAATTGGGACACGCCCTTGTCTGAAACTAAATATTAAATGCAGAGTTTCTTAAAAATGTACTTCAATTACAGAAAATGAGTAGAACATTTTTGAAATTTTATAGTCTTATAAAAAAGAGAGATTACGTTCAGTCCACACGCTAGAAGTGAAACTTCTTGACTACTTTGCTTACCCCACCATAGATAGCAGTGCCAATCAAACGCGTTGTGGAGTTTATAAATAGTGCTTGATTCTGCTCTATATCTCTTTCTTTCTCAATCTATCTCCATCATTTGTTGCCTTTTCATTTCATCGCTTCACGAACTTACCTTGACCATAGAAGTTTCACTTAAAACATTTCAAACCTAACTGTAAACAATGACATTTTGATATACACTTGTAAAAATAAAGAAAAATACCGGAGGCGTGCTTTTTGAATGCTCAAAGTGAAATTGTAAAATTCGTTATAAATTTTGACGAGCAGATTACTCATTTCTGAAGAACAAACGTGAGGTAGGTACTAGGTAGTATCGGAGTCACTACCGCTTAGGTTTTTGGCGGAAAACGCCTATTATACTTATAAAAAATATTTGCCGTTTATATAAATTAAAGTGTTAAAATAGGCGTTACCGTGGTGATACAATCGCTTAAAGATTGCAACTTTGACCCAAAATAATTCACTATTTGTGACACGACTTTGTTAACATAATTTCTCAAATATCACTCTTAGCTAGCCATAAAGCTCGCGAACAGAATTACGTATTTCCGTAACAAAGATCGTAACATCAAATCTCTAAAGATACCAGCGGTGGACGTTTTTCGTCAAAAGAGATTATGTGTACGATGCGGTGCCACCGTGCCTCGGAAGTTACAGTGTATACATAGTTGTGATTTTACAGGTTCGCTATCAAAATTACAAACTAAATACCGCTAAATGCAGATTTTTATGGCGAAACTAGAAAACAATAATACAATACAGTGTACTGCATTAAAAAACAAGTGTGTTGAGTTCCAGATAAGATGTAAGAGAGCAGTTTGTATAATTGAAGGGCTTGAGAATGGCCGAGCGTGTAGCAGTGCAGTTGTTTACAAATGTCGTTTCTATGGTTCTTCTATTACAAGTCCCCAGCCCCCGGGTTCTAGCCCGAGAGCCAGTAAAAGTGTCAGTTGGATTTTCAATTTATTATTAAAAAAAAATAAATAATAAATTGAAAATATGAATTGATGCTAGGCCCAAATAACCTTAGCTGTTGGTGGTCTTTCAATTTCAATTTTGTATAATTGAAAAAAATAATATTCGTGAGTCCAAATACTAGTTAGTACTCTCTTGTATTGTGTGTTGTGTGTTTGTGTACAGTTCACTGGGATAGCTGACGTGCGCACTGAGTTTGCTGCGCATGACGTATATTCGTTCTATTTTTCGTCACATTAATTTTTGGGATTACTGTCGTATACAATTTTTTTGGAGTGGACGCGAGCTTAGATATTTATAAAATGAATAATTTTTAGTTATGTACAGTAGTTCACAGTTGATTACCAGCAACTTTTGTTTTGTTTTCTCTATCTTTCATAATAAACGAGTCATCGAGTAGACTCATAGAATGACTGCATAGTCTAAAAGTTAGAAGGGCTTGAGAATGGCAGAGCGTGTAGCAATGCTGTCGTTTACATGGCGGTGCTATGGTTCCTCTATTACAAGTCCCCAGTTCCCAGGTTCTACCCCGAGAGCTGGTAAAAGTGTCAATTGGATTTTCAATTTATTATTAAAAAAAAATAATGAATTGAAAATATGAATTGGTGCTAGGCCCAAATAACCTTAGCTGTTGGTGGTCTTTAAAACACAATTTCACAATTTTTTAGAAGTTAGAATAAGTAATTTTATTTTATTTATTTTATTACCTCCTGATATTCTTATACAAATAACTTACACACGATTGTGCTAATGTCTCTCTTATACATTATGCAATATGTTGCTAGCTTTAATGTACACATGTAAAAGAACCGACCTATAGAAAAATCTGTCGCATCATTAAAAATCAGAAAAACTTAATAATGTTGAGTGATTGTAGCGAGGCTGTCGCATTTTCTATTTTTTTAGCGGTTTAATTATTAAAAAACCGGTCAAGTGCTAGTCAGACTAGCGCATCGGTCATCGAGGGTTCCGTACAAAAAATGACAAAAATAATAGATTTAATTATTTAAGCTTGTTTTTAAAAAGTTTTTTTTTACTTACCTATATTTTATTTTGTTCTTTTTAGTGTTCCAAAATTTTTCCGTATCAAATTTAATTAAATTAATTTTTAAATTGAAAAATTCCAGTTTTTACATTATAAAAAAACAATCACGTATCGTCAGTTGGATTTGAACCCGGCTCTTCGTGGTTGCATGCGAACGCCTAGCGCCTTACCGCTACTCCACGTGTACCACGGCAAAAACAATCGTATATTTGATAGACTTGGTACAGCTCTATGCCCAATTTTCCGTTTCCTGTAGGAATTTAAGGGTTTTCCTGCGAACTATGAGTGAGGCCGTATATTCCCGTATATTCAAAATTTTAGGCTCAGTGGTTTTGGAGATAGGGGGGAATGCTCGATTTTCGTATATTTTCTTTAATATCGTTTAAACTATGCATTTTAAAATTATAAAAAAAATATATTTGTATTTCTCATAACGAGCCCTTTGATCATTTGATATGTCACGTCATAATGCACTTGAAATTTTTTTTTAATTTTCTAATTTTCCCCCGAACATTAATTCCCAAAATTAGAATCCGTTTATTTACGCTATACGTCCGTGATTGGGTCACCTAACTCTGTATATTGTATATGTACCAAATTTCAACTTTTTTCGTCCAGTAGATTCGGAGAAAATAAGCTGTGGCAGACGGACGGACGGACAGACAGACAGACAGATACGAGAGTGATCCTATAAGGGTTCCGTTTTTTCATTCTGAGGTATGGAACCCTAAAATTAGGTGGGTCGCACTATTTTACATTTTTACTGAACCGGGTAAAACTCATTTTTTGAAGATAATAACTTTACAGGGGCCTCCACAATCCTAAATCCGGCACCGCACACTCTTTTATCCTGTTATCGTATGCAAACGTAATTGTATTATTTGAGTCCACTGAATGCGACTAAATAACTATAAAACAGGCAACATTCATTACTTCCGTGTAAGTTGACATCTAAGCCAAAGGTATTTTTACCTGAATTATTGAATAATAATAGTAACAGCAGGTATAACACACTACAGTTTAAAATCGTATGTCAGGTTGCATAATACATAATGAGTTTTAAACGCAAACAGTTTAATATATCGCACTTGTTGTACACTGAAAGTGAAGACTGAAGAGTAGGACAAATTAAAATATAATGTTAAAATTATCTCAAATGCAATGTTAAAATGTTTGTAAAGACTGTGAAGACTGTAGATGGCACGCGACAGAGTACTTGTCGGCACAAAATCAAAATAATTAAAAATATATTAGACTAGCGGCCCCGTCCGGCTTTGCTCGAGTGCTAAGAAACCCCCTGGTGCAATACACTACTCACTCGCTTTGCTCGTTCGCTTGAATATTATAAATACACTACTCACTCGCTTCGCTCGTTCGCTTGATTTTATAAATACACTAGGTAGTCACTCGTTTCGCTCGTTTGTTTTTGTATATATTTTTAGTTTCAAAAAAATTATAATTATTGTCAAAGAAAAAATATAACAAAAATAAAAAAAAATAAAAATAAATATCATTAGAATTTAGAAAAAAGAAGCCAAAAATTCTACGATGCCATCAGTTTCCGAACCCGGGTCCCTGTGCATAGAGTGCTGCGATGTTACCTCTACGCTACGAGTGGAACAGTTATGTACGGTCGTTTTTGTGATATAAGTATGTTGCGAATTCTTACGGTCGGGTTACGAATTTAATTAATTAATTAATTAATTATTAATTATTATTATTTATTAATTATGCCATATATATAAATCTTCCGTAAAAAAATATCTAACTGATGATGAAAACCGCATCAAAATCCGTTGCGTGGTTTAGGAAGAGTTAGCGGTTAAACAGACAGACAGACAGACGCGAAAAGCGACTTGAATTTATACTATGTAGAGATATAGAGATGTTGTCGGAAAAATTTCACTATCATTGAAATAACAAATATGAGATCGATACGACAAGTAGTCGAAAGTTTCATCTTTAGTTGCTTGTTGGCACGCCATAGCCACATTAAACATTTTTTGAAAAAATATGGCACGTAGATGTGAAAAGGTTCGCCATCCTTGGTGTAGGATTAATAGGAATACTAACGAAGCGGAAAAATCATTAAAACTTCTAAACCCACCATAATAGATCCGATTTTGATGAAATTAAAAAAAAATGTTTGTTAAATTACAATTTACATTATTTGGAATCAGAAACATTCCAACCCGCGAACTCAAAATTTTCATTTTACAACAAATTTCCTTCGAATTTTCTTATATACGCTCTTGTTGCATATATTTGCCGTTTTACAAATAATTGTTCAATCTTGAGTAAAACTTTCAGAATCGTTAGGTCAATATGTCTCAAATAAGCACACAAAATTTAGTCAGGATTGAATGACTATTTGTAAAAATTCGGGGAAAAACTTGGTGTAAAATGGAATATATTCGAAATAACGTGCACAATTTTTTTGTACTGTAAAATCTTTGCGACGAATGTACCGTTAGCGCGTTGAAAATCCAGGGAAAACTGCTCTAGAAATGAAAATATTGAACTTGGAGGACTAAAAATTTCAGAACCGTTAGGTCAATACGTATCAAATAACTAATAAGTGTACAAAATTAAGTCAATATTGAATAATTATTTGTAAAACGGCAAATATATGCGACGCGAGCGTATAAGAAAATTCGGAGGAAAATTTGTTGTTCAGTGAAAATTTTGAGTCCGCGGACTGGAATGGTTCTGATTTCAAATAATGTAATATTACAAACATTTGAAAAAAAATTCATCAAAATCGGATCTGTTATGGTGGGTTTAGAAGAAAAAAGCTTCATTGACTGATAAATAGAATTTTCCATTTTCTTTATGTCAGCAGGACAGTAGATAAGTAAGTAGTAATTATAACAATATAAACAGACTGATAAATAAAATAGAAGTAAAATACAAATGATTTATTAAAAGAACAATAATAATAGTTTCTCTAAAAGAAAAGAAATTGTCTAATCCCAAGTATCAACATATTATAATTAAAATTTAGACTTGTGTTTTGCTAAAAATGATTATCTATACTAGCTTTGCTATCGAAACGTGAATATAAATTTTTAATTTTAATGTTTTCTGTTTATTTTTGTGTATAGGTAACACAGAACACTGCATGAATGCCATATTTCTTATTGTTTATTTTTGTATTAATATAACAAAATGTTTAGCTGTACGGTTTTTGTGAGCGAATGTCAATTTAATACAGTTGTGTTTTATCAGACGAAAGTTGTAGAACTTATAACATATTGAAAATAGATATTGGGTATCATAGACGCTCGATAACAGAGGTCATAAGCGTATTGAATATAACATGGAAAAAACTTTATTTAATCGCTATAGGTATAATGAAAATTTAAACAACTGAAAATATTTATATTAGCAAAATAACACTTTCATGATTAGATTGATGGTTATTGCAATTAAAGCTTATTAAACAGTCAGAATTTCTACTTGTGGTGTCCCTCAGGCAATGAAATGGCTGCAAGCCCCACATTATTTAATAAAACGAATGTACATTGTCTCTATAGTGCAGGGGCGAACTGGGTTGAAGACAAAACTTAATGCGCTTTTTTTTCAAATTTCGAATTAGTAATAATATAGTGTTTTATTTAACAGTAAGATCATGGACACGACAAATAGAAATCACTTATATTATTTTAAGAATCCTCTATAAACCGTCACAGATATACAGTGTGCGTAACTGAGTTGGTAGTGTCATCTGTTTTGTATACGGTTCACAAGTTCGCAGCTCAATTCCAGCTAAAAGAATATGAAGTAATATTATTGAATTACTAGTGCGCCCAGATCATCACATTTTACGACGGATTTACATGCGTATTATAAGGGGTAAGACAAGAAAACGTATTATAGAAAAAAAACTGATGACCAGTCCTATACTTCCCACCTAGTAAATATTTGCAAAAAATAAACACTCTTTTTTTATTCTTTGAAAAAAAGCATGGTCCTCTTTTTTGTTTGGTGATCTACTGATGGCTAGTAATATAGCAAAAATCATGGTTACCTTGATTTACGTACAATTTTCATTTTTTAGTAAAATATTTTTTTTCTCGAAAAACATTTTAGAGAAAAAAAATTTTTACATTTTTTTCATATTATAACATCTAGAATTCATTTATATTTTTTTTACCTATGTTAATACGTGACATTGAGAACGTTTTTTTGAATATCTCAGGATCCACTGAACCGATTTGACTCAAAATCTAATCAGATCTAAGTTAAAGGCTGATAAACGCAATAGAACAATCGGCATGGCCGTATGTTGTTCCGTTTTTACGATATCGAAGGCGAAAGATTGACCACATACACACACACATACAGACATCAGTCAGAAAATGATCTTAAACGATCGCTAGGGTCTCAAAACGTGAAATCTGTTAAAATCTCGAAATATTTTTTTCGGACTAAATCCATTACTTCCCTACCATAGTAGAGGTGGGAAGTAAAAATATTACACTGATGCCAAAGCAAGTAGGGGTGAGTAACATAGCATAGCAAATGTAACTCCAGTATAATAATAATCTGGGCTTGAGTTTCCTTACTGAGGTTACCATACTTTGAATTAATGGTATTAAAAAAATCTAAACGTCATTTTATTAAAAATTTTAACCAAGCTGTGTTTAAATTATAGTGGCACTTGGCAGGCATATGAAAATGGTCGGCGGGCGCTAAGGTGTCTGTGGGCATGGAGTTGGGAACCCTTGCTGTACCTACGCTTTCACTTCTACAACCAAATTTGTTTGTAAAACGAATAATAATGTGGACACTCATATTTTATATTACCTATAAGCCAGAATTTCGTTTCGGAAATACTTTTCATAACAAAATTTACCAATAAAACTAACCATTATTATTGTATACGCATTATCGAATGTTAAATTGTTTTTGATAACGAGCTTAGATACTATTTTTATGTTAGTTCCCGAGGAAATTAAATGCCTAGATAGCAAATATTTAAAAATAAGTGTAAAATTTACTTGATAAAATAGTGCTTTTACAATACAAATGATTTTATTCAATGTTCCAAGTAATATTGTAGGTATATTGTATTTATATTGTTACTATTATTTGTTTTATTTGACATGTTTTATACCTTTGGTTACACAAAATAAATTTATTATTATTATTATATTTGTTATAATACCGAGAAAGATATACCAATTTATAAATTTATAATATGGTTTTAACTTTTATATATCTTCGTAAAAATGAGAAATGCGTGCTTCTAAAAATAAAATTAGATCGTAGGATTCGACGTTTGCTGGTTATGATGAATCCTCGCCTTTTTTAAACCCAGTTCATCCCTGCCTTATTGATTGTAGACATACGTTTTCATGTGTCACCTAGTATTTACTTAACAAATCGAAACCCTACAACCTTTTATTATGTGATACAATCGTCATGTCTGAAGTGATTATTTTATTTTTGTTGCGAATTCGTGCAGAGACGTAGGGTTCGAACCAAAAATTGTCCTCGTTTCACATCACTCTGAACAACTTGGTACTATTTTTGGAAATGTTATGTCAGTTATGTGTGTGTGTGTGTGTGTGTGTGTGTGTGTGTGTGTGTGTGTGTGTGTGCGTGATAACTGTTGAGTTTTAATCGATTTAATAGAAATTCTGGAATCTATCACTATTTGAAATATAGGTAGCGTAATCGAACCATTTAAGAGTTGAAAAAAGGGGCCCAAAAACACCGAAAAAATTCTCGAAATTGTTTCAAAATTGAAATTTTTTCCTTTAAACGATTAAAACTGGCCCTAAAATTTTAACGATTTCGAGTAAACAGGATCGGAATTACAAAATTTATTAAAGTTTGAAATAATAATTAATTTATCATAAAATTAATTTATCATATAATTATTATTTATTTGATTCCAGTATGTAGTGATATAAAAATAATTAAGAGCAGTGCGTACGCCACTGCACTGTATTTGCATAAAGTAAGTGCAAATTGTAAAGTAAACGGGGCAGTAAAATTTGCATAAACCAGAGAATGCTTTCACAACTATAATAGTAAAAGAAGCTTTATATGTGGGGCCGTGTCCTATAAGAGTCCATATACAATACTGCAATTGGAAGACGGTAGACAGTTAACTCTTTTATTGGGAATAAAGCAAGCCTCTGTAGTTTATTTTTTCTAATTAAAACGATTGCTAGTTATTTTGCTAGACATATTAACGCTTATATATGCAGGGCCCTTTTAAAGCCTCTATGGACCCCAGACATAATATATCAACATCATATAGGCTCTCTCTTTAGCTTTCTACACATAATGCCTAAGTATATCAACATTGTTCTAAATCTATTGATGTTGTTTGGAAATGGAAAGAAATAAATATTTAACGTTTTTTTAAATTTGTGTTCTGATAATATTTAAAAAATGTTAATTGATAAATGTCAACGTCTTGGATTTAATTTTCTTCATTCTCGCAAGCATTTTATATTAGTAGTATATAGATTTCGAAAATCAAGAAAAGAGGATAAAATGGTTGATAAAATCGATCATGAATGAGAATACGGGAAATCTGTGGTGGTTTTATAACGTTCAATGACCGATGTGGATGTAATTAAAGATTATTTGTGATGAAGTCAAGACCAATATTTACTTTAAGAAATAAATCAGATAGCGTGTTGCGTTTTATGAGCTTTTTTGTCAACTTATTTGATATCGTCAATAGACCATTATGTCATAATGTTATGACGAGAATTGATAAAATGAATATAAACGTTAAATACCTAACATAAAATTTATCGGAACAATTTAATAACGAACAATTATTTCAACAAATTCTTATTTTTATTTTTAACTTTAAAAAAGATGTATGTACTGAACCGATTTCGAAGATTCTGTGACTCCTTCTCGAGTAACGCAGACTGTCATTAATTGTTACACTAAAGGAGAAGACCATTGAGAAAAAATGTAATGCAAATCGGGCATGTATATACATAATATATGCTTGTTTTAAGATCGAGATTATCTCAGGAACTGCTGGACCGATTTGAATACTGTTTTCAATGTTTAAATTTATATTCTTTCCTGAGTAACATAGACTATATTATGTATATTACTACATTACGATAAAAGGGAAACGAGCAAACATGTAAAGCAAACGCGGGATATATGCTTGTATACAGGGTGAGTCCCGTATCAGTCGTTTTTTCGTAAACGGTTAGTCGTAGAGAGTTGTGTTAAAAATTTGTATTATAAAAGCCCTAATAAAGAATCGAATGGTGATAATTTTTTTTCCGGGAAGGTCGGCTTCCCTCTTAGTTTGCTCCAGAATGTCCAGAAATCCGGAATTATAAATGTAACGATAGGTCTAAAGTGGTATTGTTGAAAAGATCTTTAATAAATAAGCAAGTTATGTAGGAATTTTTTTATTACTGTCACCCCTGTAAATTTCTATAAGTATAAATATAAATTATTATATGTTCAAAACTCCGGAATTTTAGATAGCACGATAGGTTGAAAGTGGTGCTGTTGAAAAGCTCTTTAAAAAATAGGCAAGTTTTGTAGGAAAAATTATTTAATTACTGCCACCCCTGTTAAATAACATTCGTTTGAAATTATTAAATTAAAATTTCATAATAACGAACGAAGTCAGCATTCAAAATCTAGCAACCTTAGACAATGTCACAAGTGTTCAAACTGTCTTCCATTTACTTTTTACTACATACTACTGAGCTCTTCTGGTTATACTGTGTTAAGTTCTTCTTCAGTGTTTAATGATCGATAGTATATAGGTAACTAGATTTTAAATCCTGACTTTTAAAATTAAGTTCGTTATTATATGACATTTTAATTTAGTAATTTTAAACAAATATTACTTAATAGGGTTGGCAGTCATAAAAAAAATCACTACAAAACTTGCTTATTTTTTAAAGATCTTTGCAACAATACCACTTTCGACCTATTGTTACATTAATAATTCCGGAGTTCTGGACATTCTGGAGCAAACTAATAGGCAAGCCGACCTTCCCGAAAAAAAAATACCACCATTCGGTTCTTTATTTGGGCTTTTATAATACAAATTTTTGACACAACTCTCTACGACTAACTGTTTTCGGAAAAAATGACTGATACGGGTAGTCTGAATCACTCTGTGTATGGCCACGATATCTCAGGAACCACAATACGGAAGTATTTTAGCCGGCTTTATCTGGCCGACCTGGAATAAAATAGGTAAAATACAGGGACAATAAAAATAACTTTAAAAAATTAAACCGGCTTCACAGGCCAGGCGCCAAGTCGGAATAATGTACAAACATTGGAAAAAGTTCAGACTGGATTTTTTTTCACATATAATTGTTCCTTAGGGTATCCTCCGGAAATCCTGAAATTTCACTAATTCAATGAGGAGGGGTGGGGGAATAGACGAAAATCACGGTTTACCAGATTCTGAGCTTTCTTTCAACTCTACAGCAAAAATAGTTATACACGAAAGCTAACTAAATTCTCTACAAAAATGGTACGGTCTGTATTTCTGCATAATTTTCAGTGTTACCTATACAGGGTGTTTCATAATATATGCGCAGGACTTCAGGATGTGATAACTCGTCCAAAAATATGAAAAAAATTTCTATTAACTTACCCTCTAAAATGCACCATTTTAGAGATACAGGGTGTTGATACAGGGTGTTTGGGGAATTTTGAAAAGACAACTTTTGTATCATTTTTTCATTTTTTTTTAATTTTGCAATTATGAAGTTAACGTTTGGTTTTGTTACTTGTTCTAACGTTTAAATAAATTTTGTTTAATTAGTAAGAAAAAAATTTTATTTAAAAAAATTGACCATGTTTTTCAACATAAAAGTTGATTTTTCTCGAAAACGATCGACTTTAGAGCTTATGACCAAGAGTACCTTTTTTGTGTAGAAAACATTGGCGGTTCAAATAGGCGTCTCAAAACTGTACTTTTTCCAGTAGCGTAGAAGTTGGGGAGAAAAACACCCACTACCCCTTTAAAACCTTCAACAATTATGACTTTTAAAAAAAAAAATTTCCGCACAAAACATAGCTTATTATGAGTAGAAAATGCTTACAAAAGCCGTTTTCTGTACGATAAACGGTTCCGGAGATATTTGCAAAAAACGAAATTTTTTTTCAATTTCACACCCTGTATCTCTAGAATGGTGCATTTTAGAGGGTAAGTTAATAGAAACTTTTTTTCATATTTTTGGACGAGCTATCACATCCTGAAGTCCTGCGCATATATTATGAATCACCCTGTATATAGAATAGTCGGATGCTAGGTGAAAATAACTTGCAATTTATGATGAAAAGATGCCATTTGGTACATTGTTACTTAGGACCTTAAATAATGTTTTGAGACGTGTAACCATGACCGGGAATTACGGCGTCATCCCCTTTTTCGAAAAACCACCCCATCTAGATTTTTGATTGTAGTGTCCACACGGACAAAAAAAAACATAGGTACCTACTAGGTAAAAAATTTGCCATTAAATTTTACATAAAAATGTCCTAAAGCTAGGTTTACAATGTTAAAATAAGGGTAATTTGAAGCACACTGCAGTTATAAATGCGTCGAACGTGTTTTTTTTTTTGACTGCGAATATCGGGGGCAGTATAGCCTAGTGGTTAGCATGCTTGGTGTCGCAA
Source organism: Mongoloraphidia duomilia (assembly GCA_039654895.1). Taxonomy (NCBI): domain Eukaryota; kingdom Metazoa; phylum Arthropoda; class Insecta; order Raphidioptera; family Raphidiidae; genus Mongoloraphidia; species Mongoloraphidia duomilia. The sequence goes on along the minus strand of CM077522.1, from coordinate 18,956,426 downwards.
CATCTAGACTGGACTGCCGTGGGTTCGAATCCCACCTGCGCTCATGGATGTTTTGTGATGTTATTTAGTTTTAAGAAAGTTGTTATTTAGTGCAGTTATAAAAGACGCTAATGACCTTAGATGTCGACGCGTCTATAATCTACAATAAAAAATAGACTGCGAATATCTAATTAATGGCTGAATTGACGATAAAAATAAATTAATGATAATTTTCGAGATATTTGCGAAAAACTATAATTTACCCCCTTTCACCCCCTAAACAAACCCACAGTTCATTTTAAGGGTACATTTCAGGCTATGCTTAGGACATTAAAATAAAGGTCTCCAGAAAAATTCAGCTCGGTCGAAATTTTTTCGACGACAAAGTCAAATTTTACTGAGCTAATATGAATAAATAAAAAAAGAAAAGACGTTCTATTATGAACTCTCTTTCATTAAACAGAGATGTCCATCGCCCTCTTACGTCCCCAGTGAATGGCAGCTATTTTAGTTAATTGAATAGTTCGTGCCATTGCATTATTTAAGCAAATAAAGTAGGTACGTAAATATTCCTATCTATAAATAAAGACTCCCTCAGGTTTGTGGCATTTACCGATTTAATTACTTTAAAATGCTGCTTTTTTGTTGTTGATTTTCAGAAAAGGAACACAATAAACCGAGACATAAAGATACGTTATATCACTGAAAATCCTTGTATTTTTTGTCACAAAAATAAGTTGCACAATCTGATTGACATGTTTAAATTGTGAAAGAAATGTAGGTATAACGTTCAAATTCTGAGTAGAAATTCAAGATGGAGAAATAAAGGTCGGCAGAGTTCCCATCTCTCCGATGCATGAAATATTTTATTTTTTGTGAAAAATTACCCAAATTACCCCCCCCCTCCAAGGACCTTTCTCTCTAAGAGTCAATTGTTTTTTTTTTGCGAAGGTATAGTTTCTTTACATACACATTTTTCAGGAGCTAAAAGAGTAAAATTCAAGTTTAAAAATTAAAATTTGGAGGTTTTAAACACGCTTATATTAGCTTCACCTGTATGATGCTTGCTTGCGGGCTTGTGTGTTTGTCAGTTTGTAACCGACTTCTTTGAACTTGATTTTGACCAACTTTGAACGGTCAGATTTAGTTTAAATTTTGCACACTTATCAAGGACCGACGACAATACAATAATTCCATAAGTTTGTCCCATTATCCTGACCAGGATCTCCAGGACTAAAAAAAAAAGCAAAAAACTTCAGATTGAACTGAAACTTTGCACACTTATCAAGGACCGATTACAATACAATAATTCCATAAGTTTGTCCCATTATCCTGACCAGGAACTCCAGGACTAAAAAGCAAAAATAAATTATAATTTAAAAAAACTAAAAAACACGCTTTAATGAACTAAAAAGTAAAAAATAATTAATTTTATTGTAAAAAAGCGTGGGGTAGTATGTAAATATGATACAAAGCACCCCACGCTTTTTTACAATAAAATTAATTATTTTTTACTTTTTAGTTCATTAAAGCGTGTTTTTTAGTTTTTTTAAATTATAATTTATTTAGTATAGGAAAAGGGCAACTGATATGAACGGATTGTTAGTTTGGATTTATCACAAATTTATTTTAAAGCATTTTAAAATCTACTGCATGAAAATTGATTTATCATACACATTTATGATTTCAGCATGTTATTACATGGAAAATTAGAACTTTTAGCACGTTAAACTGTATACTTACTAATGATCCATTTTTCAGCTTTATAGGTACAATAATTATTTAAAAGTTAACTATTCTATTGGCTGGTATATGATAAAATCAATCGATTTAAAACCCCTTATATCCACACCATATTATTCACATAACAATTAGAGATGAAAATAATAAATAGGCTGCCATGATTTTTGAGCTATATCTAAGAAAAAATCAAATGACCACTGTCGGGACTTGAACCCGAAACCCCTATTCTATTCTATTGGCCTATCGACGATAGATTAAAAATTAATAGAGGCTTGGTGTGTGGGTAAAACCACACTGTTAACTTCCCAATGGATGCCCTTAGTTTTTTTTTATTAAAAGTTATTAAAACATTTTTTTTGCAACTCTAATCAGGTCTTGATTATATAATTATGTGTCAAATGAAATTGGTCCGAAGTCGATATCATTAGTTGTTCTCGAGATATGCGAGCCTATAAAAAGTTCACCAACGTACGAACGAACGTATGTACACACAGAGACATCTCTCTAATAACAGTAGATTCGAAATCTAGGGATCTCAAAACGTCCAGAAATGTCAAAAATTTTTATTCGCAAAATCAGACCTATTACAATAACTTCCAATGGGAAGTTAAAAATTAATAAATTTTGATGAACGCTCTATGTATTTACGAAAATTTACCTAACAAGTTTACGTAACTATCAGAGCTGTGTCTTTCAATTTTTGAGAAAACAGACTAATAAGTAATCCGCATATCCATTGAAGGGTTGAACAACAATGAACCACCACTGCATACATTCAAAAGTTTTTATAAAATTATTTACACCCACACAAGAAAAAATACTTTCATAGACATAACAAAAGGGATGAAATGTGATTTATCGTGTATAATATCATAAACAAAAAACGGAAAAAGAATATAATAAAAGAGAGTGCGGGGTGAACAAGAAGTACGTGCGCGCTTATTGTAACAAACATTATGCTGCCATTTCGAGCCATTGCTTAATGTTTCCGGAGCGGCCGGAAGTTTGCTAAATGGCCACCGGCACACAGATACAATCACAGCCAACTATCGTACATAAACACACAGATATTTCATAGTACATATACGCGACTCAGAGGCTGAGAAAACTCACTTTTTGTCTCATGAAGCTTTTAGACATTTTTTTAGAATCGAATTTTGAGGCCGTTCTCCCCCCTGTGATATTCAAATTTCGCGTCTCGCTTTATTATTCTCTGCTGGAAACTCTGTTTGAAAAATGTGTTGGAACTTTGAAAGGACGTTGTGCCAGGTTCGAATCTTAGCGGTAGAACATTTTTTTACTATCTTCTGTCAATATTTTTTAATTCATCACAACAATGCAAAACAATATAAATGCAGTGGCAAACTTTTAGAAAATTTAAATGTAAATATTGTTAAAAATGTATTATTATAAATGTAAATATTATATGTGTTGAATTTTAATGTCCATGTTATATATGACGATAACCAAATTGTTGCGGGATACGGACGATGAAAAAACAAAAATTGAATTTCTAATTTAGCAACGTTTCGTTAATCAATGTTAACTTCTTCAGGCATCTATAAATGTGTAACAAATGCATTTGTTACACATTTATAGATGCCTGAAGAAGTTGACATTGATTAACGAAACGTTGCTAAATTAGAAATTCAATTTTTGTTTTTTCATCGTCCGTATCCCGCAACAATTTGGTCATCGTCGTAAATATTATACTTTATAGTGTTGTAATTTCATGAATACTCGTCCAACCATTTTGTTTAAGTTTCTGGAGTTTAATTTAATATTCAAATGTAGATTTGTTCTCGTTTTAATTTAATCAATTTTCATTGTTTTATTGATTTATTTATACAAAGAAACAATTAAAATTGTGCATCATAATTCATAATGACTGCAAAAAAGTAGATTTTATACGAAATCTCCCCAAAAAAATGTTATCAACTTCGTTGAGGTGTCTATCAAAGCATGTTAACGTCACTATGATCCGACATAAATTTTTATAAAAATCGGTCCAGCCGTTTTTATTATTTATAACTAAAAATAAATAATAATTATGTTTTAATGATTAAAATGCATACTGTTCTGTGTAATTTCTAATTTAATTATTAATATTCAATATTAATAATTTGGAAGTTTGTCATGTGGACCTCAAGGGTCGCACTTGCGAGTCCCAATTAAAAGTAACTTTAGTCCTAATAAACGACCTGCCTCACGGCTTGTTGAATCTGTATTGGATCTTATATTTAGACCACTCTGATACCAGTAGGTAATATGTAACTATGATACCACCGACTCACCGAGGTCTCGACACTTATTTGAAGCAGAATTTCTTTCACAAAAGAGACTGAGTGCGAAACTCGTAGGGCCTTGTCCCACCAAAGAGGAGCAACAGCGACGCGACAGCAACGCGATGTCGCTAGCGTGTATCTTTCGTGGTTAACCCATGATTTATATACACGGTATACCCACCAACGCTCCGGCAAAGAAACATCTAAGCAGCGTGTCGGCTTCTTGTTGCCGAGCGACTCGACATATGTCAGCTTTGAAGTAACATTTAAGCTGTGTGTTGCGGTGGTACATTGCAATCACATCGTCGTCTTCACTTGATAACATTGTTCACTGAACTGATGTAGAAAACACGTTGCTTTGGTGCATCTTTGGTGCAGGGACTACTCCATGTCGCCTGCTTGTGTCATGTCGAAATCATGTCGATGACGCGTCGCTGTTGCTCCTCTTTGGTGGGACAAGGGCCGTCTGATTGCCAAATATTTTTACTTTGATTTCAACATCGTCGCGGTAGCGTCGAAGACATGCATTAATTCATGGTGAGAGAATAGTCTTTCACGTCCGATTTTCATTCGGTAAGATTTTTACCCTATCCCTATCAAGTAGTCGCATAATGCGTATATATTTATGTATGAAATGTATATATGTAATATTATTATGACACACGAGCGAACGTCGCTAGCGTGTCCGTGGCGAGGCGTCCCGGTGCTGACGTCGCTTTTACAATATTTCCTCTGTCTATTAGACATACGTAGCCGTTATTATTATGTAACTGGGCGGGTCATAAAGCTATTTGTTTATCTCTCTTTATAATGCTATGCTACACTGAGACGATTGTAGAAGCTCTTTGAAGATAAATGGTGTTCAAGTTTTTCAGAAACAAAAAAGAAACAATAATGCAATGAGGAAAATTAAACAAATCATTGTTACAACACGATTTCAATAACTTTTAAATATCGATTTGTGTTGATTTGAGTTGATTGTGGAATATAGACGCTCGACAATCGATTTATGTTATAGATTGCTGATTTCTTGATTCTATGTGTTAACCAAATTGACAACTGTTAACTCACTTAACCCGAAGTTAACAACTTTTATTTACACAAGAATAAAATAATGTTTCATTCTGTTTTCTTATTATTGTCATCTTATAGTTTACCAATACGGAATACAGTACCTATTTTTTTTTCCTTATTAGCAATTATATTTATATTTATTTATAAAACAACTTTTCCACTGAGTCAATTTGAAAATAAAATTTGAAACATATAATTTATTAGTATCGTTCTAAACATTGGGAAAAAAATGTTGTTCTGTATAATTATCCAAAAATAATCAAAAATTTCATATTTGCGAACCATGGATTTTTCAATCATTGGTTTTCTTAGTATTTCACCTCATTATGTTTTCAAATATTTATCATTTTCCATCCATATTTTTGATACTTTTTGTATTTTGTTGGAGAACCTAATATATTAGTTATAACTTCTAAATTTCGACTTTTTATGTATCACTTTCCAGAAGAAGAAAAATCCATAACGATATTCATTATTTACAAAACATTTTGATTCAGCTTTAATTCTAAAGCAGTCGTAGTTAGTAAGTATTTGATATAAATTAAAATCTGTTACTTAATTTAAAAAGTAACTTTTTTCATAGCTAATTCTGGCGCTCACAGACAGAGCAAATATCACTTGAACTGATTCTTTGCTAGGCACTTGGTAGAACATGATTGTAATTTATAGACGTTCGACAACAGATGTCATAAGCGTCCTATAATTATAATATAAACTATTGAACTTGATGGGAACAAGGTAGTATATGGACATGTTTTCGACTTCTTGAGCGTCCTGTAGAATATTTAGGGAACGGTCAGTGGAGAGCGGTTGGGGCAGGGGATGAAAGAATCTCCGACATAATGCACACAACACAACCGCGAATTCTTCTCATACAGTGATGACAAACGAAGCGAAACTCCTTTTTTGCTTTTTTTTCTTTCTATGTCGAGTAGAATTGTATACAGAATGTCTCAGTTTTCCCTTAAAAGTAGAAAGTTTATTCAAGAAAACCAAATTGATAAAGATATATAATATATATCGTGGAACATTTAGTATGGAATGTGAATCGGAAAAAACCTCGAAAAGTGCAAATATTTTGCACTGGAACGAGACTACCTCCCCCCTGTTTTCGAGGATTCTGAGTACGGTGGTGGTGTTAGAATTTCTCACTGGAGTTGCACAACCCCCCAATTGGCCAAAAACCGCCCCCAAAAGGTGTCAAACGATTTTATTACTATTATTCCACAAGCCAGACCTAGCTTATCTCTCGTTTTCGAGGATGCTAAAATGACAAATGGTGATGCTCTGAATTCCCCTTCGCACCCCGCTAACCTCCCAAACATCCAAAAACGCCCTCCATAGGGGTGTAAATATGTTTTTTCTTCTATCAACAGATTAAATCTGTTTACCGCCCGTTTTCGATGATGCTGAGCACGATGGTGGTATAGTTAAAATTCTCCTCGCGCCTCGCCAACCCCCAAACTGCCAAAAAACACCCTCGAAAGAGCTGGAAAAATGTTTTATTTCTTTCAACGATAAAATAAATGCACCGCCCGTTTTCGAGGATGCTGAGCACGTTGGTGTCAGTTAAAACTCTCCTCGCGTCCTTCCAACCCCCCAAACCATAAGAAAGAATAAATCAATTTTTTTATCAAAAAATTATTGGATCTCCAGAACTGACGATAACGTGTTTCATTTTTTTCAGAACATATTTTCACCCCTTTCGAGGGGGGTTGCCGAGGCGCGAGGAGAGTTTTAATAACCACTATCGTGCTCAGCACTCACTAAAACGGGCGGTAGACAGATTTTTATAGTTGATAGAAGAAAAAACATATTTTCACCCCTTTCGAGAGTGTTTTTTCGTCTGTTTGAGGGGTTGGCGGGGCGCGAGGAGAGTTTTAACTGCCACCACCGTGCTCAGCGTCCTCGAAAACGGTCGGTAGACATATTTTTATCGTTGATAGAATAAAAAACATATTTTCACCTTTTTAGAGGGTGTTTTTGGCGGTTTGGAACCTCTAAAACGGGAGTTAAGGTAATTAGCTGACTTGTGGAAATAGTAACAAAAGCGTTTGGCCAATTGAGGGGCTGTGCAACTCCAAAGAGAAATTCTACCACCATCACCGTACTCAGCATTCTCGAAAACGAGAAGGGGAGATAGTCTCGTTCCAATGCAAAATATTTACATGTTCGTCCGATTCACACACTCCACTAATTAGTATAAAAACAGAATTATATACCTACTTAACATTTTTCTCAGTGAAAAAAAAAATCTTAAGAAATAAGATATCTTAAAACAATCTTAAAAAATAAGTTATTTCACTTAGTGGCCAAGTAGTTCGCGGACCCCTGAGGAGTCTCTTGCGGACCCCCAAGGAGTACGGGGACCCCAGTTTGAGAAACGCTGATTTAGATAATGGCAAAACAGTGAGAATGGCAAATTCACCTTTACATGTTATGTGTAATTTAGTCTTGATATTTTGAATATAGGTAGTTATCCTTAAAATCAATGGAAAATATTTTTATGTAAATTTTAATCTTTTGTGAGTTGTTAGGCTTGAATGTCTGTAGACTCATTGTTTTTGTATTCTTTTAAACTGTATTAAACTATAATTAAAAATTCGACTGATGGCCAGTCCTATACTTCCCACCTAGTAAATATTTGCGAAAATTAAACACTCTTTTTTTATTATTTGAAAAAAAGCACGGCCCTCTTTTTTGTTTAGTGATCTACTGATGGCTAGCTTAATACAGCAAAAATCATGGTTACCTTGATTTACGTACAATTTTTATTTTTTTAGTTAAATATTTTTTTTCTCGAAAACTGTACATTTTAGAGAAAAAAAATAATTACATTTTTTTCATATTATAACATCTAGAATTCATTTATATTTTTCTTACCTATGTTAACCTTTAACTGCCCGCGCTCTAGAATCTCGTGTAGCTACCCGCGCGGTGTATTATGTACACCACATCTATTTAACCCCCTTAGGGGTTGAATTTCAAAAAATCCTTTCTTAGTGGGTGCCTACGTCACAAAAGGACCCTACTATCCAAATTTCAAGTTTATATGTTCAGCGGTTTGACCTGGGCGTTGTCTGTCAGTCAATCAGCCAGTCAGTCAGTCAGTAACGGAACTGTTTTATTTATATAGATAAGAGCCATTCTGCATTAAAGAAATTGCCAAAAAAACACACTCACTATCCAACCACCAAATCGCAACTGTCTGAGTACCTAGTAAATACATCGGTCAAGGGTTACATCGAGGGGCATGAGCGGGGGATAACGCATCAGAGTTTTCCCGCTTTCTTAGTAGAAATGGTGTATTTTATACACCGGCGCGGGTAGTTAAAGGTTAATACGTGACATTGAGAAGGTTTTTTTGAATATCTCAGGATCCACTGAACCGATTTGACTCAAAATCTAATCAGGTCTAAGTTAAAGGCTGATAAACACAATAATCGACATGGTCGTATGTTGTTCCGTTTTTACAATATCGAAGGCGAAAAATTGACCACATACACACACACACACACACATACAGACATCAGTCAGAAAACGATTGCTAGGGTCTCAAAATGTGAAGATCTGTTAAAATCTCGAAATATTTTTTCGGACTAAATACATTACTTCCCTACCATAGTAGAGGTGGGAAGTAAAAACGGGCTCGATTAATCCGGATTCTATGCTGTGTTCAAACTCGTGCAAGTCTGGGATTACTGCTCCTACGATTAAAGTAAGCGATTTATTTCGATCGTCTGTAACAACGTACGTCCGTATATAATACACATAGGTTGAACAGACGTCGTCGGCCCGACGTATATAAGATGGTGAGAGAACTAAACAGCTAAGTGGTTGTCGACTGTGTGAAGTGAGCCGTGATACATTGGGGCTATTGGGGCCGTGCTTGAGGGCTGAGACCAGCGCCCATTGCTCGACCGACGGAAATCTTTACTTAAACAGACCGTTGTATAAGGACAATAATATCAACTGGATTTGTCATAATAAACTTCGTACGCCCCAGATAAAGCTTTTATATCTACCTATTATAATATATTATAGCATATAGATAAGACTACTTTTATACAGGGCGGGCGAAAATGGTAATTGAAATGACATATTAGGTAATATAGTAATAATAAAATTAGAGGGGCTTGAGAATGGCCGAGCGTGTAGCAATGCTGTTGTTTACATGGCGTTGCTATGGTTCCTCTATTACAAGTCCCCAGGTCCCGGGTTCTAACCCGAGAGCTGGTAAAAGTGTCAATTGGATTTTCAATTTATTATTAAATTAATAATAATAATGAATTGAAAATATAAATTAGTGCTAGGCCCAAATAACCTTAGCTGTTGGTGATCTTTAAAACACAAATAAACAATAAAATTAGATTGTGTTCTAGGGCGCATTGAAGTATATTTTCCACGAAGTGTGTGTTAAAGGAGCGTCCTAGATATACGCACTGTATTTTTTGTCGTACACCTTATAAAATAGCAACGCTTTGTCTTGATTTTCAGTATTTTCAACATTTTTGACATTTCACTTGTGTAGCAAACTTAACTTCAATTCTGAATAGCAAGTACTGTACACATTATGTAGGTATAATTGTATAAGTAGCTTCTAAGCATACACAACCGTGGCCATGTGTGTAACGTGTCGTGTCATCTCTTGTGTGCGTGTTTTAAAGACCTTAGACCACCAACAGCTAAGGTTATTTGGGCCTAGCATCAATTCATATTTTCAATTAATTTTTTTTTTTTAATAATAAATTGACACTTATACCAGCTCTCGGGTTAGAACTCGGGAACTGGGGACTTGTAATAGACGAACCATAGCAACGCCATGTAAACAACAGCACTGCTACACGCTCGGCCATTCTCAAGCCCTCGTGTCATCTCTATTGTGTACTGTTCACAAGATCGCAAGTTCTCCTCCAGCTGGAGTAAGATTATTTTTCATTATTTATTATTAAAAATAATAAATTGGAAAAAATTTAAATTATTACTGAATTTTTACTTTAGCACCTGGTATGCGGTAAAGTTACTTTACTGTCCAGCTCTCGTCACCGACAAAAAATGAATAATTTAAATTTCCAGAATTAATATTATTTACATAATTTTATTTCTTGAATTTTTATTGTTCAATTAAAATTATGTACCTACATAATTTTAATTCTTCATCTCTTTCTACAGTATAGTGTAACATACTAGAAACTAGAAAGAGATGGAGATTTAAAATTATGTACTTACATAATTTTAAATCAAGAATATAAATTCAAGAAATAAAATTATGTACATAATATTAATTCGGAAATTTTGTTTTATCAAAATGTTTCCAAAAAAAATTTATTTCTGTTTTGACTTTTTAAATTTCAGATAATTTTGCTTCTACTATTAAATAGTAAAACGGCGTGCCATAGTAGCTCATTGTTAAGAACTCAGCCAGAAACCTGAGGTTTGTGTCTACATCCCAAAGGAACAATTAGTCATTATGTTGTCAATTAACTTACATATATTTTTGTTTACACCTAAAAAGCACACTCATTCTGTCTATTCAATTATTTTAAATTGCATCGAATTAACTTAAAATATAACGTATTGTATCGACATCTGTTAAACATCTTTTTATTATTTGTAATTTATTTTTTATTCACAAAATAACATTCGAGCATTGAAAAAAAAGTAAATGAATACAAATAATATAAAAATCCTGATAATAAAAAGATCGGATCAGTCGATAAGTCAATAAGAATAAGGTTTGAAATCCGGCAGCTTTTATGATCCGTGTGTTAGATGTCTGTTTTTCTGTCTGTCTGTCTGTCCATCAGTGTTCAGCCATCTTTGAATGCTATCGGATCCAACAAATGATCAGTAATTGTGTAGCCATATATACGTTATTGGACGAAGCCGCCAAACATTACACAGGTATTGTATACAGAACAGTGGCGTACGGCTTGAGAATATCCGAGCTGTTATTTATATGGTGTTGCAACGGCTTCTCTATTATAAGCCCTCAATTCCCAGCTTCTAACCCGAGGGCTGGTAAAAATGTCAATTGGATTTTCAATTTATTATAAAAAAATAATAAATTGAAAATATGAATTATAACCCTAGTGCTAGGCCCTAATAATTTTAGCTATTGTACGCATTCGCATACCCGTGTTCCATGAGGAAAAACTGCGCCACTTAGGTATATAAATAGTGAAGTATAAGTGCATGACTCACTATCTTAAATTTTGTAACTTGGCTATATACTCTTTAAATTAAAACTTTTTTAGACGTGTTCCCCTTAGAGTTACTTTGATGTTCGCATCCCTTAATTCCATATTTAAAAAAAAATCAGCGCGGAATAAATAAAAAAGCGGTCAAGTGCGTGTGGAACTTGCGCTACGAGGGTTCCGTACCGTTACAACAATTAAATTATAGGTAGACATATTCTGTGAAAATTTCAATCTGCTATACATGTTACGGTTCCAAAGATACTGCAGCCTTTAAAAGGTTTTCCGTTTTTTGTGTCGGGACCCCCTTTAATTTTTTCTTTTTGTGATTTTCACATTTTTCCTTTTACTTGTGCTGCGAGACCTTTATACTTTTTGCTTTCATAATTCTAGGTCAACGGGAAGTACCCGATAGGTTTTTGATGAGTGAGTTTGCGAGTTTCAAGATAGGTGACAAAATGGCCGCATCTTTAGAAGCTTGAATTTTTTACAGCTCTAAGGGACCGTAGACCTTAGTATTTCATATTAATTTCAACTTGATATCTGTATCCGTTCCTGAGAAAATGGGTCTAATTGACAGACGGACACTCAGCCAGCCAGCCAGTCATCCAGATGGACATGGATTGGATTGTGTTTTAAAGACCACCAACAGCTAAGGTTATTTGGGCCTAGCACCAATTCATATTTTCAATTCATAATTTTTTTTTAAATAATAAATTGAAAATCTAATTGACACTTTTATCAGCTCTCGGGCTAGAACCCGGGAACTGGGGACTTGTAATAGAGGAACCACAGCAACGCCATGTAAACAACATAGCATTGCTAAACGCTCGGCCATTCTCAAGCCCACCAGACGGACAAACGAGTGATCCTATAAGGGTTCCGTTTTTTCTTATTGAGGTACGGAACCCTAAAAATGACAAAATTGCTTTAAAATTTCAAATTCAAATACAAAAAAGGGTTTGAGTGACGCGATACTCACGAGAGTTGATGTGTAAACATGTGCAGAGCTCATAATGGTTTCATTCGGGAAAATTACGGACGTGCGCTGGTTTTAATAAAAATGTATATAAGTACCTCACCCGCCTAGCTAAGGGTTAAGTACGTCTGCGTCTGACGGTAGAATTCCCAATAAAACCGTACCGTGAGACGAGAGCTAAGATTTTTTACAACACAAAAAATAGCTGATGCTTCATCAGCAGGAATATTTTTTTTATTGTATTATTATTTTGTTAAATTATAAATAATTCTGGCACGCCATTGAGTACAGACATAGCTGCGCGGATGGCAGATGGTGTTAATAATGAGAAATGATCTTTATCAATTATTATATATTGGATTGGTGCGTCATATGGACTTCAAAACGTTAGTATGGTAGGACGTACGTAAAATACAATATACCTAGATATATAGGTATTTCGAAAATAACAGTTTCACTGAGATGTAAATTGTGTTTTAAAGACCACCAACAGCTAAGGCTATTTGGGCCTAGCACCAATTCGTATTTTCAATTCATTATTTTCTTTAATAATAAATTGAAAATCCAATTGACACTTTTACCAGCTCTCGGGCTAGAACCCGGGAACTGGGGACTTGTAAATGAGGAACCATAGCAACGCCATGTAAACAATAGCATTGCTACACACTCTGCTATTCTCAAGCCCTTCACTGAGGTGTAATATAGCATGTGTGTTCTCAATTCAATAAATATAAAAGATTAATTTTTACGCAAAACGATGATATTTTATAAATGAAATATCAAGAACAAAATCAATATTCTAATCTTTGTTTTATATCCCTATGTAACAATTAATGGAAATATTTTTATCTTGATTATTCCAAATTTATGTGCGTAATCGAATAGTTAATTAATGGAAGACTGATTCCTATATTAATAGTTACTATTATAATAATATGTAATTTACAACTGATGTGTAAATATCTTAGCTCTCGCGCCACGGTGCGCGCTAAATGGGAATTCGACCGTCAGACGTAGTTAACCTCTTACCTAGGCACGTGCTACGATTGAGTTGAGATAAAGTTTCTGTCAAAACCGACATTAATGCGAAAAGTAAGTGCATGCTTTTTCAGGAAAACTTTAACGTCTAGAATCTAGATATTTATATACACCTTTAAAAGCCGTCTGTTAGTTGTCATCGCTACAATAAGATAAGATACGTTTTATGTTAAAATCGATATTGACACAAGTGACGCCGCATGGAAAGGTCAACATTTTTAAAAATTATTAGTAGTTTATGTAACTAGTACAATTTTGTATAAGACGCGAGGGGTGGTACGCGAGCCGCAGGCAAGGATAATAATACCCCGAGCGTCTTATACTTAATTGTACGTGTTGCATACACTATTATTTGTAACACATAATATATGAAATGTACAACAATTTCAACTTTAGAGCTTTACTGAATCAATTTCAAACACTGAAATCTCACTGACAGCTAAAAATATTTTCTTCGTTACCATAGCAACTATATTCCTATATATTTCTCGTATGGAATAAAATATGTATAATCGCATGCTGACGTCACAGTTTTTATTTTACGTAGGTACGCCTTCCTATATTGTCGTATCACATAAAATATATTTTATGTGATACGACATATGTATTATTGTACACCGTGCGATATATATAATTTTAAGTAGCCGACTAGAGAGACGAAAAGTTGTACACTTTATATAATATATTGTGATACAAAAACTATTTTATTCTCTTATTTATGTTCTGCACATTATTTAAAAATGTCCCATTTTTATTTCCGTATTCAATGTTCCCTCTAATTTTGTTAATATGTTAAGTGATACCGTAGTATCTAAATGACTCTATATAAAATAAATCCCTACTTTACGGAGCAACGGTATGACTCGATACAAAACCAAAAACCCTGTTTATAAACAGGGAAATATATACAACGGTACAATACCGGAGGGACGTATCCCTTGTCTAAAACGGTGGGGAAATAACGGTAGGATATCTGGCAATGACACAACGTACTGGTGCCGCAACGGTCGTCAGGGGGCGCGGATCGTAGGGGAACGGTTGGTCAGGTAGTGACGGACTCAGTCGGTAACCCTAAACAGGCTGGGGGTTAATCAACCCCCAACACCGACTGAATGTAGGATGGGTTGCGGTAGCTCTCAACAAGCCGGAAGTCAATCGACTTTCAATACCGGCGGAGGAACAGTGATCTAGATGTGGATTAGGTAGACGGGTCGGAACTGGTAGTCGGAAGCTGAAGGCTATAATGTCTATGGAGTTAACGTGAAGCGTTGCTCGAATCAGTCACTGATATTCAACACAGGCCATTAATTACAGTATCATTGCTCTAGCGAGACCTAAATTAAAAACTGTTCACAGAACACATTTTATCATCGGTGCGTAGTACATTATTTTAATTCGCGTCTTTTCGCGAATGTAAAACAAAACGGTTTATAACATGACTGGCTACGTACTATTACACACACAGTGGTACCGCGTTCACTTAACACTGTTCGCACTAGTGACGATGCTGGAGGATATCGTTACATATTTATAAAAATATGTTTGCGAAAAAAAATTTGTTCTCAGTTTTTAAAAACTTAAATACTGTGAAAAAAAATTTGTTCTCAGTTTTTAAAAACTTCAATATTTAAGTTTTTAAAAACTTAGAACAAATTTTTTTTCACAAACATATTTTTATAAATAATTAAAAAAAAATTATTTAACAACTTAGTTGGAATTGATACATATTATTAAAAAAAATTTTGACTTCAAACACAGGCACAGGACCCCCCCCTTCCACTTGCACACTTTTACATGCGTTTTGAACATTTTTGCTCCCATGTACTTTTAAACCGCGCAGTCAGCGAAAAAATTAGAGGGAACATTAAATACGAAAATAAAAAATGGGACATTTTAAAAGTAGGTACGTAAATGATTAAGATATTAAGCTACAAGTGAAAATCTGTTTTTGCACCTAATAAACGTGTAAATTGCAAAATGTTGAAGAGTACGAAGATAAGAAACCATAAGTTGGGTATCGACCATGATTTTATTTTCTTATGACTTTTGGAATAGGTATCTATATGTTTTTTATGTATGGTACTAAATATTATAAGACACCTTCATAGAATTAGTACGCTGTAAACGTTACCGAAATTTTCTATAATGTAGGTTCAATAGTCGTGCATATTCTTTATGATAAATATATCAAATTGTCTGGAAAAGAGGTAAACAATACTCCAAGAAATGTATCAAGGCACTATACATATGTATACGTTTGAAGGTAGAACAAAGATGGTCGCCTTGTTTCAGGTGTCGCGGGTGGGTGTGGCCAACCAGGCGATTGGGCGGCTTGCGTTTAACACCTGCAAGGTGTGGTGCGCTCGCGGTGTCTACATCACACAACACACTCATGTACCTACTGTAACCTTATCATATCACGATCATCATCGCAATACCGCGGTCGGCCAGTGGCTATAGTTTCTAGTCAGATGGCCGGAGTGGCGGTAGTCGCTGCAGGCTGTTGACAACACAATGGTGTTGCAACGCTAATGGACAGTGCATGCTGTGATCAAATGGAATCGATGCTCAAAAAACATATCTTAAGGTGAATGGACACAGTAGAAAAAGAAGCTGCGGAAAATCTATTTTGTCATGCTGTTGCTTCTTTTATTCACGACATGTAAACTCTACAGTGTAAGCTAGAGAAGTTATGGGAAAATATACTTCGTCAGTTAGGTTTGTTGAATATTTGATCGTTTTTCATTCACGATAGCAGAAGATAGAGTTGAACCAACTGTCAAGTTAAAGAAGAATGAATCGGACACGGCAGAAAAATAAATTTTGGAAATTATTATTCGTCGATTAAGGTTTGTTGAATATTTGATGATGATAGTAGAAAGACAATTGTTTATTTGATAATAAAATTTAAGAAGAAAGAACGAAACGGCAAAATATGGGAAAATATAAATCGCCAGTTAGTTTGTCAATCTTGTATCTTTTTTCTTTCATAACAACGATGTCATTTAGAAAATCAGTTTCGTCAACGGTAGAATTAATGTCAATGATTAAAAAGTAAATATATTTGTTTCCTCGCTAACATGGCTCCTTTTTTATTTCTACAACAGAAGAGTTAGTTGAGCCAATGAAAAAATCCACGAAGAATGGATGGATACAGTAAAATACTATTTTGGAAATATATTTTATACTTACGATAAAAAAACAATCATGTTTCTATACATATAATGCAATGGTAGTTGGAACATTGTATATCTGTATTCTATTCTAAATTGTTATCAATTTTTTATATATATGTATATTTGACAATAAAATTTGCATCTATGTATCTATCTATCTATTTATCTATCAATGTTTCAGAAAATACTGTGTCAACACTATTGCCCAGATATTTTAAAAAGTTTTTCATTGAGCGACAATTATTGTGAGACTTTCCTCATTCAGTTAAAGCAGTTATTTTATGGTAAATTTGTTTACTTGCATTAATCCTACTGTGAAATTTTAGCTTAGTAGGCGAAAAAAGTTTCGCACACGGCTCAGTTTATACAGATTGCATCAAATTAAACCTGTGCATAGGGAATTCTGTGTGTAAGACAGAGATTGATACATAAAGCAATAAGTAAAAATGAGATAAATGATCGCTAATAGGAAGTTACTGTGGTTACTGTAAATGAATAATACTGAACAACATGATAGCGTCATCGTTGTTTTCTACAGTAAAAATAGTCACTACTGAAATTATTGATAAAATGGCAATTTTTACTGTTCGGGAAACAATTCAAATAATTAAATGGTTTTATGGTGGTAATTCAACCGCCGACATAATAATATTATTTGTAGCTGCCTTTGAAAATAGACCGTCTCCATCTGCCAGAACAATTCGCAATGTCATAGCAGAATTTGAATCAAATGGTTGCCAATCTCCAAAAAATCATAAAAAACAGCTTCGTGTGCAAATTAATTAATAAAATAATTGTTAAAACTTTGTACCAGATATAAGTAATATTACGAATTAATATTATGGTCTAGTTGCTTTAGTTGGTAAACTAGTAAAAGATTTACATTTTTACAGCATAGAAGAAGGAGCGAAAAAACAAAGATGACGCTATTAGGTTGTATAGATAATCATTTATTTAAAGTAACCACAGTAACTTCCTACTAGCAATTATTTATCTCATTCTTACTTAATACTTTATATATCGATCTCTGTCTTACACACAGAACGGCCTATGCACAGCTTTAATTTGATACAATCTGTATATGGCCTCTGTTTTTCCGTTTAAATTATTTGAGTTAGAAAGGTTCTGATTTAAAGACAGTCAACAATATCAAAATTTAAAAATTTCATTTAAATTTGGCTTATGATTATTGTGTAATCAATTTTTTTAAAGCAGTGCAAAATATGAAAGGTGTATAAAGACCAGTTGCATTCACGTAAATGTTTCATCTATTCGTAGCTAAAGACTTTCCCACAAAACCAAAGAACACAATTCCACTTGACTCTGGCACAAAAGCTGTCTACAATTCACTTTCAATTCAAATACACATAACTTACACATTGTTAATACGGTTGCTTGCATTATTATATTATATAATGCAACGGCATTGATCAGTTATCAGAATCTGTAATCTATACTGCTCATTGAATGTACAGTGTTCATGTTTGACAAGTGTACTTAAAGGCTAACATGTACAATACATTAGGTAAAATTTACCTATTCAATTAACACCACTAAGTATGCACCGCATATTATGGTTGTGCCACTTCAACTTAAGTGATCTCTCAACAGAATATCTACCCTGCATTTATTCCTAAACTTGTCCAGACTCTCATACGACTGCGACACAAATATAAATTCCAGTGCGCGAATCATCGCTCGTCTCTCTTCTGATAACAGCAAAACTGGTTGGCGAAAGTAAAGAAGAAAGACAAAAAGATTATAATGTTAAGGCAATTAATTTGCCGTCTCTATTTATTCCTGTGCACTAGGGGGTAATGGACCCCTGTATGGTTTGTTTCCCAATCCCACGGTTGGGGTTCTAATTTCTTCTGTAAAGCGGAGGCATTATTGTCTAATCATTTTTTAAATAATTGTTATTGAGTCCACTTAATGTTAATGGTTTTTTTCTTTAAGCACATATTGACTTCTGTTCTGCGAATTTATAGATTCTAAGATTGCGGTTATATTTTAGAGAAAAAATGAAATTTGTAGACAGTAAATTTCGGTTAATTGACTTGATTGTTAAGGAATAAAAATAAATCAAGACAATTTCCAGAATTTGCTTTACTTATTTGGGACGCCTTGGATGCCGTGCTGAGTGAGTCAACAATAGTAACTTAACAACTTTAATGCATGTTCGATACGCACATGAAATTGAGTTTTTTTTTCATTTATCTAATAATTGGCCCAAAGTATCCTATGTATCCCAATTAACCGGAACAACACTTGCAGTAAAATCTTTGGAACTAATTTAGGAAGTATTCAACACAAACAATAAACGTAATGTAGATTTTAGGATTTGTATATAGTCTTAAAAATAATATAAATTAAATGTACCTATCTCAGAAATAACAGCAAGAATATACTAAAATATTTATTCAACCGGGAAAAGATTTGTTCTTAAATAAAAATTAACAATAAAAAAATTGGCTCTAGATAGCCTGTAAAAATAAAATCACTACAAACTTAGCACTAAAAACTAATCCATCATAAAAAATAACCTAGTGGATAAATGACTACGAGGAACCAATATGCAACGTGGCTGCAGACAAATCAAAGAAATCCACGAAACGGCGTGTATTCGTATTGAACGGGTTAAAAAAATTCAGTTCTTATAATCTGGCAATTTATTTGACAGGCCATCTTCCCGACTTGAATAGCCGCTCCATTTCATATTATTATTATACATATCTCATATTTTATTTAATATCATATAGTTAGGATTACGTACAACAACAATATAGAGTTGGTTTCCAGTTTATAATAGACTTTTAGTTATGGTCCGTTCACTAAAACTAGGATTAGTGTAAATAATATAAACTGTTCAGTTATGTATAATAATAACTCGTTCTCTTATTGAGATATTGTTGTGTACACAAACCACACTGACACCAACAGTACAGCTGCCTTTTCACTATATTAAATACTTTTCAGTATTGAAATTTGTTCTTCTTGGCTTTACTTTAATCCTGTTGTTATCTATAGAAACATCTAAAGCTTTTTTTATTATATATTTTATTGGGTGACACCAGAGGAACGCGCGTAAATTTTAACAATTATATACGAGAATGGACTCTGAAGCGTCGGCCATCGACATTATTAACTAGAAATCCGACTAGATGAGTATTTAATTGTTAATTAATATTAATATTAATAATTAAGAAAGCGTGCAAAAGTAATATTGCAGTAGTTTATACAAAGGACATTCGTGGAAATCTAGAACAGCTCGAGTTCTTATAAGGAGTACCTATATACAAATCGCTTTTCTGTGGCATTGCGGTAATTATTTTATACTACGCAGATTTACGTTAATTATAATATATTAGATAAGCTTTTACCCGAGATTTCTTTCGCGCCTTGATCATTTGATCATATTATAAGTCCAGTAATTTTATATTTCAACTGCGGAATAATTCCCAGTTAGCTGAATTTTTGTATACACCTTCGTTATGGTGTTTAAAAAAACGTGTAAAAAGTCCCCATCGATATCGTGCCGGCGTTGCCAGATATTCGAGACTCAAGTTCACGATAGACGGTTTTTTGCGAATTTCACGGTTCCGTTCCATTTTTAGTAAAAAATGGATAATATCAGTCTTGTAGAGGACAAAATTCTCTACAACTTTCGTATAAACATTTTTTGTCTACGATTCTTAGTTTTATTTATTTAAGTACCCGCGACTTCCTCCCCCTCGATTTTACATAACGGGATTATGCTGTTTCCCGAGGGCCTAATATAATGATTTGTACATTTATTTTAAGTTGAAGACTTTTTACACGTTTTTTAAAACACCATAACGAAGGTGTACGTACACAAAAATTCAGCTAACTGGGAATTATTCCGCAGATGGGTCGTTTTTATGTCTAAAATTATTGGACTAATAGTAAACGACCTTTAAATTTACTTAAACCCCCTTAAAATTACTTTAATATTCGCACCTCCTCCACTTGGAGTTAAAATTCGCGCTCCTTCAAAAGTACTTGTATTGACGAAAGAAAAATGTTCGACGTTTGTAGAAAAAATAAAATAATATTTTATTAAAATCCAAAATACAAACAATTATGAAAATATAAATTAATAATATATAAAGTCATTTTAAAGCAAATAAAACGGTAAACAGTGAAAATTGAAATATCCGGGAGCGTTCTGTGCACCTTTGTGGTAGTAGAGTTACGACTGCAGTGGTTAAGGTTAGAATAATAATTTTATTCAAGCGATTTTCTGGGCTTTTATTTTTTCATTTTACATATTACATAATATTCCTTTGAGTGGATAAATTCCACTAATTAAACAACGTTTAATGGTTGTATCAAAAATAATTCGACTTAAAAAGTCCTATAAAATTTAAAAACGTGTCTCCTGTTTCCAGAACTAGAGAAATAATACAATAATTGTTATTAATTATAGGAATATGCAAATCACGTAGCATTGTAATAAAGAATCCTTTCAGATCAAGTAAGCAACAACGGAATATAAACAACCGCAGCATAACAAATGACTAGACCACAACAACACAATCAATGACACAACAGAGTAAATTCAATTAATCATGGATCCACATGAATATGTATTCATTAGATGAACCACCTTTCATTACAGGTAGAAGCCCTACATAATTAAGTTTAATAAATACGCGCTGTCGCTGTTCAATTCTGCATGTATGTCTTTGTGTTAATAAGAGACAGAAAATAGGATTATCACACAGGGTAGTTCTCGAACATGGGTTGGGAACGATCATTATTTTCGATAGGTGTATCGAAAAAAAATTGGTTATAGAAAAAAAGAGGATTCCATACAGTACGGAGAGACAGAGAATAATAACTGACGTAACCAATGAATGAAAAATGCTGTCACCACCCAGTAGACGATATGTTCCATGGTGATTAATTATGTATCTAACATTGTCGATGGTGAATTTACACAATGCATGTTTGTCGTGGAACTCTTCAACGCTTCGATTTTATAAAATCGTGAAATGTGAAATAATTATCATTATATGTACAGGACGTGTGAGAGTTCTCGTACTTTTTTGGAAAATTCTCGTGTGGAAAAATGTAATGGAAAAAAGTTGTGAGATATGAATAAATCGATCAAAAACAATTATTAAAAAACATCTTACATATAAGTATAGCAAAACGAATGTGAAAAATTCACGTCTTTTTGTTTGGATGTATCTTACAGGATCGAGGAAGAATCACTATGATTAGAGAGCAATGATGGCGGTTGATGAAAATTTTTCAAGGTTACGTAGAGGTCAGACATCGAAAGCTAACCAGAATATCTGTTGAAATATCTTCAATTTTCAGTCAATTAAGCAAAATTCAGGCAGTAAAACTCGTACAACTTTACAACAGCATGAAATCAAAAAATGTACGCGAAGATAACGCTCATAACTAGCAAAAAGCACTACACTCGAAACAAGTGCTACTTAAGTTCGCCAACATACCTAAATCTCGCAATACGAAACGTTATCCGACACAAACTATAAGCGATATTTAATGCGGCATGAACGAATAATCGATATTGAAGAAAACTCGAAGTATTCGCTAAAATGACGCTTAGATTAATGATATTAATCCACCAAGTTAGAACAGTGCATCGATTTTTACATAAGACTAAAATGGGGAAAACTCGAAATAATGACTGTTTTATTATGCGAGTAGTTTGAAAAATTCAAAAAAACAAAATAATGAAGAACCTTAATAATAATGTAGTAAATTTCTACGAAGCTGTAGAATTACATTTTTGATTCTTGATCCTTAATAATAATACTAATTCATGTCAGGCAGGGGATAGTTCTATACTTGACACGAGACTTTTGTCACTGAAGAATGATTTGCTTGTATGTACGCGCTTTACAACGCACAATATAAAATGAATCTGCACCCTTTTTCCTTTATAATATAAGGATCGTTTTTTTTTAATGGACGAAATTTCTGTTCAGTCATTTCCTATCATCTATGATGCATCAGCTATTCACGCAGTTGTTATTGATCTGATTAAGGCATCCATTCAAGCAAACAATTAAAAAAAGTATAAGATTCAGTGGTGTGGTTGATTTTCATGGTGTTTCCATAAAAAATAGGTATCTATAATCCATTCATTTTCACGATAGACTGACATATTATGTGCGTGATCAACACGTGTCCCTTTGTTTTTTGAGTTGTGATTGGTCGATTGGGATAATTTCAAATTTCGCTAATGCACTGGACCGTATTTATTAAATTTAGTTGTAAGCTGTAGGTAAGTGACATTGTTGGAAAAATAGCAGTTTATGAGTTCTGCGTTTTTATAGCAACGCATCATTAAAATAATAACATCGATCTAATAGTTCGAGGGCCCGGACGATTTTTATACCTTGAACCCCCGGCCGATTTTAATGTTTTCTAAACGATTCGTTATGAAAACATGTCCCTAAAACGGCAACGGTGCCGGCGAAAATCCTGCCGAAAGCAATTGATATTAATTAATAATAATTTAAATTTTTGATAGTTAATTTTAATTTAATATAAATAGGGGAGTCAAATTAGTCAAAAAAGAACCCGAACTTCGAATTAATTCCTCGATCGCTGATTTTTGTTGAAACGTGTTCAGAAAGGTGTGAAGAACAAAATATTAAAATGCCACTGTGAGAAATTGTGCGGAAAATTTTTTATTAAACAATGTAGGTGCTAAAATACGATATTTCATAAATAACTTTTTAAATTATGAGAAAACTGACAGCACCATTTGAAAAAACAGAAAATTTTGCTAAAGAAACATATATGACGTGTTTTTCGAATTAAAGTTGAGCGAGCAGTAATTTGTTAACTAATGCTCCAAGTTGACTTACGCCGGCCATTCCCTCACGCTGGAATAGGTTTGCGAGAGCGCGCGCGCTGTACAAAAGTTGCTATAACTTTTGATTGGCAAACGCAAATGATACAAAACCAAACGAATTCCAAAATACTTATGCTGATCAAATGTATTTCATTACCTACTTTACCTGATGTCGATCCTGTAGAGTGATTACGCGGAGAGCGCGTGACCACTCTATCTTGGATATATATGAATAGACTTTAATACCTATAATTTATTATGTATTTATAAAGGAAATATTTAATTAAAGACTGTTTTCTAAAATCAACAGCTAACATTGGTACTTGGTATATTAGATTCTTATCTACCATCTACGAGTATAACGTATTTGTGTGAATAATTCTTAAGAATATTGGATACGGTCTTAAAAATTATGGGGTGTGATTGGAAGACTTGCACTGAATTGCCCTTTTTTGTTAAAAATGTGTCCTTTATACGTTAATCTTAAGGATTACAATAATCTCTTGTAACTGTCTTACCGTTAAGGGAAAGCAGACTTATAAATTATCTATAAAACCATGAATCAAACTTCATCCCATATAAAAATTAAAAGGGACTGCGTGTATGTAAAATTAGTTTTGTACACAAAAAAGAGAAGAGATTCTCCGACCCACAGCCTACTTGCGTACATAATAGCCAGTTTGTTATAAATCATCTCTGGTCATTGTAATATGCGTACACAAAAACAGGATTGGGCTCATGTTTTAAACAACTCACTGTGTATACAGTCAGATCTGTTTTTATAACGAAAATTTGCTGCAATTATGAAGTATTTTTATATCAGGGAATTTCTACGTTTAGATTTATGGAAAAAATGGGAAAAATTATTTTAATTGACATGTATAAATATATTTAATATCTATTCTTAATAGTTCTTACGTTTGAAAAAGTTAATTTATAATTTAATGGTGACTTTATTGATGAATTTAATTATTTTTTTAATGTTGGAAAACATGAGAATATGTAATTTTCAATATAATTTTTCGCTATTACTTTTAGACACAGTGCCGAATTAAACTCTGTGGAGACCCCTAGGCCCCTCATAAGTTATCTCCTATAGTCTCGGGGATTAACGCAGTATTCAAATAAATGTCGGTGCGCGTAAAAAAATCTTGCTAATTGGAGTCAAAACGTTCCTTTCCCTGTCACGGCACCCTAAAAGACACGAGCCCATAGACCGGTGCCTACTTTAATTAAAAACGTGAAGCAAAAAAATCGAAAAAAAAAGTTTTTCTGTTTTATGACAGAAACAGAAGCTTTGGGATAGGTATGTGCAGGAATGTTTGAGCCATGGAAGCTTACAATAATTTGTTGTTTTGTGCACAGGTCAAAAATTAAAATAAGTCAAAATTTCAATCGGTGTTCAAGAGAATAATTATTACGAAGTATACTATAGTGGTTTTGTAACCCGCTGTCTCCATGTTTTAAGTTGAGGTATTTTAACGTCTTGAAAATTCGTAGATCATTTCACGACTGTGTTTTGATTGCAAAACTATTTTTATAAGTCAATCTGTTTTGGTTCAAAGAATGTATTACCTTTCAATTTTCATTTTAAGTCCACGAATCGTGAAATAAAGAGACAAATTAACAAAGGAAAGTGTCAAACGATCGAATTAAGAAGCGATTAAAATTTTAATGAAAAATTACTAGTTCTTTTCGAAAACGCATTCACAGCTACTTTGTGAACTTTAATTTAATGTTTCTCGTTTTTTATTGTTCGTTTAAAAAAAGATGTCTCAGAGAGCTTTGCACTTTTCTTTTTAATTGTGCTCAGCTATACAGGGTGTTGAAAAAAAAGGGTAAAATATTTTAGGAGCATATAGTATGACCCAAAATAAGTCGAAAAAATTTAATAAACATAGATCCGCAAACGAACCGTTAGTGAACACTTATGTATGCAATAGCGTAAGTTACTTATCGTACATTTAGTAAAAGAAACATGCTTTTTAAATTTATTTGGTTTATTTTATTTTATTTTCGTGTTGCAGTACAAAGGCATACTACTTATTTTGTAATAACAACGGAATAAATAAGGTCAAACTTCAATAAGACGAGACGTGTTAGGTAAGAAAGCCTACTATTTTGTTAAGTCTAAGCTGCGACATCAGAGCAATTGAAAAATAATAAGTTATTACACACATAAGTGGAAATTTTCACTAACGGTTCGTTTGAGGACCTATGTTTATTAAAATGTTTCGACTTATTTTGGGTCATACTATATGCCCCTAAAATATTTTACCCTTTTTTTAACACCCTGTATATCATCAATTTTCACAACTAACTTTATTTGGAAATTAAAACTACATTTATTGGAATTTCATGTATGTAAAATTATATCATCTAGATGTCGGCCAGTTTGCCGTTGCGACACTCTTCCAAGCGATGCCTTAGATTTTCCATTACGCTTGTGCATAAGTCAGGAGTAACGGCTTCAATCTATTCTCATTTTTAAGCTGAATCAAATTTGCTGGTGTCTTATTATAAACTCGACTCTTAGATAGCCCCAAAAAAAAAATCGTTTGTGGCCAAGTTTGGGCTTCTTGGTAGCCGCAGTTGATGTCGCCTCTTCTTGATAACAATTTATCCGGGAACCATTTTATTACAGCTTCTAATGCGGTAATTTAAGTGTGGATAATAGCCCCATCTTGTTGGAACCACCACTGGTCATTAAAATCATCAAACTCTTGGAGCGCAGGGTCTAAAAATTCATTGACCATTTCGGCGTACCTTCAAGAATTTACAGTAACTGTTTGTCCGTACTACGTTGTTATTTTCAAAAAAGTTTGGGTCTATTTGCTTCAAATTTCTGTATCCAAAACTTGATTAGATTGGTACTAGGTACTTCTTTGACGCTGTGAAGACCATAATGAGCACGAAACCGACGCCAAACTGCGATGTATAAGAATGATTTATTTCAAAACAATTGCGAACACAAAACGAACGTTGTTGGACATCAAACTGTTTCATTGTGACGCACCTATTATATCAATTTTAACATTAAATTTTCGAGGGCTTCATTGCAAAAATCAGGGAATTATATCTCAACTGGATTTAAAAAGCTATATGTAGACAAAATAAAATTGCAGAAGTGTCTGAGACATCTTGTATAACAAGTAGGTACTCTAACTAGTTTTTTTTAAATATTGGTGCATTTCTTGAAACAAAAAAAAAAACATTTATCATTAGTAATTTAAATAATTTGTTGCAATAATTGTATGCAAAATTGCCTCAACAAATGTTTAAAATTAAATGAAACTGATGAGTATTAAATTATTAATATATTTATAAATTCACATAATAAATCTGAACAGCAGCATGTTTGCAAGAGAAGAGACAAAACAAGCATAGTCCGATCTTTGTCTTTCATATTGTTAGCATAGAGAATTCACAATTGATGAAGATTTTCTCGTTACATAATGCCATTGTCTGCTTCGTTGAGCGAAAAAAGGGGAGCCGTCGAGAAAGATTATATAACTAGCTGGTGCTGGAGTTAGTTGGCTGTGTCGACAACAGCGGCAGTGATTCCCCTATAAACAAGCACCAAAGCACCAGTGGAACCTGCTGCATCAATGAGTGGCAAATAAGTTTTAAACAAAATTTAAAAGCGCGATGTGCGTAACAATGAACGTCAATGAATGTCTTTTATGAGTTCTAAACTTGGAATTTTGATTTTTAGATTTTGTTAAGGATTAATTATAAATTATGTGAAATCAGATGAAAGAGTCAATGAAATTGCTATATGTGATTATTTTTGTACAGAATGTTCATTTTATCGATCTTCAGAGGAAAATGCCAATTTATATTCTCAAGGTATTTACCTTAAAAATAGAATATTTTCTACAAAAACAAAAATGTATAAAAAACACTGTTTTGGTATCAGAGTTATCTGGGAAATGAATGTTTTATTTATTATTTTTCCAAATAGAATTTACACAACAAAGTTGGTTATCGTAAGTCGATATCCCAACACATTATAAGCGACTACTACGCCATGTCCTTTTGTGATCTTTACACATTTTTTTTTAAATAAAACTTCTCGCGCCAGAGCGATATCAAAATTTTTAACTGTGACGCGAAATTTGTAGTTGCTTTGCCCGACTGCGTAAAGCGAAGGGTTACGAGTTTAAACTACAGGGCCGATTTTAACAAATAAGATGTCTATCGATTCGTATTGGTGACGTGCGTGTAGGGTATATTGTGTCACCACGGATCCAATGCAATATAGTGGATGATAAATGCAAATTATTGACTACGGAAAAAAAGAAATACAAATGAATATCGTGTAACCCGGTACCAAATGAAAGGAATTGGCGAGTGGATTCCAAAACTAAAAAGTTCTAAATAAAAATAAAAGTTTAAAAAACCTCAAACCCAACTACAAAAAAGTGGAAACAAGCTACGAAGATGTAAAGTAGCAGGGTAACTATAAAACTAACATCTTTTTACCTGAACTTTTTCATATTGGAAGCTTGTTTTCTACTTTTCGTAGTTGGGTTTTAGTTTTTCTAAATTATTATTTTTAATATTGGATATCGTTGCACTAACGTCGCGTATTGCTGGTGAAACGAATCGCGAATGGCTTTATTAGTACGCAGCGTATAATCCACGCGAAAACTTTCCACGTATCTGATTTTTTTACCTTTTGAGTTATAAGTCGGAAGGTTTGCAGGTAGTCGATAGGGCGACACAACCGGACATATAGTTGTCGAATCCGTAGTGCCGCCTCCGTAAAAAGTAAAATATGCCCCTAAAAATTTAATTTTCGTAGTTTGCGGGCAGGTATAGTGAACTATTTACTGAAATCTATACTATAGTATATAAAATTATTTGTATGTACTTATGTATGTTCCAAATGATTTAACTTAAAATCTATTTGACGAATTTTGATGATTTTTTTTGTTAAAAATGTTCTTTATGATTCTTTTATGAGTCCTGGAGGCGATGTTTTATTCAACTTTTTAAATTAATTTTTGAGTTAATTAATTAATTAAAATTTTAGTGTTTCGCTACTACTAACAAAACGTGAAATGCCTTTGCATTTTAGCGTATTGGCGGAATCCTACTAACACTTCGACTTCGCTTCGCAGGGGGAAAGATTCTCGCGGGGGGATAATAAATTATAGATTCTTGTCTCTGGATCTACTGAACCGATTCTAAAAATTCTTTCACTAATAGAAAGCTACACTCCCTGAGTGATATAGGCAATAATTTTTATTTTGATAAATTTCTCACGGGGGTGGATAATTCCTGTGGGATAATAACAAAACGTTACTTAAATTATTTCGCATTTTAGCGTATAGGCGGAATCCTATTATTATTATAAACACCACCAGCACGACTTTGCTTCGCAGGGGGAGAATTTCTTGCGGGGGGGATAATAAATCATAAATCAAAATAAACGTGGGCGAAGCCACGAGTAGTGGCTAGTGTGTATATAATTTGGGATTGATAAGTATTGAATATTGAAATTGAGAAAAATTTTATCTTTTTAAGGGATAAATTAATGGGCTACCCACATTTTTTATTTTATATTGAAACAAATTCAAGTTCACACATTTAGATGCCAAAATGCAAATATTAGTAAATACATTATTTTGTCGGCATTACGATCAGTGTTTTTTTGTTTGAATTTATTAGTCCGCTGGTGGTCTTTAAAAATAATAATTAACATTCAAGTTGATTATTTAGTCGTTTCTGCTGTCGTTTTGTAAACAGATCAACGATTCATTTGATTTATTTAAATATGTAGGTACACGATTAAAATTCAACTCGCTAATAAAAAGAAAAATAACATGTAAAAAATTGCTCCTACTCGAAACTATTCATGCATTCAGACGATGAGGCTCCTCAGATGGGTCTCACCGTTTTTGTTTAGATTTAAAATATTCCTAAATTTCATTCGAGTTGTCGTTCGCGACGCTTGTGTCCACATCGGTGCGTTTGTACATTGCAATGAAAAATAGAAAAAAAAATAAACAGCTCCATGGAAAGTTAATAAGCTTTTTTAAGTTACCGTTTAAATTTGGAATTTATATCGACATAAAAATCTGTCTAAAAATACTAAGAAGACATTCGGTAACACATTTACAATAATATACACGAACACTGAACAGTAGTATCAATATTTAGCTTTTGAAAAACATTGCATATTTTTATATCTTCAATTTGGGGGGGGGGGGTGCAGCTGTCCTCTTCTGGCCCCCTTGCGTACGCTTATATCTTCATTTGTTGAAAAATAAAAACATGTCATTAATTTAAAATAAAATCGATCATTTTAAAGTATAGGCACCGTATAGCACGAATAGTCGTAGGACAATGGTGCTATAGTGAATATAATACCTGCAAATACCGTGTGTCCTAATAATAACAACGATTCATCCTAAATATCTCAAGAGTCGTTTGATTTAATTATTATCTGCAGTAAACGATATTGCACAGATGACATTATAATACGCACTCTTTTCTCACTCTGCCGCATCCAGCCAATTTAAATGACACATTATATTTTTTTAAATTTTTAAAGTGAAAACTTCCTTAGGCGCGTTAGGCACTCTTTACCTGGGTAGTGAAATAAAGTGAATCGTTTGCATTCGCATTCGCGCGTTCGCATTCGCACGTTTGCATTCGCAACCCGACGGTGAGATTCGCTAAATCGGGGTCAAACACGATCACGTATTAGCAGTATGCCGGTAATACTAACGTCTCGGTACTGACTGGTCACTCTCTTACAAGTGTGCCCGGCTGACATACTTATATCATAAAAACGGCACCACACTTATATCGAAAGAGATTCAGAAGTTTTCTCGTCTTTTTATTAGAATGAAAAGTATCGTCCTGGTACAGGATCCAATGCCAATCACCCGGTACATTGCATATTCAGTCGACATCATAGACGGGTAGGTTTGAAGTCTCAACAATAGCGCATCGTCGTGAACGGCGTCGGCCGCGTCGGTATTGTTGTGTTGTAGCTACGTACATGGTACTAGCATAGTACAATACTGTGCAGTACTAGCTAGTACGTAGATATAGAAGTAGGTACACTTCTGCTGTTTAAACTAGTGTGCATTTGACAGATATTAAAAAAAGAACACCCAAAATGTTCGCATTATTCGTCTACTTGCTGTGTGTGGACCTTAGACTATAGAGAGGGTAGAAAATATACCTACCTATAATATGTACAGATGCTTTTCTTGTATCTAGTTTCACCGGCATCAATTATACGAGAATTTAATCGTAGATTAAATGTTTTCACTTGCAAAAATTGCAGATTTAAACTCCAGTAAATTCAAATTTGTCAAAGATTTGTATCATATACGATTCAAAGTTAAGTATAAAAGTTAAAAAGCTTAGTCAAGTAATTAATATCGTAATTCATTAACCAAAATTTGGTCGAAGAAACGTAGATTTACTATATGTAATTTATATTGTTTGGTCAGCACTTATCATCCAAATTATTTAACTGTTTAGTATTTTCGCTTGAATTAAATAAAACAAAGTTATTGAAATGTGTTTACATAAATTGGTTAATCCATCTTTTATGTAAATCTAGCGTTAAAATACGTTTTTTGTCTCTTATATCTCTAACTAAAGTATATTTACAAGCGTTTATAAAAATTGTGTTATCTTTAAAACAATTTTATCATGGTATTGCGAACGATTTAAATAATTTTTCCAATGCAGAGAAGCTATCACAGGCCTGGAGCATTGCAATTCCTGGAGGCATCTTCTTATTTCACGAGCGTCGAGATACGAAAAAAAATTGATAACGAATAAAAGATCGCGTATGCAGAGTTTACGGAAAGGGGATTATAATTTGGTTCGAATCCAAATTAGAAAAGTTTCGACACTTCCACAGTTTTTTAAATATTTTTAATTTTTTTTTAACACCGACCGAATCAATTCAAAGATAAAGTTTGAGTTTAAATTCAACAATTTATTTTGTGAAAACACACAACTTATATAAACTATTGGTTTGAAATGTTTTATCAATGTGACTGACATCGGCATAATGGAGAAAGCTTATTATTTGCTGGTCTGTTCCCAAGGAATATGTGCTGTGCTGATGTCATTCATCTAAACATCTCTCGATTGTGTGAAATTTGAAATGCCGTCGTGCTGAGAGCATCTTTGTTGATTGAAAACTTTATTATACAAGAAAAGCGAAGAAGAAAATGATATATAAAGAACGAGAGAGGTTGCCGGTTAGAGCTATATAATAAAATACTGCCAGTACTTTCTCTATACTCGACATAATATGCTTACATAAAATTGAACGGTCCTGATAAAATCACTGACTTGCTTGGTGTACGAGACCAAAATCATGCTAGTTTAATTTTATTTTCGGATTGAACTATTATTACTAGAAAAACGTTTTGCGATATGAAATGTAAGGGATTTATAGAACAGCTACCTATACCTAAACATTGGGGAGAGTGGGGTAGCACCGATTAGCGGGGAACCCCGATCTTTATTAGTAAAAGAATTTTTAGAATCGGTTTAGTAGTTCCAGAGATAATAATTTATGATTTATTACCCCCCCCCGCGAGAATTAAAATAAAATATTGTCCATATCACTCAGGGATAGTGTAGCTTTCTATTAGTGAAAGAATTTTTAGAATCGGTTCAGTAGTTCCAGAGATAACTTTTTTCACTCAGGCGAAGCCGGTTTTTTTCTCAGGATGCAATCTATCTCCTTGCGAAATTTTATCGAAATCTGGTCAGCGGTTTAGGCGTGAAAAGGTAACAGACAGACCGACAGACAGACAGACAGAGTTACTTTCGCATTTATAATATTAGTAAGGATTATTATTATTATTATTATCATTCGTCTTCTATTGAGCGTTGAAAGTCGTACTAAAAAGTAAAAATCCAGCATTGACATTTTGAGGTAATGTTGAAGGGCCGAAAATTCAAAAGTGACACTAATAATATTATGAGTAATATTGTATTTAACATATTATGAACTATTAGAAATACATTATAATTTCTGTGTTCTTTCAATAAAGATTAATAATTCAATAAATAATTTAAATAGAAATTATTACATATAGGGTTTGGTATATTTATTTTAGAATTATCAGTGTAACATTTTTAATTATGCCAAGCTACTGACCCATATTGTGCAATAGTAGGTAGTCTTGAGACAAGAATACAAAACAGAGCTAACGTCCTGGATTTACCTATTCATATCCCTTAATTCCAATTATTATAATTACAGTGTTAAAAACATTTGTATTATCAAAAAGATTACTGCAGCGAATTACATTTCCTATTTTTAGAAAATATTGTGTTATTTCTGACGAATAATGTGGATTATCAAGTCATACAAATAAATAATTGAACTTGGTAAACAATCTTATCTGTTGACATTTTTAAATGAATGTAAATATCATAACGTCTCTTTTATTTGTGGGGAAATATATCCTGTTATAATTTTGACGTAAACTCGCGTAAACTACTTTTTTTTTGAGTTGAAAATAATGATTATTTTTGTATGTCACCATTTATTTTAGAATTTTTATTATTGATTGAGAAGAATGAAGATTTTTACAAAAATGTCATTTAAAATTTTTTAATTTCACGTGGAATTTACTGTTACCTTTTTAATTTTTCAGCTGAGAATAGAAATCTGATTTGTGGAGTTTAGCTTATTCGTAGAATTTTTTAATGAAGGAAGGAGATAGCCGAAAAAACTTGTCAACTTTAAAAGTAAAAAAAAATATTTTTTTATAAAAGATAATTGTTTTTTTACGACTCCTTTCTTGTAGACACCTATACATACTTATAATTTATAATATAAAAAACACGGAAGTTTAAATTATCTCGTTTTTTCAGTGTTTTTCATTTACATATTATAGGAAAAAATTCTTGGAAACTGGAGGACAGTATAGCCCAGTGGATAGCGTACTTGGTACCGCAGCCTCTAGACTAGACTGTCGTGGGTTCGAATCCCACCTGCGATCATGGATGTTTTGTGATGTTATTTAGTTTTAAGAAAGTTGTTATTTAGTGTAGTTGACAGACGCTAATGACCTGAGATGTCGACGCGTCTATAATCTACAATAAATAAATAAATCTTGGAAACTGGTATCACGATAAATCATAAAAAATAACGAATAATAGGCATAAGTTTTCAACGTGTTCAGTGTTTGCTAAATGGATAAAAAAATTGTTCGGCACTATTTTTATTTGTTAAAAGTGAAATTAAAAAACAGTTTTCACTTTTTACTCTTGGTTTAATAATTAATATGTATTTTGTATCCTGAAGAATTACATATTAATTAAAAAACAGTATACCTAAACTTTATTTTTGAAAAATTATCTTGTGCTATCTAATTATACTCCATTAGTTCGTTGACCCAATGCGTTAATAAACTAATTTTTTTCTTCTAATTTCTATAGTATCTGTGTTAATAAGACAAGTGTAATAAAAAAGCAATTTAAAAATTGAAAAACATTGGTCGTATAGTGCCAAATCCTGTCAACAAAATATTGTATTTGCTAATACATGTAAAATTATATGAAACTAGCTTTGCCCACAACTTCGTCCACGTGGATAAGTTTTTTCCGAGGTTTTTTCTTTCCTAAGGAACAGATTAAAATTTGGGGATTATAGGTAGTCAACACTTTATCAGTTGTCTCCTTTATCATTTTATGTGAAATAAAGGTTCGTCTTATCTCTTAAAAATTACTGAATCGACTGGGATAAAAAAGCTTATGTTTCATATCATGCAAAATTTCATACAAATCCGGACAAACAGATGGACATACAGACAGACCAAATTAACTTAGATAAATTATTTATTTTGAAATCACATAGACACTTCAATTTTATGTAATGTCGTAGTCACATATAGTAGGATTCGTCATTTTATGAAATGACTAGGCGTTCCCTAACCCTATAATGCCAACCGTTTTGTGTAAAATCTCGTAATTACTCAATCTGCACAGGTAGTTCATGAAATGGCTACTTTATAACGGCGGTTCATCTTCAATGTTGAAATGCACAATCTGACCAACAGTACGCTCTGATGTTTCATGTAGTGCCTACATGAAACATCAGAGCGTACTGTCCCAATCGATCTTGAGTAGCCACAATTCTTCCATGATAATTTTGGCTATGATAATGACTGGTGTTAACCATCGTAATGAATTGAACAGTTTTGATGTAACAGAGAGTATTGAGCGTTTGCCTGAAAAACATCAAAATTTGAGATTGACACTTAAAATTTAAATGAATTTTTGTGCGGACCCCAAACTAAACTTAAAACGTGTATACTTTCATCTTCTTAAATTGAATGTATGTCAGTCAAGAAACCTTTAGCTGTAATCCTCACAATTTAACATACCCCTCTCCTCAAACTGATGTTTCCGCCTCCACGGCACAGCAGACTGAGAATGAGACAACACAGAACACTGACTCGTGAATCCTACATGGTCGTGACACTGACGCTAGACGCCCTTTTTGTATCATGTAAGTTTTACAATAACTAAATATTACCTCATCTAGTATTAATATTACAGTAAATAGAAATAGAAAATAGAATTAATATATTTGTCTCTTACAAGATACAATATAACGAAACATATACACTACAAGTAGTATTGTCTTTGGATTCTCTCCATTGCATTGGCTCAAGAGTCAAAGATACATCAGATACATCAGATTTCATAACTATCAAAATGTTAATAATATGGATCTAAACATTCATATTAAAGGAGAAACTATTGAAAGAGTCAAATCTATAAAATTTCTTGGTTTACATCTGGACGATAACCTAAATTGGAAAATACATTGTTCTAACCTATCATCTAAGCTTAATTCGATTTGTTATTTGATTAGGAACCTCAAGACTGTATTGACCCAAAAACGTATTATTCGTGCAATAGCTGGCATCCCCAAAACAACTTCATGTCGACAATCATTTAATAATTTTAAATTGATGACTCTATGTCAAATTTATGTTTATGAAATCTGTATATTTGTATATAAAAACATTAACCACTTTACAACTAATAGTAATTATCATTCATATCACACACGCCATAGGCATGAACTGAGTTTCCCCTTAAACAGATTGAATATAAGTAAGAATTCTCCCCATAACATGAGTATAAAAATTTATAATAAGCTTCCAGGAAACATTAAAGAATGCAACACTATTCACATTTTTAGTCGTCTCTTGAAGACATATATTTTGTCGAATTTGTTCTATAATTTAAATGAATTTTTTAATATGTAATTTACTATCTTGACGTTTTCTACACAAATGTTTTATTTGTCAAAAGAAATAAAATGCATTATTATTATTATTATTATTTATTATTATTATTATACAAAATGACAAGCGGCGGGGGTTGATGAATTGGAAGTAACTGCTGGTGTTTCTGGCTTGGTAATGTTGGCTGGATTTGCCGGTGTCGAATAATGTAAAAGTGAATGATGGTTGCTGTTGCAATGTTTACATCTCCCTTGGCTTGTACATTGTTGAACCATATGAGCAGTGCGCAAACAATTGTAACAGCATGATTGTTTTTGACAAATTCTTTTCGCTGAGTTAGCTGAATTTTTCGAAACGTTGGGCAACGTGCTGCTAGTACGGTTGCTCCGGTTGCAAAATATACAATCTTTTGAAACATTTTCAGATGCGTAATGACTTCTCAGATTTGGAACTTTTGCTTCTCGTGCTCTTTTCGGAGAAGAAGCGGCAGTGACTTGAATTGGCGAAGCTAATGCAGTTTGAATCGCCTTTAAAGCACGAGCTCGATTTTATAAAAAATCATTAATTTCAGCATATGATGGGAATTCATTCTTCCCCCCAACGATAGTTCCCACTCCTTGTGAGATGCTGCGTTGAGTTTGTGTACGGTCAAAAAAACCATTAGGTATGTCATCCCATGATTCAACGAGTCGATTAAGGGTTTTTAAAGCTCCAAGCGATTCATTTGTCTTGTCTCGCAACTGCCGAGGTTCAATTGCTGACTCTGATGAAACAGACAGACGTACTGAGAATTTCGGCATTAAATTCTGATTCTCACCTGATGTTGGTAAGACAGACTGGTTTAGAGACTCAAAGTGATCGAGAAACGTCGAGATAAGCTTCTTCTGCTAACGTATAATGCGACTCTTGAAAATAAGAATTTTCTAAATCTTCTTCGGAGACTTGGCGATTAAGTTGATTGTTCAATGCTTGACATTCCCTCCAAAGGTTTTGAAGTAATTCAATTTGACCTTGAGTTGCACCACGAGTCATATTTACCTTCCCTTTCTTCTTAAAATTAGGGATTAATCTGTTGATTCCATCGATTACTCGCTTTTGATCTTCTAAGACGTCTGAATCTATCGGCATGTTGATGATTATAGCGTGAACAAACTTTAGCACAGTTAACGGTGTACACTATTTGTAAAAATAATTGTTTGTTGCGGTTTTCTCAGAAATCCGATTCGAAGGACCAGAAGATGTTTAGGATAAACAAATAAATTTGATGAATGTGGGATTCGAGAGAGAAATGTTGATAATTAATTTTTAATTGAGGCGAGCACTTTTAACTTTTTTAACTATTTTATTTGATCGATAGTCTGTTTTTGAATGAATGATTTAAATTGATTTTAACATAAAAATGTTATATAATGGGTTATAAACTTATAATGAACAATTTCATAATACACAAAAAGAAACATATTATATAAGGTGAAACAAAATTGAAATTTTAATTAAAAATATATGCGATGTTTCCTAAACATTAAGGCCGGCCGCATATTTGCTACGTCAGAACCGACTGTCTGAAACGATTGTCTGACGCTCAAATATCTAGAAGTTTATACGATCATATCGCACACCTACGATTCAATATCAGATCGGACGTCCGGCTCGGATGCAAGCGCGGAGCTTCCTACTATCCTAAGTAGCAAATGTGCGGCCGGCCTAATAGACGAGAAAAAAAATTATGTACTTATTCAAAAAATGTACTCAAAAGATTGTGTACATAAACTACATAAATAATAGATCTACCTACAGTAGAGCCTTCACACTTGCGATCATAAATGTATAATAAGTAAATACCTAGTATATTCCTCCTATTGTGGCCAAATTCATTTATGTAGGTTTATGTGACACGTTAAGGTAAAAATATTCCCAACTTAAAGCTGGACGGTTTGAATGATTCAATAAATCTACCGAAGTGCTAAAGTTTTGATGTTTTGTGTCCTTTAAAACAATGCGAACGGGAACCCGACTATATGCAGAAGTACTTATAGTATTAAGTGAAAAAATTACGATTATTGTCACCTTTGAGATAACTTTCAGCGTTCTAATTTTGTTTTAATCATTATTGCTCTAGTTTGTAACAACATTTATTTGTGTTTAGTGTCATTTTCAGATAAGTACATGTGAATGATTAGCTTAGGTATCTCTTGGAGAAAATGTTTCGAAAAATGGAACCACAATTTGCAACACTTTTTTTGACGGCTCCATTTATGCAGTGCCGGACTTAAAGACCCAGGGCCCCTAGGCACTTGGCATTTGGGGCCCCCCATCTCGAAGCCATTTTGGAAATTTAGCGAATTAAATCAGTACAGAATATATAATTTTTAATCGACCTTAATTAATCAAATTAAAATACAGAAGATCTGTAAGGTAGTTTACGTTATTATTATAATTAACCAAGAAATTATTAGTCCTATCCCTAAATAATATTTTCGATAAAGCTTTTTGATAAGGCAAGCCAAGCTTTTGAGCTTATATGAAGGTTCCGCCACTGGGGCCCCTAGGCTGGCTGGGGCCCTAAGCCGGGGCCTTGTGGGCCTAGGCGGAAATCCGGCCGTTGTTCATCGCAAGAGCGAGGGTTTACTGTATCATGCAATTAATATAATATCTCTCTTTTTATTTGGAAACAAAAATGCAACTGTGCATGCGCATTATGTGTATAAATTGTAGTTTGTTTATCATTTAAGACAAGTTGTATATTATTTACGAAAACGTTAACGTGATAAGACGATAAAAACAAAACGTATTTAGATTAAGTAGGCTATGATCCGTGAATATCACCTCCTGTCAACTGTTAATTCACAATAAATACTTAGTGCGCTGGCAGATTCGCGGGCTTTGTGCACGCGACCACAGTTAGGGAACGTTCTGAAGAATTTTATAATATACAGAGTGCGCGACAAAATATTTACACATAATGTCTGATTCAGAGAAGAAAATACTGTGTGTAGGTTTAGTATGTGTTGATATGGTGCAGATATTTGATCAATATCCATCTGAGGATTCAGATACGCAGTGAGTAATTTTTAGTGGCCGTTGTTATTTATCCTAACATTCATGATTATAATAATCGTTTAATGAAAAAGTTTTGAATCTACCCTTTCTCAAATGCTACAATTTTTTTAATTTATTTGCCTCGAATCTTTTCATTCTAGAATTTATGTATTTTTTATTATAAAAAGTATTAGATCTACCTAGCCGCGCTGCCTTCATGCCGTGTCTTTCGAATTTCGACCTTCGCAATCGCTTAAAAAATGAACGTTTTGATTGTTTTTTCCGGAACCTTTTGGGATGTCGAGATGAAATAAAGTGCAAATTGTTACCATATACAGGGTGTTTCATAATATATGCGCAGGACTTCAGGATGTGATAGCTCGTCCAAAAATATGAAAAAAAGTTTCTATTAACTTACCCTCTAAAATACACCATTTTAGAAATACAGGGTGTTGATACAGGGTGTTTGGGGAATTTTGAAAAGACAACTTTTGTATCATTTTTTCATTTTTTTTAATTTTGCAATTATGAAATTAACGTTTGGTTTTGTTATTTGTTTTAACGTTTAAATAAATTTTGTTTAATTAGTAAGAAAAAAATTTTATTTAAAAAATTGACCATGTTTTTCAACATAAAAGTTGATTTTTCTCGAAAACGATCGATTTTAGAGTTTATGACCAAGAGTACCTTTTTTGTGTAGAAAATATTGGCAGTTCAAATGGAGGTCTCAAAACCGTACTTTTTCCAGTAGCGTAGAAGTTGGGGAGAAAAACACCCACTACCTCTTCAAAACCTTCACCAATTATGACTTAAAAAAAATGTCCGCACAAAACATAGCTTATTATGAGTAGAAAATGCTTACAAAAGCTGTTTTCTGTACGACAAACGGTTCCGGAGATATTCGCAAAAAACGAAATTTTTTTTTCAATTTCAACACCCTGTATCTCTAAAATGGTGCATTTTAGAGAGTAAGTTAATAAAAACTTTTTTTCATATTTTTGAACGAGCTATCACATCCTGAAGTCCTGCGCATATATTATGAAACACCCTGTATAGAGCCTAGATAGCATCACTGTATATTGACGTATGAGCTGGACAAACAGACAGACAAACATTCTAAAAACAGTTGTTTATGCTAAGGTATCATGTAAATAAGCAAATGTGCAGACATTTATTTTGAAATTATGGACAAACACTTCAATTTCATTTATGCCGATATTCTGTTGTATTGAACGGTTTTAATTTAATTTATGATTAATTATCCCCCTGCGTTCGCTCGAATTTTATTATGCCTATGTCCTAACTCTAAAGCAAAGTATCACCTATCGACAAGTGAAACAAATTTTTAAATCGATTCAGTAGTTTCTAAGATCACTTTTTCACTCGGGCGAAGCCGGTCCGGTCAATTTTATAATTCAGAAACCTTTGCGGGCGTGCGCACAACAACTCACCAACGTTTCATCGCAATCGGATGAATGCGGTATAGGGACGAAAACACAAACATTAATTTTTATATAGGTACAGTGCGTCTCACGGCGAGGTATACATAGGGAATTTAGCATTGGGAAAAAATGAATGGATTCAGAATAAGCCATGACTATATTAATTAATGGTTTATTGAGTGTTTTTGTGGTAATTTTTAATAACTTAGTTTTTGTTATTCATTTCTCACTCACTCATTAGAGTGTGAAACATACAATTTCCCATTTTCATGGTTCCACGTAATAAAATTTCTGATAACAATGCATTACTGTGTTTATTTTAAAATAGAATACAGGCTGTCAAATACGAAGTTTTACCAAAAACCAGATATAAAATATAATTTATATCTAAATTAGTTCAAATGTTGTATGCAGTGTCGGGAACAACGTATTAAGTGGTAATATATCCCATTAAAAAAATAATGAATTGAAAATATGAATTGGTGCTAGGCCCAAATAACCTTAGCTGTTGGTGGTCTTTAAAAAAACACAACGATAATATATCCCCTTCATGTTCTCTTTTTCTTTACAAACTATTAGTTGCCCGAAAATATGCCATTCAAAGCCAACTTGGGAACTAAGTTTGTTCTTATGAGAATTCAATGTTAAAATTTAATAATAAAAAATGGTGGAACCTTTGGTGTAAAGATACGAAATGTTACAATTACCACAAAACACCAAACCATAACAAACACTCTCGACGTACGTTTCGCCAACCAAGTTGAGGAGATGATTAAAATTTAATACTTACCTATATTACCGTATGTATACCTCGCCGTGAGACGCACTGTATATAAGATAAAACTTTTCTGAATTTTTATTATCGTTATAAAATTAAAAATAAAAGACAGTTATTATAACAAGTACATTGTGTGACTTATATGTCAATGGTTAAAGGTAATAAAAGATTACGTGACCTCCCGTAACATTGTTCTTATTAGAAGTAGAAATTACTGGTAACGTAAAAAATACATGACGGATAGATATTTTGTTTTGATTGTGCTCTTATCATTAGCTATCATGTAAACCTTGTTTACTGTCGTTGTCAATAATCATTTAAAAAAAATTAACATTTTTTCTCGAGACAGTTACAAGGACGACAGAAGCAATTTAATAATACACTGCTCACAATGTTATGCGTATATCTTTGAAATAGATATTTATAAAAAATGTTTCGTACTAAAAATCATAAAGCTACCAATTTTCAAGTAGATGACATAAGAATTTTCATAATAATGAAAAAAGGACAAAAAAATTAACTTTCAACACCCTGTATTTCCTAAACCATCAACATTCGGTTAAGACATGTTCGGGTCAGTGGTCGTCACTTGACCCGTAGTATCTTCAGTAAACGGATTCCCATGTTAATGAAACACCCTATATAATTAACTAAAAACCGCATATAAACATATAAGCAAACATAACGTGTCTTCAAAAACATTCAAATGATTTACCTATGGTCTAGTCTCTATACTATTATCAATCCATTGCATAGGTTTATTGGATAATATAGAAAAACTCAGTATTAGATCGAAAAAAACTATATAAAATAGCTTCATTTTTACTTGTGCTATATTAATAGTGAAGTAATTATTCTGAACAAAATCACACCTAAATCATTTCATTTCGATTTCAAATAAGTTCAAAAATAAATTTTTAAATATTTATGCATTGTGGCTGATGGCTCTTAGACGTAATATTATGCCGTGAACAAAAAATGCAACATTCTTTACAAACTATTAAAATATCTCACACTTTGCATTTGCTGCTTGTGATCACATGATTTCTTTTAAAATTTGTAGAAATTTTGTGCGTTTTTCTCTTTATGAACTCAGTTTTTTTGTAATTGAGACACTTTTATTGAAAACTTTTTGGCATCAATTTAGAAAATTTTATAAAAAACATACTTGTGTTATTAAATTTATCAAAAATACCCTTCAAAGTGCAAACAAAAAATACGAAAAAAAGTATCTATATTTGGCTGTGATCAGTGTATATATAAATATTTTTATTAATTTGATATTATCGCTAAACTATAATCCAAACACATTTTTTTTATTATGTGTACATTTGTGAATCATGCTCTGTTAAATGTTAAACGAATGACAAGCACGTGGATATCATTAGATTTTTTATGCAAAAAATACGAAAAAGCCTACTAAAATATTGGCCAAAGTTTTAAAAAAAACCATATATATATATAAACTTTGAATTATTTCTATAATAGTTGAAGGAAAGTTTGGTTGAGGATCAATAACAAAGCTCTACCAATGTACGCCAGTGGCCAACGTTTCGAAAAATTTATTTTCATCATCAGTGCCTCAAGCTAGTGAAATAGCGGTAAATCGTTCTAATACTAAAATGCATGATCATTCAATAAGAGTTAATACAACAAATTATTTTATACATAAAGAAAAAACATTACTAAAATTATTAATTCAATTAACATTTAAATTTTGAAGTCTTACTTCGTGTACTGAGAAATTAAAATTTTAATCTACAACTTTACTAGAGACACTTTTTGTCGTGAACTGTATAATTAAAAAGATTTTTTGAAAGAAAAAAATAACGGTAAAACAAAAAATATTCTATCTTCTATAAGGCATATCTTTTTAATTATTCGATTTACGACAAAATTAGTGTCTATAGTAAAGTTGTAGAGAATTCGGTTCTAAACAAAAACGTCTCTACTAATTTTCTGTAAGAAACCAACGTTACGGAGATATAGTGCAAAACCTGTTAGCACCCCTTTTTCAACATGGCGGCCAAATGGCAATCCGCCGACCTCGAAAATTCAGTTTTAAATGTACACCGACCCCCCTCCTACTCAACGAAAAAAAAACCTTGTCCTACCCAAAATGCAAAGTTAAATGTAACATTTCAATGGAATAAAACTCTTCTTTAAAAATAATCAAACCCATATTCGAGCTTTTTTTTAAATCAACCCCTAATGGGGTAAAACGGGGATGTAGGATTTTTTTGACTAATTACCGCCCAGGCCAAATCGTTGAAGCTAGAAACTTGAAATTTGGACAGTAGAAGGAATTTTTCTAAATTCAACCCCTAAGGGGATCAAAAGGGGATGTATTGTTTTTTGACAAATTGTTCATATCTCAAAAATCGTTAGTGAGAAAGGTATTGAATTCAACATACGAGCTCTTCATTAAAAATAAGTAAATATCGGTAAATACATATTCGATCGTTTTTATTTAATTAACCCTTAGGGGTGTGAAAAAGGGAATTAAAAAAATAGTCTTTTTCCGAAACTGCTCGAGTTAGAAATACGAAATTTTACTGAAGTATATTATTTGTTAAAATCGAAGAGATCGGTTTTCGACAAATTATTGAAATCCGTATCCTAAGGGATGAAAACAGGGGTGGAAACCTTCATGAAGGACACGCTGTATCTCTAAAATTGCTTAAGCTAAAAACGTCTAACTAATCATAAATTCATAGCACCCGGGCGAAACCGATCGGGACCGCTAGTTATACAATATAAGACACGAAAAAATAAACTTCCAAGTAAGTTCACTTCATATTATGAATTCCAAATTTTTGCTTCATTATTTCGAAAACTTTTATTCAATTCGTTTGAAAGTAATTTTGAAGGAATCAGCCCCTGAAGTTATCAATATTAAATTTGAATTGTTATGTATAGAGAAAAATGTTTTATGATTAGATAACATTAGATATTCGAAGACCTATACATTGTTTATTAAATAGTAAGATTTAACTGTAGAATTAAGCGAGTTCAGTCATAAATAGTGTGAGTAGGATTGGTTAGTGACGTATATAAGGTCACCTTAAACGCAGATATTTATGACAAAAGTAAATGTACTTTTCGTGATAACAAATGACACTGAAATATTAAATATTTCGGTGTGTGATTTTAACCGTTTAGTATATAATAAGTTAAATTTAATTTTTTGTTACTGGTTAATACAGACTACTGACGTGACTTTTTGTCGATTTGCTTTATTTATGTAAAAACTTTGAAATAAATTATCTAGTTGACCGATTATTCTTCAAATGTGGGGATATCATAATATTATAGAATGCATATGTTAATTAATTTTATACGTAGGTGCATGAAGAATTTTCTAATTTTTCACAGATGCCA
The DNA here is from genome assembly GCA_039654895.1 of Mongoloraphidia duomilia. Classification (NCBI taxonomy): domain Eukaryota; kingdom Metazoa; phylum Arthropoda; class Insecta; order Raphidioptera; family Raphidiidae; genus Mongoloraphidia; species Mongoloraphidia duomilia. The sequence goes on along the minus strand of CM077522.1, from coordinate 18,912,196 downwards.
AGACCTTTGGTGGCAAAGAGGAGGAAATGCTTCAAACAACTGTACAGTCCTTAGACAGCTTGGAGTTTCATCCGAATTTTTCGGGACGGTCAGCAATGGAACACATCACAAGTACGTATATTAATATAATTTAGAAAAGTATTATTTTTGACAAATAATTAAGTTGGTAAGCTCAATTTAAACTTCTCTTCAGATTTATAATTGACGATATGAAGAAACATAAAATAGAATATAATCATATAATAGAATACAGCGATTACGAATCACCTGTTTCCTTAATCATTCTCAGTGAAGAAACAGGATCACGGACAATATTTCATCATAATCCTGGATTACCGGAACTTACAACAGAAGACTTCAAAAAACTAGACTTAAATAATTATGACTGGATTCATTTTGAAGTAAGTTTTGAATGTCCGGTAATACGTTTACGTATGATGATGGTATATAAATAAAATTGTATGTTTTCGGAATTTTTACAAAAATAGAGTTCACGAAACGTGTAGTATAATATCTTACTGTCGACACCATTTAAAACTTAGGTCACAAGGCATATGAAAATTTCAAATAAAAATGAGGATTTTTAGGGTACTTCAATTATTCAATTGATCATATAAAAATATAATTTCAGGGCCGGAATTGCACTGAAGTGAGACGGATGATGCAGATTGTTCATAAATGGAATAAGACTTTAGAGAAAGGGAAGAAACCGATAACCATCTCGTTAGAATTGAAGAAAAGAAGAACTCATCTTTTGGAACTGGTGCCATATGCTGATGTCATTATTGTAGGAAGATATTTTGCAACATTCAAAGGCTACAGTAGTATGAAAGAGACTTTAGAAGATTTGGCGCAAATTTCTAAATTAAGGTAAATATAATTAACTATAGATAATGATAAAAAACTGTTTATCCGGAAATATAGAGGATATTATAATATAATATAGTATAGTATGTAATAAATACCTCTGGGTATTTTTTCTCGATTTTTAGATAGATTTTTTAACTCTAATTTGCATAACATTGCGTACAAACGTTTATAACTTGCATTTCAGAATGGGTCGCTCAAAATCTATTTTTCGCAACAATGTACAGAGATAGCACCGTCAAGCGCATGTCTTGAAGTACCTTCCTACCATACAATTTAGTATTTACATAAATGCGGAACCTTGTTTGCGAGTTTAATCAGATTTAAAATGTACGCGTGTTGACAAATTGATTTTGATCGATACATTCATGTGGAAGGAAATTGTCTCGAGACATATGATTATCAGTACTGTCTCTTTTAATAGCAGATTATCAAATTGACTAGATGATACATCATCATTATTTTACCATAAATTCGAAATAAGCAGTATACAGCTTGAAAGTGTAGAGTTTTTTGCAGTGTTGATGAAAATATTGTGGGCTTCTCCTAACTGATTTGAGATATTCCATGCTACTTACCTATCTGGAAAAAGTCAATTAGATTTTAAAATCATTATTGACAATAATAATAAACTGGTAAACAAGAAACGAAATTCTTAAAGAGTTATCCTTTGAGTGTTTTTTTCAATGTTTATTTAAAAATATGTATTTGTTTTTTATACCAAGGATTAATTATTATAATAAAATATTCTATATCTGTCAATTTACGTGCAAAATTTTTCAAAAGTTACGCCCGAAAATGAAATCCAGGTATATTTAAACTGTATTTTTCAATGTGATGTTTTTTTCAGTGCAAAAGTAATAGGATTCTGGGGAGACAAAGGTGCAATGGGACGTACTTCGGACGGAAGATTTTTCGAAGCTTCTGCGTATTCACCAAAAGAAGTGAAAGACACTTTAGGGGCAGGTGGGGTATTTTGTGCTGCTGTTATATATAGTTTATATAAAAATAAACACTTAGAAGAAGCAATTAAATTTGGCTGTAAGTTGGTAGGTCTTAAATGTAGCCAGAGAGGTTATGATCACATACCAAAGTTACTGCCAACGATTTCATAAATATTTCTTTGTTATTAATATAATAATACTGTGTGTGTACATATTATGTCTTTAAATATAGTTATATTTAACAAATTATTATTATATTTATACTCTTATCAAATGAGTTCATAAATAAACTATTTTTTTATAATAAAAATTAATTTATCGTGTTTATATTGACTCAATGACATCTGTTTAATAAAAATAACTGTAGTTAAAATACGTACTTGAAGTTACATAATTATAAAAACTTGTGCATTATCAATTTATAAAAATAAAATAATATATTTCATTTGCAAGTATCAAATATCTCAAATAAGAGTTATCTGAGTTTATTTTTTTTTAACAAATCGGATTTAATATCAAACAAAAATTAAATCCGTTTATGAAAACTTGTGTTTCTGCAGTTCCATGTTTTCTTATTATACAGATGGCACTTTAAAAATGAATAGGTTATTATATTTTTTGGTTGGTCAATAATACTTAGGTACATATAATCAAAAATACTTTTCGTTATTAACTGGTTACTTGAAGGTTTGTGGCAAAACTGACAAAAGGTGAAAAATAGGGAGATTTGTGTGATAAAATTAGTGAATATTTAATTAGATTAATATATGTTGATCAACATAATTCAGTGTCTAAAAGAGAATATAAAAAAATGTAAAATAGAGCTAGAATAGAATATACAAATTACTTATAACAACTTAATTTTTGGTTTTATTTTTGAAATCATTTTTAGAAATCACTGAAAACAAGATTCATTCAACTTTTAATGATACTGATAGATTTGTAACAGAAAATCATTTTATACAATCATACTCTTTCAAAAAAAAAAATGTATTGAAATCGATTCATCTGTTGTGAAGCTACGATACCACAGAGAGACAGACAAAGGCGTCATGAGTCACAATCGAATTAATTTGACGCCTGTTTACACTCGATCTTACTTAATTAGGTATATGTTGCTGTTTGAGGAACGCAGCGATCCACCAGTTTTTGGTACTTTGATGGAGCGCCAAAGATAAGTTAAGACAAGTGAAGACGTAGTAGGTACTGAATGTTGGACTTGGACACGTATATCCATCCACTGTGTATCCATAATCAATATATAGAATGGATTGCGCATTCCGTACCTTAATGAAAATGTCCACTATTGTGTGAGCGAGATATAATAAAATGGCTGCTCATCTCTATGAATCTATTTATTTCTACAAATTGGTCCGAGTCTGAATTTCTGTGAGCGCTGTTGTTCCGAAAAGGACACGAAGAAATAGTTTCACTTCATAAATTTTAATGCAAATTTTTATGGTAGATATCTATTTTTGAAAAATATATATATATAACATGTAACTAAATACATATATAAGTATATAACCCCGCCGGACATAAAAATACGTAGGTATACTATATATTAGTATAATACAATATTTCAAAATTGCAATATGAAAATAATATCTCTGCATTATTGTATCAATAAAAGAAGAGAGTATATCAATGAAATAAAATATACGATACACATTTATGAAATATAAACATCATTATCCGTTCCGGTCGAAGGAGTTATGCCATTTACGTTCATTCTCTTCATTTTGGTACATAAACACGCAACCATAATGTCTACAGAAGGCATAGCCAACTTTTAGGTCACGGGTTTGGGCGCACCGTTTTAAATATTTTATAACAGGAGCATTAAAAAACTATAGAAAGAAGCTATTTAATTTATAGATAAATTACCTATATAAAGGATATTATATCATCTTATTTCATATCACAACAGTTTTTTACTATATTTATGTCCTAAAATGTCAGCAAATAAATATTTTCAAAGCCAGTGCATCTTATTTTCATGGAAGTAAATGATACGAGCATCTTTGTAATTTAAATAGACGAACAAGATTTAAATTTAAATTTGCCTTACCGAATTTTTTGTTGTGTAAATATCTTAGCTCTCGCCCCCGGGTAAAGGCTAGATGGGAGTTCGACCGTCATAGACGCGTCAGACGTAGATTGTGTTAAAGGGCGTTGACATTATACAAATTCAGTAGCACCAGTTAACTAGTTCCAGTCGTACATATTGGTACTAGCAAATTAATACAACATTTTAGTGTTATACTTTGAAAGTAGGTGAAAATGAATGAAGTTGACGAAGGAATTGAAATAGTAGTTGCAATGCTACAGGAAGAATTAAAGTGCCTATCTCTGAAGACAAAATATCGTCGTCCTGCGTCCACGAAAATGCTGGACTCGAGAACGGATCAAACAACGTGCAAAGTTTGGTGTGTGCGAAAATTTATTAAATTTCGCACTCTTTATATACAAACTAACAAATTTTAGTGTATCACTTTCAGTCCATCTGTTAGTTGGCGCCATTTTAAATCGCACGACTGGTAACAAAAGTTCAATTTAATTTTACCGGCGCTATAGTAGAAAAAACTCGGGTCGCAGTGCCAAAACCCTGCCGACAATATAGTGTATTTGCTAATACAAGCCTTGTGGCTTTAATACGTGAACTTAAGTTTGTTTTTGGACAAAATAAAAAATTCAACCCCTTAATACATCCCTTAAAATAATATTTTTTTCTTAATTTCAATATTATTATCAATGCAACCTCTGTACCACATTAAATACACCCTTCCATAAGTAAATCCGTATCAACAAACTAGTGTTTTCATAAAATTTGAAAGTCTGGTCCTGTCAGGCCGATTTTATTAAAATTTTAGCAGCACATTTTAATCTTTACTAAAGAGTTAAATTTCAATTTTGAAACGATTCTGACAAATTTTTCGGTATTTTTGGGCCCAAAAACTTTTTGGAACCCCTAAATACAACCCTGAAAATGGTCCGATCGGGCCCATTTTAAATAGGCTTCTTGCGGTGATGGGTTCCAATGTGTGTACCAAATTTCGTTTCAATCGATTAAGTCTGTCGAGAGTTATCGTGTACACACATATATATATAAATATATATATATATAAATATATATATATATATATAAATATATACATACATATATATATAAACATTTTCAAAAATGGTGCCAAAGTGTTCAGGAGGCTATGAAACGTCGAGAAATTTTGGTCCGACCCCTAGGTCCCGCCATCCGACCGACGCCAATAGTGTATGTGCCATATTATGGCAAATACACTAATAAGCACGGTACTAGCGCTAATTACGGTTTACGTTATGCTTGTAACATGCTAGTCGAGTGGAGCTAGTTAACTGGTGCTAATGAACTAGCATAGTGTCAACGCCGCTTTAGTGTGTGTGTGTACGCGCGACACACAACCATGATACACTTATTGCCTTATATACGTTGTGAGAAAAATTCGATACCTACATAACATATTTCTTTTTATATTGCACCAAATATTAGCAGATTAAAAATGTTCTTTTGAAAATAAAGTTTAAGGTTAGAATGCCTAAATGATTTCTTGATTAACCAAATTAATTTTTGAAATTATTAAAACCAGTGCCCGTTCATAATTTTTCCGAATGAAATCAATATGAGCTCACACCTTTTGTTTTTATTCCTCTTCCCCTTACCTAAGAAATGTTTGTTCCGACTATCCATTGATACCAAAAGAAAAACAATAAAATTATTGCGAAATTTTTTCCAGGTGTCTTGATTTGTGACTTCGTCGGTATTCAAGGGCTTCTTTCCCGATCTTTGAATTTTTCAGATTCTGATTATTTTCCATAGGGAAAGAAAGTTTCGAAACTATACTCAAAACTTCCATATTATCTAAGTATACAAGTTAGACCGTGCACGAGTTAGACATTTGTGAATCTCTAAAACACTAAGATGGAATTCAGTTTGAGTTTGTTTTCACATGGCATCATCCGACAGTTCTGTTCATTGGAACGCACTAGTGCTGCTCTAAGGATACAAGAGAATTGAGCCAACAGTGAATGATGGGTGCACCCTTTTAGTGAAGACCATCAGTCATTATAGTTCACAAAGGACCTCAGGACGATGTAAACACACAGGACTAAGGATTAAACAACACAGAGACATGTGTCTGTGTGTTTCACATCAATCTCTTTACTATCCTTTGCTGCTTCTTCTTCTTCTTCTTTCATCTTCAACCATTCATTCCTTTTTTAAGTTTTTGTAGTGGGTTTGTTGTTTACTACATTAAATATAAAACGATTTTATTTTTATATTGTACATTAACTCGTTTTTTATCGGACGCAATGATACAGCGAAATGTTAGAATTTCTTTTTATAAACACGCTTCTTAATTTTGAATACAATGCTCTAATTAACTAGACTGTTTGAATTTAGACGTACTGGTAATATAAAGAACGTATTGTTTCATTTATACAATTTTTAGCCTTCATTTACACTGAATTTATTTTTATGATATTGATGAAAAATAAATGAAATCATAATGTTAAATATTTTGTATAAATATTGTGAATCGTTCAAAATCAGATAAAATAAAGAATTTGAAAGAGGATGATTATATGCCAAAGATATAGGCTAAACTTTTTATTTTGTTGACTTTAATGTAGAAAGGTTTTCATTTCAAACTTTCGCAATGAATATATTCTCAAATTGTCTACGTTATTTTGGGACATCTTGTATGTAAATCAATATAAAAAACTTGAATAATTACTAATTCTTTAGACAAATAATTAAAGCAAACGATTTAAACCCTTAAAATTCACAACGTATTCACTTAACAATTAGTAAATAACAGAATTATAATCTAAGAAAAAATCAAATATCACTGCCTCGGCGCTCTCGCTCATGTCGTTTCTTTGTTGAAATTGAAAAGAACAGATTCTACTTTCGGGCACTGTAGATTATAGACGCGTCGACAAGTCAGGTCATTAGCGTCTTCAACACAACAAATAACATATTTGTGTATTAAATTCGCCAGCCGGCATACACAAACTGATTGGTATGAGCTTGGGTCCCTGGGAGTGCTAATTCCCAAAGAACATTGGAATGTAATTGCGATGACAACTACATCCCAATGTCCCCCCTGGCGGGTGTGGAGTAATTGATAACTCATCCAGGCGGAAACTGATAGTTTCGGGTTCAAGTCCCGGCAGTGGCATTTGATTTTATTGATTTTTATTAACCTAACAATCATGGCAACTTAGGTGTTTGATATACCTATTCTGTTATTAGTGTATTTGCCATATGGCACATACACTATTGGCGTCGGTCGGATGGTGGGACCTAGGGGTCGGACCAAAATTTCTCGACGTTTCATAGCCTCCTGAACACTTTGGCACCATTTTTAAAAATGTTTATATATATATGTATGTATATATATATTTATATATATATATATATATGTGTGTACACGATAACTCTCGACAGACAATTAATCGATTGAAACGAAATTTGGTACACACATTGGAACCCATCACCGCAAGAAGCCTATTTAAAATGGGCCCGATCGGACCATTTTCAGGGTTGTATTTAGGGGTTCCAAAAAGTTTTTGGGCCCAAAAATATCGAAAAATTTGTCAGAATCGTTTCAAAATTGAAATTTAACTCTTTAGTAAAGATTAAAATGTGCTGCTAAAATTTTAATAAAATCGGCCCGACAGGAGCGGACTTTCAAATTTTATGAAAACACTAGTTTGTTGATACGTATTTACTTATGAAAGGGTGTATTTAATTGGGTGTACTGATAAAATCCATGTCTAATATTGAAATTTAGAAAAATTTAATTATTTTAAGGGATGTATTAAGGGGTTAAATTTTTTATTTTGTCAAAAAACAAACTTAAGTGCACATAATAATGCCACAATGCCTGTATTAGCAATTAATACACTATATTGTCGGCAGGGTTTGGCACTGCGACCCGAGTTTTTTTACTGATTGTTAAGTGAATACCTTGTGGATATTAGGGTTTTGAATCCTTTAATTTAATTTATCTAATATTATTATTGTTGTCCACAGTTACTCAAATTCTGTATTTGACTATTTCATTAGTTGTGGTGAATGATATGTGATTAAGACATGACATTTTTGGTATCAGTAAATTAATATAAATCTTTCTGATTTGAATTCAATTCGCAGTATTGATTAAGGCGATAGTGTTTCATCTACGACCTACGTGCTCCCTTCTTTAATCTGAAATATTTGTAATGTGTCAAGTTTTAGAAAATGTTACAAATGACTGTAGAACAAATAATGCTTTTGGGTTAATGTGGAACGGATAAAATCACTCAAAAGCAGTGCGTTGTACAATGTATCTATCCAGCCATACCTCTGTGTGTTATATATGTTTACTTTTATGGGTCTTTTGAAAGAAATCTAATTTATTTTATTCATTGCTTCACAAAGTTTCTTTTATTTACTTTTATATATTGACTGTTGGCATTAGTTCAGCTAATATAAATTAACTTTTCAATGTACAGAATATGTGATGTGCAAATTGTAAAAAATGCAATTAAATTGTGAGAAAATATAAAAGTGACTTTATTAATTTAATGGGAAAAAATCACATTAAGCGTGTTTTTATTGTAGTGTTTCAGACACGATTAATGTATACCATATTTTATTGTGTCAATAATATATGCATTTTCATTAGAAAGGTTGTGAATAACATTAATAATTTTTGGAAATTGTTGGTCTAGAAGTTTTTTGTTGGCTTTTTGGCGGTTCGACCAAAAAATGGGTAAGTATATTTACATCGTGGGTACAGACAGGTGACGTGAATAGCGTTAAACACAAATAATTGTTAACAATTAGATTAACAATCAATATTGTTATTACTTCCTATACTGTACAAATTCACTATTTTAGTGAAATTAACATAAGGACATCAGACGATATTAATCGACATAACATGCCCTTATTAATTATTGTAGAAAGGCTACATAAGAAAAATTTAAATGCACCGCCGGGAATCGAACCCGGAACACCCAATATCGCGTCGGGCAAGTTTTCCAGTTACTCCACGGTGCCCATGGCGTACACTTAATCTTTTCTTATATATAGCACAAATACACCGCAAGTCCACAAACTGCGAGAGCTAATATTATTTTTTTATTTTTATAACAACACTACAATGAATGTTGCTTTTTCTCAAAAATAGGCCGGATATGCCTAGTAATAATTTCAATTATTTGCGAGAAAATTACTTACAGTATCTTATTTAGTTAACAATTAGATTAACAATCAATATTGTTATTACTTCCTATACTGTACAAATTCACTATTTTAGTGAAATTAACATAAGGACATCAGACGATATTAATCGACATAACATGCCCTTATTAATTATTGTAGAAAGGCTACATAAGAAAAATTTAAATGCACCGCCGGGAATCGAACCCGGAACACCCAATATCGCGTCGGGCAAGTTTTCCAGTTACTCCACGGTGCCCATGGCGTACACTTAATCTTTTCTTATATATAGCACAAATACACCGCAAGTCCACAAACTGCGAGAGCTAATATTATTTTTTTATTTTTATAACAACACTACAATGAATGTTGCTTTTTCTCAAAAATAGGCCGGATATGCCTAGTAATAATTTCAATTATTTGCGAGAAAATTACTTACAGTATCTTATTTAGTTAACAATTAGATTAACAATCAATATTGTTATTACTTCCTATACTGTACAAATTCACTATTTTAGTGAAATTAACATAAGGACATCAGACGATATTAATCGACATAACATGCCCTTATTAATTATTGTAGAAAGGCTACATAAGAAAAATTTAAATGCACCGCCGGGAATCGAACCCGGAACACCCAATATCGCGTCGGGCAAGTTTTCCAGTTACTCCACGGTGCCCATGGCGTACACTTAATCTTTTCTTATATATAGCACAAATACACCGCAAGTCCACAAACTGCGAGAGCTAATATTATTTTTTTATTTTTATAACAACACTACAATGAATGTTGCTTTTTCTCAAAAATAGGCCGGATATGCCTAGTAATAATTTCAATTATTTGCGAGAAAATTACTTACAGTATCTTATTTAGTTAACAATTAGATTAACAATCAATATTGTTATTACTTCCTATACTGTACAAATTCACTATTTTAGTGAAATTAACATAAGGACATCAGACGATATTAATCGACATAACATGCCCTTATTAATTATTGTAGAAAGGCTACATAAGAAAAATTTAAATGCACCGCCGGGAATCGAACCCGGAACACCCAATATCGCGTCGGGCAAGTTTTCCAGTTACTCCACGGTGCCCATGGCGTACACTTAATCTTTTCTTATATATAGCACAAATACACCGCAAGTCCACAAACTGCGAGAGCTAATATTATTTTTTTATTTTTATAACAACACTACAATGAATGTTGCTTTTTCTCAAAAATAGGCCGGATATGCCTAGTAATAATTTCAATTATTTGCGAGAAAATTACTTACAGTATCTTATTTAGTTAACAATTAGATTAACAATCAATATTGTTATTACTTCCTATACTGTACAAATTCACTATTTTAGTGCATTTAAATTTTTCTTATGTAGCCTTTCTACAATAATTAATAAGGGCATGTTATGTCGATTAATATCGTCTGATGTCCTTATGTTAATTTCACTAAAATAGTGAATTTGTACAGTATAGGAAGTAATAACAATATTGATTGTTAATCTAATTGTTAACTAAATAAGATACTGTAAGTAATTTTCTCGCAAATAATTGAAATTATTACTAGGCATATCCGGCCTATTTTTGAGAAAAAGCAACATTCATTGTAGTGTTGTTATAAAAATAAAAAAATAATATTAGCTCTCGCAGTTTGTGGACTTGCGGTGTATTTGTGCTATATATAAGAAAAGATTAAGTGTACGCCATGGGCACCGTGGAGTAACTGGAAAACTTGCCCGACGCGATATTGGGTGTTCCGGGTTCGATTCCCGGCGGTGCATTTAAATTTTTCTTATGTAGCCTTTCTACAATAATTAATAAGGGCATGTTATGTCGATTAATATCGTCTGATGTCCTTATGTTAATTTCACTAAAATAGTGAATTTGTACAGTATAGGAAGTAATAACAATATTGATTGTTAATCTAATTGTTAACTAAATAAGATACTGTAAGTAATTTTCTCGCAAATAATTGAAATTATTACTAGGCATATCCGGCCTATTTTTGAGAAAAAGCAACATTCATTGTAGTGTTGTTATAAAAATAAAAAAATAATATTAGCTCTCGCAGTTTGTGGACTTGCGGTGTATTTGTGCTATATATAAGAAAAGATTAAGTGTACGCCATGGGCACCGTGGAGTAACTGGAAAACTTGCCCGACGCGATATTGGGTGTTCCGGGTTCGATTCCCGGCGGTGCATTTAAATTTTTCTTATGTAGCCTTTCTACAATAATTAATAAGGGCATGTTATGTCGATTAATATCGTCTGATGTCCTTATGTTAATTTCACTAAAATAGTGAATTTGTACAGTATAGGAAGTAATAACAATATTGATTGTTAATCTAATTGTTAACTAAATAAGATACTGTAAGTAATTTTCTCGCAAATAATTGAAATTATTACTAGGCATATCCGGCCTATTTTTGAGAAAAAGCAACATTCATTGTAGTGTTGTTATAAAAATAAAAAAATAATATTAGCTCTCGCAGTTTGTGGACTTGCGGTGTATTTGTGCTATATATAAGAAAAGATTAAGTGTACGCCATGGGCACCGTGGAGTAACTGGAAAACTTGCCCGACGCGATATTGGGTGTTCCGGGTTCGATTCCCGGCGGTGCATTTAAATTTTTCTTATGTAGCCTTTCTACAATAATTAATAAGGGCATGTTATGTCGATTAATATCGTCTGATGTCCTTATGTTAATTTCACTAAAATAGTGAATTTGTACAGTATAGGAAGTAATAACAATATTGATTGTTAATCTAATTGTTAACTAAATAAGATACTGTAAGTAATTTTCTCGCAAATAATTGAAACAAATAATTGTATTCGTTGTCAGGGAAAAAAGTACATCAACTTTTATTTATCTTATAAAATCAAATGTTCGTAAAATAATATTGTAGCAAACCCCAAGATGTTACGCCACTGCCTCCAATAGAAACCACAAGAAAGAAAGGTCACAGTAGTAAAGCGTGGAATGGTATCGAAACAACGAGTACCTGCCGGAATTTTCTAGAGAGCGCGAGAACGTACTAGGCTGGGCTACGCGGCCTACTTATATAAGCGAAGTACGAGTGAGTCAGGCAATCAGTCGACGGTGTCACGCAAACGGGAATCAGTCAGTACAGTGAAATAAATATTGATCAGTCAACGGGAATCAGTCAGTGTAGATTGTACTGTGACAGTGTTGACAACGAAATAAATCTGATATAAATACCGTGACATAAATTCACCTGATAAAATAAATATTAGTGTAGTCAATTGTATAATATAGTTAATTGTATATAGTTAAGTGTTATTTAAGTGGCTCGTTTAGTTCAATAATTACCGTTTAAGTTTTTTTATTGTTATAATTGACTTTTCGTTGTTGCATTTATTGTATATAGTTAATTGTTACGAATTATTGTAAATAAATACTTATTCCGCCAACGCAGAAAACAGTTTTGTAACAATATAATAAATAACATAATTGTAATTTTTTTTTTTTATATTTTAAATTGTTATCCGATACCTATATATTTTCATTATAAAAATAATAAAATATTGAAAGCCTTTGGGATTCGAACCTGGGCTTGGCGTTTGTACCTGCCGGAAAACTCGTACTTTACCGTATAGCCACAATGGCTTACTATTTCTGATTACCTACTTACCATAGTTATACATGTTTCACATGTCAACCATTTCTTCAAAAACTTACCTAAATAAACAATTGGGATAATAACAATAAAAATGATTAATCATCAATATAATTAGATTCCTTCACCGCAACTAAATTCACTTAATTATTGAATTAACCTAATAATTTCAGACAACACTGTCGCCATGGTATTTTTTTAAAAGGCTATATATAAGACAAAATGTAAATACCACTGTCAGGATTCGAACCCCCGAAAGTCCCAATTTCGCGTTGGACGAGTTTCCTTACTCCACAGTTTCCGTAGTAGTCATTAGTCATTATACTTACGATAATTTTTAAAAGGTAGGAGCGGCGGAAAATCAGCGGCCTATATTTAAGAAATATGCAAATTCGGTACTGAGCTAGAGACCTTAAATAAATTATTTGCAGAACTATATTAGGGAAAAGTTGTTTTGTTTCGACTACGAGTATATTATGTATAATACTTCACAAGAGTATGCGTTACGGAATTTTTCAGTAGCATTTGTTCAATTCAGACTTTGTTTTTCTTTTGTTATTGTTACTGTTTCCCAATCAATAATGTATTACGCATTAACAATAAATTGTCATTATTGCCTGAAGGTCTGTCAATAATTTTAACAAAAACTTACCTATACCTATTTATTTATTTTGATATTATATACCTATGTAATAATATTGCGAAAAAGCAATTGAATAACTCTATTTTTATAGAGATAATAAATTAAAAATTAATAAGGGATATTATTGACGTGAATTGCAAAATCTGAATAGAATTAAACATTTGTAAACAATTATTTTTTGTAAACTTTTTTACACAGTCAATTTACAATAGGTAATTGTGTACGCGTCAACTGTACCAGTGTACATGCTAGTGATAGAATAAAATATAACAATTATAATAATTATTATGAATAAACAAGCATGTTTTTTTTTTAAATTTACTTGATATTTTATTATAAATTTTATAATAATAATTGCTATGAAAACATCATTCTTTTTTTGCATTTCGGCTAACCGAAATTCCACTATAATTACTAAAAAAAATCGATAAAATAAAAAAATAAAAATGTGAGCATTCTTGGATGTAATAACATCATTACTCTCGATTTGGAGCAGATGAGAATAATTTACTTTTGCCAGTTGAATTTCTAGTTAGTAGCTATAAGGTGGCAAATTGGAATTTATTGGGTGAATATGCATGCAATTTCTATTTTTTATTACTTATTCTATATTTTAAGTTTGGGCACCGGTTGATAGTGTATCACAATCGATCCAGCCATTCTCGAGTTATGCTAGTAGAAACAGACAAAAATAATTTCTGGAAACATATTTTCCTCTCAAGGTCAGGGATCGAAAATATGATGATATATAAATATCAAAATATCCGATATAATTTGTCAAAATTTTAAATTTTAAATAGCATGATAGGGCAATTAGTGATAGCTCATTTGAAAAGTTTTTTCATTCTAAACAAGGTGCTTTTTGTTTTTTTCAAATTTGTTCAATTTTAGTCACCTTGTTTTAATTGATCAATCAAAAATAAGCCTACCTTGTTTTGAATTTTAGTTGTAAATGTTTGTTTTGTTGATCAGAAAATAAATGCATTCATGAAATTAAAAATTAAACAGATTTGATAAAAAAAACAAAAATCACCTTGTTTAGAATGAAAAAACCTTTGAAATGAGGTATATATACTTATATATACTATTTAAAATTTTAAGGGTTGTGGCACAGGGTTGAAAAGATTCTTGCAAAAATTTTATTGCAAAAGATGTCTCCCTTGAAAGCAAAATCGACCTGTTCGAGTGTTTTTTCAAAATCTTATTTTAACTGACCAAAAGCGCGGCCGTTTTGTTTTCGTTGGGCCACCCATACCAGTGCGTTTGATTTGAACCAAAATATTGAGCATTGACATTACATGTTAAATTTCTCCATTTGAATTATATTACATTGAATTCAAGTTATATCAAATTGTAGCCTAACTCTGAAATCTATGTAAAAGGACGGCGAAAATAAAGTTTCCATGGTTTTTGTGAGCTGAGTCTACTATTTGATTTTAGTTAAATTCAATGTAATTCAAATGAAGAAATTTATTTAACATGTAAAGTCAATATGGTGGTTGAAATCAAATACCCTGTATATGACTTTATAACGTTCTTCATTTACCTTAATACTTGCTATGCTGCAAAGAAGGGGGCAGTATAGCTTAGTAGTTAGCATGCTTGGTGCCGTAACCTCTAGACTGGACTGCCGTTGGTTCGAATCCCACCTGCACTCATTGATGTTTTGTGATGTTATTTAGTTTTAAGTTAGTTGTTATTTAGTGTAGTTGAAAGACGCTAATGACCTTAGATGTCGACGCGGCTATAACCTACAATAAATAAAAAATGCTGCGAAGAAATTTCTTCTATACTAATTATAATTGTTACTTATTTTGAATCACTTTGCCCAAGTATTAAGGTAAGTTTGAAGAACGTTATATAAGGTCATGAAATGAGGCCATGTTTTGAGCGTCATTAGGGCATCAAACGACATGGCATTATTAATGTCTGTGACTCCATGTCATGTAAGTGCATGACGTTCCCACAGTTTTGACGAATGATACAATTAGTTATCCCATAGTACAGTCGGCGAATGACTATTTAACAACAACAAATGTGACTCGAAAGCGTGAATGTGACATTTTAAACGCCTACACAATCACGCTCGACGTGCGGTCACGCGGTTGACCTATGACCTGTGCTCTATTATAATAGTAGGTACATCCTCCTTCTGGCTATAATAACGTATCTACGACACCTTCATTATACTGTGCATGCAGCATTACAATGTGCAAACATGGTAGGTACAGACTTTGGATAAAATCATCGTTTTTTCATAATTAGTACATCCACGAAAGTTAATGACGGTATTTGAATACAAAATATTATAATAATGATCGATCGCTAAATTTTGTGTTAATAATAATATTATAATAGTCCAAGCTTACACGGTACAAAAATCTATCAACATTTTATTAGTGAATCTAATTGATAATATGGATAATATCAAATCGGTTGCGAAATAATTGGGTTTTTTTATTCATTTTTTTAATTTCAATATCTCGTACAGTAACTGTTCAATCTTGATGAACTTTATACAGATTATAGAGAAATATAATTTATTTACAATTATCATAATTGTCTGCCTTGACAATTTTTTTTGCATACTTGGCAGATCTCCCCCAAATGGATACATTTTCAGTATGAGGTCTGCCACGTACGCAAAAAAATTTACAAGGCAGACCATGATAATTGTAATAATAATTAGTATTTCTCTATAATTTGTAGGTATAAAATTCATCAAGCAGTGTTGAGCTTGAGCAGTTTAATACGGGATACCTACTGACAATAAAAAATGATAAAAAAAATTGAATTATTGAATTAATCTGCTACCGATTTGATGTTTCCCATCCTATGATGGGAAACATCAAATCATTCAATTTTTTTTTATGATTTTTTATTATTAACTATTAACTGTTAAAATCACTAATAACATTTTGGTACCTAGTGTTGTGTAGCATAGACTTTTGAACCGTGGAAGCTTAGCTTATAAATAATTATGATTATAGTAAATAATTATAACACTTATTTTGTATTTACTCTGTAAAAAGTAAACAGTGTTTTTTTTACTATTTGGGGATAAATATTTTTATTCAACACATGCACGCTTTTAGTATTTTTTCGTATCTGTTTTGCATATCTTAAATGGCCGTTTATTAACTAGTGACCATTATGTAACGCTTTTCAGTGCTATAATGAAAAACAGTTACATTATAAACCATTATGTAACTAGTTACATAATGGTTTATTATGTAACTGTTCTTAATTGAATTAATTCAATTGAATGCATGTGTTGAATAAAGTGCAACGCGTATATTAAATCAGACGCGATATTTTCAGCACTCGTATGAGGCTCGTGATGCACACTCTCCAAGGCTCGTGTTCGTTCGCCTACTACTCATGCTGAAAACATCGCGCCTGATCCATAAAGATGTATTTAGCACACTAGTTACACAATATACTATTATAATCTTTTGCTTTAAACAGTTACAAAGATATTTTTATGGTCAATTTCTTTATCATTTTTCCTCTTTTACTTTTTACAGAGTAGGTATACTTATTTTTTTTTTAATAAATGCCTATTCATTTCCAAAGAATAACAGTACATATAGGTACCAAACACGAAAATACCAAAGGAATTATGATACAACTTGGGATAAGGTAAACCAACATCTTTTCTGTCCACATAATGTTATTCGCGCAGTTTAATTATTATTATGATTCAACAGTTTAAATAAAATCTTGGAATAATTTACAGAAAGAATATTCTGGCTAATAAAAAATATTTTAGGAAGATATAAATAAACTAAATACCTATGGATTAATTATAGATTTGTATCGAATCGTGAGGTATCTGAATGTATCTTAGGTATTAAGGCCGTTATTCTACCAATGGAGTCGATCCAATTTTTTTTGTTGGAATCTACGTTACAAATAGATCTTTAAAGAATTTTTTTGAGAATTTTGTTCAAAATTATAAAATTTTATTACGTGTGACGACCCTGTTATATGCAATTAGACCCTTGTTTCAATTACCAGGGATATCAAGACCCAAAACTATAAGTAAGTAGTCATAAGTCAATTGAATGCTAGAAAGTTCCACGTCTATTAAGCTAGCAGAGCAAAGTCAGCAGAACACGATTACAATAATCTCATAATTAGATGCTAATTAAATGCACTAATTAAAAATTTAATGCTCCTTTTTTCATTCCTTAACCGCGTGTTCTGTTAGCTTAAGGTTAAGTTAGCAGAACAATGGTTAAAAAAGGCAAAAAAAATATGTAGTTACAGTGTAAATGATTCGGATAATTAAATGTTAATTAAATGCAATAATTAAAAATTTAATGCTCCTTTTTTTATTCCTTAACCACGTGTTCTGCTAGCTTTAGGTTAAGTTAGCTGAACAATATCTATGTGTGGTCGCGTTGAAGTTACGTATTGCTGGTATAGATAGAGCAGCCTGAAACTTGTAGTCTGTAATTTGACATTTAATACTGAATTGCGTGTGTGTTGACAATATTAAGGACCATATAATATTGCGTAAGTCCTGGTGAGCGGGTGTCCTTGCAGAACAATAAATTGGTTTGCAATACAGGTATTGTACGCATGCCAATGTAACTGTGGCCATTGTAGCAACTGTTCGATTGTCTTTATTAACAATTGCCAACAATGTTACATAAAGGCATTATCTGCACGCTTTTGTTGCAGTTTTATTGTCCAGCTGTAAATTATGGCCATTGTAAAATACGGAATAATTAATTGTATTGGGGTTGTATACGAATTTCTAGTGGACGCAATATTATAAAAACAGTTTGTAACAGGGAAATATAATTTCTTGAATTTAATTCATTTAACTTTAGCACCGTCGATTTACGCTATCACTCACCAGACGGTAGGACCATGCAACTGGTCCCAACGAATACTCCATATTAGAGCTAAATAGGCATTAATGGTGGTACAACATTCTTAGATGGTGGTTTTAAATTACATCCAGACGTGAGTTTACAGTTGAAGATGTGATTTAATTTCTTCTGAAGTTTTGTTTGAAATGCAATTCAACAAAATTTCCCCTTAATCTATGCACATAAAGATCTCATTTTAGAATTGAATTTTATCAATTTATACTCATGAATTGAAATAAAATGAAAATTATATTCATTTCTTTTATATTAAGAAAAAAAAATATTTTTTCAAAAATGAATACAATAAAGCTATAATATTCTATTTAAAATTTTTCTCGAGGTTTTGAGGCCACTAAAGATAATCTGAAATGCAATTAAAGTGAAAAGTAGGTACCTATATCACCACTCCATATTATAAAAAAATAATTACATTCGAGTGAAAAAAGCACAAATTGAATTTGGCTAAAGTACAAATGAGTAGGTAAGTATTAGGATGTATACAAAAGTATGTTGACAAGAGAGTAAAAGAAGAGAGAGAAAGCTTGAATACGCCATTATTTATCTTTATATACGAAAAATATACAACGGCGACCGACAAAAAAACGTACTCCGGCGTCAATGCTGAGGCACGGGGACGAATATAATAATATTCAAAAAGTATTGTGTACTGTGTGCGTTGTATAGCAAAGCGGGCGTTCACAGCGCCTCTGTCGGACTTTATTCAAAGTACACAACGGCAACAACAGTACACAGTATATCGAGGCGGGTAGGGAGACGTTGGTCGATTGTATAGATTGTTAGGGATCGGGGAAAACCCTGCTACTCAAACTCAGTCTCTACTCACTGTTCAATTATTAAATAGGCTAACTGCAACGTCGACTTGGCCAACGTTTGCTATGCCGTGCAGTTATTATAGGTATACTGAGTGTATTACAGTAGGTACCTATATACGGTAAATTTCATTGACTCTGGGATTGAGCATACGGTTGTTATAGTTCATGGAGAGTAATCTTCAAAGAGAATGACCAACGTCTTGCCGTATTTATATACTGAAAATATGTGTATTGCCTGCACGACGCGAGGCTATTAAGAACCCGCCTGGCGACTAATAAATTCAATCAAGTTGCGTTGGCCATTCCACTTTTTGTTGCTAGTACTCTCCCCACCTTTGTTTAAAATGTTTTTGAAACAGGTCTAGATTCTATACCAATATTGTTGAAGTGAGCGGTCTTATACCGAGAGCCAACGGGTGATTTTTGCAGAGATATGGAATTATTGCACTTGTTTATAACTACGCGACATGGTTGTAGTGGTCTGAGACTGTTATATCTTTGAAATTATTATCTATACAGCCGCGTAAGGTGTTTTTTAACTTGACTCAACTGTAAATTGTCACTTGCCTATAAAACTACCGCTTTTCTTCTTTTATCAGATTTTATACTGGCCTAAGATTTGTGATAGAAATTTTGTGTCCCTCCTCACACAAGTGCAGTAAAAAACAGTAAAAAAATAACGCATTACCTGTTATTATATTTATACAATGATAGGGTATATCTTTGTATGAAGATATACTCGAAGACGGTTTGTTCCCAGAGGACTAGTTTTTTTCATTAAAGTTATTAGATAAAAATTCCCTACGGTATAACGCGCAATTCAAATTTAAAAAAAGTGGGACCTTTAGATAAATTTCGCGACAATGCCTCTATCCAGCTTGGAATTCGGTATCAATTGTGCCTACTCCAGAATGCTGGTCGTAACTGCTTGTTCAAATTTTGCTTTCAAATACGTAAGCATGAAGTGGAAGGTTTCAAACTTTCTCTTTAATAAAAATAACTACTTACCATCTCAGAATGAGTGAATATTGATTGTAGGTAATACATATTATTTTGTGCTTCTACGCAGCCCTGTTCCTGCAGCAACAGCTCAGTATAAAGGTGCATTTTCATGTGAAGCTTGACGCTGGTTTCTAGCGTCAAATGCGGTTACGTGATAAAATTTCAACATGAACGCCAACACATAAAAATGTAGCGTAAAAGCTAAACATTGTTTAGCTTTTACCCTCGAGTTCTACTGGTCCTACAGCTGTACTTAACCTATATAGACAAAGATTAGACTGATCTCAATAATTAAACGGATTTTGAAGAATTTCAACGAAAAAAATCAAATTTTGACTTTGAAATCCAATTTTCATCTTATTTCCCTAATTTTATCTGTTAAAAATAGCGCTATTTAACCCAAATGTGTTCGAAGTATAATAAAAAAAAAGTTTTTGACAATGAGAAACAAGTTGACCCGTCAAGGTCTTCATAAAGAAATGTTCCTTAAATCTTAATCGTTTGTTAATAATATCAAGATTTCTTGTTTCTTGTTTATTAAATTTGACGCTACATTTTTTCGAGTTGGCGTCCATTTTGAAATTTTATCACGTGATCACATTTGACGCTAGAAACCAGCGTCAAGTGCCATATGAAAATGCACCTTAAGGTAGTATATCTGTAGACAGAGTCGAGGTTCACACAAACATACACACATACTGCGAAGGTGATGCCATCTGCATGTGAAAGCGAGTGCCAAGTCTGCCAAAGTGGATTTTATATCAACACAACGCGAAAATGATATGGAAATTGATTTGTGGTTGACGGCCCGTGTGTACGAACCATCGATATTATGTCGGTGAAAAGATTGGGCAGTATTTGGAAGCTGGCGTTTGATGAATGATGATAAAATACAGTTAACTGGTGATAAATTTAGGCGAGTTCAAGTTGGTTTTAGGTACAAACAATATGTAAATATTTCGTAAAAAAACATTTTTCTGTCATCTTTCTACAAGTGAAGCAAATCGCCTGTTTAAATTACTTGAAAATCTATATTTAAACATCTTGAAACTTGCGTGATGAAAAATGAATAGAATTAATTATTTTACTCGAGGCGAAAATTGTTTATCAAAACGATATTTCCTTTAGGGACAAAATCCAAAAATCAAATGCAATGTCAAATTTGAAATTCTATGGCCTATGTCATAATTATAATTGTAATAATTTGGAAAAATGGCGTTTTTATTTATTGTGAAAAATTAAAAAAAAAATAGATTTCATATGACATCGTAATTAGTGATGGGCAAAATCGCATTATTTCATGATCGGATTCTTAGGTTATGAATGATTTTAATAATCGGATTTTTTATTCGAATTACTTATATCAAACAATTCTTTTGACTGCATTTCATCTAGGTAATAGGCGGACCTAAGACAAGTTTACTAGCCAGTATTCAGTAGTCATTCGCTGTTGCGTCGATGTCAAACAGTAGAGTAGATAATATGTTTCATTGGAATTTACAATCATAACAATCTCTTATCTCTGTGTCCGATTATTATAATTCAAATTATATACCATTTAGATTATATTTTATTTTTATTTTATTATAGATTATAGACGCGTCGACAACTCAGGTCATTAGCGTCTTCAACACAACAAATAATCCATTTGTGTATTAGAATCCGCCAGCCAGCATACACAAACCGACTGGTACGAGCTCGGGTCCCTGGGAGCGCTAATTCCCACAAAACATTGGAATGCAAACTACATTCCAATGTTTCCCCTGAGAGAGATTCAGATTATATAGATATCATTATAAATGGAATTATTTTCATAATCGGATGTTACCAATTATTTAAAAAATCGGATTATCGATTATTTTTTATTCGAATTATCCCATCATTAATCGTAATATCTACACAACTTTATATATCAATGAAAACAGACTGCCCCCTTAAGAGACTCGTTGTATACTTTAGATTTGCTCTCTTGAGTACCGCAAATCTCAAGTGAAGCACTGAAAATGCGGGCTGGGGCAGCGCCTCTATTCCTGTTTCATCATCGTGCGGTGTGATACAATAATATGTGCCGGGGCTTCCTACACCCCCTGAAGTCCCACTGAGTCTCCCTTATATTTTTACACTGGGTCGGTATATTTTAAAAGAATATTATACAAAATATAATATAAAGGAGGGTGAAAAAACGAAAAGAAAAAATCCGATAAAAACTTTATATAATTCGCGCTTTTCAAGAATTTACGTCATATGTAGGTTAGTGAATGTTTGACTTTTGGATAATATTTCGAATTGAGACTGGTAAAAGATCAAAGTTAAACTGACCGGCTTTTATAAACGAAATACATTTCACAATTTAAAATTATAATAGCTGAACAAATGACATTTGAGAGATTTTTTAAAATTTGTGAACTGGCAACTGGTTATTGAGATGTGAATGGCTATTCTCCAGCAATAGAAAACTTGAAACTTGAACCGAAATATTTTTAAATATAATATTTTAAGCACTAGGAACAGAAGCCATATAATAAAGTCTACTTGCTTTTAATATACATTTTCACAAAACAATAATTACTCTGTAAAAAGTTCATTATTTTACGCTTATGCAGGCTAAAAATTTACTCTTTAAGGATAATTTTCGCATTATTTTCATTCTAAAAGATATTTATCTTAAATACAAAATATTCGTATTTAAAAGTGTACGAAAGATGATATTTTGTTATTAGAAATAAAACCAAAATACAGGACTATATTCAGGATAATATGTAAAAAGTAAAAATTTTCCCTCAATTTGAGGTAACAGTCACTTTTCAAATTATACAAGGTAACGGCATGGCAATAATATAACCTGCTTAAGTTTAAACTGAATTTTTTTTGAAAATATCAAAAACCAACTCGTCGCAATAATATCATCATCTTCGTTTTGAAAAAATCCACTTGCAAATTGTGTCTATTAAAAAGAATCGAAATTCCAGTTTATAAATAAAATGTTATAAGGTGGTGGAAGTTACGGTGTTGATGGTGGAAAAACGTGCTTCCAGTCGTTGATAAAAATTTAAATAAAATATATTATATGTATATTAATTATAATGGCAAAATTTTTAAATAAAAATATATTATATAAAAAAAGAACACGCTTATATCAACGCTCCAAAAAGTTTAAAATAGATTTCTTTCTCTCCTGTAACGTTTAAAAGCGTGTCATATACCTCTTACTTACTAAACATATTTTGGCCTGGTTTGAGATTTGGTTAAGAAGGACTTCTCGAGATTTGGAGGCCCCTCAGGATCAGAGGCCCGGGGTGAGCCGCCCCCCCTTAGTCCGCCACTGAGTGACGCTACAAGCATTTAAAAGTGAAGCCAGTCGCCATATTTATTCAGCGCTTATTTTATATGTAAGAAGAAGAAGGGAATAATTTTCTCAATTTATTCCGTGCTTAGCCGCCATATTTGTTGTTCCCTGTGACGCCAAACCTGCAAGTTTCAACTTAAGCAGTTATGTACGGTGTAGCGCCTCTATACCTTTTACCTCAGTGACTATGCAACACGTCATGTCATGTCGTTTTTTCGTTTCATCGCCTCACAAGCTCATCCTCACCATATAGAAGTTTCAAGTCAAAAAGTTTACCTGAAAAAATAAAAAAATGCGGAAAATTTTGTCGTCTGGCCACAGCGTTTATCGTTATATGACTTACGTCAGCGTATGTGTGTACTATTAAAGATACATAGATATACATAGTGTCGTTTGTGTGGTAGCCGCTTTTCGAATCGACTTTTCTACTTTTTAGTCGGCGTTCTGTGCAGCAGCCAGAAACGTTGATATATGTGTAACAGAAATACACAATGAGATACAAATATACATACTTTACACTTTTATACATAGGTACATTGTACTCTATATTCGGTGTAATCACAATGCCTGCAGGGTTTACAAATTTACTCAATTAAAATTTTCCAAATTCATTTCTGAATTTACAATATACATATTATTTTATTGAAGCATTGCGTAGTGCACGAGCATATATCTTTTCGTATTATTTGACATTTGACAAAAATAGTGTTATTATAAATCAAGAACTGATTAATGATTAATTATTAAATCCGGATTATTAAATTAAATTAAATTTATTGAATAGCTACAAGCCGCAAAGCCATACAAATATTAAATACATACATGTTACAATTACACAAAAAAGGAATGAAAAATATTAATAGATCAGATGATTATACAATTATTACAGAAGATTACAAAATCTGGAAAAAACTAAAAAGTTGGGATGTTATGTTTATTGCCCATTTCTTGAAGCAAGAATATTTTGCATTTTTCACGGAATTTTGTCAGAGATGGTGCATCGCGAATATGAGGTGGCAATTCATTCCACATTTTACAAGTGACAATGCAAAATGAGCTTGCTCCAAGACTGGTTCTACTCTGTGGTATATTTAATTTATTATTCCGGGTGTTATAATTATGATATGCTGACAAGAACGTTATTTTACTACTTAAAAAACTTGGTTTATCAAATTTGAGCAAGCTATAAAGTAAAGTTAGTGAGTGCAAAATTCGGGTAAAGTGTATATTTAATAAATTATGTTTATATAAAATTGGATGAATATGTGTTCTTCTATTAGTATTGAAAACATAACGGATGCAAGAGTTTTGAATTTTTTTTTTTTTTTTTTTTTTATCACTTTCTGATAAGCCATGCAGGAGGGTACCTATTCTAATTTTTAAGAATGATAGATAATGTAAAAACTTAGGTTTATAATATATTTTCTGCGAGCGGTTTGATCCCAAACTGAAACAACATTAGATATAATTTGCGTTCAAAAGTAAGAACGCGGACAAAAGTGTAAAAAATCAAATAGTGACACTTTGAATGTTTGCCTTCTCTCGTCAAAAATATATTACATTTTCTGGAAAGTTTTCGAAATAACTATATTATTAGGTATTGGTTGAAGCAATAATATAAACAAGAAATGAAAACTCGCGACCCATATATAGGTATTGTATCTGTTGTGCAGTGTGCTAGATAAGTTACTCTTGCCAAAATATAAGTAGGGTACATGTATCAAGATAGTGACGTAGGGAGAGATGAGGACTGAATTTTCAAATTATCTATAAAAAATATTATTAAAACAAAAATATGAATTGGTTCTAGAACCAGATATTTCTGGCACATGGCGCTCTGAAAAACTTTAAAAGATTTTATAATTGTATTTGATTTTTGAATTTGGTATCTATAGATCAATATTTCTCTATTCATGGATATTTTGGGTACCAATAATTCTCTAGCAGAAAATTTCCCAAGAATTCTACATGCTGCAATCAAAGGAAAAAAACAGGAATCTTAGAAACTCACGACTTATTTTCCAAATAGCAGTTTTCCCTTTGTATCCGCGGCACAGCAAATATTATATACAATGTATATTATTGTTGTTACATAAATCAAAGTGGATTATGTCATTTTTATTTAAATTCCTTTTGTATTTTTCAAATGTTTTAGCTCTATGCCGTGTAATATTGTAAAATTTAAACTGCATTTCAAAAGGGCTCTTGCCTCTTCTAATAGATGTCATTGTATATGTGTTCAAGGTTTGAATTCAGTGTTTGTCCGGGTTTTTACTTTTAGGCAACGCGGATTTGTTGCAAAAACATAATAATATACTGATTTCCTCAATTCATTTTCAGTTGCTTGTTAGGTGAGTAGACTATTTTTCGCCACAGCTGGGGTGTATCTTTAAACAAACATCAGCGCTCCTGACAGCATTTTTTTAGTTTGTTTTCTACCCCCTTACTGTTCTATCTAATTTGGACGTTAATTGACGATAGTCACTACAAGAACAGTATTTTTTCGTGGTATTTTAAATCACCAACAGTATATCATAATATATACACTTCATACAGTCTACAACCAGACCACTATAAATTGTATCTATATTAATGAGCATAATATGACATCTGGTGGTAGAAAATTTTACTCAAAATCAGGGGAAAATTTTCATGCTAACAGTTTATTGTTTATTACCAAAATAAAACAAGTAAAATAAACAAAAAGTTTATCGAAAATGGAATTCGCGATGTTTTCTAATATCATGGCATTAAACACTATCAGTTATTGCCTTGTAAAACTTACTTTACATCGAATTATTTTCTAATGAAATGTGGAAAAACTGTATTTATGAATTAAAAAAATATTTTATATTAATAATAAAATGTACTCATTATCATGCTGTAGATACTACAATAGTTAAATCACTGATGATTGACAAATTTAGGACTAACTATATTATATATACAATTATTTTGAGGTTAGTAACTTACCTACTTATTACAATATAACATATTATGTGGCAGTTATGTGTTTACATTATTCACTTAACCCAACCTTAATGAGTATTGAACGGATGAATAATTTCGTAGACATTTTCTTATAATTTTGATGTTTTTGCCGTAAAGATTACTACTTTTGTAGACAGCTCAGTTTTCTTGTTTTTTTCACACATTTGATAATATGTCCGATTGTGAGATTCCGTTCTCCTTCAACGAAATTCCTTGGTTTAGGATTCGTACCGGCCCAATCAAAAATTTCACTTATATTTATCATCTCTTATAACTTTGAGAATCACAAAATTACACGCAAAAGTATACCCCGTACATGAAGTTTTTCCTCATCTGCGCCATGTTTTTTAAGCTCCACCCATCTGACGGATCCCAATATCATCGACGGTCGTATATAGACAGGACTTGACACTGCCTCAGAATGGGGGTAAACGTATTGAAACAAGATTTGTATTTCGTTGCAAATCCACTTCGCGGCGTTGCTATCGATAAGGTAAATGTAAGACATAAAAAACATGACGTTATAAAAAGAATTGAATAATTTTTTAATTTGTTTACGCATTCTCTTTGGTTTACGCCTTTTCTGTGATCTTTTATCTCTTTTGAAAAAACGATTCAGGTGCTTGTCTTACCTTTCCTTCCTGATAGCAGCGCCGCGTATCATAAAACTAAAATTTTCACTTCAATAACCACCACCAATGCTAACCATATTACGGTGTGTAGACCTGCCATTACAACCGTGGTGCCACCTGATGGAGGATTATTAATCTTTAATTTTTGTCGAAAATTTGATATGAGCCACTTTGCCTTATGACCACTAATATTGTGTGTATTCAGTATGATACATACGTAGTGTTATAGACGTTATAGTGTGTATTTGTGATGTATTCAAAAATTCAACAGTGGATAGAATGAATACAATATATACACACATAGTACTGTGCAGTAGGTATATGTATATCTGTCTCTGTTGTGTACACTTATTGTAGGTGTGAGAGACGAATTGTACGAATTGAAAAATCTTTTTCAATTGCTTTGTCAATTCAGACCACACGTATACAAAATAGATTTTTTGTGTTATACATTTTTATACTTTGTATGCACAGTGGGATATGAATACAAAGTATCTTATAGTGCGTTATCACTGCTTTTTGATAATATACGAGAAATATCATGAAAACCCCCAGAAAACCTTCATTTTCATTTTGTCTCTGGTCTGTTTTAGTTCATTCGTTTGATCATTAATATCTACTTGGTACAGAACTGCAAATACACAGACAGATATGATAGTAATATTTAGACCTTGAAAGGTGTATACACTGTATATACACAAAAATACAACACGTCTTGAAATTAGATTTAAAAAAAATATATATTTGCGAGTCATATTATTGGTATCTGTCAAATTGGCATATGGCATCTTGTGGCAGAAAATTTTACTCGAATAATGAAAAATGTACTGCATGCTAACGCAGTGTAAGTTTATCGTCAAACTGTTTATTACAAAATTAAAATAAGGAAAATAAAAAATCATAAATCATTATATAAATAAAATTTTCATAAACCTCTAGTAAAGCTGGTGGGAGATTGGCTCAATATCAGAACATTTTGCTAGAATTACAAGAGCACCTACCTCCACCATTTTCGAGTGTGCTGAACAAGGTAAAAACAGTGAAAAACGTTTTTAGCCATTCGCTACCCCTAAAACGCCAAAAACCACCCCTTTTTGCAGTATTGCTCAAAATTCTATTAGGAACTTTCTTTCAGTTAGAGGTGAATGGTGAAGGTTGGCACCGGTTAGGACACCGTGATCATCCTCGAGGGTTGATTCTACCCTCCCAGGGGGTTGAAATTTCAAGTTTCCCTTCCGCGCTAAAAGGTAAACACTTCCCCGTTTTCGAGGGTGCTGATCACAAAAAAATACTTTTGACCGAGTTCTGCCTTTCCTACCCCCTCAAACGGCCAAAAACACTCCGATTTACGGATGGGAAAGGTTGAACCCGGCTAAAAATATTTTTTTCGTGATCAACATCTTCGAAAACGGGGCAGTACATAACTTTTAGCGCGGGAAGGGAAAGTTGAAAATTCAACACCCTGGGAGGGTAGATCAACCCCTGAGGGTGATCACGGTGTCCTACCCAGTGCCAACCTTCACCACTCACCTTAAACTGATTAAAAGAATTTTGGCGTCAACCCAGGAGTCTGTGCAGAAATACATAGCAAAACGGGGTGGTTTTTGACCGTTTTAGGGGTAGCAAATAGCTAAAAACTTTTTTCACTAATTTTCCCGTGTTCAGCACCCTCGAAAACCGTGGGGGTAGGTGCTCTTGTAATTCTAGCAAAATGTTCGGTATCCTTCCGACTCCTTGATTCCACTAAGTGATTCACGTGCCAACTGAAGGGTTAATAAAATGCGAATTAATTATAGCGATGCATAGTGAAAGAGTTTAAAAACGCATCAAAAATTTGAATCGATGAATACAAAGTATTGCATCGAGTTTAAAAACGAGACAAGAGCCCCTTTTAGCTTGTTTATATATTGTGTATATAATAGATATATATCTGTACCCAAAGGACAAAATCACTTATGTCGAATTTGTGAGAAAATTATGACATTCAGTTCATTTATGAAAGGTAATCCTCCGTATTTAATTATAACCAGTTAAAAAGCTAAAAACGGTCACTCGGAGTTAACTAAAAAGAAAATATAATGACTACAAAATATACATAATTATTATAAATATAACGTCCAGCCGTACTATAAAAGTCGTACGACTATAGTGTGGTAATTCTAATTGTATTTTAAAGACCACCAACAGCTAAGGTTATTTGGGCCTAGCACCAATTCATATTTTCAATTCATTATTATTTTTTTTTTTTAATAATAAATTGAAAATCCAATTGACACTTTTACCAGCTCTCGGGCTAGAACTCGGGAACTGGGGACTTGTAATAGTATAGTGTGGTAATGATCACATTACACTCTACACTGGTTGTGTGTGAACGAGCCTATAGGGTGGACTCATACAGTATGGCAAGCGCCGACTGAAATGTGTTGAAACAAAGTTTTCTTTTCACAATTTTAACTCCCATTGGAAGCTATTGTAATGGGTTCGATTTTGCTAATGATAAATTTTGACATATCTGAACATTTTGAGGTCCCTAGAGTCCGAATCTACTGTTTTTAGAGATATGCCTGTGTGTGTGTGTGTGTACGCACGTTCTTTCGTACTTTGGTGAACTTTTTTTCGGCTCGCATATCTTGAGAACAAATAATAATATCGACTTTGCACCAATTTTATTCGACGCATAATTGCATAATGAATACCTGATTAGATTTGCAAAATTGTTTTTAATAAAAAAAAACTATAAGGGATCCAATGGGAAGTTAGCAGTATGGTTTTACCCACACACCATGCCTCTTTTTTTATTATTATATTATTATAACGGTGTGGTAAGTATTAAGTAGCAACTAAACCGTTTAGCAAGTAGAATAGAATCAGTTCTGTTTTTCGATTTAGTTGACTACTTCACTAAATCTATTAACACGTGTAAACTGGCCTTTAAAATGCAATGTTAAAAAATGTATTAGGCATATGTCTAAAAATAACACATTTAAATTTTTACTGTGGAAATGTGGAATATAACCATATTTTTAATGGGGCGGTCCCGTATTTTTATAGCATCATCAAAGAACTCATGCCCAACCTAGAATATTTTAAAAGTCACTTTCCGAACACCTATTTTGTGAGAAAACTTAAAGTCGTTAATAATACTTGCGCATTTAAAACGCGCGTTAAACGTAACTAAAATCTGACGAACAAGCGAACGCCTAGTAGCACGTCGTTCATGTTTTACTGTGGTGGAAAAAATAAAATGTAACTCAATAATTTTGCAGTATATGAACGTAGTTGGCGAACAGTGTTTCTAGACAAACATATAGATAAAGACTTTGCATTGATTTATTTATGTAACAATGAAACGTTATAATTGAGTTTTATACCATACCCACTATAAAATAGCTACTTTAAATGCGCGCATGTATGCATGGAATGGGTCTGCAGTTAACAGACAAGCGTGTTGAAAGTGTTTTCAAAACACACTAGTGTGGAAAACAAACAATTTCCATAGTGATTTATGTTTATTTGCTCTGCAGGTCCGTCAGCTATTACCTACTCATGGCTTGCTATAAATGTAAAGTTGGCGACGCAAATGAACTGTCAAAATGTTTTAAAAATAGGTACTAAAAATTAAGTGAAAAGTAGCTATTTTATAGTGGGTATGGCAAAAAACACCATATATAGCTCGTGCGTAATGATATTATGACTCGTGTGACTGTTAAAACTCGTTAATCGCTCATTTTAACATACTGTCACTACTCGTCAGTAATACATCTCATTACGCATCTATAATATATACAATTTCGTTTCGGGGACTGTGTCCTATGGAACAGTTTTCGTTTCGGGGACTGTCTTAATCTATTATAAAAAAAATTCTTTAAAAATATAGAAAATATTTCGACGTAAATGGTTTTGTTTTTGGCCACATGTACCGTAGTATACCATACTCTATACTTACATATAGCATACACTTGTGTTGTGTACAATGTACATACTGTATACTTCTATAATACGAATGTAGAAATCTTTGCGCAGCGTTCAATTGTAAATTTGTTCGCAATATGTATATTGTGTAGGAAAAAATACACACATGATGTATTTTTGTATATACTTTTACAAAAAATACTTTTTATTGCATGAAAAATACTTGTTTGTCTTTATATAAATATACAAGGAAAACAAACAGAAATTGTGTTCGCGTCAGAGATTGTAATTTTATTCAAATCTAAATATGAATATCATAATTTAGGTTTGGCTGAATCGTGACAAAAAAGCACAAAAGATCACTGGAAAGGAAGTTTCTTTTTCACTTCTAATATAATATGAATGTGTTTTAATGATGAAAGTATTTTTTTAACATGTCAATTTTTTGTTTAGCTATATTTTTTGTTTTGATATCAAAATGGAAGTTTAAATATTAAATTTTTAGATTTTTAAGCTTTTAACACAAATTATAATTAATATAATATCTTTCAGCTAACCTAGATTATTTTTTTCAGTAATTTCACATATATAATTAATATATAAACTTTCAGAATCGTTAGGTCAATACGTCTCAAATAAGCAATTTAGTTAGTATATTGAATAATTATTTGTAAAACAGCAAACGTTTATTTATCTTATTACTATACACGATGCGAGTGTATAGGAAAATTCGGAGAAAAATTTGGTGGAAAATGAAAAATAATGGAAACAAAGTGCTCAAAGTTTTTGTACTGTGAAATACATGCATTTTGTACAATATTATGCAAAATGCCATCAATATTCAATAAATAAATGATAATTGATCTTTGCCGATGAGCGTACAGCTGACACGTGGAAAATCTGGGAGAAAACTGCTCTAGAATTGAAAATATTGAACTTGGAAGGCTAAAAATTTCAGAATCGTTAGGTCAGTATGTCTTAAATAAGCATACAAAATTTAGTCGATATTGAATAATTATTTGTGAAACGGCAAGTATATACCTACTATGCTACACTAGCGTGTATAAGAAAATTCGGAGGAAAATTTGTAATAATGTAAAATGAACATTTTGATCCGAGGGTTGGAATGTTTCTGATTTCAAATAATGTAATATTACAAACATTAAAAAAAAATTCCTCAAAATCGGAGCTGTTATGGTGCAGATTTAGAAGTAAAAAGTTTATCTTATACAGGGTGGCACATCTTAAACAATGCAGTGAAATGTCTCGTAAACGGTACAAACCATAAAACAATGTTTTATACAAAAGTTATAGAGTGTCAAGGGGGACAGAAGACTGTGATATCAGATTTAACATAGGTGGTGATGTGAAGGTCAGGTGAAGGTCAGCTTCGATTTTTTAATTATAACAGTGCATTTTTATTCCAGAATACGATACAGTATTTAATAATGATCAGTAAATTATTAAGGTAATTATGGTTTGTACCGTTTACGAGATATTTCACTACATTGTTTAAGATGTGCCACCCTGTATATTATATTTACGCTCATCACTGACTCTGTAACGCTGTAATATAAAATATAGTGAGTGTGCATTCGGAATCAAATATATATTGTATAATTATATTACTACTTATGTCAAATTTCCATGACAGTGAATCTTTAATTTAACTTTAATCTTTAATTTAAACTTAAATTAGGTATTTGCAAAAAATTAAAATGTATGTGGAACCATCCTGAAGGTATGCCTTATTAAAGAAATAATCATCAAAATCGGTTTATTATTATTTATCGAACGAGCGAAGCGAGTGCGTAATGTATGTATTGGTAATTAGGTAATAAAATTCGAGCGAACGATCGAAGCGACTGAGTAATGTATTAATTAGCATGGGTATCTTTGTTATTAGTGGAGATAGAAAGTCGGTTAAATGGACAAAGTAGTGCAGAATAATGTGCTCATTAACGTTCCGTTGAAAAAACAATTGAATTTTGACACACTAAGTATATGGATTTATTTAGAAAATATTGTAGTGAATATGAAAAAATTAAACCTACCCCATTGGAAAGATCTTAAAAAGTTATCAAGAATGGTTAAAGAAATTTTTAGATATCTTCATAAATAAAAAAGTTATGGCCAGTTTTCAAAAACGGCAATTTTCCCTATTTTCTAAATAAATGCATAGTGTGTCAAAATTCAATTGTTTTTTCGACGGGACGTTAATGCATATATAGAATTAATATAGATCGAATCGGGAAGCCACCCAAAAAAGCGTGGTTGCAAAAGATGGAGATGGAAAATATAGGCCGTTCTTCTATCTTCTTCTATCACACTGCTGGTATCTATGAAAAAAGACAAGGAAAAGAAAACTGCTATGTTTACTATCTCTCTTTTCCAAGGTAACACTTTCACTTATTGTTGTGCCTATGGTCCCCTAATCTATTATAATATGATATATCTATGCATTAATGAGCACATAGTTCTGCGCTAATTTGCCCATTTAACCGATTTTCTATCTCCAATAAGTAATAACAAAGATACCCATGCTATAGCCAACGTCGCCTGAAACACCCTATAGATAACTACCTGATATAGACCGTTTCATTTTTTTTCTGCGCATATGTGCCCAATTCCGCCATGTTTTTCAGAGACTTATCATATTGACAGATGGCAAGTGATTAATTTAGAAAAAGTAAATAAGTATATTAATTAAATAAGAAATATTATTTAAAGAAGTGGTACAACACCCTAGAACTTAATATTTCTTTTTACGATAAACAAATTTATGACAGGTAGGATTCTAACCTTTCAACCAATTTTCGTTTACTTCCACCAGTTTTCCGGCCATGGCACTTCAACAACCGTCCCAATTTAGCACAAGTATGTTCTTCCACTGTTTTGTGCATTAATTTAGCATCGTCAGTAACATTTTCATCTAAATTAACATTGAAAAACGTTTCTGACTTAGTAATTGCGTCAAAAATTGTACGAAACTTCTGAAAGCCACGATCATAAGTCATAACCATGGCGACGGCGCTTGTGCATAACTAATCGTGAAAAGGTCTATAATACTATACAATTATAAGTAATTGTATTATCATGGTAACAGAAATTTAGCATTATTTAAAAAATTATGTGCCTAAATTAGACAGCGTTGGAATTTTTTATTTGTTTTATTTTGGGTTTTTAACATTTTTTTACTTTAATTACATATAATAGTCCTATATACTTAGATATATTTATTAGTTTTTTTAAGTAATATAAATCTATAGTAGATTGTATTGCTAGTTGCGTAATGAGGCATATTACTGACGAGTATAGTGACAGTATGTTAAAACGAGTGATAACGAGTTTTAACACTCACACGTGTCTCATTATGCAAGAGATATATGGGTATACTTATGATATTTTTTATCATACCCACTATAAAATAGCTGCTTTTCACTTCATTTTCAGTATTTTCAAATTTTTTTGACAATTTATTTGTGTCGCCAACTTCCCTCCTATATAGGGTCGAGCCTGCACGCACAAGAGTATAGTATAGGTAAGTACGTATGTATAATAGCGGGCGGATCAGACAAATAAATATAAATTACTATATATGGAAATGGTTTGTTTTCTCACACTAGTGCGGAAAGGATACCTAACCTAATATACCTATACGATCCCGTATTCACCGCCGGCCTATCAAAAGTCACTTTACATGCATAGGTAGGTACATACATGCATGTAAAGCAGCTATTTTATAGTGGGTACGGCAAAAAAATACCTAACTTAATTATAATTTCTCAACAAAAAATCACATGGAAGTTACCTAAAAAATCAGGTACCTACCTATAGCCTATTGGTAATACCTATATATATTACCACTTATACCTATATTATAATATAGGCATACATTTTCCCAATTCTGTCAATATAAAGAAGAGTTTGATAAAATATTAAATTATTATTTTAAATTTGACTATTATAGGTATTTCGAGAGAATTTTCTTCAGAATAAAATTATAAAAAATACCCGAGAATACCTAAGTAATTATCTAATTCAAACGTTTGATTAAAATTGATAAATAAAAGACCGCGTTAGGTATCGTCATGTGTACCTATAGAAATTAAATAAAGCTATACCTACCTATTTAATAAAACAAATTATTATTGAAAATAATGAATAACCATTTAAAAATACAATCGATATATTAAACGAACGAAACTCCAAAGTGAATAAATAATTAAGTGCCAGATATTAATTATGAACGAAGACTAATTATCTTGTGCTTGATAACTAATTATAATTTTTACAGAAACAACAAAAATAAAAAGAACAATGCCATACCTTTTATAATAATTTGTGGGCTAAAATTAAAAAGCGGCTAAAATGTACCCTCTAATGTATAAAGTGCGAAACAACCCTATGTAATATTATGTAAGAACAATACATAATTCCAAGAATACAAGTCGTTCCCTTCTAACAATAGGGAAAAGATGAAAATATGTAAGTGGGGTGCGGAAAACATTAGAAAATAGACCACATGTATGGTATTGTTTACGCCAATGGACTTCTGAGGCGGCGCAAGTACGGCTCCAAGTGTGCTATTGGTTACGACGAGACTCCGCCCATGGTTCATAGCATACCAACTGAGGGTACGTTAAACAGATGCGAGGAACAGTTGGAATCAATCAGTTTGGTGTAAAAGCCCATGCAGTAAACACGTCTCGATAATAACATAGACATAGTTCAGTGAGTTAACTGACACCTGTGGGGTTGCAACAACATTTAAGTGACAATGAATCACCCGTACGTTAATTTTCATCCGTCGATGATGGAGTTGCAGCAGCATGTAGCTGCTAGCGAGTATCATCACCATCAGCAACAATCCGTGATGGCCGCTAACAACTCCATATCGGCGATGTCACCAGGAGGTGAAGGACACATCAAAAGACCAATGAACGCGTTCATGGTCTGGTCTAGGATACAACGCAAACGGATAGCGCAGGACAATCCGAAGATGCATAATAGCGAGATATCGAAACGTCTTGGCGCCGAATGGAAATTGTTGAACGAAGCTGAAAAACGGCCGTTCATTGACGAGGCGAAGCGACTGCGCGCGATGCACATGAAAGAGCATCCGGATTATAAATACCGGCCAAGAAGGAAGCCGAAAGGCCCACTCCAAACTCAGGGTCTCGGCTCCAAGTCAGGAGTTCCACAATTTGCGAGTTTCCCGTTACCGCCGTATTTTGCTCCGACGACGGCATCGCTTGATCCACTTACAGCAGGATACCCGTCATATTTTAATCCGGCGTTTGATCTAAATCGAATGGTCAGTCAAGCTAACGAAGTGCCAAAGACAACCGGCGGAGCCGCTGTGATCAGTTCGTTCTATTCTTCGCTGTATTCAAATGCAGGGAAAACTTATCCGTCGGCGATGCCGCCTCTTTTTCCAACTCCGCCACCCATTGTGTTCAACTCGGGATCGTCGAGTCCGGGATCAAGTCCTGGTGCTTCGACACATTCGGACATAGATATTCGAAGACCGGTAACGGTTCTTTATTGAACAAAATTAATATTAGTCTGATAGTTATGTATTTATAATTTTCATTTGCTGTGATACAATTTTAAAAGATTTTTTTGCGGTTACTAATTGGTGTAAATAATTTTTGTTTTTAATGAAAAACTTGTGACGTGTTATTGTTGCTGGCATGCATAATGCATATTGTACATAGTAGTAAGTAACACAAATTGTAAATATCTTTTAGTATATAAAAATTATAGCAAACGTGTTACGCATAATATTTTGTATATTATTTTAATATACGAAATATTCTGTGATATTCATTTTCAAGCAAAAAAAACCTTGAGCAAAAGATTCTTCTTTTATTGATCTCTAACAACAATTAAGTATGTACCTACCTATGTTGGAAATCACTGAAAATTCTCAAACAGTTTTTACCTTATTGCAAAAATTAGAATAGTTAATAATATTTTAATTTATTGAAAAATATTTTTCTTATTTGGGACTTCAAACTTTTGCTTGTACTTTTTTCGATTTTTCTTAGAATGTTTCAAGTTCCAGATAAATAATATATTACTTAACATCAAGCTAATGCATCGATGTTAGGGTAGAATTGTATATAAAAAATTGTATTGTATATGTAATTTTAAAATAGACTATATATAATGCTAAAATTTACCAATAAAATATTACGTTTTAATTAAATATTTTGGAATTTTAATTTACCTACCAATCCATATTTTCAGATGTTATACATATATAGACATTTTTTTATGCTTACTTATCTATACATATAACGAACAGCAACATTAGAATTATTTTGAAATTCGTAAATTTTGTTTATTTAACGTTTTATTCATAAAAAAAATTATATAGGAACCTATGGGGGTAATTTAAAAGTATTTAAAAGTGAATACTTGAACAAATAAAAAGTATTGTAGAGTTCTATAACATTTAAAAAAGCTCATTTTTAAGTGCTGCAGTATATTGATATTTAAATATAATAGACAATTTCTGCCTATATATGAATTAATAAAGAAGCCTTCATAGGTGTTGTGAATATGTTCATTTCTTTACATAAGGTGAGATGGGGCAAGTGCGGCCAAAAAAATGAAAAATGTGATTTACAATCGCTGAATAATAATGCAACTGAACATCACTATAGTGAATAAACTACGGAAGAATATATTAGATAGATGTCTAATTCATAGATGACAGTGCAATGTACGCAAGTATGTGAAATATAATGGCAGAAATTGCGCTTTCCCCGGAAATGCACTTGCCCCACCTTACCTTAAGTACAAAAAATAAAACATGGATCTCTGATTGAACTGGTAATAAGTATATTATAATAACATATTCAGCGCGAAATTGGAGTTTTCGATTCGAGCTTCGACAGAATCGTAAATTTTTTTCCTTATAAATTACAGTTAGCGTTTCGGTTTATATTGTGTCTTTAATCAGGACCTTCATATTCTTATGATAAAATAAAATATTTTTGAAGTATACTTACCTAGTCTAATCTATTGGCCTCTGAAGTAACTAATTACTAATGCAATTAACCATCAGGTGTATATGTTTTATTAAAGTTCTTCAATCAGTTGTATTTTATTTCATCCGAAAATACGTGTAAATTTCTAGCAAAAAAATTTGGCAAAAATAAAAATTAAAAGTCTGAAATATGTAAAAGAATAGAAACATTAAAAAATGCTTAGCTATTTTAAGTAAAAATATCACACTTTTTAATTTTCTCTTTAATCCCACGGAACTGAACAATAAACAAAAGTAATAATAAATGTTTAGCCACATAAATCAAGCACTTAAACATAAATTGCTGTTAATAAAAAAGAAACGAATATAATGCAAGGTAGGTAAGTAGAAAGAGATTTGTAGTTGGGTGTTGTAAGGGGGGTTGGTTTTTGTCGCACCCATCGTAAATTAAATTAAATCTGCAACCACGACTTCTAACAAATCACCCCAACTGTACGTACAAGGTAAAGTATAAACAGCTAAGTGCTGCACGAAACCCTTCACCTCCACCAAGAACTCTACTTCCACCACAAAGCAGCGTGACGCTATAGCATTCTATATCCTTCTGTGATAAAGACGCAAGCCTAGGATTTTTAAGTTATTTATTTTAAGGCTTAAATTCTTTCTAAAGTACAACACTTAATACTTATGTCTAATATTTTTTTATTATATTCGTTTTCTTATACATTAATTAAGTTCTACATTATTCATGATTTTACGAAAGAACATTTTGGAAAATTTATTTTGTTTAGCAGCAAGGCTTTAACAAAGTTTCGTTAACTTATGGAGAAAAAGAGAGGTGTAAAATAAAATAATATTGAGAAAATGTGAATTTCTATAATCTGTCATTATAAATTAATGCGTTACTACAGATTTTTATTTGGATTTTGTATGTAAATTTATGAGCACTGATGACTTAAGGTCTTTTGGGGGTTTTATTCTTATTTTAAATAAATTTTGAAGATATTAAGAAAATGAGTGAGATATAAAGCAGCCCGGAATGTAATAATTAGGTATACATTTTTTGGATGTTTTTGAAGAAATTAAAATTTTATAGTAATCAATATTTTTAAAATCAGAAATATTTTCTTACTGGGATAGAGAATAACATGAAAATGGTATGTATAAGTATAATTTCAATATATAAGACACGTCATGCGGCATATATACAGGGTGTATAGACTTATTTTTATGTAAATTCAACATTATATAGGTAAGTAGTTTGTTTTTTTACAAATGTTGGCTTCATCTATTTTTGCAACAAATTTGTAATAAAATTAAAAGTGCGTTATACAATTATACATTGTTCTAGTATGAATTTGATGCTGGTTATAACAATCTGGATTATAAATTTACGATTATTTTAATATTTAATTTGTTCCTGACTTTAGTTTATGCAATAAATCTAGCTTGTTAAAAAGTGACAAAATTTTAACAGAACATAATAGCACCATCCAATTTTTTAAATATTTTCTTAATGGTGATAACTGATAACTACCCAAACGTTTTAAGATTTTTTAAGAAAAGAAATACGCGAATAAAAAGTATTTTTTTGCTCGAAAATAATTAGGAGAGTTAAAATTTACAAAAAATCAATTGCCCATGTATAATTCCCGTATACCGACTCAACAGCCAGTATAATGGAATACCTTATATTGTGTACTTAATGTATTACACTATAGTATGGATACAAAGCTGATATATATACAGTAAGTAGGTATTGCCAACTCGTTTTATTTCATTCTATATAATTGTTAGGGTTTGTATTCACTAAATAACAATGGTCAAAGTTTTCTCTAAACTCTTTGTACAAATAATAGTCACCCCAGCAAGAGAGACAGAGATTCAAGTCGTTTTTAACAAAAAAATGTATATAAAAGTTCATTGTATTTAACTATTACATTGTACAAGGTATAGTTTCAATCTATTGTTATAAAGGGGTATAAATTTTAGAAAAGACCTTTTTCAATGCTGTGACACCTTTTTTGCAGTGCCTCACTAAAAGGTAGAAGAAATTGTGTTTATGCAAGTTATCGTGGTAAATGAGCAGATGGTTTGCGGAAATTGTGGTATTTTTACTAAAAAGTAAACAGCACTATTGATTAATGAATCAAATTTGATTTTGTAGTACAGTAAGTATGTAATGAAAATTTACGATGCTTTTCTGTACCATCAATGTTAACAAATTGACAAAGCTGTTCATTTTTTATAACTTTTTTATTAATAGAATATTTTATTTGTACGCTAAACTGAGACTTAATGTTAATGTTCATTTTCACAGTCATGACAGGGAAAAACACGGTTAATTTGTTTCTAAAGGTTATTAATAATAATTTTAGTTACGGAGAAAATCGGATACAGACAGACAAACAGACAGACGCTGCGGGGAACTTTGTTTTTAACCGACTTCAAAAAAGGAGGTGGTTCTCAATTCGATTGTATTTTTTATGTTTTATCATATGTAGTGAAGCGGTGATGTAAAGGATTAATGTTTCATTTTGAAAGATGAAATAACATATAAAATCTAGATATTTTATATAGGTACCTAGTTTTTAGCATAGGAAGGTAGTTTGATTTTTTCAGTAAATATTTTTTAAATTTTAATTTAATTTAATTTTTAATTTTTAAATCCTGCCCTGTGCATGGCACGTTCAAACAATACATTTATTATATAACAAAGTTTCATTGGCATTGACTTTTGAAAAACTCGAATAGCAATTCATTTTAACTCTTTCTTTTAATTGTAATTGAAAAATGAATACCCAGTAAAGAGCAGGGACTCACGGGCGAAAACTTTACCAATACTTATACGGCATTTAATATACCTATACTGGGGTGAATCAGATATATCCACTGTAAAATTTTAAAATGAATGTTACATTTTTTTACTACCCCGCATCCCAACTTATTCACAAAGACATATCTACACATGCTGCACAAATGACACTTTAAGTCAAATAAATATCAATCCTTACTTGGGTATTTCCTGGGACGTAATCCTAAAACCCCCATCTCAATTTGAATTTTAAAATATGACATGCAGTCTTAGCTCTAAGCCGTATATTGAATTTAAAATTATGTTAAGTTTGGTGAAAATCGGTTCAGCTTAATTAATTATTATGGGAAAAAGGCTATTCATATTTAAATGAAAACTGTCTGAACGGGGGTGGCACTTTACTGAAGAGTTATTTATTTTATCGTTTGCCCAATTTCAACACGTTACAAAAATAAGTGCTGTAATTATGGATTATAGGAAAGAAATAAATCAATAAGACGATAAAAAAGACATTTCTTCTTTCTTTCTCGTTAGAAAAATTGATTATAGCAAAGTCTTCAAGTCCAATCATTTACTTATTGAAATTTAACTACTTATTATTAGAATAATTAATTAATTGATACCTAAGTATGTTTAAATATTTTTTGTCATTCCTTTTTATGAATATTTTAATTTTATGTATTTTGCAAATATTAAAAAATTACTATTTATACCCTTTTCTCATTAATATTTATTATTTCAAGTAAAAAACTACGCTGGCTAGAGAGCATCGCTGTAGGTATAAAGATAGTGCTAAAAACCATGTTTATTTATTAGATGTTATTACTTAATAATTGTTCTCAGCCTAAAATTAACCATAATAAATTAAAATCAATTTATATAACTGTGGATTTATCATACTTGCTCCTATTTTGTCATTAAAAGTATTTAGCAAAAATAATTACTAAATTTTTTATTAAGTTTCTTTACGTCGTCCTTTTTTAACTCAATTTCTTTCTAAATTGAATTTTTCTATCGACAGTAACAAAATAATACAAGAAATGCATTTTATCTTTTTCAAATTTTAACTGCAGTCTCTAAACGGAACTGTTCTTTCTAAAAAATATACTAATTCAGTTTTGCACTGATTATTTGTATTAAGATTCATTCAAAATTATTGTAGCGTGATATTAAAATTCAAGATCGAAGAATTAAAGCCGGCACCGTCGTTAATACATGGCGTTTCTTGGCTTTTATATTGCAAGCCCCTAGAGTTCCCAGCTTCTACTATGAGAACTGTTAAAAGTGTCAATTGGATTTTTATTTTATTAGGTACTAAAAATAATAATAAATTGAAAAAAATCATGGAAATTAGTGGCCTTAAATCAAAAATAAAAATTTTTAAAAATGCAGACGCGCGGATTTAAATCATGGTTTAAAGCAATTGAAACGTGATATTTGCACAGAACTTTACATGGAACAGCGTTTACTCCACTCTGTGCTTGTATGTGTGTATGTATGAACACTTCTCGACTTTTGAGAACAACAGTTGATTGTATTGAATTGTTTTTTGTTCTATACCTCAACTGAGACTGAAAAGAACCATTATTTTCAACGTAAAATGAAACTTTTTGTTAATTGAAAATGACTTTTTGTGCGATATATAAAGTTATTGTAATTGAGTTTTATGGTTACTTTATTCATATTTCAATACTCCTTGTTCTGAGAGACTTTTCCCGCACGTCGCAATCCCTCCGCCAGTGTTCACGGTGACTCGATTCGCAGGAGACAATTAAACAAATCAACATTATGTAATTAAAATTTCTGTTTTGTGTTAAGGTACACAAAAACGGTAATAAAGCAGTGATCGAGGAGTCTACTTCAAACTTCAAATGTAACGCGTTAGAATCGTGTCAGAAGTAGATTCCTGGATTTTTAAATTTATTTTAAAATTTATAAAAAAATTATAAAAATCCCTAATGGCTTTGTAATAAATGTTATCAAAATTAAATAGCGACAATGTATTTACAACAAAATTCGTAATGTATTTACTAAAAGTTTTAATAATAGATAAGTTAAGAAATAGACTTTAAAAGTTTATAGATTTTATTAGATCGGGTCCTGATAATAAGAGAAAGTGCCTTTTTCTTTTAAAATTAAAGAAAGAAAAACAAAGGAAAGGTCAGAGGAACAATTAATTAGGATTTGTCTATTTTAAAGATTTTTACCTACCCCAAGATTAAGTCTTGGGGTCTGGGTAGGTTTTCTTTGGGTCCTGAAATATTGAGAAAAATATTAATTCACACTTCGTAGTTTCGAATAGCAAGAAAATTTCACAAACCCAGGTTAATACATATATCGAAACTTCTTTACGCACGGTAGAGTGATTTGGATTCATCCGATGAAAAGCTGCAACGGTGTAAACATAGCAATTCAAAAACAAATCTCATATAATTAGATATTATACAATATATTTATTCTTTAAATGTCAATTTATATTATTTTTTTTATATTTATATGTATGTAGATTTTGCGTTTAATTAAGTTTCACTTCAGCAGTGAGTAGTGTAAACTATATACACGGTTCATTATTTTTTTGTGAGAGATTCTTTCAATTAATTTTTCGTTCATCAGAGAAAAGTTCGAGATTTACGAAGCAGAGCTATTTTTTGAACTGTCTAAAGCTGGATCCAGTTCACCGTATCGTATCAGGATCAGAAAAGTGTGGATGTTGCGCCGTATCGTATCTGCATATCAAATTGATACGCAGATTTGATACGGCCATTTTTAGAGTCGTTTTTTCGTCAAAAAACATCACAGAAATGGGACGTGAACCTGCAGGTTAAGATATGTATCATGTGCCATATGATTATTTGTTGTCAGGGTTTGAGAACAGCCATAAAATCGTAAGGCCGTCGTTATTTATAATTCCGTATTGCGTACAGTTATTAGTTAGTGTTACACAAAACTCAATTGTATGCAGGTTATGATGCGAGTAGTTTAAGCATCAATTATAATATTTTCAATTTATTAAGGTAGTTGTCGTGCTATGGGTATAGTGTCAGAAAATTCTAAATTTTCGTATACTCATTAAGGATACTATAATACAAATACCATTAAAATTTGAAGTTGATTGACCATCTCTAACTCGAGATAAACTTAATTAAAGTTCGGATAATTAACACGGAGAGCATAGGAAAGGTTGTGTTCTTGACAAGTTTTTTAATTTAAAAAAAAAGTAACAGTCAGAAATTTTCAAAAAACTAACTGTTCATTGATGTTTTTGTTCTGAGTTTAAAAAAGAAAATCCAAAAATTATTGACCTTTTTATTGTTCAGATATAATAACGCAAAGTTCAACAATTTATGAGAAAAGATTGACATTTTTATATAATCCAAGCTAACAAACTAAGTGAAATATGTGTTACTATGTGAACAACAGTTTAGGTACAATCTCTAACAAAATTTTTTTACATTTAACACTATACTTATTTATTGTTTTACAGCGTATTATGAACGAAACTTTTAGATGATATTGTAGCACGACAACTACTA
Source organism: Mongoloraphidia duomilia (assembly GCA_039654895.1). Classification (NCBI taxonomy): domain Eukaryota; kingdom Metazoa; phylum Arthropoda; class Insecta; order Raphidioptera; family Raphidiidae; genus Mongoloraphidia; species Mongoloraphidia duomilia. Next base: position 18,867,902 of record CM077522.1, on the reverse strand, counting down.
CCTTAAATCACAAATAAATAAAAAAAGGGCATATGCGGCTATGCCTCACCCACATAAGCGCACGTTCGAAGTTATATCTACTTCATATATTTACATTTCTGCTTTTATCGACTCAACATTTTTAAAATTAATATTTAATCTTCTATACAGGGTGGCACATCTTAAACAATGCAGTGAAATATCTCATTAACGGTACAAACTTTAAAAAAATGTTTTATACAAAAGTTATAGAGTGTCAAGGGGGACTGAAGACTGTGATATCAGATTTAACATAGATGGTGCTGTGAAGGTCAGGCGAAGGTGAGCTTCGATTTTTTAATAATAACAGTGCAATTTTATTCCAGAATACGATACAGTATTTAATAGTGAACAGTAAATTGTTAAGGTACATATCAGCTAAAGTTAATAAATAACGGCCAAAATGAACGAAATTAGATAAATTATGGCAGAGCAGATAGCCATGGTATTACGCACCGACCTTCTTGGCTTGAATTTAAGTCATAAAAGAACCGGATTGACAAATTAAATTTGCTATTTAATTTCTAAATATCTCAATATTTATTAACTTTAGCTCATATGTACCTTAATAATTTACTGTTCACTATTAAATACTGTATCGTATTCTGGAATAAAAATGCACTGTTACAGTTAAAAAATCGAAGCTGACCTTCGCCTGTCCTCCACAGCACCACCTATGTTAAATATGATATCAGTCTTCTGTCCCCCTTTACACTCTATAACTTTTGTATAAAACATTTTTTAGTGTATTTGCCATATTATGGCACATACACTATTGGCGTCGGTCGGATGGCGGGACCTAGGGGTCGGACCAAAATTTATCGACGTTTCATAGCCTCCTGAACACTTTGGCACCATTTTTGGAAATGTCTATTTATATATGTATATATATATATATATGTGTGTGTGTGTGTGTGTGTGTGTGTGTACGGGTTATAACTTTCGAAAGAGTTAATTGATTTTGACGAAATTTGGTAGGCAAGTTGGAATCTATCACCGCACGAAGCCTATTTAAAATGGGCCCAATCGGACCATATTAAGGGTGGTTTTTAGGGGTTGAAAAATGTTTTTAGGCCCAAAAATGCCGAAAAAATTCTCAGAATCGTTTCAAAATTGAAATTTAACCCTTTAGTAACGATTAAAATGTGCTGCTAAAATTTTAATAAAATCGGCCCGACAGGACCGGACTTACAAATTTTATGAAAACACTAGTTTGCGGATAGTGCTTTACTTACTGAAGGGTGTATTTAATTTGGTACCGAGGTTGCATTGATAAAAATATTGAAATTAAGAAAAAAAATATTATTTTAAGGGATGTATTAAGGGGTTACATTTTTTATTTTGTTCAAAAACAAACTTAAGTTCACATAATAAAGCCACAATGCCAGTATTAGCAAATACACTATATTGTCGGCAGGGTTTTGGCACTGCGACCCGAGTTTTTTATGTTTTGTACCGTTTACGAGATATTTTACTGCATTATTTAAGATGTGCCACCCTGTAGATACATATTATAAATTAAAGACCCCCGTCGCGTCTGTTCGCGCTAATCTCAGAAACTACTGTGGGGATTTTCATTCGGTTTTCGCCAATAGACAGACTGCTTTACAAGGAAGGGTTAGGTATATAATGTAAGAATATTTTTTGCAAATTAGTTTATGTTGTGATGATATTTGTGGATTAAGTCGAAAAAAATTGTGCCTCCTGAGAGCTTCCATGGTGTGCACTGCAGAAATCAATAAAGTTTTATTAAAATAAGGTCCTACTAATATTATAAACACCACCATCCGATTTCGCTTCGCAGGGGGAGAATTTCTCGCGGGAGGAGATAATAAATTATAAATTCTTAGCACCCAGGCGAAATCGGACCGAGTCACTAGTTATTAATAAAATCCAAAGCTTGCTTACAATATTACACTATTTTGAAACGTTAAAAAATTGATTTTTAAAATTATAATATCTTAATGCTAGGTTTTCGTACAATTTTATTTTTTATCACGCTCTTAAATGACGGTTGCTATGGCAACTATCAACAATTTGCCGAAATGAAAACGCAGCAACTAATGAACACTTAGCAATCAAAATTAACGATATCGAAGGCGAAAAATTGACCACATACACACACACACATACAGTCATCAGTCAGAAAATGATCTTAAACGATTGCTAGGGTTTCAAAACGTGAAGATCTGTTAAAATCTCGAAATATTTTTTTCGGACTAAATCCATTACTTCCCTACCATAGTAGAGGTGGGAAGTAAAAAACATTCAGTTACAATCGAAAATTTTAATACTTAATTAATGAAAAGGATGTATTTGTTTCCTTATCGTTCGTCAGTGACCGATCGGTCGATGTATCGTCCTATTTTTCAGGGCTCACTCAATATTCACTTGCGACCCCATAGTTTGGGAAATGCTGATGTAGACAATAATTTGTTAACAATAACAGAAAACGAGTTTTCTTTTTTCGTTAAAAAATATCCTGCTTCTAACATTGTTTTCCATTTGAATAAATAAACAAAAACAAAATGTGGAACATTATTAGCGATCGCAACTGTTTATTCGCAGTGAATGCAACAATGAGTGCACATGGATCATACCTCGTGTACGTGCTTACATATGCAATGTAATGTACGACAAAAAGTCGATTCCTTATCATGTAATGAAGTCCTAACGTCAGCTATTATCGTGTTTGGCTATCGATTGTTGTCCGCGAGCTCATTGTCAATCGCTCCCCAATTCCTGTATTACCGTATATGTCGCTCCGTCTCCCTTCAACTCACTGTACAGGATCGGCTCGCTTCAAATTATGACGCTTTCAAAATAAACAAGATCCTTTACATAATATTTACATGAAAATTATATTTACACTATACAAACAACAAAACGAAGTACAATTCAATCATACAACAAACTGATAAACAACAAGTAGGTATCCTTTTTTATTGATAAGAAATTGTATTAAGGTTATGGTAAAAAAATAGTTTGAGTTATTTAAGATGAAATAAAAAATTACATATTTCCAAAAAATAACAAACTTTGAGAAATAATATTTTTTTCAAATTAATTACGCTTGTAGAAAAACATGTTGATTTAAAAAATCTTAATCAAACTTATATGTACCTACATTTCTTTTAAAGTAGGAGTTGTAGATTTTTAAATATCTTTTTCTAATTTCTGAGAAAATTTAAGTGTGTATAATTTCTAAATTGAAAGAGTTATAAAGCTGCAGCATATATTTTTCATTACATATCAACAACGTAGGGGGCGGTAATGAGAATTAAAATTATAATACAATTTGTTTCAAAGGGGTGACCAAATTCGATTTTTTCATTTTAGGTATTTTGCTTCTGACTTTTGTATACCTAATTAAAAAATATACACTCACTGGCAAAAAAAAACAGGCCACCCTGAAATATTTTACAAAAGTACTGAAATATTGAATAATTTACTAGATATTGATAGTATAGGTTAAAGAACCATTTGTTGTTAATACCGAATGCATAAATTAGCCGAAAAGTGACCACAATTAAACACTCAAAAAAATGTAAGTAATTCAAAAAAGTAACAGAAACACTTCAAATACGATTTTTGTCTTAGCTGTAAAAAATAATTTACAGTGGGCTGTTTTCAATAGACTCCAGTAGTTTTTAATAACGTCCTCGAACTCCAATTACATTGTTGAGTCGTCGTGGCATCGAGTTAATCAATATATCATAATATGATTGAAAATGATTTTAACCTGTTCAAATTAAAACTGAAGGTTTTATGAAATGAAACACACATCTAGAAGCATTAATATTCAAGAAAAACAGTTAATCTCATTTGTGAAAATAGAATATGCGGTTACTTAGGGGGACTTAAAAAAAATGGTCGGTTTTTTTTGCCGGTCAGTGTAACTTATGAGGATTTCTACGTGCACAAACTTCTGTTTCTTTTACAATTTGCGTATTACAGACGTTTAAAGTTGTAAGAAATTTTAAACATCTTTGCTTTTTACACTTGGTGCTCAAGAGATAGAAAGATTTTCTTGTACTAACGGGAATAATAAGCGTATTCTTTTTACGAATTATTTATTTATTTTAAAAATATCTGTGAAACAATTGATATTTTACGAAACATTGTATTTTCCAAGGTTATAGCCAGACGCCCAGGCTTTTATGTCCGGCCATACGGATTCAGGTTTTTTAAGAGCTTTAGATACTCGACTTTTTATGTTAAACGAATTGTTGTGAAAGTGAAAAAGCCTTTCAGATCACTTTTAACAGAGCAAAAGTATTATTGTCGTAGTTTTTACTCTGATAAAGACAGTTATCGTTGCAAGCAATCTTCAGACATATTTTTAACACCTCCTTTCAGTTCAGTGGTAAGAATTATGAATGATGGGTATAATTTTTGGCCACAAATGGTAATCTCATGGTAACGCCAGTCCTGCAGTACAACGAGGCACATTTCGGCGTATTTGCCTCCAAATGTACATGTTGGTAGATGGATGCAGAGGTGGAGGTAGGCGGTATGAAGGTGGTATGGGATGGCATGGCGCGCGATGGTAGTATTCGATCGATGGCGTAACTGTTGTTCAGATTTCAATAGAATAACATGTCGAAGGGAAATGAAAATGCCTACTTCAGTATACATTGTTATACATACGTGTATTTGTATATACACAGAGGCACTATACACCCTGTCCATATCCTTTGCAACATTAGATATTATACAAGATGATTTTATAAGAATATAATCATTACCAATATTAAAGTATATATAATTTCTGTTTGCATTACGCGTTTTCTTTCAGGATTTTTGAAATTTTGTTTGACAACTAGATGAGAAAACGTTTTTTCAGAAGTCTGCCTGTCTTTTTGTACCCTAGCATTACTTGAGAATGGCTAGAACGATTTTGATGATACTTGTTGTAGGTATAGGTATTATCTACTGCAGTACCCAAACTTTTATAATATAGCTAATACTTTTTATCGCAACGATCAGATTTAGGTAAGAAGGTGAAGGCTACTGAATGCATACAATGTTAATTTTCTTTACAAAAAACTTTTTTAATACAATCAGTCAATATATCGATTATTAAGATAAGCAAATCTGTTGATGTTGAAAGCTGGCAGTTCTTTTATAATTTCACTTGGATTTTCAATTTCACAATTATTTACAGGTTACTAAACAGTAAACATGTGCAGATAGGTATATCTACAATCTACATATGCTTTTAATTTAAGTGCGTCTTATATTAATTTCGAACGAATTCTTTAGTTGTAAAAAATCGTCACGCTCTTAGTATTTCAAAACGTCTTTTACAAGAAACGAGTTTATTAGATTATTTTTTTACTAATACTGATGGTAGTAAAAACAGACATATATGATAGTATACAAATTCTGGGAACACGTTTTTTCGCCTAGATATCATACAAAATACCCGAAAAACTCGCAATAAAACGAAATTACAGACTTCGAGGTCCCATAACTATTTTCTTTGTACGAGTATTGATTATAGGTAGTATTGTTATTATAGCTATAATAGTTACCAATTAATTAGTGGCTGTTGCATATTACTGTTCAGAGATGGGCGACTTAGACATTTAGTGCAAGTCGACTTGCAGGTCGATTTCAGCAGTGTTAAGTTGACTAACAGACCGCGGCGGAAGCCCTATTGGGGGTATAGCAAACTCCACACCTGGCAAATTTCCGCGTGTGTGGAATTCCTCACCTGAATATTGAGACGATTGGCTAAAAAATTTGGAGAAGTTGTCGAATTTTTACGCGAAAAGCAATGATGTGTACCACTTGTACTTGAATATATGCACGATTCATTCGATTGCTATTAACGATTCCAAGATCGTCATGTACAAACGAACGATCTTTCTCGACTTTGAAGCGTCTGAAAACGTATTTGCGATCGACAATGGTTCAAAAACGCCTCAGCCATATTGCAATTTTGCATATTTGTGCAGAGATGGTTGATAGTCTTGACATCGATTTATTGTTGAACGAATTCATTGTGAAAAATTCAAAAGGAACTGCAACTTTCGCTTTAGTAAAAAAATGAATGTATAATATACTTCAATTTCACGTATAAAAAGTGATTTTGCTCTGATTTTCCATCTCCCTTTAACCCCCCCCCCCTCCTCTTTATCACCACTATTTAACTCCACACACGGCTTCTTCCCCTTTCGCCGGCCCTGTTTACAGATTGACTTTATCAGTGCAACCCAAACAAGTTTCGACTACTAGCAATCGGTGCAAGTCGACCAAATAGTCGACTATTTAATCGAAGTCTCTTGTCGTGTACCGGAAATCAAATGAAGTAATAAGAGAAATGCATTGATGTTATAGTAATTAATGTCTGGTATTTTATGTAATAATAATAGCGGTAGTCGAGTGTAGGTACCTATAATAAAAGAAATTAAGAATGTATAAATGAAAAAAATATAGGTAGGTACGAGTGTTTTGTCAACTGAACAAGTCGACTTGACTGAAATGCAAGTGAAAAGAGTGCAAGTCAACTTTTAGTCGAATATTGGAATCGAAGTTGCCCATAGGTATTGTTTATGGAATCAATTTTACTTTACTCTGTAATTTTTTCTTTTTCTTTTCACATTGAAAAGAAAGGCATTTTTGGTAAAAATACGCTTCAAATCATCAGTTCGGTCCTGTTTTTTTAATCTAATATCTGCATTACTTAACAAATAATACAGAAATTATACAACAGGATTTAGGCTTAAAATAAGTTAAGACGATAATATGAAACAGGTGACATCCACACGTATTTTCCATTTATTAGTGCGCAATGGTTTATCTTCAAAGTTCCTAATGTTAGTGTTAACTTATTTAAGTGTCAAACACATTATAGTATAAAATCACCCTCAGTCAATTAGCTAAACTTGTCAGTTGTCCCCAATTAGGAAGAAACCCAAATAAAAAGTCATATTGTATAGTTTGTTTGGACGTATTATATGCATATACACGAGTGTAGTACAACTATTATACGTCCAATTCAGTTTACTTTCTGCCTGGCAACATAATATTAACTGTACCTGATGGACATGTCTAGGGTAAGGTTGGTCCATAAGTATAAATAAGAATTGACTTTAAATCTTAAGTATTACCCGGTAAATGATTTCAAAGTATGCTCCAAGAACCCGTGGGAGTCCTCAGCTACGTTCCAAGAAGTCCACGGATGAACATTTAAAAAATTAATAATGATGAATTAAAAAAATAGAAATTTTAAATGGTTAATTTTTAAAATAATTCTCTTATTTTTTAATGTACGAATTTCCGCGAAAATTTATCAATTTATTTTGGGGTTTCCCGAGCTAAACGTGTTGGGAATAATAATGAAAAATGAGAATATAGATATTAAACTGCAATTTATCAATCATCAGATGTCTGTTTACAATGATGTCAACTATTTATAAAAACAAGTTTCAGCCGGCGTACTATTACTTGAAAACAAATTTTTTTTACCACTTTCGCAGCCTCACACCCACACCCACCGCGGGTGCGCCAGCTGACGCTTGGTTTACTTATTAGTCATACAAGATTTATCGAAAAAGATAACAATCGATCGGCGTAAAAACACTACCTAAAATACAACGTAAACTCCCGGGCTAATTTCAGTTGTTTATTATACAATCCAAATTATTCAATATTATTCCATTAAAACATAAAAAGATTTGATAATATTTGATACTAGCAAATTCCTTCCTCCAATCTAGCAATAATTCTTCTTTTTTGTTCATCGTTTTATTAATTTCGAGGCATTTAAACGACAATTATTTCTTTTAATTTTTGATATTTACATTTATCTGTTAAAAACTAAATTTGTTTATAAGCTACTGACTTTTTGTGAACTTATACACTGAAAAACTCAAGTGTAAACTTTATTAAGTCCGCGACTGTTACATACCTTTACAGTAACATTATAATGTGTATTGTAGATGCCGAAACACCCATTAAAAAAATACTGTCAGACAAAAAAATCTAAATGACTAAATTAGATATTGTTTTTGTATTCTGTTTTTCAAAACTACAGTTACCTATGTGATCTTAATCTTTCACACTTTACAGTCATTAACTGCGAATGTAACTTCGATGTCACAAAAATGACTCAACTTTACCTTTACAAGCCAATCCATTCGTCGAACAACACATATACAGAAGTTTACATATTGTAGGTATGAGAATGCATGCATACACAAAACTTATTATTAGCTTTACTTAGATTCAATTTAGCCTATTCGAAGAAAACTTTTGTATTCAGCTATTCGAATCTATATCCGGATGAAATATTATCAAATGTCAATTCTAATCTAACAACGACTATACATTCCACATGTAACAAAAGACTACCTGATAATAGAAACAATTTTTAATTCAGTTAAATTTTGTATAGAATTATAATAAAGTAAACATTTAAGATGAGAAAGAGCAAGAATAGCTATAAATACTTATATAATAAGTAAAGTTTGCAAATTATTATAACAAGGCTGAGAATTTTGTATAAACCACTTAAGCCGATCTGATTTTAATTGGGCGAACTATAAGCAAACACACCGTTTTTTTTTAATTTGCTCCCCTCCGGCACAAAAATTCAAACTCGGGCGGTTTCAAGCACAACTAGACCTCGGAAAGAATCGAACAAAAAATAAGTTTTTCAAAATCGGTTGAGCCGTTTGAGCTGTACGACTGATATAAAAAGTACTATAAACTAATTACTAAGCTTAATTTTAAACTGCAGAGTTCATTTAAACTGGTCTTAAACTCACATTGTAAAGTCGACTCTTAAAGAATAATTTTTTCCATCGGTTATAATTTTATTATTTTTGTGACAAAAACATAGGCGTTAATAAAGTCAGCTAATAAAAAAAATATCTTATTAGTATTTTTCCGATTAATTATTATAACAAAATTAATAAGAAAAAGTTTACACGCTTAGTATAGGTACAATGTACATGTTTAATTGTTGAAAGAAGAAACGTATGGGAGGGTCAAGAATCTTTCATATTCTTCCTTGTTTTGACCAAATTTGAGGGAGATTCCTTTTTTTTTGGAAATTATTTATGAAGAAACTATACGGTGTATTATTTTTAAATTTTATTCATATTTAAATTTTTTACAATTTTTTTCATATACTTATTTTTATGCAAAATAAAGTCTAGTTAGAGGCATTACATTATGACGCTTTGCCAAATGTTTTGAACGCCGCGCTGGTTGACAATATATCTACCTGCACATTCTACACTCTTGGTTGTCAAATCAAATAGCTTTTTATTTAAATCATTTTCAGTAAATTGCTTTTCTCTATGTAGTCATCTTGAGCCTTTTTAGTGGCCTCTGTGCTCTATCTCGCCGTTTCGATAAATTTTTGAATTTCTATTCAACATTTTAGGAATATATTTTTAGAACCTCATATTTTAGTAATTATCTAGAAAATATCTATATTTTTTGGAATCCCCCTTCAAACAGAGGTTTACTATAATTAATTATTTGTAAACGCGTTAACTTTGTAATGGGTATGTTCAAAGTTAGAAAGTAAATAATAAGTGTGCTGCCATTGGGATGAAAGCTCGAAGCCTTCGATTTCGCGCTGGACGCGCTATCCCATTACGCACGACGCGACGGATTAAATTTTTTCCTGTATAAGTATAACATTATTATTATGTAGCTAAATAATATTTCACCATTTGAAAAAATTTATTAGGTAATTTTGTTTTCTACACTAGCTAAATAAACTAAAATTTGCTCTTAATAAAAATTTGAATAAGTTTACACTGACAAATAAATTGTTACTTTCTTGATTCTCCTGTTTTTTTCTTTTTTTTTCAAATATAAAAAAAAACATAAATTATAAGAAGAGATAAAAATGTGGATACAAATACAAATTTTCGCCGCCCAATGACGACTTCGCACTGTATTGTGTATTTGATTTATAAAACGCATCTTATATTATGCGTCTACAGATATCTGAATTGTAAATTTCCGTTGAGGTCGATCGTATTTTCCAATGTTGTGAGTGCAAATATGATTTAACTGTATAATAAATAAAGCCACTTATATACATCCTATGGTAATATATTCAACAAAAATTAAATATATGCGCAATAAAGTATTTAATAATCGATTATGTATCCCTTATGCACAGAGAGGCCACGACACGTGTTCAACGAATAAATTTAATCCATGATTAAAATGCATAATATACATACACGCACAATATTGTGTATAGACGTAGTTTATACAAATAAGGTGATAATAATACGTCCTCATATGCATGTACATAAAATCTGTCTCTCTCGTACTCACTGTAAACACACCCTTATGTTTATGCCAACCAGAAAGACTTAAATGCATGAACCAGTCCAACAAAGATCGTGATACAAAAACGCAATTGTTGTGTTTGCAAAACATATTTTACACACTTAGTTTCAGAATTATTGACCGAGCGAATGAGGTTCCGTTTCTCAACCGTTTGGTTCTGCTCGTTAATTGTTTGTGCGGATATTTGTTGCTGGAATATGGCTAAATGCATGGATAGATTTCAGTGAAATTTGGTAGGGTTATTCTTTACGCCTAGGTCGAACAACGCATATGGTTTGGTGATCAAAGCATACCTTGTGGGTTAGGGCTGATTCAAATGATAAGAAAACAACAATTAATAACATTTAATATATGTTGTTTCGAATCATCTTCGATGTATAAGTAGATATTTTTAGTTTTTTTGTGTCAGCAATTGCAATAAGTTAGCAAGTAGCTCTAACCGTAAAATTTCCACCAATCGTTCCTTACCATATGGTTGATATTATAATATATATTTAGTGATGCGACCAAAATACGATTCCAGTTTGTACGACGTCCAAATTCTGTAATTTAAAAGCATTATAAAAGCGAGATCTACTGTTTAGAGATCTATTACTAAAAATAGTAACTACCTAACAAGTTTAATGTTTTGAAAAAATAATAATGACATTTTAAAATGGAATCACTTCCCTTAACTGATAAATGTTTATAAATTTATAACTGTTTTGACTTAGAAGAAGTTCGGAGTAGATATAATTTTTAAATACTATAGTGTGACATAAACTTACTACTTCATCAGTCAGTTGAATGCCTCTAAAAGAATCCTTGTTCGATTTATAATATAAAGAAAATATAGTAAGTAATTGTTCAAAGATTGGTCCTACTCCAGAAGATTTCAATTCAAGCTTACATTCAAAGAACCCAATTACATTTAAACCAACATTAATGTAGCTATATATGATATATCTATAACTGGAACTAAAATTAATTTTAACTGGTTTCGATGAATACGTGAGCCTGAAATTTTTTCTGTCTTACTCAAAAACAGCACTGTAAATTTTTTAATTGATCATACATAATAGTATTATTAATCCAGTAGTACTGTCGTCGGAACAGTTAAAGTTGGAGAGATATTCGACATTGTATCATGGTGCATGTTATCACCGCGCGGTTGGTTAAAAAGTGTTCAATTTCTGTTCTCTTTGAAGGAGCAATAATAATAAAACATGTTTAAAATATGAATATTACACATACACAAGAGCATTTGCATGTTGTTACACGAGTACTACGTTCATTAATCATTGAAGAGTACATCGCGGCATTGTAAGGGTTAAAACCAGACTGGTACCTATACGTGTACAGTTTAATCTGTTCCAGGGATGGAGTTATTAACTTCCCATTGGAAGTTATTGTAATGGGTCCGAAAATCGAAATCAAAATGGAGAAAAAAATTTTGTTTCAAGGTCACCACACTATTTTTACACTATTTTTAGAAAGATGTCTCTCTCTCTCTCTCTCTCTGTGTGTGTGTGTGTGTGTGTGTGTGTACGTATGTGTCTATTTCTTTCTAAGACGAAATCTCGAGAATGAAAAATGATATCGACTACGTTAGGGTGCCAATCGACGCGTATTAACGTAAATATGATCTGAAAGAATTTTTTTCACAATCGGTTCAGCCGTTCTTTTTTCTTAACCAAATAACCTCCAAAAAAGTAGATTTTACACAATATCTCGCGAATAAAAAATTATATCGACTTCGTAAGGGTGTCAATCAAGGCGTGTTAACGTCATTTTGATCCGACATAAATTTTATAAAAATCGGTTCAGCCGTTTTTTTTTTTTTTTTAATTATTGTTAAAAATAAATAATAATTATGCTTTAATGATTAAAATGATTACTTTTCTGTGTAATATCTAATTTAATTATTATTATTAAATATTTATCAAGCTGGGAAGTTCGTCGTGTGGACCTCAAGGGTCGCACTTTAATCTTAATAAACGACCCACCTCACGGCTTGTTTTCGATATATATATAATATAATATATTCGATACAACAGTAGAGTCGGATACGTGGGGGCACTGGGGCTCGGGTATCCACTGATATTTTTCAATCGGGGTGCTTATTGAACGGAAAAACCGCTACAATGCCTCCTGAAAAGACCACAAACAAAATTTCATATTAAAATAAACCGGTTAAGTGCGTGTAGAACTCGCGCCACGAGGGTTTCGTATCGTTAACATAATTTAATTAGTGTAAGCTGCGTCTATGAAAGCACACTGTAAACTTGAACCTCACGGTTAACAGTTATAAATAACTTAGTATAGATGACGCCACTGCTTATATGGTTTGATTCAATCACCGTGTATAAGATGACGTCACTTCACTTTTCGGTATGAAAACAAAAAATAATATAGCATAGATGGCGCCACTAGTTATATGATTTGATTCATTCACCGCCAATAAAATGACGCCACTTCACTTATCAGTATGAAAACAAACAACTAAACATGTAAAGTATATGAGTAAGCATATAAAAAATAATAAGTCATTAAAATAAAGACTAAGGATTTTCGTTTAGGTATTCCTGTAAACTATGCGTGAGGCCCTATATTTCCTATTTTTTTTTTTTCAAAATTTTAAGTCAGTAGTTTCGGAGATAAGGGATGGGGGAGATCGGACGGATGAACAGATAGACAGACAGATAGATAGACAGACACGAGAGTAATCCTATGAAACCAAGCACATTTCAGGTTGTGGTAGTTAGCAAAATGGCCACGATACGAACAATACCAAATAAAATAATAATGTATTTGCTCGATAGACCTCTAGTACAGCGTTTCCTAAACTGGGGCCTGTGGACCCCTAGGAGTACGCAAACTCATATCTGGTATAAGTGGGAAAAGCTATCCAATTCACTCTGCCATGCGTACTAAAGAAGGTTCACTTAAAAAAATTAAATACTCTAGATTTATATTAATAGGGTTTGCAATAGTTTTGGTAATCCATAAGAGGTCCATATATTATATAGGGAAAAAGTTTAGGATACGATGCTCTGGTATACACGTATAGGGATTAGGAAATATGTAAAATTTTGAGAATATACGTCTTAAAAAGTAAAATAAATAACGATTAACAGTATTAATATTAAAACTTCTAAAACTTAAATAATTAATCATCAACAAAATTAAATGTGTTCTTTAATATGTAAACTGTTTCATTGAGTCTATTAAATTTATTATTTTAATGACATGCGGTAAATAATTATTCAACAACTAAACATATCTCTGTAATAGAGCTTACAGATTAGCGATTTGATCGCGCGATCGAGTGTGCAGCCGCAAGTCCCCACGGCTAGTGATTACATATAACATATTGGAACCGATACTGGCGCTGCTGAATCGCGCGGCAAAGTCGACACTGTGAAAGACGCCTAATAAAATTACCTTGAATTATGTACAAAATAGTGTATACGCTACTTTCGCTCGACTGTGTCATGCTGCTGAAAATCGCCAATAAGAAAGGGGTCTTTATGTGTAATCGCTTAGAATCGCGACTAGTCGCAGGAATTGGCTCTGCTGCACACTCGAACACGCATCTAAATCGCTAATGTGTAAAGCATTGGCAAATTACGTACAAAATAGTAAATGCTAAGATCGCGCGACTGAGTTGCGCTTCTGAATATCGCCAACGTGAAAGGGGTTTAAACTTTAAAGCGCTGATCGAGGCATAGGAATAGCTATGCAGATTGCAGATGTCACGATGACCACGAGTAGATATACCTACAGATATTGTCAGACGTTAGGTAGGTATAGTGCATGGTTTTCGATAAAATTATAAATAAATTTTGATTTGTTTTATGAATTTTACTGTCATAGATAGGTACGGACTTGGAAGTGTTAGGAATTGCAATGAACAAAATATTTTTTACAAAAAGTTCTCCTATTGCAACAATTAGTCATGATCCTAAGACTACAGGTAGCTTTTGTAACAAAAAAGTCGAGATTACTCCAGAAAATCGCATTATTTTAGATTCATTACCTCCTATTTTCAGCAGGATGATTTATATATTATTAGGTAGGTAGTATACTAAAAATGTTGATTTGAATTTTTTTTTCATTTTTCAAATTTTTTTTGCTATACCTATTTATCCAGTTTTCGTGATTGCATTTTTTCTTAATATACATAAATTAATGCAGTTTACGCAGCTTTTCCATATTTTAGATCGTCACCAGCGAGTCGCCAGCCTAGACTTAAAAACTTGTGTTCCAAATCGATGACTAGAATCATTGTTTACCAGGCGTATGTAGATTTTGGGTCAGTAGTTTCACTTCTGTAGTGGCAGTGTGTAGTGTAAATACAAGATCTTATAACTAAACTGAATTTTACTTTGTTTGAGTTGAGTATTGCATAAGTTAAGTTACACTTTCTCCGAGTGTCGCAATACAATTTTTTATTTTTGACAATTTTTCAGAGAGTAGGTAGATATCCCTTAGGAAAAAATACTTATTTTTCTGTAAACTATTTTTATTTTAAAAACAGCTCCGAAGAGTCCTAAGAGTTCGTTTGTATGATTATTTCTTTATTTCTCTATAAAATTTCGTTTACTTGAAGTTCGTAACTTCAAAAATAGGTACTCATAAGTATTTAGGAAGTCAGATTCTCTAAGCCTTAAAAATATAAATACTTCGTTTACAAGAGAATAGAAAATAAGTTTTTTTGCAGAAAAAATAATCTAGTATAGGTCCTTTTTAGTTTTTGAAGAAATTATCGTTGCTTATATCGATTCAATTTATTTAATATTGATAAGCAATTTATTACAATATATCTATTGCTCAACCCTAATCTGGTCCGGAGGTATATTGTTAAGACTCTGGTGCAAATATTATATATGCATTCAAATAATACGTAGTATTGCCCGAAGTCGGCATATTGTTTAGCGTCCGTTAGATTATTACGCTTAGCTGCACGAAAACACTTAATGAAGCGGTTCTTGCCCAATATAGAAACATATATGAATGTGACTTGGACTGAAATGTTAAGTTCTTGATTGAAATTGTCTATGTGGTAGCCGAGTGTGCAGAGATTCAGTTGTTTATATTGGGTGTCCATGGATCCTGTACAGTGCCGGATTTAGGGCTGAGAAGGCCCCTGGGCAGTCAAGTCGGTTGGACCCGTCTTCATAATGAACATTTTTGTGGCCCCTGGGCAGTTACCAAGGTCTAACAAAACATGTACTGTAGACTTTCGTATGTCCTACGGCCCCTATCGGGGAAGAAAACGCTACCATAACGGCGTAGACTGAATATAATTATAATTAATATAATTAATTATCAATTATTATGTATAAAAGTATTGTCTATTATTAAAAAACCGTGACTTCAAAATTAAGCTCAACACTGTTTGTTATTCTTTTATGCAAAATTTTGTGTTTTCATTAAAAAAATAATTGGCGAACATATAAACATTTGTGGAAACCCATGTTATGTGGAGACCCCGGGCTTCAGCCCCTGTTTCCCTCCTCTAAATTCGGCCCTGATCTTCTATTAAAAGCCCACAGTTTCCAGATAAAAGTATATCAATTAGATTTTCTATTAATTATTACAAAACAATTAATTGAGAATATGAATTGGTGCGCTAGACCCAAATAACTCTGGCTGTTGGTAAAAAATGGAATCCTTATCGTGAAACTTCGTTGCCCATCCGTCCGTCTGTCTCTAAAGCTCATAAACGGTTAAATTTAGAAACTGAAATCCGCAGATATATCAAGATTGTGTTTTCTCCGGCCAATGAAGTGAAAATAAAAAAAAAACTTACGCATGTGCCATACCAATGTAAGAAGCTGTTGGAAGATTTAAACATATATTTTGTTATTTCTTTGTTGATATTTTATACATTGTTTTAAAAATAAAAATGTACTAAAAGAAGTATGTCTCTCTTTATGTGCAAAAATATTAGGTCTAAAATTTTTTTAAAATCGGATACAAAGAGGCTAGTAAATATTACAGGAAAATTAAATAGAGAAGGTGGTTCGATTTTTATTAATTTTTGAGATTTAGGACAAAATTAGTCACTAGTCACTATATAGGTATAACCTACCGCTTTGATGCGTCGTGAAGGAATGTCTACTTGTATTTTAAAATGTTAAAAAACTCTATGATATAGAGATATGGTGATCCGTAGATAATGATTGAAATTAGGAGAAGAAATCTCTGTGGCCAAAGGATAAAATAAATTGCAATACGGAAGTTTAAAATTGCATATCTGTGCTAACGTTTCGGTGCTCTTTACACCATCTTTTAAACTTCAGTATTGCAATTTATTTGATCCTTTTGCCCTAGAGACTTCCTCTCCTAATTTCAAATATTTCTTTTGGGAAGATTTACAGAACCCTCGGTGCATGAATTACGACTACGTTCATGGCTGACCTTTTTGTAACCTTACAAATGACTGGTCTATATATTCAACTAGAGCTTTACATGCATTTTTTATGACAAACATTACAATCAAAATTGAGTTTAGCATTTTATCAAGCTTCTAAAAGTTTTTTTTTTTGTATCTTCTACGATAAGAAACCAAGCAAGCCAGACACTGTGTGTAACAAATGGTACTTTGTGTGAACTTATTCACGAGCTGTAAAATTATTGAAGTATTTGTGGTTTCACGCCTGTCAAACAAATTTGAATAACGTGAAAACTCAGTCATAATGCAAGACAATCTAAACATAAAAGAATAAACTGTAATAATTTATGTAATGCGTAAATAGTATTGTTAATATCTCAAAAGGATTGCTGTATCTTGTATGCACGTATTTACATAGATGGACCATAAATATAACTGTAATAGGGGTAAAACATTTACAATAATACAACGTTAATACTATGACACTTGTAACGGAAAATACTATAATGTTTACTACAAGAGAATGAATGCGTATTATTAGTTTAACGCCGCCGCGCCGGTGTAAAAATTATTATTCAAAAAACTGATGACCGATTAAAACAGACAAAATTACATATTAAAATAGTTGACGTTTCAGCCAATGCGGTGACCCTTTTCAAGATCTGAATGTCAGTTTATAAAAAAATGTAAAAGTTAAATGGACTAATAAAATAAGAAATTTTAATGTATTTTAGTATATATTTATATTAAAATTTTTCGTTTGTCAATTAAACTTTTTTTGATTTTTTTACAAATGGACATTGAGATCTTAAAAAAGGCTGCCACATTGGCTGAAACGTCGAATATTTAAATATAATACATAATTTTGACTGTTCTAATAGATCATTAATTTATTGAATACCTACCTATGTATTATATCAGATAAATGATAGACTTATTTAAATATTAAAAAATAATTTTTCATCACCAGTTTTATTAATGAAAAAGTGGTAATTTTATCAATACGCAGACGAAAATGTTGCTAAAAATTAAAATGTTTAAATAAAATATCTTTTCTGATAATAAAAAAAACGTCGTACAATTAGTAAGTATACTACATGAAAAATCATTGACTATTATTTTATTTTACTGTACAAGCATCTGTAGTGAGGTGAATTAGAGCTGTATTTCAAAATTACCGATACCTAAAAAACAGCTTTTGGCGGCCGAAAAACCACGAAATTTTACCATTGTTTTTACTTTTTTCGAAATATCTCAGAAACCCGTCGACTTAAGCGATTCTTCCATTATATGATGTTTTAAAGAGAATTTCATTTCCTACAATTTTCATTTCCACATTTCCACGTGCTTTTTGTAACCTTGGTAACCAATGGTTAAAATGTAATGTCCTTTTCAATAGCTTTATTTATTGTGTTCTTCATCGAATTTTTAATTGAAAATACATATGTCCATAAAGCAAAGAACAGCCTAAATCGCGCTTTTTGTCCCATATCGATATATTTAATAATTATTGAGAAGTTACAGGCGCTCAAAATTGAAATCATCACAGGATTTTACGTATTTTTTTAACACGCGTTATGAGTACCTTCCATACCGAATAAAAAAAATCTGTAAAGAATTCATAGAAAATTTGAAGCCCTAAATGATTTTTTTTGTCCTATCTCGATAACTTAAAAAATGTTCAAGCTATAAGCATTTAAGTTCATTTATTAGGCAATTTATTATTCAATTCGCTTGGACTTAAATGTTTCAATTTATCAAGATAGGACAAAAAACATTGTTTAGACTTTAGAGCATTAAATTTCCTATGGATTCCTAGACGGATCTTTTTTTATTCGGTATGGAAGGTACTCGTAACACGTGTTAAAAAACACGTAAAACTCTATGATGATTTCAACTTTGACTGCCTATAACTTCTCAATTTTTAAAGATATCGATATATGGGACAAAAGCACGATTTAGGTTCTTTGCTTTATGGACATATGTATTTTCAATTAAAAATTCGATGAAGAACACAATAAATAAAGCTATTGAAAAGGACATTACATTTTAACTATTGGTTACCAAGGTTACAAAAAGCGCGTGAATTTCAAGAAGCTGGAGCGCGCTTACTATAATACTAGTACCACAGAAAAGTTGTAGAAATAAAAATTGTAGGAAATGACGAAATGTAATTCTCTTTAAAACATCATAATATAGTGAAAGAATCGCTTAAGTCGACCGTTTCTGAGATATTTCGAAAAAAGTAAAAACATTGGTAAAATTTCGTGATTTTTCGGCCGCCAAAAGTTTTTTTTTAGAAATTCCAGAGGGCTCCTAGGCTAACATTTATGAGTATACCCCAAGGTATCTTCATAGCAAATTTGATGCTTTTATCCGCCTGCAGGTATCGATATTTTTTCTAAACCACCTCACTACTGCGAGCCTTATAATAATAATCAAAAACATTTTATTTATTTCGCTATATTTAAAAAGA